>OU898281.1:49169910-50396180 GCA_918026665.1 Diabrotica balteata
ATGAATCGTTATTTGCTTTCAAGTCCCCATTCAGTATCGCGACAAATAATTATTCTATTCTTCAGTAATATTTTTTCACATATATACCTACATTGGGCAGTTAACGGGCAAAGGCTTCTTTTTTCAACTGTTTTCCACTCCTGTTTATAATTTCTTTCCACTAAGCACTATTTCTTTTTACAATGGACCTTTTCCATAAAAAACTTATTACCTTGTTTTGCTCTTCTTTGTTTTTATTGTTTTGTTGTGCGAGCTCTTCCCGGTGTTGTTTACAGGGGCTACTTCCATTATCTGGTCCTCATCTAAGCTTAATTCTGAATCTGAAGGTACGTATGACTCACTAGAAACTTTCAAAAGGGTCTCTTTCACTTTCACTGTCATTGTTTGATGCACTCCGAAAAACATTTTTGCAGTCCCGGATGTGCTAGGAAGCTCACTTTGTAATCTGCTCACATCTACAAACAAAAATTACAAATGTATAAAATAGGGACTATTAGTTACCTAAAATTAACCATTTTTAAATTTATTTCATATTATTTATGAGGTTTTCTCTACAATTACTTGATATAATATTACTTACTTATACTTTCCGTGGATAGAATAAACCTCAGACGTACTTGTGGAACTTTTCCTTTTGGTAATCAATATACCAGAACTAGAAAACAAAACTTTTACTTTTAAAATTAAACGTGTCTTATAAATACGTACCAGTTTTCCTTTGCATTTAATGCCAATTCTACTATTTTTGCCACCCGGAAGTCATTTTATCAGAGCAAGCACAAAATACTTTTCACTCAGAAACAATATTTATAACACATCAAAATTAAACACGTGTAAAGTGGTAAGGTACACCATTTGTTGGATAAACCGTCAAAGAAATACATGCACAAATGTGGTAGTGATTTTACAACAAGTGCGCATACAGATTTTAAGTGTAAAGTACTTATACTGAATGGCAGATGGCGCTAGAGGTATTAAATTTATGGATTTAATCTACCACCTTTGTGCATAATAATTCTATAGCTTTAAATATACTTACGTGATACTTAACTCATTTTTCCTACAGATTGCACTTACAACATTTGTGCGCTACAACCATCGATATTAATATTTATCTATGATTAAATGACCAAAATTTGTGATTTATTGTTTAAAAAAAATTAAGTTATTAAAAAATGTACCAGTTGAAAGAGAAAAAAGCAAAATAAAAATGTTTATTTCATGTTATTATTATTTGTTATAGTTTATGTTTAAAAAAATCAAATATTATTAATAGGAATAAAGATCACAGTAATAGAATATTGGAATTCATTGAATTGTTGTATAACTTAACTTAACATGGAATTAAATTTTAGTGAATTGAATATCTTACGTTAAATATAGATCCGGTAGTGGCAGGAAAGGTCGCCTATTGGCCTGAAGTACAACATTATGCGATTTTTCGTCAACTGGTAAACATCACATTATATTGATCGATTTGTAAAAATATAATTTATTGTGTTCACAAAGTAAACTGTTTCAGTTAGTAGTAGTATTTAGTAAAATTCATTGTTATAATTTAATCATAATAATAAAAAAATTGACAATTCAAATTGTCAAACTCTGACAATATGATAAAACACCACAATCGCATATATATATTCTTGCATTACATGTGGCTAACTTTTTAGGTGGTGCCTGAAAATGTATTATATTTTTTGCAAAATTTTGAAGTACATTTTGATTCGTAGAACGTTTTAACATTTTGTTTTTAATTCAATTTTAGTCCTCTACAAATAGTTTTTTATGACTTTTGATCTAAAATAATAAGGAAGCAGCAATTCAACAATTTAAAATTTCTCATTAGAGTTCCTATGGCCGTTTGAGAAACGATTCACCACCTCGGTATTATATTTGGTCAGTATTGTTACATGGAGCGATACCTGATCTCTGAAGGCTAGATTAGCCTAGAGGCGTTTGAGATGTGGTTGCATAAAAGATTGCTCCGAATGTTTTAGACTGCGATGCAGACCAACGAAGCTATGTTACATATAGCAATGCTGTTTCTGAGTTAATTAAGACTATTAAAATACGAAAAATTTCATATCTAGGACATGTTCTTAGATTAGACCGGTACAGAACCCTTCAGCATATCAAGAAAAGTATAATCGAGGGGGGCAGAGAAATTGGAGAGGAAGCAGATAGTCATGGCACTAAGACATTTCCAATTGAACAGGAATGCGCATATGTATTTAGATCAGCTGAAGTCATGAACAGCTCGCCAATGTAATTGTCAAAGTTTAGAGGGACCTAATATGGCAGCGAAAGAAGAAATATTGTCCTATCGTTTGTTTATTAAAATAGATTTTTGTTTGAAAAATTTAATCCTTTAAAAGAATTCTTTTACAATGGCTTTTCTATTAGTTTATAATATTAAACGGAAAAATATCACTAATAACCGCCAACGAGTGTAATTATTTACAGAACCAATATCTAAGTTTAAAAACTTTACGTATAGAATGTTATTTAAAACGGATCTTAGTAAGATGTTTACTGCCTCATAAACATCCATGGAATCATTAAAATAGTTACATTTTGATCAATTGGCGCTTCTACAGGATGTGCGAAACATCTTGTTTCCCAATTAGGGTAGAGGAAGTCGTAATGTGGAATTATTTATTATTTTGCAAATCGGTCTCAAATCCAAAAAGAGAAAACAATAAAGTTGTGTTAAGTAATTGATGTATTATTAATTTGATGTAATTAGCCTTTTGTACATTTTAATTCTGCAAATGGGATATTCGGACATCGTTGGAGGCGAGTCTATTCACCTTTGAGCTTTTGAAAAGTACAGTGTTTTAAAAAGATTATATAAGATTACAACATCAACAATAAAAATATCATATAAGAAAAGAATGGACAATTCCCGAAATATTGCATCTCAATCACGCGAAGGAAAATAATTAATTGAGAAACAATATGGACACACAGAAGTGACGTAACAGGCAAGAGTTTGAGATAGTTGATCGACTATTTACCTACTTTACTGTGTGCTATTTTATTTTGACACGTATTTGAAAAAACATTCCATGAAGTAATTTCAAAATGATGTGCTCAGGTAAATAATCACTTATACTATACTTTGGGACTCTTTTTAGGGGAGAAAAGTTTTAAGAAATGACCTACCCATACACTGAAAAGACGCGACGGCAATATACGACTAAAAAAAACTGAAGCGATGAACAACTCCCAAAAACTAAACTTCAAACTAAACCAACACCAAGACAGAAGATATTTACATCATCATCATCATATAACGGGGGTCCTACGGCGATTGCCGCTTCCCGCATTTCAGCCTCCATCTTTTCCTATCTCTCCAATCTCCCTCTTCTAAGCCTCTAGATTGCATTGTTTTTGTAATTTCTCTTCTCCAGGAATTTGGTGGTCTTCCCCTTTTCCTTCTTTCTGGCGGAACATACATTAAGGCTTTCTTTGGCCACCGCTCCTCCTCCATTCTCATCACGTGACCATACCATTGTAATTGCTTTCCTTGTATTCTATCTGAAAGAGTATCTCTAATTCCTGTACGGTTTCGTATTTCCTCATTCCTGATTCTTTTCATTCTCGATACTCGACATGACCTTCTAAGATAATCCATTTCCACAACGTCTACTTTATCTCGTTCATTCTTTGTCATCGTCCAACATTCGGCACCATATGTGGTAATCGGTTCTACAATTGCTCTGTATACACGAAGTTTGGTATGCATCTTTATTTTATTAGACCACAGTAATGAATTCAGTATTCGGATGCATTTTTTCTCTTGGGTTATTTCGGTTTTGTTAGAATAGAATAGAACAAAAGATATTTACTTCATAGAAAAATTAGAACATAACCACAGACGACTATCTAGGGGCCCAGGAAATACGATCACATCTTCCCAGAATAAGTCTGGTTAATAAAATTTTAATAAAATTACAAGAGCAAAAAAAGGCAGTGGAGACCAAACGGAGTTGCAAACAAGACACTAAAGAATTTGCTCAAAAAAGCGATCGACTATATCACCCAAATTATAAATGCGATCTACAGTCTGAAAAGATTCATAAAGAGGTGGAAAGGACACCAAAGTAATTATGCTGTTAAAAACTGGAAAAATGGAACATTTTCCAAAATTATAGTCCTAGTGGACTATACGCTTATTATTGTCATCAAGCAATATTACAGAGGGAAAAATATTAGGTACGCTAAAGGAAGATTGCCTGTTAGATATCAGTAAAGTATTTGAAGAAAGTTTGTCAAGATGGGCTCATCCACAAAATAAGTATATTCAGATACAGTAAGGCAATTGCATGCCTTCTGCAGTCGTACTTAGCTAACAGAAAGTTTAGGCTTCAGATAGGGTAATTCCTACATGAAGTCAAAACCACCGGGTCAAATGAGGCGATCTGTCACACTTTCTGTGCACGAACTAAATTACTTGGAATTTTAATGAAAACAGTGGAAAATTGCCGTTAACCCGAAAAAATTACAAGCTGTCATTTTCCAAAAAGGATTCAGAGGACCAGATCACCAAGCGAGGATTTTTAATACAGAAAAGAAAAGACAAGCGAGTGTTATACATTATTGAATACTTTTGTTTTTGGGTATGGGAATATTATAATCACTAGAAATTTCGTCTGATAAGCGGTTAGAAATTATCTTGTTATATTAATTTTAACATACTGTTCAGTGTTCAAACGTATTGGCCTTAAAGACCAATGCACTCAAAGAGAATAGTTGCTTTAATTCGAGATGCCACCAGCCAATATTATGCAACCGTATGGTTTAAAAAACTATATAGCGATTTAAACAAAGCGTTGCCTACATTAGGAAGCTAGGATTCAGCCTTAAAAAATCAACATCCGCACATGATGATCGATTTTTGGCTTTATGTCTGAGAAACAGGCAACTAATTTCAGTTGAGTGTGAGATGTAGATGTAAGTGGTAGAAGTCATTAAGGTAATTATCATCCAGAAGTCCAGCCTTGTGTCCATAGCATATGCAGTACGTTGTAAAGCTCGTACTTGTAAAAAGTAGGTACGTCGCAGAGCTCGTATGACAGAACTTGAACGAAACAATATGCCCCAATAGGAAGAGATGAAGAAAAAGTCTATAAAAGAAAAAATGTCGCACGGGGCCAAATTTGGATAATACCGTGGATATGGCAACAATTCGTACCCCAATTAGACCAATTTACCATGGCAACGGCGAATGTATGAGCACTGGCATTTTCATGATAGAAGAGCACTTTTTTCTTCGCATAATGGGGTCGTTTTTCTGCATTTGGGCGACGAATCGGCCCAATAATTTGGCGTAGTAGAGTCTTTTAACCATTTTGCTCTTCTCCAGGTTATCATTTTTTTCTGCCGATAGGATAGTCCTCGCCTTCTTCGGAGCACGTTCGCTGGGTGCCATCCACTGTTTAGGCTGTTCTTTGGTCTCTGGTGTGTACCAGCGGATCCATGTTTCCTCAATGGTTACGAAACGACGTAGAAACTCCTTCGGATTATGCTTAAATGGCGTCAAACACTGCTCTGAATTGCTGTGTCGCCATTGGGCGGTGATCTTTAGTACTTATCGAATGAAACTATTAAAAGAAAGAGGAAATGCATCCATTATTCTGGCCGATTACCCTATTTAAACAAATCCTGAAGTCGGTTTCGCTTTCTACAATATGCAAAGCATGCCTCAGGTCTCGATACAAAGTTTAAACAAATGCTGAAATAATAAAAAACCCATATTAGGGTGTTGTCTAATAACGATAAAACAAAGTTAGGTGTTGTAAATTACAATAATTATGCCAATATTACATGTCGGTGGTGTTTATTTAAATGAGTAAGTTGAATAAAAAGGTATAAATTTTTTTAAAAAGTTAAACAAGACAAGGTAAGGCCCACAATTGTTATAAAATAGTCTCTTCGATTGTAATAAATTAATAAATGAGCAAATAAATAAATAAAATAAACATTACTTACATGCCGGTACTCTATTAATAGATGGATGGTAGAACAGGTTGAAACTACTTTATATTGTTGAATGGAGAACTCAATTCTAATCACTGCAGTTGTTTGACAGTAAACGGGAAGTTCTTGAGGAGATAGATTTGATCCAATGAATTAGAGATATGTGTAGAGATTGTTTGTTAAATGTAATGATGTAATATACTATTGGAAAAATTAACAGAGTAGATTGACGTTGAAAATACGAGAGCGGGACAGAGGGAAAGAAAACCTAAAGGAAGGACTAGTGAATAGAATAGACAATGGGTAAATGTCCTTGGATAAGTTCCTGATAAAATGTTAAATTAAGGATGAATGCAATATTAATACTAAGAGAAAGTAATTGGAGTATTTGAGAAACCAGTACAAAAGGAATCAATTTTTTTGTGGTTACAAATCTATTTACTTGCTGTATAAGTAAACAAAATCCTTGATTTAAATCTCATTTTTGTGCTTTTTAGAACCCTTTTAAGGATACAGTGCTGCTCTATTTAATTTTTATCATTATTGCTGTGACGGTTTGGTGGTTATGTAAATTTATGTAAAGTAACTGGATGAAATAATAAAATTAAAAGAAAACTTCTTTATTTTAATTTCTACATCCAACCAATATGTTTTAATTAACATATAAACTAATTAGTTAAAATATTAAGTTATATTATTTATTAGATAAACAATGCTAATTGTTGTATTTTTGTTGCCTCTTTTAATTTTATGTATTAAATTCTACCACATTTCAAATTTCCGTGTATACGAATTCATTTAAAAAAATTATTAGTTAGCTAAAAAATTAGTCAGTGAGGTAAAAAGTTAGTTTATTCATACGAGTCAATACTTTGATTTATAAGTTATCATAAAGCTTCATAAAGATTCATAAATATTCATGAAGATTCATAAATATTTATAAAGATTCATCAAGATTCATAAAAATTAAAAAAGGTTCATAAAAATTAAAAAAAGGTTAATAAAGATGATTTATAAAGATTCATAGTTTCATAACAATTCATAAAGAATCATAAAGCTTTATGAAGATTCATAAAGATGCTTTATAAAAATCCATAAAGGTTCATAAAGATTCATAAAGATTCATAAAAATTCATAAAAATTCATGTAGATTCATAAAGATTATTTATAAAGATTCATAGAGTTTCATAACAATTTATAAAGATCCATAAAGATTTATGAAGGTTCATAAAGATAATTTATAAAGATTTATAAATTTTCATAAAGATTTATAAAGATTCATAAAAATTCATGAAAATTCATAAAGATTTATGAAGATTCACAAATATTCATAACGATTCATAAAGATTTACAAAGATTCATAAAGATTCATAATTTATAAAGATTCATAATGATTCATAAATATTCATAAAAATTCATAAAGATTCATAGGTTTATAAATATTTATAAAGATTCATAAAACTTTATAAAGATTCATAAAGAATGGGTATTACGAGTATTGTATAGACGTAAGTTTTGAGAACATTGTTACTTTGAAATTTACACCCAATTTTAATATCTGATCTAGTGCTTATTGATAACAAATAAATAATGGTCTGTAGTTAGTCATAAATGGCAAACTGACTCAATAAATAAGAATAAATTGTCGTACAAACGTTCAAAATATGCAAAAATATTGATCCCCGTGTAGGCTGTGGCAAAACCTGAAACTATTAACTTATTCTGAGCTCGAAATTGTGCCTAGACAATGATTTAGGGGACGGTAAAGAGTACAAGGACTAGTACAAGACCACTTGACACAAAACAGGATTAATAGACTGGTGCAACCCATTATCATCATCATTAGTTCGACAATCTTTTTTGGGTCGCTATTCCAGGATTCTTCTCCATTCTTATCACTGTCGTGCTTGTTTCTCCAATTTTTAATTTTTAATGCTGTTATATAATTTTCTATTTGTTAAATGTATCTCAGTTTCAGTCTTCCTCTTGCTTGTTTTTCTACTGACACTTGTTTACTTATTTTATTTGCTATTTTGCCTTCTTCCAATCTTTTCACATGTCCCATCCAATGCGACGGTCCTATTTTAATGAATGTTACAATATCAGAATTTGTGTTTCGAGTCAAAACCAGGATAGCAATTTTGTCCAAAAGTGGTGTAAATATTAAAAAAGATGTAAGTATCCTAAATACATAAACTGTGGCATTATAATGGATGATAAGAAATTCTTTACACCTTCATGTTTTGAAATGGTAGGCAACGATAGATTTTAACTTTCTAATATTAAAAACTGTTCCAACGAAGGTAGACTTAAAGCAACAGCAAAAATTGGGAGGATGTTTAATTTTATTGATATTCATTACAAAGCGCATAAATTATTTCCATAACTACAATATATAAATTCATTATCATAAAGACAGTCTTAAATGACCCTTAATATCTCAACTGCCACTGTGAAAAAACGTGCCAAAAATGGCGGACTTCTCATACCATTTAGTCAAATTCATCTGTGAAGACTAAACAATGGAATTGGATACTATAAGCATAAGGCGGAAAATTATGTTAATATAAATTGCCGAAAATATTAATAACATTCCAAGGTCGTCTATTAACCATGCAAAGGTGAGTGAACAAAGAAAGCTTTAATTTTGGAGGAGGTGCGGGTTGGATTCAAGAATTATATAGGTACGGAAAAGTAGCATATACATTGAATATTTTATTTTATACAGGTATATGTAGGAATATATAAAATTTTCGCTATTTGGTGTTCATTGTTACATATTTTTCTGACTCTTCCAGTTTGTATCCCTTTTAGTTTTTCTTTTTAGTAATTTTAGTACAGGAATATATCTGAAAGTTACGATTTTTTAAGATATGGTGTTAAAAAAGTATATTTAAACCTATCATTCATGGAGCAAACAGTGGGAAGGACTGTTAGTGGAAGTTAATTTTCATTAGGAAATATTGGAAGCAATATATTCCACATCCAGATGGATACAGATGGGTAGAATTAGAAATAAAAAGAAAAAACTGGTGCAGATAGTGGGCACAAATGCGTCGCATCTTGTAATATTTTAAATAAAAATATAAACATAGCTCGTAACAAAAATATCAATTCAAACAAACCCAAACAGGGAGTCCAAAACTAATATACCCACTAAGAATATCACGAAGCGCTGGGAGGCTTAGGAATGAGATCTATACCAAAAATGTGAAGATGGGATAGAGTTGGTCTCAAAATGAAAGACTGAAATTTATCAGCCTCACATCATTTGCTTTCAAAATAATGGAAAAGCTACCGATAATTATATCAGAACAGAAATGTAAACATTTTCGTACGTCTTTCACTTTTAATCAATCAATAAAGTCAACGGAAACCGTTTTAACAGAACTAATAAATGAAATAGACTCCAGATTAAACAGTCTAAATGAAAGAGGGGTAGATAGTATGACACACAATAGCTGGAAAAACCCATCTCCATCTCAACGACTAGATCTCTGCATCATCTATCCTTTCCCTTATCTCCCTAAATTTAACCAATTGTGTCAAATTCCACGACAGAAGGAATTTCAATAGAATCTAAAAGAGGAAATCAACAGAAAGAAAATAGCACTATTTAATATTTTATAACGGGGATACATCATTTGTGTTTTTAAATAACATATGTATATATTTATAAAAATTAGTTGGATATTAATCTTGGGAGTAAACTAAATATAAAAGACCAAATACTCACCATGTCAGAATAGTGACGAATTTTTTTGTAAAGGTATCGTAAGGTAAATAAGCAAATAAAGAGGATTATAAGGAAACTCTGGATGTGCCCAGACTTGGATGTCGAATTTAGATTAAAATTTGGTCAAATTAATATTACGTACAAAGACCGCTTTGCCATTTTATGCTAATAACTTTATTACTAGTAGTCCAAATAAGCGAAGATACATTTTAGAACATCTTTATGTATAACATTTTACTGCTCTCTTATGTCAATCAGCACTGCTCAAAAAGTTTTTGATTTATTTTATTGAAATAAGACCTACGGAATATAATATATCGTATTCATACAGTGAATTTATTAACAAACATGTTTTAATGATTTTTGTTTAATTTTTTATGAAGTATAATGTAGGTTTACCCAATAATTATAGTTATGATGTTATCTAAATACTTATGAACAAAGAAATATGTACTGCGGCGGCGATATCTGTGAAGATTGCATTACCATAAAATTTATACTTGTCATCATATATTACATTTTTATTGATGGTTAAAAATTAAACGATCTGGTATTATTTAATATCTTAGTAGGAATTACGCTAGGTAAATGGTCAATCGTCAAAAATTTTATTTAAAACATACGAACAGTTTTTGCAGTGGATTAGTCCGCATATACACTTTGGGCTATTTCTTATAGTATGTGTTCTTGCTTTGTCTACTATCGTTTTCTACTCTCTCTCTCTCTCTGGTCCTGAATTTTTCCCCTCTAGTTTGGAATTTCCATCTTTGACATTTCCTCTAGTAGTTGTTCTTTTTATCCTATTTTTGGTCTTTTCCTTGGTCTGTTTATTACTGTTTACCAGTTTGTTATCTTCCCAATTAGTGCATCTTTATTTTTTCTCTATATGTGTCCAAAGCGTCTCATCTTTGTGCTTTAATAAATTTTACTGTATCTTC
This sequence comes from Diabrotica balteata, assembly GCA_918026665.1. Classification (NCBI taxonomy): domain Eukaryota; kingdom Metazoa; phylum Arthropoda; class Insecta; order Coleoptera; family Chrysomelidae; genus Diabrotica; species Diabrotica balteata. The sequence continues at coordinate 49,180,567 of OU898281.1, forward strand.
CCCTTTCTCAAAAATTAGTATCTGTTTTTGCTTTGTCTACTATCTTGTTCTACTCTCTCTCTCTGGTCCTGAATCTTTTCCCTCTAGTTTGGAATTTCTATCTTTGATATTTCCTCTAGTAGTTGGTCTTTCAACCCTATTTTGATTTTTTTTGCTCTGTTTATTTTTGTTTACCAGTTTGTTTTCCTCCCAATTAGTGCATCTTCTCTTCTCTGTATGTGTCCAAAGCATCTCAGTCTTTGTGCTTTAATACATTTTACTGTATCTTCCCCTTTGGTTATATTTCTTATTGCATGGTTTATAAGTCTTCTATATTCTCCTTGTTCTGTCTTTATTGGGCCGTTTATTCGTTTTATAATTTTTCCTTCAATTAGTTTTTTTTGCAAGACACATTATTTCCGCTCCGTATGCTATCACCGGTCTAATTACATGGATTTCACGAGTGAACCTGAGTAGCCTTACCAGAGATTGGGTAACCAACCCTAGTGGAAGGTAGATTTAAGGACGAGGAGGAAGGGAGAAATGGTCCCTTAAAGAAAATGCCAAAGACATCCATAGAGAAGTAAAGTTAAAAATATATAAAACGATCATATTGATGGTCTTGGATGGTTTTGATGGACCAATAGCAACATATGGCGCATAAACATGAATCATGATACAAAAAAACAATAAACCATATTAATACTTTTGAAAGAAAGTTATTATTGGGACATATCTACAATAATGGTATGTGTAGAATAAGGTTCAACCACGATTCATATCAATCTTACAAAGAATCCTTTATAGAAAGTTATGTAAAAATACAAAGATGCACTGGGCAGGCCACCTTATAAAAATGGATAATAATAGAACACCTAGTAGAACACTTACTAGAATGGACGAAGTAAAAACCGATACTAAACAAATAGTGAGGGTGGAGAATAGCCAAGGAAAGGAATGCTTGGAAGCGGATGATGGGAGAAGACAGGGCCTAACGTGGGCTGTAGTGCCATGGGAGAGAGATTATAATTACGTGGAAAGTTATGATTACTATATTTAAAATGTCATTAATATAATAAATTTTATTATGTGTAATAAATTATATATAAATCCTATATTCATTTCATTTGCTTTTAACACAACCAAATCAAACATTCAAATTGAGATTACATTATCATCCCCTGTCTTCATTCGCCTGACCTTGGTCTCTTGGTTTGTCTTCTGGCTTCCCATACTTTTTAAACTGCTCTTTCTTGATTCATTCTAACCATGTGTCCATACCATACCAGTTGGGCCTCTTCAATTTTCTTAATAATTGGTTGGACCTTAAGATGTTCTCTGACTGCCTTATTTCGAATCTTATACCTGGTTATACCCATTATTCTTCTAAGGAGCCCTGTATTTTCGATTTTAATTTATCAGTAAGCGTCCAACTTTCACTACCAAAAGTTCAAATCGGCACAAACACCGTCTTCTATACGGTCACTTTGGCTTTTTGTGATAAAATCGTACTTTTAATTGCGTGGTATCGCCAAATGTGTACAATGCTCTAATTGACATTTTAAAAGATTGCATATTATATTATCGCATATAACAAATATTGTAACATTGTTCGTTCAAAAAAAAACAAAGTTTGTAACACTATATCTTTTCAAATCTAATGTAACTTACTGTATTTATCTTATATAATGTAATATTCTTATATGTATAATGTAATACTTTAGATGTGTTTGTACCCGTGTCAATGGACATAGATGTCGAGACACGTTAATTTCAATAAAAAAATTACGTGGTACATGCAAGCAACACTTTCTATTCTGGAACTTATTTCAGTTTCTTTTCTTTATTTGTACTCCCAAGAATTTGTAAGTATCGACTTGTTCAAGTGTATTTTCGTTAACTGTTATCTTTGTTTTCGATTTTTTCCACATACCATTACTTTCGTCTTCTCATTATTGATCCTCAAATTTCGTTTAATTAGTGCAGCGTTCCATACTTCTTCATTTATCGGAAATATCACTAGATCGTCTGTGTATGCACACTCTGAGATCCACACTTCTTTTAGATTTCTATGTCTGGTATATAATTTCAATGTTTCTGCTCTAGATTCTTTAATTATGTCATCCAAGACAATGTTAAACAGTATGGGGCCTAGGACTCCTCCTTGACGTAGACTGTCATTTACTATGAACTCTTCGAATTTCAAAAACCATAAAATATAAAAAATTAAATAATTTACTTTTCAAGTCTTCTTATATGGCTTTTATCACTATCGGCTGTTTAACTTTTTGACTTGATCTCCTCTTTACAAACATCACAATCTTATACAATTTGTACATTCATAAAAATGTGCACTGTTTCACTGTGTAACGTAATCTCCATATCCAAATAAATAGATATAAATAAATTTATTTATTATGTACATATGTTCGTCGTAAGTGGGTTACGAATTTTTAACTGGTTTTTATTGTATCGTAAATAAATGATATATCTGTATGTACTTCATTACACAAATATGGAAACTGGTAGGTGGGACTCTGAAATCTTTATTTACATCTCGCACGGTTATGTTAATTTAATTTGGTTACTATAATAATACAAAATTTTTTTCGCTATTATTTAATAACAAACAAAAAAATGAGTAAACATTGAACATATATATGTGCGTTGAAGAGATACTCGAGATAAAGATGATTTAAAAAGTGAGTTTATAGTTAATCCAACACTCCTTTTTTTGTAAAAATGAAGGCCAATACAAGCATATATGTAAATCGAGTGCACAGTTATACTTTTTGTTTTCTTATACATAGTTTCTGCTGTTATGATTCCTCCTTTGTTTATGTCCTCTTTATTTGAGATTACAATGGTGATAACATTTATGTACTTTATTTTGGTTTGTAGTAGTATCAATGTCCGATTATTCCTTTTTCTGATAAAGAAGGAAAATGCTTGGTGTATCTATCCCCTTATTAACAACTCGGGCAATACTATATTCCTTATAATAAGATGGAGCCTTAGCAGTTTCGTTGTAATTTTAAATTTTTCTTATTCTTCTTCTTCCTCTTTATAAACAATTCTCCATGTTCATTAGCAGAATAATACCTCTATGGAAGGTTGCCACTACATCTCTTGCACGGTCCTCCGATACTTCTGTTTTTTTTTCTTTTTTGAATTTTAAATTCAAATTATATATTTTGATTAATTTGGATAATTTAATGAAAGGTGTTTATTATTTCAGCAGGAATCCATTTCCTTCACTACATTGTATAGATCATTACAATGATGTACAATACAATCAATAAACACCATTTCATATTATTTTAACTTTTGTAAACTACAGATAAAGGAATCGTTTAGAGCCATATAAGTCATACACCTTTCCACACTGCGACCTGAAGGATCATTTGTATATACCTTACATCTATGTTTGTGACTTTCGAATAGATTTAAGCGCCTGCAGTTGAGACTCTTTTTGGTCGAAAGCTTGATTCAATAGGTACTAATATCTCTGTGGCGCTGCGCTACTCATGTTGTTGCAAGAGCTTTTTCTTTTGGAGGGATTATCGACTACTTTTTAGTAACTCCTCTTTCGGATCAGATGTATGGTCTGTAACATTATCCAATGCTATGGTTTCCCGATGGCAGTCTACTTTGTTTGTTTTTTTAGTTCCTGATTCAATATTGCCCAAAAAGTCTACGAAATAGATGGACACTTAGCCATGTCCATGGACACTGCCAAAGCTTCACATGATGGGAGAAGGCGGAACCTGAATGACGCTGACTACCTGGAGTTTTAAGTTGACTATGCTTCCAATCGGTAGTGCTTATTCGACATACTCGGTCGTGGTCACTAATTTGAAGTGAAGAGTATGAAGTGTCCCTCCACAATGAAAAGGTCTCACAGTTCTCCGAGGGTGTTTTTACTGTTATAAATATTTTTGCTTTACAAAATAATGGTTCTTGAGATCCTTATTTTTATCTCAAGACGATACCAAAAATTTTAGTTCGAGATCAACTAAAGTTTGTCTAAAAGCAGTTTCACGATATATGTCATTGGAGACAGTTTATACCAGTTTTATATATGGAGACAAGATAATATAGGACGCGTCTTTACATAAGTTCAGCAACCTTTTAAAAGAAATCTTCTATCACATAACTAGATTATCAGAGAAACATCCACAGATCTAATATTTCCAATCTAATGGCGATTATTTATATGGAATGGATATCGTACACTTACTCCATTTTACGAAAAATTTGTCTTCTCGAAACATTTAATGAGACCTACTAATCTCAGAGTTCCTATCAAAATTAGACTATTTGAGTTTTTGGCTAAAAATAATTTAAATGGCATGGAGAGAATATTTTGTGTGCAGCCAAGAAAACATTTAAAATCTTGAAGAACTTTATGATCTATAGCTTCAAAAATTGAAAAGTTAATATGTTTGCGTCTATTTTGTGCAGACTTTCAATAACTGAAATAAGACCATGTGATCAAAGTTAACAACAATGTAATGACAAACAGCAGAATACCAACTGAGAATAGTTAAATAGCAATTTGCTGACTATGAAATAGTGAAGAGCATAGTAGAAGAAAGAAAATCAAGACTGACTCGGCACAGACAACGAAGTTTCCCATTTCTAAAAATTATACTAGCCGTCCCCGTGCTTCGGAGGGCCGTCCGAACTATAATAAAAAAAACCATTTTTTATACCATTCAAAATTTTATTATTCAAAAAAAATGTATACCATATAAGTTATTTTAAACTATAGTATACAGCCAACCACTGGGAATTTCCTTTTTAAATTTTATTTTTTACTTACCAAACCGTTTCCAAAATACAAATTAAATTTAAAAATTTTAAATTTTTATTTAAATTATGATCATAGTAGACAGAAAACCAAGACTTAAATTGAAAGAACTAGTACTCTATTCATTAGCAAAAAATCCAGACAGAAAATTTTAAAGTATCATCTGTTTGTTCATAACAGCATAGAATCTACTATGTTATTTGTTAGAAGTAAGCCATAATGTTACTTTAAAACTAAGTTTATTTGACTTCTATATTTCAGCTTCGGAAATCGTTTTCAAACTAAAAACATTAATAAATTTAAGAAAATTTGTTTTCGCTGCACGGTAAAAAATTCTTCTAATAATTTTATTTTATCTTACTCATTTATATTGACAATTCAGACATATATTATATGTTTTAAAGTAGATGGCATTAAAATGATATTGCCAATATTTTTGAGTTGCGTTCCTAAGACGACTTTACTGTTATAAGTTCATTCGATTACATAAAATCAACTTTATAACTTAACAATATCCGTATGAAAAATCATAGCATGTAATTTGTCTTTAAAAAGACAAATCAAATGCAATGATGACTGTAAAATTCTCTTGTTAGTGATCCCATAGTAAACCATGAGGAAAAACTTCATGATACTATCCCGACATGGTAAGTATTTGTTCTTACATTTATATTACTTCCAATATTAACACCAAACTCTAATTTTATATGTGTATGTTATTTTAGAACATAAGTATTTTGGACATAACATAAGGAATTTGAGACGCAATTGGATTCATTCGTTAGATTCATTTAACATAATTAGAGCCGCTCCTTTAACTTAGTCCGCTCCAAGAGGTCATGGCTCTTGAACACAGAGCTCATAGTCAAGAATGCACTTTTTGCCTTTCCGATGCAACATTTAATCTCTTGGGTATTGTCCCACAACTCATTGATTATAGGTCCCAAGCAGTTGTACTGTGAGACACGTTCAATTCCCATTTGGTTCACATACAGATTTACTCCAGTTATGTTTTTCTTGCTGATGATCATTAGCTTGGTTTTGCTAGTGTTTATATCCAGTTTATATGTTCTACATGTTTCGGTTATTTTGTTCATTGAGTTTTGCAGTTCTTCTATGCTATTAGAAAACACTATTGTATCATCTGCATACTGCAGTTTATTGAGCTTGATTCCATTTATTGAGATGCCTTTACCAATATCTTTAGCGCCTCTTCAAAAATGTGCTCCGAGTACAGATTGAATGCCAGTGGTGAAATTATGAAATTGAAATTAGCCTCTGTCTCACTCCAATTAAGATTTTGACCTGATCTGTATATTCTCCACCTATTCGGAGTACCGCTGATTGATTCCAATACAGATTAGCTATTATTTTTAGTCTCTTAGGTTTCTTCCGTCAATCCCTGCCCTCTTCGACACTTCCATCATTTTTTTGTTCACTTCTGACTCTATCCAAAGCCTACTTGTAGTCAATCAGGCATGCAAAGCTCGATGTTTCTGATTGGGAGCAATTTGTTCCTCGCATTTGCGGTAAATTCTATTGTGAATGACTTTTAAAAACAGCTTCAGCAGATAGATCATTAGGCTTAGGCTTAGAACAAACTTTTGCTTCTGTTTCTTTTTGGGTAATGGTACGAACTCCGATTTGAGCCAATGTAGTGGTATTTTTCCTGCCTTGAATGTTTTATTAAATATTTCAGTTACTATTTTTATTTGTTCTGCATCTAATAGCTTCAGCAGTTCTGCAGAAATTTCAGTCAAGTCCCGGTGTCTTTCCAGCTTTCATTTGTCTGACGGCTGCCGTTATTTCTTCTGGTAGGATTTTGGGACCTGAATTTTCTTCTATGGTGGGTTCTTGTATTATTCTAAGGTCGTTGAAAATATTATCTAAGCATTCTTCCCATACTTTCTTTATCCCTTCTTCTTTGGTTATGGCAAGATTACCTTTATCATCTGCTATTTTTCCGCTGTTGCGTTTTCGGAACTTTCCAGCTATTATTAAGGATCTGGTTACCCATATTAAATGAAATAAATAGAAAGAAAATACCAGGCAGTTCACTCAATAAGAAAGGAGTCCCAAGTGAATATATAAAGATTGTGAGAGACACGTATGAGGGAGTAACTAGTGTTAGGACAGGTGTGCGAGAGACTGATAAATTTCATGTGAAAGTAGGATTACACCGAAGCTCGGTGCTTAGTCCTTATTTATTCTCATTCGTTCTCGATCAATAAATAGCGAAACTACAAAGTAATATTCCGTGGTGCAGGACATGTCAGTAAAGAGTATTAATATTGATATGACTCTAGATAGACACTTATGAAGAAAAGTAATTAGTAAAGCCGACACCGGATAGGGACAATGGCAAAGAGAACGATGATGAATAAGTCAATAATATATCACGAATCATTTATGTTTCAAAATATCATACTTATAAAATTATGTTTGGTATTAATATTGAGAGTAAAATAAATGTAAGAAGAAATACTTACTTTAGTTGTACCCTGTCGGGATGATATCAAGAGGTTTTTCCTCATGATTTACTATGGGATCACTAATAAGAGAATTTTACTATCACCATTTCCAGTGGTTGTCTTTTTAAAGACAAATCACATGCTATAATTTTTCTGTCAATATTCTTAATTAAAGTTGATTTTATGTAATCGAATGAGCTATCTTACAATAAAGTCATCCCAGAAACGCAACTCAAAAATATTGGCAATATCATTTTAAAGTCATCTAATATAAAATGAGAATATATAATGAGAAAATATAATATTAGAAGAATTTTTTACCAAGCAACAAAAATTTATTAATGTTTGGTATTGTGAGAACGATTTCCGAAGTGGAATCCGAAACGTCAATAAAGTAATTTTAAAGTAAAATTGTGTCCTATTCCCAACAAAAATAGTTAATTAAGATGCCACGAGAAAATAGCTTCAAAGCATAGATTCAGTAATACTTAGTTCACTAATTATGACGGTTTCAAACGTTCTATACTGAAGATAGCACCACCACAAAAAAATTGAAACATAGATTAAGACTTACGTGTATAATAGCATGATAATATATTTTGCAATATTAAAATCGTGCCATATATTCACAAACACCTCATTAATATAACAAATAATCAGTATTCAAGTGTGGTATTGTTTTGGTAAGCAACGTACCGTTTTGCAATTTCATTTAACGAATCCGATTTAACCTCTTTTTATTAAAAAAGTACTTTTAACCACAAAATAAAAAAAACGTATTAAAATACCCACAACAGTGTCAGAACCGTAAGCACTTTCTAATGGATGTACCTACTTTTTCGTGGGTGCGGCTTAGTGTCTCTTTTGGCCACAATGAAATGTTTATCAGGCTGTCCTCTTCGATAAATATCAATAAATAATCTTGTTAACCGGACGCCTACAACTTTTATGATAATTTTTGTTTTGAATCACTTCTCCGCTGGGTACCTCGATGTGATTTTTAAAACATGACACGAATTCGTTTCGGTCGTTGTTCAAAATACTTCGTGATTTTTTCACCAAATAGAGTACTTAAAATTTGTCGAGTTCTATGAAGTTATACTTTAGAGAAACAGAAACATATTAATGTAATATCCGTTATACAACAACTTTTCTAGAAATATACTGATGGTCAAAAAAAAATTCAACACCTAGAAGAAGAAATTTTTTTTAAAATGTTTATTTAAAGAAGTATACATTATAATATTCTTATTATTTGATAATCTTATAAATACATTTTTAACGTCATTTTCGTAAAAAAATTAATAATGAGTAGCACCTCCTTGATTTTCTATACACTCAGTTATTCTATGGGGCATTGATCGAATTAAGTGGTCTATATCATATTGCGGAATACTCATACAGATTCTTCTTAAGCCATGCCACAGGTCTTTAAGTTTGCTAAAGGACGTGGCAATCGATTTAGGTTTCGACCTACCATATCCCTGTATCATACCGGTGCTCACCTACGGAGCACAGACATGGACATTTACACAGGCCAATTTGGATAGGATAAGGAAGGCACAAAGAGCGATGGAGAGACAAATGTTGGGTGTATCACTTAGAGATAGAAAACGTAACCAGTGGATCAGAACCAGAACAAAGACAGTAGACGCGATAGAACAAGCAGCAAAACTGAAATGGAAATGGGCTGGACACAATGAACGTCTCCAAGACGGACGATGGAACAATGCCATCGGAAAGTGGCGTCCATACAATGCAAAGAGATCAAGAGGCAGACCACAGATGAGGTGGAAAGATGACATCAGGAAACAAGGAGGTCCCACATGGCAGAGAACAGCTCAAGATAGGGAAAGATGGAGAGAACTGGGGGAGACCTATATCCAACAATGGAAGGATAGAGAATAGGTTAAAAAAAAATCCCATACATGTTCGATGAGTGACAAATCAGCTGATCTTGATGACCACTCCTTTATACCATATTTTTGTATAAACTCGAGCTCATATTGCCCGTGAAACCATAGTTTCACGTGCAATATGGGGTCTTTCGTTATCCTGTTGAAAGATCGATTTTGGAAGGGTTTGTAGGCAGAGATGTAAAACCTGTTGTAGTACTTCACCAATATACAGTCGAGCTGTCAGAGTGCCTTTAATAAGTACTAGAGATGATCTGCTTTTCAAACCACACCATACCATAATGCTTGGTTGTCTTGCTGTATGACGTTCAACGGCAAAGTCATATTTCGTCTCTCAGCTCGGGAATGTCTTGCTTATGCACCCATTAGAGCCACCCAAACAAAACCTAGATTCATTACTGAAGCAGACAAAATTCCATTGGTCATTCCAGTTTTGCTGAGCTCTGCACCATTCTAAGCGTCGAGCCTTATGCTGTGGTGTCAAATGTATCACCGAAAAGCGGACGGTAATTTCTCAGTCTCATTCCAAGTAATCTTTAATTAACTGTTCTTTTTGACACTACCTTACCCGTAGCTGCAACTAAATCTTACTTATATACACTGTCCTGTCTATTTCTGACAGCAAAATCGAGAGAAAAAATAGCAGGCAAACGCAGTCCAGGACGAAGAAGAACCTCATGATTGAAGAACTTGCGACATTGGTATGGTGTTGATACAAGCATGCTATTTAGGATGGCAGTGAATAAAATTAAGATAGCTATGATGCTAACCAACGTTCTGAAAGGACATGGTACATGAAGAATAAAAGAGGTGTAAGATGGCGCAAATCACGGCTTTGCAATATTCTAGGACGTCCAGACCCTCCACGACGCCAATAAGTCTCATCGTTGGAGCACCTCCTCCAAACTCTTCACACCTCTCAAAACCGCCCTCTTTCATGTCTATAATGCGTCCTTTTTCAAAGTCGCTAACTGACGAAATTGCTGACGACTGTGAAATCTTCGGATTCTAAATTTTTTGGAAAAATCAATAACAATCTAAAGTGAAAAAAAACTTTTCTTATATTTTTGTTTGTGCAATAAAAGAAGAAATAAACTTCAGTTAAAAAGAAATAGCTAGGTAAAAACTTATTCGCATATATATTTTTAGATAAGACTTACAAAGAAATTCTTTTGATCTAAATAAATAACTGTATAGAAAGTATTGCATTTTTTTGGCCATCAGATTTTTGTATTAATATGACAGCAAATACCTTAGAATTTGTGTAAAACACAATACCCAGCAATACCCTTGTGTAAAAATGGTAAACGTACTTCATGTGCTTCATTTTCCAACAGTGTGGCATGAAAATGCAGCTACATAAAATATATTTTTTTCATCATGTGCTCATAGTGCGTCATCAAATCGAATTTACATATTTTTTCAAACATTATGTTAATTGTCAATCAATCCCCAAATTACTCGTTCCGAGTGCTATATTAAAGAAAGTTAAAGGAGCAAAGTGTAACACATTAAAAGAAGATAAAGATAAAAGTCTGACACACTGGACAACTGGTCAATATAATAAAGAAACGCCAGCTGGGATACCTCGGTCACATTATGAGACACCCTGAAAAATATGATCTTTTACATCTAATCATTCAGGGAAAGATCCAAGGTAATCGTGGTCCTGGTAGACGAAGAACATCATGGCTGAAAAATCTAAGGACAATGGTATGGAAAATCAACTACATCGTTATTTAGAGCTGCTGTCAATAAAGTCACGATAGCGAATATGGTAGCCAACATGATATCCAACGATCGATAACGGTCATGGAACTAGAAGAAGAAGAAGAAAGATAATAGCTTCAATGATAAGACTGGGACCATTACGACGAGTTGATCTCTATCTTTTCTAGTTCCAGTAGTGACTGTATAATGCTTGTTTAATTTTACAAAAAGGATTAAAGTTTCAACATTAGAAAATACCAACTCCACCCTAGTCAAATCAAAAATTCTAATATTTATCCAGATTAACCGACAGATTCTAAAGCGACAACTACAAATAACGCAAATACTAGAGGAAGATAGGTGATAGGAGCGACAGCACTAGCAGCAAGGATTGCTACAATGTCCTGGAAACTCCATTTTTTACCTCGTGAAATGCTCATTTCAAGCGATATTTGTTAAATTTGCTTATAAAATATTCAATTCAAATAAAATTGCCGATAAAATGGTTCATCATCATCATTAGCCATTTTGCGTCCACTGCTGAACATAGGCCTCCCGTAAATAATTCCATTGCATCCGATCTTGAGCAACTTGAATCCAGTTAGACTTAATGCGCTTTAAATCGTCCGACCACCTTGTTGGAGAACGTCCTCGACTACGATAAGCATCGTGTCTAGGCCTCCACTCTAAAATTTTCTTTGTCCATCTTCCATCTCTGACCCTAGCAACATGTCCTGCCCAGTTCCATTTCAGAGTTGTAATTCTTTCAACTGCGTCCGTCACACCAGTTTTTCTCCTTACTATCTGACTCGAAACTCTGTCCTGAGTGATACGCCCAACATTGACCTCTCCATCGCTCTCTGTGCCACTTGTATCTTATTAATTACTTTTTTTTATTTTTTTATATTTTTATAAAGTAATTAATAAAATGGTTACTGACCTATGAAAAGTTGGAAGATTCTAACTTTACTGGCACAATGCATACACTTTTCGGACTTGCTCGTCAGTAACTGTCTATACATTCTATTTAATTTTACTGGCGCGCCAACAACTAACTACTATCGCCAGCAAATCTATGCGTGCATAAACTCATCCTACTGTCTATGGCAGAAGCGGACGAAACGTCAGTAAAACGCATTCCCAGACTACTCCTAAAAAACCCAAATACTATACTTCGTCCAATTTTAAGATCTTAAGGTAAGCAGATTCAGACCCGAATTAAGTGCTATGATACATTCGTTCAGCAAATTCCCAACTGTAAACAAACGCACTTGTTGATATTCGCCCTCTCATTCGTCAACAGGCTATTAAATATAAGTTATTACCGTAAACCTGATGGATTCTCATTTCACAGGTCCACACTTGCCAGTCTGTTTAAATTCAAATTGTATTTTTAGCGTGCTGGTTTTTAAGTTAATATATTGTGTGTTATATGTTATAGTTAGTGTTAAGTTATATACTGGTCATGTTATTTTTTAGAATTTAGTGTTTAGTATGAAGTTTTATAGTGTGTAATGAATTTTAGTATCATAAAACAAAGTATTTGTTAATCAACAGTAAAAATAGCTTGCGGTAATCACTCTAATAAAGTTAAGAGAAACCAATACTTTAATTTATTGATGTTGTGAAAAGTTTTATTTCCTTTTTAGTCCATTTATTCACGGTTTTTGCTGTACATATTAAAGAACCGCTTGGATTGACATGAAATTTGGCATATACGTAAATAACTTATTCTGCAGGTAAATGTTTATGTCCTTCTTCACTTTAAGTAAATTTTAGTAAATTTAACAAAGTAAATATTTTTAAAAATCATATGATACACCTCAGTACGACCCTGTTTGGCTTTCACGTGCGTTTGTTGACAGTTAAGAATTTGTAAAATGAATGTAGTTTAACCAATGACAAGCTCGCCGCCACAACACACCCACCGATTACCTGTCTGAATCTGTTTACCTCGAGCTTATCTTGAAATTGAACAAAGTATAGCACTGAAAGAAAACATAATTTTATCACTTGTGCTTTATCACTTGTACCAAACCCAAAAGAACATCAATCGAGATCCACGACAAATCGGAATTGGTAGATATCACAGAATGAACTATTTAAAGACTGAAATATTACATCCAAATATTTTTATTTATATTTCTTTGCGTAAATTGGTGTTTTTTGTAATTTTGCCTAGTGTCGTTTCACTCCGGGCCTGTTAATACCCAATATTCATATGAAATATGCCGAGAGGAGGATATTCGTCGCGCCCATTTATCCATTTGGGACCCAAAACACCTAATTATATACCATGCCACATAAACACCGAGAGCGCAGAAAACTAATATAAAATACAGATTTCGTGGCAAAACGAACCTTACGCTATCTCGTGTTAGAGTAAATATTTGTTAAAACCCAACCTAATTGAACACACACATCACGAAAGAAAGGATGGCTATGGCTTGTAACCTTGGATTTGAATAAATATTGGCTGCAAATTACAGAATCTAAACATGGAGCAGCACACTTTGTTATACATTGTAGCAAGAACTGTGAAATTGGTTTTTAAGACATAATAAAACATGTGTAGATGGATAATTAAGTCCAAAACAAATGTTTATTTTTTTTAAATAAAATTGTTCGGTGGTACGAGATTACTTATCAAATATAATATTTAAGAATAATAATAATTTAGAGCCAAAAACACTGATTTATTATCTCTAGCTTGTAAGTTCTAACTATTCCCGATGTATAGTTTAAAATTGCTCTGAAAGAAGTCATTTTATTTTTTGGTACTAGTGTAGAAAACGGTCTATCGAGATGAAATTTATATTCAATGAATTCTACTTCACTTACTGATGATTGTAGAGATGTTTATTCTCTGGAAATCATTCTCTTTTATGTATTCCATAAAGTATGTTTTATTTTAAAAGCGACCGCTATTATTTACCATGAAACAACAAGAAATGAAAGGAATGATAACACTGTTTCTTATGGTCAAGAAGGGTATTTTTAACCATGTTTTCTTATGAAAAAATTTTAATTTTTAATTACATAACATTTTATTCTTACCACAGAATACACCCCCCAACAAGAAGCTAAAGCTTTGTCGGTATCTTTGATGTTCGTAGGACAGAAATTTCGGAGGGAGAATGACAGTTAAACTACTTAGTACACTAAGAAAAGTAATGAGGATGTCGTTGAAACAATAATAACGTTATAGTTACACTGAGAAACAAAATAATTATTAAAACTAATGTTTTTAAGTAGATCTGTTTTGTATGAATTGTATTTTTTTCTGTAAAATTTAATATAACCCACATATCAATTCTGTACTGATAAGTAAAACAACACCAAACAACACTTCTCAATACGTAAACAAAGTCCTTGTTCTTACCTACTTATAACAGAAAATTAATGTTTGGTTATATTTGGTTAGGTTTGGTTAAATTAGGCTCGGTTTATTATCATTGGTTTACATATTTAATAATAAAATCTAAAGAAAAATATGAAATTTTCCAAATAATGAAAATTGTAAGCTTGCCAGTCTGATTTTAAGTTAGGTTTGGTAATTTTGTTTTACATTTTTTAATTATAAAATATCGAGGAAAATATGAAATTTTAAGTTAATGAATATTGTGGGATTTACAGAGTGATTTGGGTATATATTATATACATAATATTTTAATAAATCAACACTGGGATTCCCAGAGATTTTTAATTGATAAAGGTACAGAATCTAATGGAACCAAAGCTCTGCGAAATATATTTATGTAATGCGCAAACTCAAAACAAACATACCCAAAATTAATTATTCCATTAATGAAATTTCTTTATGGCTGCCTTGCCATTTAAATGATAAAATACAATCTCATATACCTAGAAATAAGGATACATTTTGAATTATCGATTTGCAATTTTTTTGCAGACATCTAAATTTGGCAATTGTGTTTGAGATATTGGTGGAAAATAGCATTTTCAACACCCATTTCTTGTTTGTTCGTCACCAAAAGAAGCTAATCCTCGAAGTTCAGTAGAAAGAACGACATTACCGCGGTATTTAGGAGGACGAGGACTTATCGATATAAGTCAACAATTAGAAAAACAGATTAATAATTTAAGAACTTATCTTCAGGTGAGGGCGGATACATCTACTTTTAATCGCGCGATTTGTGCAGTAGATGATACAACACCGATCAAACTGAGGGAACAAGAAAATGCGCATAAATAATCTTATTAAGAACGAAAAAATGCACATCTGAATGGGTAAACCTCTGCACGGGCGACATCCGAATGAAGTCAGTCAAGGCTATGTCGACAATATAGCGTCGAACTATTGGTTGATATCAGGAAAGATGTTTCCTGAAACAGAAGGTTCATTACTTGTCATTCAGGATGAGGTTATACTAACCAAAAATTACCTGAAATATATTGTCAAAGACCCTCAGGTCCAAAACGATAAATGCCGATATGGATGTCAAGCCCAAGAAACCATCCAACATCTTACCGGGGGCTGCCAGGCATTTGCTGCAACTGAATATAAGGAACGGCATGGCTCAGTAGGGAAGATCCTCCATCAAGAGATAGCTTTTAAAACTGGGACTTCTACAAACAAACCATTTCCCATATTATCAATAAGTTTCTGAGAGCATGCTCGAGAATGACAACTACAAACGGTACTGGGATCGGATTGTGCTTACAGACCAAACTGTATCACATAATAGATTCGTGCTAGTTAATAAATTAACGAGACAAACAACACTAATCGATGTGTCGATACCTAACAAGAATAATTTGCGTGCTAAGTACAACGAAAAGATCGCTAAGTACAGAGATTTGGAAATACAAATAAGGAGACAATGAAGAATGGAAAGTACCCAAACGATACCTATATTATTCTTTCTGCCATTTGAGTCACTCCAATGAACCTCTTAAAAAACATAAAAAAACTGGGTCTAAATGAAAATCTATATAAGATAATGCATAAAGCTGTGCTACTTTCGACGTCCAGATGCGTGTGAAAATTTTTGTCGGTTTTGTCGGAAAGCCGGTTTGATAAATGTGCAAGGCACATTCTTTGCACACCAAGGCACAAAATACACCCAAAAGCTGTGAATTTACTCTATCGGCAAAAAAGAGACTTTTGGAAAGCAAGTAAACTGCCGGTAGAGAAAATATTTATGGGGTGGTAAGTTTATTACATTTAAAGCCACGACAAGAATTACTAAATGACGAGTTGGGGATTTCTTCTAAGACGATGGTTGACTGGTACTCGTTAACAGAGGAGTTTTTCTGGATTACATGATTAAAACACTCTGTCAAAATTGAGGGCCCTGGTTATTAAGATCCACCTGTGTATCAAGGTAAGTAATTTTGCAATAATTTGATTATTTGATATGTATGTTTTTTGCTTTTTACTAAATGTTTTTTTAGTTAATAAAACTTTTTTCTTATTTTCTCCGTATATTTTAAGCCCTTTTACTACTTGCCAGCAAAGAAAACATTGAAATTTGAGGTTTTTTTCACTTTTTGGCTATGTCCACATAATATTGGGCATTTTTGAGGAATAATAACCTATTTTTTTATCACGTAATCTACATATATTTTATGTGACACATGGTAATCCGTAAGAACAGAGTATTGTAAGTATCCCTATAGTATTGGTGTCGAGTATTATAAAACGTAACTCTTAGGCTAGAACAGAGACTCTATATTGAAGACTCAAGAACTCACCTCCATTTTGTGGGCTTTTAAAAGGCTGTCAAATTTTAATTGCGACTTTAACTCAGAGGATAATCTTACTACTTGCAACCCATTACTGTTTAAATATGGCATAAATGGATGGGTGACAAAACGAAAACAGGAAAGAAACGAACACATTGGTAGAATAGCAGAGGATAGGACAGTACGAATAGCACGAGATAAATTTAAAGCCAACATACAAGAAGGAAGAAGAACCCATTACTGTGATAAAACCAAAGTACCATGAAAAATTCTGCTATCAGTTTCACATTTTAAGGACCTGTGTTATTTATACTGATGTCTGAAAGTCTACAAGCTATAGCAATACATGAAGCGTTAATATACTGTGAAAAAACTCACTGACTTACTATGTGTTATGATAGCCATTGAAACTTCAAATTTTCTTAGCAATGTCCTTCAAATTAAACAACTTCTTTATCATATTTATAAAAGTAAAAGAATTGTTCATTTTTTTGGGTTAAAGCTCACATAGGTCTTAAATACAACAAACATGTTGACCTGCTAACTAAAAAAGCCATTGATACTGAAACGCAAACTGGTCACAAAATTTGTAGACAAGATGCATCAACAATGATTAAAAGTAATATCAATAACAAATACAAGATGCATCAACAATGATTAAAAGTAATATCAATAACAAATGAAAACAATTATTATGGCATATAAACAGTACACATTCTTTCTCCTAATATGCGTCTAAACAATATTCCAATACTAAGTAATTATCGGCGTAAAAACTATTCTGTTCCACGAAGGTATAGGTATAACATCCATATTTAGAATTAAAGTTGGAATGTCTGATTTGGAATGCCAGATATCCAAGTCATCTGACCAAACTTGAAAATCGTAAATTGAAACTTATGTCCAGTGTTTAAAAAAAAGGAGATCTGAATCAGTTTCAACGTTCCAGTCATAGTGCGAGTACATAGTTATGAAAAATAAAATCTTTATATAAAGATTTTAATATAAATAACCAAATATTATGGGTATTGACTTGAAATTGGGGGAAATATAAGACAATTATTGACGGGTATGGCGTGAATTACATTGTATGACGAATTTGTTAGCGGAAAATGGATATTTAGTGTATCTACTCTAAAAGACATTACTTAACCAATGAAGGGTTATACAAAAAAAGGAGGAGATCGTATATACCACATAAAGTCGAGTTCGTCAAACTCTTGGATAACTGTACGACAATAATAGAATAAATGTACGATATTTGCTGAAATCTACTAAACTGGCGCCTTACCAAAATCGCGACTGACAACTACTGTCATTAAAAAAAAATCCAGCATTTCAAATATTGTAACACGGTTATAGTAAAATCAATGTATGTTCTAAAAATATATTACAAGTCTTGTAGTTTTCCGTAAAAAAATTTTAAAGTACACAACACTAATGGACGATAAGTAAAAATAGAAAACTTTGTTGTGCATATATTTGCAAATTGTCTTTCCCGCCAAATGTATGTTAGTATCAATAAAAGTTGACAAACATAATAAAAGTAATTTTAACTCGAAAAATAATTCAAACTTGTTTTCAATATATTTTATGTCGGGATTGTTGGCAGAAGATCAAAAGTTCTGCTGGTTGGTTGGTGCCCACCCGTAACGTGCAATTTCGATAATTCTATAAACACAACTAACCTCATTATTCAACTGTTTAACCTTTTCTTACGAAATCAGCTGATTTTGATTCTTTTAATTGCATCGGCATTTTTCGTCACGGATAAGATAATCGATTAATACACAAATAACAGTTTTTTTTGGATAGCATGTATGTTTTGCATAATAAACGACATTCCGCTGATAATAGCTTATCAAATTATTAGATTATTTAAACTTAATTAGGATTGTTGACGGATTTGATAGTTACTTGATCGATATTTATTTTATTAATAAAATACTGACTCATCATCATTCTCTTTTCCTTGATCACTATGCGGGGTCGGCTTCCCTTTACTGTTTCGATATAAGTCATGAATATCAATTCCCGACATGTTCTGCCAAATCGTCTCCCCACAGGTCTTATTTGGTCTTCCTCTCCTATCTCCCACGAACTTACAAATCAGCAATTCCTCGTATCGTATTGGGTGATTAACGTTTCGACTTTAAATATACCTGAACCATCTTAACATATATACTCTCACTTTGGCATCAAATTAATACATCATAATGCTCGTGCACGTACTGGAAGAACAGTAACCCCGTATCTTGAGGTTCTTGGTATTGAGACTATGGATTGCCCATTTAATGAGTCCTAATTCCAATCCTATCGAACAACTATGTGACATTCTAAAACAACGTATTTGGAAAAGAAACCTAGCTACTAACTCGATTGCAGAATTCCGCAATTTCCGCAATTTGTTGCTGTTATTATTATAATATATTATTATATAGTCGCTTATATTATTAATCGTAAAAAAGTCGTTAAAAATGTGTTTTTTTTAAACTCGCCTGTATGACTGATATGAAGACATTTTACATTTGGGCACTTTCAGTTTCGATTTCCATCAAATTTCTTAATTTATAATTTTTTTTAAATCGATTTCCGGGTTGGCAATCAAAACGTCAAAAGCAAATGTAAGATGTAATTTTTATTACAATAAATTGCGGTTTAATCAAATACAAAATGCTACAATAAAACAGTTTCAGAACCTCTTCAATTTAGGATGTTTAAAAATTATCAGTTAATGGAACGTGGTGGAACCTAATTTTAATTTTGGTTAATCTCACACAGTTTATTTAACATCTTTCGGAGTCTAATTCTTCTTGAAGTATGAAATAGCAAACATATGATCCACTAAATACTGAAAGTAAATAGATAAATGATTATTGAATAATGAATTTTTTTTCAAGACGATTTTTGATGTGGAAGTCAAAACGTAAACTGAAAATGAATTTATTTTGCATAATGATATTTGAACTTTGAACAGCGGAGATACCGCAACGAAAAATTGATTACAGATCAATTTTATCCCAATTTATAACTATAAGCAACATTTTATAAATAATATTCTAGGTTACAGATAAATTTTTCACAATTTTATTTCAAAATATTTTTGAAACTGATTTTCGAAGTGGAAATAGAAACGTCAAAAAAGAATATAAGCATGTAGTTCATTACAAAAAATTGCATAAGTTTAAAACAATGATCTCCCCAGAATTCAATTTTTTAAGAAGGTGCCAACAGAGAGGAAAATGATAATTATATTATTAATGTTATTAAGACAGATTCGTATTTCACCTAATTCGCATTTCACCTTAGTACACGTTAAATATTAAGTTCTATCTCTGATTACTTTTCCCCGACTGTTAGTTCTTGCCTCTGAGTGTTTTGAGTACTTAAGTTACCGTTATCAACAGCCTTCTTCTTCTAAAAAAAACACGGTCCAAACTCGGAAAACGGTTAGTAGATTTTGGCTCAGGAAGCCTCCGATTTCATTCAGAAATAAATGCTGTAGGGAAATTCCTATTAGCCTCAAAAGAAAATTATATGATAACTACATGTTAATCAGTAGCATACATACATAGTAAAAATTGTAATTTTATAAACGTCACATTTTCGTTATTTTTCTCAAGCAATTATTTTTATTCTAATTTCTTTTGATTTTATTTAGTTGTTAACTTTCACTTTTGTTTTACTATTTTTATTTTAAAAATAGTTGGCGCTCTACTTTCCTATCAACTAAATAATATTTACAGAATAAGGAACTCACATTAACTCACATAACATAACAATAAGCAGAAATCACTAATGTAATGGAAAGAATAAAAAGAAATTAAATTACATTAAAGTAGGTTATAATTAAAATTAGGTAGGACACGGAAATCAACTGGAGACCTTATTCTTTTTGTACTTTGTGCGTAGCCGCACGTTGACGGTAGTCTCTACTCTGCATTTGTAGACTGTCATTTTCGGCTCTTTAATACATGGGGTCTATGTATTCAATATTACACTGTAGCATTTTTAAATTCTTTGGTATATTGAAATTCCCTCGTATATGTTAAAACACCGAAGAATATTTTCAATGTATTTTTGTTTCCTATCGTACGTATTAAAACACCGAAATATTTTTTCAATCCTTTTATCGCGTCGACGAGTTGATAATAAACACATTATTAAAGTTTGTTTATATATCACAGATGCATATTTCCTCGGTATTCTTTGATCGTTAAGCCGCCTAATATTGCGCGTTAAATAAATATTCCCGTTTATATGTTTTGTTTATACCAAGTTGGGCGAATGAATTTAAAGATAATTAGGTAAAGAAATAATAATAAGACTTACTCACAATCAATTTAATTTAACAATCTGACGACCGGTTTCGCTTTCTACAATTTGCAAAGCATCTTCAGGTCGAGATACAAAGTTAAACTAATGCTGCAATAAAATAAACCCAATTAGGGTGGTGTCTCATAAAGATAAAATAAACAAATAAATTAGTTCATACAAATTATAGTAATTATGCCAATATTACATGTCTGTGGTTTTCAAAATGAATAATTTGAATATATAAAAGGTATTAACAGACAAGGTAAGGCCCACAATTGGTATAAAGTAGCAATCTTATATTGTAATAAATTAATAAATGAGCAAATAAATAAAACAAAACAAAAAAAACATTACTTACATGCCGGTACTCTATTAATTGATGGATGGTAGGTCATGGTTGCAAAAATCATGTATTGTTGATTGGAGAACTTTAATGTGCTATTGCAGTTGTTTTGACAATAAACGGGAAGTTCTTGAGGAGAACAGATTTGATCCAATGAATTAGAGATAGGTATATTGTTGTTGTTTGTCAGATGAAAGTGATGTTCTTTACTATTGTATTATTTAAATTATTTACACTTATATCAGAGATATATTTTTTGGAATGTGTGTTATTTATTGAGTATTTATGTAATGAAGGAGACAGTTTTATGACAATGAATAAGAGTAGCTGTACCGATTGTGTGGTTGTGCAATTTTTTGACTTGCAATTATCAAGTCTATTGGCAAAATTAATAAATTATTGTAAAGTCAACTATGTAAAAGGTATATAAAAAAGTATATAAAATTATTATAAATTAAGATTAATAATTTTATATACTTTTTTATATACCTTTTACATAGTTGACTTTACAATAATTTATTAATTTTGCCAATAGACTTGATAATTGCAAGTCAAAAAATTGCACAACCACACAATCGGTACAGCTACTCTTATTCATTGTCATAAAACTGTCTCCTTCATTACATAAATACTCAATAAATAACACACATTCCAAAAAATATATCTCTGATATAAGTGTAAATAATTTAAATAATACAATAGTAAAGAACATCACTTTCATTTGACAAACAACAACAATATACCTATCTCTAATTCATTGGATCAAATCTGTTCTCCTCAAGAACTTCCCGTTTATTGTCAAAACAACTGCAATAGCACATTAAAGTTCTCCAATCAACAATACATGATTTTTGCAACCATGACCTACCATCCATCAATTAATAGAGTACCGGCATGTAAGTAATGTTTGTTTTGTTTTGTTTTATTTATTTGCTCATTTATTAATTTATTACAATATAAGATTGCTACTTTATACCAATTGTGGGCCTTACCTTGTCTGTTAATACCTTTTATATATTCAAATTATTCATTTTGAAAACCACAGACATGTAATATTGGCATAATTACTATAATTTGTATGAACTAATTTATTTGTTTATTTTATCTTTATGAGACACCACCCTAATTGGGTTTATTTTATTGCAGCATTAGTTTAACTTTGTATCTCGACCTGAAGATGCTTTGCAAATTGTAGAAAGCGAAACCGGTCGTCAGATTGTTAAATTAAATTGATTGTGAGTAAGTCTTATTATTATTTCTTTACCTATTTGATATGGACTCACACAAGCAACACATTCATGATTTAAAGATAATTACATGACTCTCTGAAGCCGCTGTCAACAAAGGTAGTTGGTTTCAGTTTAGTCCAAATTTTTCGTCAAATTTGTAATGTTTTTTCGTTTTTTCATCTTATATTATAGAAAATATGTAATTTAGTGAGCAGTTAATAGTGCAGTTATTAAGGTTTGGAATAATCTTTGAAAAAAAAAAACGCTGCGAGTGTAAGCGCCAAGAACCGACAAATTTGTCGAAAAAAAGTGATTTATAGTCAATGTAATGTGTCAGCTAATAAGAGTAGCCACTTTTTTATTTTATGTCGTATCTCACCTAAGAGATTTGTATCTAAGAGATTTGCGGCGTTTCCAACAAATTTGAAAGATACCCACATGTGTTCCATTTTGTAAAGAGGCAGAGAATCTAACTCCAGAAAGTTTGCGTCCAGTGCTCAACTTCCAGCCTCATTTTCGTAGTTTGGAGATAAATTTTTGTAAGTCCAGTTCCTAACTCCAGAAATTTTAGTGAAATCGAAGTAACTTTTTTTGTTGAACTTTATTCAACATTTTCTAATATATAACTTTTTTTGATGAGCTTTGTTAAACATTTTCTAATAATAATTACTTTCCTGCAGTTTAATAAATTGTAATAATTAAAATTGTAGATGATAGGGTGTGGCTAAGCTGTCATATTAATTATTCTCAGTTTTAAAATTTAATATTGACATCTGCAGTAGCTTTATTTTTTTTACATTTGGTAAATACCTAATCATAACAGATCTTATTTTACTTTGTTTTTCTTTTTTAGAAGAAGGTTGCATAGTTTCTCTTAAAAGATATTTTTTTATTTGTAATAATTTATTTCTGCTACAAATTGTCGCCCATTAACAATCGTTTTGTAATATCTTCAATTTCTAGAGTTTGTAAACGGATAGAATATCATCATCATCATCATCCAGCCTCTATTTATCACGTCCACTGCTGGACATAGGCCTCCCTTAAACTCCTCCATTCCTCACGATTTTGTGCTCTTTGTTGCCAATTTTTAGTGATACGCCTGATATCGTCGGCCCAACGTGTAGGTGGTCTTCCTCTACTGCGTTTGTCTGTTCTTGACCTCCAATTTGTAATTTTGCTCGTCCATCGTGAATCGTGCATTCTCGCTACATGGCCTGCCCAGTTCCATTTTAGTTCCGCTATGCATTCCATAACATCAGTAATACTCGTCCTTCTTCGCAGATCTTCGTTTCTTATTCGGTCCCTCAACGTCACTCCCAGTATAGACCGTTCCATTCGTCTCTGTGCCACTCTCAGTTTCGAAGCCGTGGTCTTGGTTAAAGTCATAGTTTCCGCCCCATAGGTCATGACCGGTAATACGCATTGGTCAAACACTTTTCTTTTGAGACTGATTGGTATGTTGGCCCTAAGTGTGTCTCGCAGTTTTCCAAAGGCTGTCCATGTTAAAGTAATTCGTCTTTGGATCTCACATGTTGGTTATCCCTGTTTGGATAGAATATAGTAAGCTTTAATATTTTGTATTTTATTGTTATTATTTATATTTGTAACTGTTTGTGGTGAGATAACAATCAAAGTTTAATTTTTTTACCTAAATCAAGTTGTTATTTCTCTTAACTAACTCTCTAACCTCTTTTATATTTTTTAGGAAGGAAGAACCTTTTCTTTCATCCAGCAGGAAGATTCTTCAAAGCGGCGTCCATTTTAAATAACTTGAGAACCTTCTTGTGTCTTGTTTGTTCAGGAGATTTATGTAAGTACTACTTTTTGTTTAATTTTTGTAGTTATCACAATCCAACCCCCTGCCATTCACTTATCCACGACCCAGCTCTCAAATAAACCCTGAGTAGCCGTTCGCGAACATTTCGATTTGTTTTGCTTCCCTACCTCCACCCCAGTAATTTCTGTCCCCAATTTTCAACCCCCTATAATGATCCCAATGTGGTAGGCAAAATAATCATTACAACACCAGTCGCCTATGTCTCTTAACCAGTTATTTCTTTTTTTGGGCGACGGCGCCCCTGTACCTTTCCTTGTAAATGTACAGTACGCCAAGATGTGCATTTCCTTATAGCGCTAACAGTGGAAACCATGCGTGATAGAGTCAGAAGATCAAAACAACTGGACTGGACGTCGCAGGAAAAAGAAAAGTATGGAAAAGCTGGGAATAGGCATATTTCCTGCACTGGATTGACCAGGCTTAGAAAAAGTCGAAAAGCAACAAATGAATTAATTTATGTTGACTTTATATAATTCAATCAAGTATAATTCAATAAACCGTGCAGGAGCGCAAGATAGTACTGACAACATTTAAAGTCATAAACCATACAATGATTGGTATATCTAGATTTTCAGTGTGAGGCAGGTAAGATTAAATTGCTATGAAATATCATTTGTTTTCGACATAACAAAACAAGATGGTCTTGCAAAAAATGCATTTTAAAACGGCCTCATCTAGAAGCCGAAACGTCAAAATAAAAGCTTATTTGATTACTGAACGAGTTGTTTGATAATATATTACAAATTACATATCACTCGTATTTATGCTAGCGATTAGTATTAATATTGGATCAAATCATAGCAGTTAAAAGATCTGACCTCATCGGGGTTTAGGTCAATTTTTTCTTCGAGCGCAAATAACAATCGAGCTGCCAACCTATCAACGGTGAGATAATTAAAAGGCCCAAGGGAAATAAATATTTAAATTTTATGCACACCGTATGAATTGTTACTAGTACGCAAATTGTTTAAAATGTAAAATGTAGCTGAGCAGCCGGCTGGCCTCAAAGAAAATAGGCGTGATGATTATACAAATGAACTCATTTAAATATACAGCTAAAGAGTATGTTTAACATTCACGACTGGGGATAATATCATGTTATGCCTGCGATCGATGCAAGTTATGTATTGTGGAATATTTATTTAAATAAAACGAGGTAAATAAACCTCAACATAAAAATCTGTTAGCTGCTCCTATAGTATTGGTTATAACTGCTCCTATTTATTATTATATTCTAGGATTAGGTTAGGTTAGGTTAGTTGTGTTGTTTTTTCAATTAAGAAGGAAGAGTTTTGTTTTACATTGTTTTAATTGTAAAAGTATTGCTTTTAATTATGTGTTCTTAAATTTATTATTATTATTATATTATGTCATACGTTAAATAAAAAATAAATTCTCCGCTTCTGACACGCTTCTTAGTAAAACTCATATGGACAACTAAATTACACGATAACTTAAGAGATCATTCGAACGACATGACTCATTTCATTATTTGTTTGCTGGAGGTTATAAAGAGATCAAGCTGTATAAGCCTCAGTGGCGCACACGGAGGGGGTTGGGAGTTAAACCCCCTCTCAGGGCACTATCCCGACACTATTACTCTCAAATTTTAAGGACTCAAAATGGAGGTAGCGTCATAAAAAAATTTCGGTGACCAACCAAAACCCTCCCCTCCACAGGAAAATTCTAGGTGCCCTACTGATAAGCCTTAGGTACGCGTGTGAACCATTTCCACCAAATATATATGTATAAAGTGTGTTGGCAATAGTTAACCAACAATTGTCACTTCAATATATTTTACAAAGCCGCAGGCTGCTTGAATAAAACGATATTGAGAAATAAAAATACCGGGAAAGAAATGAAAGGCAGAATTTACAAAACAGTCATTAGGCCAATAATGACATACGCAGCAGAAACACGACCTGACATAGAGAGGACAAAAAGGATGTTAGAAACAGTAGAGATGAAAACACTTGAAGAAAAATTGATAGCAAGACATCATGGGACAGACCTAGAAGTACAGATATACGACGTAGGTGCAAGGTGGAGAAAATCAAGAACTGGGTAAGAAATAGGAGAGTAGAATGAAACGATCATATAAGTCGAATGACATCAAATAGTGTAGTTAATAGGGTAAGACACGGTTTTCTAATCAGTAGGAAGACCACGAAAACGATGGAATGACAACTTACTGGAGGCATATTGAAAAACACACTCATGTCTATATAAAAAGAAGAAGAAGAATATATTTTACATTTTTGCTTTTAATAACGTAATTTGTTGTTAAAGACCTAAGATTTATTAACACTCTCCTTTTCAAAAAGTTAAATGGCGCCCTTTTCATATATTTTTCTTCTCAACTGTGGTAATTTGTTCAGTTAAACCTAATACCAATTTCAAAAGATAGTGTCAAACCCAAGACTCCCTCTCCTCCAACCATCTTGCTACCGTTTGGTCGAACATAGCTTAAGAGATACACACCTGGTTCATAGATTCTGAAAAAACTTTTGACAGGGAACGCGATAATTTACTCAAAGATATTTTTGGGATTAAAGGTGTAAATGAGATCTGAGAATAATCCTAAATTTATATTGTAATTAATATAAGAGCAGAAGGTGAAGTTTTAGATATAATAAAAATAACACGGAGTGAGACAAGGATGTGTATTGACACCACTACTGTTTAACAACTATAGTCAACACATTCGATAGAAAGTTCTGTCAAAACGCAACACATTCGATAGGAAGTTCTATTAAACGCAAATAAGGAATAATCGTTAATGGGGAAGTTACAAATTATACTAGATAGGCAAAAGATAGTGTGCAGTTGACAGGAATATCGGAAGAACTTTAACTAGAGAATATGAATAAAGTATGGAATGGAAACCACGGTATACAGGTTAATAGCAACAAAACAAAAGCAATACATATTTTGTTTCGTCGCACAATATTCCCGAATTGAGCATAGATAATTATCTTGTCTCATGAGATTATTTCCTTCTTTTAGTTTTGAGAAATATAAAAATAAAAAATTCGCTAAAAATAAAAATATAAAAGTTTCTCCTTTTGGACACTTCATTCACTCTGTAATGTTTTTAGTAATTGACGGCTCATTTTATGGCATAAAAATTTCCTTGTAACTATCGAATATTTAATGTATGAAAATTTATTTGATACTCCCTTGGATGGTACATAATAATAATCTGAAGTTTTGTTTACCCAGATGTTTATGCGAGACATCTTAAGAAAATAATAACTGCATAGAGCTTATTTTCGTCTTAATTAAAATAAATTCCGACAAATTTAAAACATCTAATCGACAAATACCGATCAAAAGCGTAATTAAAAAGAGATCCAGTTGGCTGGAAGGTAGAATCTAGACGGGGACATAGGAAAGGTTGGTGTGATTGAAAGGTCGAAAGCATCAAGGGAAACAGATTAGGTTCCGAACGAGAAAAGATGGTTCTTGGCAGAGAGTTTAAAAAATCGGCAAATTTTCATTTTAATTCAATGAGTTTGGGTTAAAAAAAGGTGATTAAGTTCCATTGCTATTTGACACTCTTTGTGAAGCGAGATCATCACCGGTTTGTTGCTGTATTCCGTGTCACGGGAGTTGATAAAAAGCGTGTCTGAGGGCTAAGTGAGGTCCACATGGTTTTAAGTGAAAATTAAGCAGCCAAGTTTTGAAGAATATATTTTGTTATCTTCCAAGGTAACCTAAAGCCCAATTCGATGTTTGACCTTCCCGAGATTTGTTGGTTTTGTGTCTCCATGGGTCGAATCCAAATCTAAAAAGTTTGTGTGAAACAGTGTTTTTTTTTTTTTCAATTCCAAGGTAACAAACTTTCTTAATAACTTAAAAATAAATAATCAGCCGGTAAAGCAAAGCAGTTTTTATTAAATTTTTCTAAAAAAAATAAACATTTTTCGTTAATATACTAAGTTTTGTTTTCATTACAAATTAAAAAGTTATAAATAAATATTTTATATCATAAAGTTTTCTTTTAAATAAAGTTAACCCAGATAATTAATTAATATTTCAGAAAAGTTTGATATTTCATTTCTATATATGACAGTCAGTATTATTCTTTTCTGTCATTTGATACATAACCAAAAATTTAAATTCTGTTTTGTTAACAGGTTAAACTATAATGTAAACCCCCTCTGTGGCTCAGTGGTAAGAGCGCCTACCTTTGAACCTAAAGGTCGTGAGTTCGAATCTCACCTGGGTGGAAATTTTCGTTTATTAAAAATTATAAATGAAAATAATTTCTATCCTTATGCGATCGGTACTCACCGGAGGGACCGCAGACGTTCGGGTACAATTAGCGTCTCTTAGCAAAGACAATGACGACAACGGCTAAGTATCAAGACAATTACTCGACACACACACAGACACACTACACACCTGACTGTAAAAATTCACTGTACCATGCCAATGACCATTAGTTGTCGACGCATTAAACTCATTAAAAAAAACTATAATGTAAGGTTTGTTAATAAATTTGGATTATTTTATTTGTAATAACTGTTTATGTGAAATAAAAATAAATATGTAATGAATCTCTTTAAACCAGGAGTTTAAAATTATTTCTTTTAAAAAGATTTTCACCCTTAAAATTTTTTAGGAAAGAAAAGCCTTTGTTTTAATTGTTGCCCAAGACATTTTTTTTATTTCTTTTTTTGTAGTTAGTCCCTCCTGTCCCTCAAATAAAGAAACCTTTATCCACGATCTAGCTCTCCAACCAAAACACGAGGAGCCGTTCGCAAACGTTTTCATTTATTTGCTTACCCTATCTGCAGTCAATAATTGTTCATTTCCCCTTCCAACCCCCTATAAGCAATTATAATATTGTTAAATAATAAATAAAAATTGTTACATTTTTACATTGTTACTTAATACAAGCTCTATTTTCAAAGAAAAATGAATGGAGGAGTGTTTTTTTTTGGGGTTTCGGTTCTCTAAACAGTAAATCACGCTCCCCATTTCCTTGTCAGAGTATAGAAGTCCTTTTTTTGGATATCACGATAAATACACTGTAATGAAACGACCCTACTAAGTTATGTCAATGTCTTTACACTTTGAGTAAATTTTGTAAAAATAACAAAATATTCCAAATTAATTAGGACATATTAACTTAAGAAATAAGCAGTAATAACTCAGGAGTGAAAAGGTTTTAATCTCTTAAAATCTCATCCGAAATAGACCACATAAACATCTTTGTTTGATATTGATACTTAAAATTCAATTAGAAGACATATCAATAATAAATTAAGGAATAAACATTAATATTTAAAACACAATTAGTAAAATAAATAAACTAACTAATTGCACCGACCTTTTCCTGTTTATTAAAATAATAAGACTGTGGTAGTTTTAAATTGTAACGCCTATGGAAATAGATTATTCAAAAATATATTTAGTAAAATCTGAACCAAAATTATCAGTACAGAATGGTAGTCAACAGTGATCAGTTTTTATTACATAGTTCGCAGAAATCAATTTTTACTGTCATAATATCGTTTTCAGTTCTTAAATCTTCGCATATTAAATCTAAATCTTGTAACTTTGTAAAAAAAAAAAATTTGATTACACCTTCTCTAAACTATCTTGTTAATTGCAACTCTTCCCTATCATACATAACAATACAAACATTTCAAAACCAAAAACGGTGTGCACGTGATGTCAGCAATACATTAAGAAGAAGGAAAAAGAGATACATTGGATCAGGAAACTGGTAAGCCCATCATAATAATTTTTGACTCAGAAGAGAAATAGACACTAGAGAAGTTATAATGGTGCACGAGAGACTAATCATTGTGTGTTATGCGTCCAACGCAACATTTTTACAGAAAATGGGTATGCAAACCTTGAACCACAGGCAAAACGTAGAGCAATTGCTACAAATATACCAATAATGAAAAATGTACAGAAAGAAAGAGACTATTTTGTTTTGTGGAAATATGGAAGGTTCGAAAGAAGATCCATTAGTAATTGGAAGAATTAAAAATCCTTGAAAAAATTTGACAACAATTAGACAATTTGACAAAAATTTGACAATTAAATGAAAGAAAAAAATAGAAAAGTGCTTCTTTTTTTGGATAATGCTACTTAACATTCTAAAGACTATTTCAGAATTTCAAATTGACTTCCGAATTATTTTCATTAAAAGACTTCTAGCGTTTATTGAAAGTGGATGTGATTTCGAGAATTGGGAAAAAAACAGTTTTTTTCAATGCATCTATCTGGATTACAGCTGCTTGAAAAAAGTATTTTCTGCTACAGTTATTTGCTATAATTGGATGAATTTGCTTCCATTGATCATTGACAGTGATGTACCTACATACACCCCTAACTTCAGTATTATGGACATTGTTTAAAAACTGCGCGATAATGATGAAAAAGACAATAAATGGTGATAATAGTGATGTGGACGAATGTGAAACTCCAAAATCCACTTTATCTATTATATGAGTGAAGTGTGTGCAAAATTGAGGAATGTAGAAAATTATTGTGCTATTATAATGGTGAAATTTTTGTGGATGTGTCTTGAATTTTACTTAAATGTGAACATACGATTCTTAAATCAAAGTTAAAAAATGTTAAACAAACAAAACATAGATGTAAGAACTGCAAGGTAATTGTTAGTGAGACAGTAAGTCAACAACATAAGTTGATTGTACTGGAGGGGAGAGGACCACAAAAAATCAAGTGGTGGATATTAAAAGATGGGAAAGAGGGTCCTATTTAGAGCAAAAATAGTAAAAAAATTTGTTGGAACATAAAAGTAAATCCTAATACAATTTAGAGAGAGGAAGATGGCCAGTAGCATTAGAGATACTGCTATTGAAATACTTGGAAAAATGTCATGAAAGAATTTTGAGAATAAACAGACCTGGTGGAGGTCTAACAAAGTTCAAGAAAAAATAAGGGAGAAGATTATATAAACAGTGGTAAGAAAATAGATCGGACACAGATCTTCAGAACTATACAGTCGCCAACAAAGAAGCAAAAGTGGTAGTAGCAAAAACTAAAACAAATAGCTAAAGCTCCCGGGAAGGAGAAGCCAAGATTTATAAAATAGCCAAACATAGAGCAAAGAAATCAAAAGATTTTAATCAGATTAGATATTTCCGAGATGAAAATAGTAAAATACCAATTCACGTAAAGTATGTCAAAAAGAGCATAATATGATAGTGTTCTTCGGAAGATTCTATGGTGGGTACACAATAAGAAATGAGTTCCCGGTAAATATGTAAAGATTGTGAGAGACATGTATGAGGGAATAACAACTAGTATAAGGACGGGTGTGGGAGAGACTGATCAATTTCATGTGAAAGTAGAAATAGTGAAAGAGATTTAGAAGAAAAACTGGAACAGTGGAGCAGCGGCGGCTCGTGGCCTAAAAAAGTGGTGAAGATGAGGAAAGCTTGCCGGAGCCAAAAGGAGTTTTGGTACCCACTTCGCGCCTAAATCTTATTAAAAATTCGTTAAAAAAAATGTATAGAGTTTAGGGCCCTAATAACTTGAAAACAGTTTTTTAGGGCACTTATACTAGATACGATTCGTTCTGTTTGCCTGGGGTATTTTAGTTCTGAATCTTGACATTTCATTGAGGGTTTTTTGGCGATTAAAACACCACGCCTGTTAAAACCGGTTGGTGAGTTTCGATTCAGCCGCCCAGTCTGGGTCAGATGCTGATTGCAGCCGACCACTCTGGATCAGACGCAGATGTTTAAAATACTGGTTGGTCGACCATGTAAAAAAACATTCCTTTTATCTTCATTTTTCTAATGTCTAAACGGAGTCTCTAATATATTACACACCAAGTCATTAATTGGATTCATGTCTGTCTAAAATTATTTTTGTCCAAACGAAATCCACGAGAACACTGTATATCCGAAATCCGAAACAAACAAGAGAGAAATGTATTAATAAAGTGCACTAAATAAATAAACTTAATACTGGAACTAAACTAAACTAATAAATACTAGACTATACACTATACCATATAAAAAATATCTATATAATAGACTAAATTTCAAAATATTATTGCTGAGAGCAATTTCCGAAAAATAGTAATACCAAATACACATCCAACAGTGCGTGAAGACGGGTAAAATATTTTTTGGCGGAACTGCAATCGCCAGTTTTCTCAGCTATCACTAAGGATAGGCCGATAGCTGATGAAAGCTAGTTGTCTTTTTCAATTGTTAGATTAATTAATTGATTTCAGAATTTAGATATAATAATTTTGCTTTTATTTTTTATTTATTTGTCTCAATTTAATTATATTTTTTTGGTGAACCTCACCTTCACCTACTTCACCTACCGGCCGCCGCTGCAGTGGAGACAAAATCTTGAGGAAAAAGGTTTAAAATTTAACAGGACAAAAACAGAGTATTTGGAATGTTCAAGATAAAGTTAGTATAAATAGAATTGATATATTTGGATGGTGAAATGATTGTGAAAAGTAATAGTTTTAGTACCTAGGATCAGTGTTACAGAGTCATAGGGGAATAGATAGATATACATGCAGGAGAATTAGGGTTGGATGAATAAAGTGGAAGGAAGCGAGTGGTGTGTTGTGTGACAGAAAAATTCCAATAAGCTGGAGGGAAAATTCTATAAAACAGCCATAAGACCAGCTATGATGTACGGAACTGAATGTTGGGTAGTTAAAAAGAAAGAGGAACAAAGAATGCATGTGGCGCAAATGAGAATGCTTAGATGGATGAGTAGAGTGACAAAAAAGGATTAAAAGGATTAAAGGATCAACCATTAGGAATGAGTATATAAGGGAAAGTCTAGGAGTGGCACAAATTGTTGTCAAAATGAGAGGGCATAGATTAAGATGGTTTGCTCATGTTTAACGTAAAGACGTTAATCACCCAACACGAAGAATGGTTGATCTGCGGGTTCCTGGTTCCCTTCCTGGGGGGAGACGCTTAGACAGGACATGTCGGTAAAGGGTAATAATATTGATATGAGCGAAGATACTTATGGCAAAATGTAATTAGGGACGCCGACCCCGCATAGGGGTAAAGGTAAAGAGAATGATGATGATTAGTATATTATAGTAGTTTGAGTTGTTTTCCGTTTATGTATAGAATTATATTTGCTTTAATTAATAACATAAACAAAGATTTATATATTTTTTATGTATTTTTGGACCGAAAAACATTACAATAACGGTTACCTTTATATTACGGGCAATACTTCTTTTATTTTTAGTGGCCGTTATTGACAGGTTTTACAGTAACTTAATGTTTAGTTAACAGAATTCGTTAACCTGCTTTTCTATTTATGGTAATTTTCACGTTTTTAAGATATCTGCTTGTTTTTTGAGATTTGTTATGTTGCTAATTTTGTAAATTTGTATTTAAATAATCCACGTTAGTATTTCCTATATATTATTAACACTCCTTCCCACGGGTGGGTCCATTAGTACAACTATAAATGAAATTGCGTAATTTTTTCGATTTTTTTTTAATTTTTAATTTTTTTTATTGACAGTGAATTTGGTAAAATTGTATGACTCCCTTCAATCGCTATCTGTAAAAGTATCCTGAGAGACCCCACCCGTGGGTGGGCGTTTCTTGTTTTGTGCTATGGCTTGGCTAATATTTTAGTTATAAATTCATTTATTATATACATATTCAATAATACAAATGCGGAATTTCGGTCTTCTCATCAATTGTTTTGAAGTCTTCAGGAATTGCGTTAGTCCAGAAAAATATAAAAATACGAGCGCTAAAAATGCGTATACCGAGAAAATCACGGTTACTTGCTGCAAAATTTTCTGGAATTGAATTGGTTATGTATGGAACATATAAAAGCATGTTGTGCCGATTGTGTACAAACAAAATTAACATAATTGAACCCCCTCTACTTTCTGTTTCCAATTTTAATTTCGGAAAGTTAGTTTTTACTTATATTACTGCACGTTAATAGAGTAATAATATTGTTTTTTTCAATAGCTTTTTTTGTTTTTTTTTTTTGTTAATGATTTTTTTAATAATATATATAATATATATATATATATATATCGGTTTTAGAACGTCTTTCGACGTTGTCCGATGCCTAACTTCCACGTCCTTCCATCATCCCATTGGCCGTCTCTAAGATCTCTTGTACTCATTGCTTTAGTTACCCCTTCTTTCCATGTCTTTTTGGGTCTTCCTCGATTTTTGCGGTTTGGTGGTACCCACTGCATAATCTTCTTGGGTAGTCTTGTATCTTCCATTCTTTGAACATGACCATACCAAATCAACTGTTTCCTCTCAATGTCTGTTGTTAAGTAACCATCTATTCCAATTCTTCGTCTTACTTCCTCATTTCGAACTCTTTCCCTGCGGGATATACCTAACGATCTTCTAAACACATCCATTTCTACAGCTTCTAATTTTTTTCTGTTGTTCTCGGTTATTCTCCAAGTTTCTGCTCCATAAAGTAGACTGCTTTTAATTAGTGACTCATAGATGTTATATTTTCGCTTTATTCCTATTTCAGAGCTCCAAAGTATTCCATTTAGGCAGCCAATTGTTCTTCTAGCTTGTGTAACCCTTTTCTTTATTTCATCATCGTCTTATATCATCGTCATCTTTAATAAACACTTGTAAAAAAATAATGGTATTACTTATTTCGCAGTAAACTGTACAACACATATTGATACACATGTTATATGTACATTTAGGTAGTACAATGTTACATCAGTAAGTTTCTTCAAAAATACTTAAAAACAATTGTTTTATTGAGAAAATTAATGCTCAAAATTTGGTCCTGATAGACTCCACCCGTGGATTTGTGTCACAAGAAAGGCACCCGTGGAAAGGAGGGTTTAATAAGATTTAGATCGAAGCTACAAACATCAGGGATTTAAGACAGTTTCTTCAACAAAACGAGATAAAAGACGATTTACCAGTGCCAAAGAATATGAAAATATATAAATATATTAAATATCCATTTACAAAAACGCAGCAGGTATTATTAATTATATAAACTAATGTATTTTCACATTCTTTGTTAATAGAGGAACTGTCCCAAATGAAAATAAATAAAACATTAAATTACCGAAAAAGCATTCGTTATAACATTACATCATGATAGTCGTACCCATAATTTTATCTCTCCAAAAATAATATATAACCAACATTGATCTGTTGAAAGAATCATTAATTTCATGCCACATAATTTGTCTAAACCAACAATGTGGGTGAAATTCTCAATAACATACGCTAAAACGTTTAATTAAAAAAACATATTTAAGTTCTTTCCTAGACCAGAATCGTGGTGAATCCATCCTTGAAAATTTTTGTTAAATTATTAACACCAATAACAGGTGAAACATACAAATACAGGTCAGGATTAAATGTAAACAAATATTGTTAACTATACTTTTGTATACGGAAACAAATCGGAACTTTTCCTTTATAAGTTATAACTTTGGATTTATGTCGTGATATGACGCCAGAACATCTAATCTACTTATTACAAGAACTGTATGTAAAAATAATACTGTTAATATAATACTTAATAACGTGGTTTAGAAAAACATCAAATTGAAATCTGAAGTTCAGCAGGGATGTATAATATCCCTATTATATTCAATGTATACAGTGAACACATTATGCGTCATGTTTTTGATTAATGGCAAGGTGAAGCAACAATAGCAGGAAGAAAAATTAAAAACCTACGATATACTGACAACACGTTTATATTGGCATTTTCAGCAGAAGAACTGGAACAAATCATTAATAAGTTGGGCACCGTGAGTACGGAAAATAAATATAAAAAAATCAAATCAAAGACCATCGATAAAAACAGAAGCAACCAAACGATATAATTTAATTACTAAGGCTCTGTCATCATTAACAGTGGAAGGAGCGAAGACGAGATTCGTCAAAGCATTACAATGGCCAAATCGGCAATATTCAAACTGACAAAAATATGCAGGAACAGTAACATTAAAATTTCAATTACATGGCATTTAAAATATTTTTTATTCCGTTTGTTTTGCCCTTGTATTGTTTTGTTTTGTTCTTTAATCTTTTTGCAAAAACTTTTCGTATTTCTGTTTGTTCTTTCCTGCTCTATTTCCTGCATTTTTTTGTCTACCCATCTTCTTTTATTTTGCCTTATCACTTTCTTAGCATTCCTTCTTAATTTTTCATATTCTTCTCTGTCTTCCCCTTTATCTGTTCTTAGCCATTTCAAGAATTTAACATTTACAAATTTGGAAGGAGGCATATTATATCTACAATTCACTTGGAGTTATAAAATTTTTTATTTTCTATTATTTTTACCTTTTATGCAGTTTTAGTACTAGTATGTTTCAGCTTGAAAGCGATGTTATTATATTTTAAATATATTTATTTTAACCAAAACTTAATACTTTGATGTCAAAAGCATAAAAAGCGGAACATGTGGTTAAATAGATAAACGCCAATGGTGTTTTGGGTTTTCCTGTCCTTTCAAAAAATATGCCGCAGATACACAGATATTACGTTTTATGATTTGAAATATTATATAAAGTTATCAATTTGACGGGCTTTAATTTTATAGATTATGATAAGAAATCCTAATATTGAAATTTGCACCGCTGCGGTGTGTTATCCCAAAGCGGTTTACGCTTTCTCTTATCGTAATACTTTAAATTTTAGTTATAAAATTATAAAATATGAATATCACGTATACAATGTTTTGAGAACAAAAAAAATTAACAAAACTATCTCAATACTTTAAATTTTATGTAGAACATAATCATCTGCTGTTTAGAGAACATTGCATTATACTATGAACTATACCCTATAAAACACCCTATAAACTTGAATCGTAAAATCTCTCCCCAAATGTTGAAAATTTAAATAACGATTCGGACCAACCGACGGATCTCTGGCAACACAAAAATGTAATAAAGAGTGCAGATACTCGATGTAGACATTCAAACGAGCCCCTTTCTGAACCTCTGATTGTGTATTTTTCCACACTCAACAGAGCCATTATGATGTGAGACTTCAATGCCAGGCACACACAATTCGGTGACTCCTCCACTAATCCTAGCATCAGACATCTCTCAAATCTTCTAGATCTGCCTATCGATAGAATCACCTACTCTGAAGCTACATTATTTGGCCACAATGGTATGTCTATCAACGATCACATCCTATATACTAAAGCATCATGAACAAATTCAAAGATCATATCATAGCTGACTCAAAAACACCAGACAATCTCTTATATATCTCCTATATATCTTCTACAAGAAGCTTCAAATCTAGCAATTCCATTAACAAAATATAACAAATATACTCCAATTCTACCACAAAGAATCCTCCCTAAAATCCAAACAAAGCGCCGACCTCTACGAGAGTATAAAAGATTCCGAGACCCTCTCAATAAAACAGAATATTAACCCATTAAAACAACCATGGAGACAGGTGACCGCTGGACTGGACTACCGAGACAAAGGTAAATTCTGGGAAAAATTCAAAATCCTAACTAAACAAAAAACATAACTTCAGTCTTATCTCAAACACAACAATTAAATAATTAACAATTCACTAGACAAGGCCGAAATCTTCAAAAATACACTCCAAGCCACCTTCACAACCACTGAAAACTTCAGACAACGAGTCCGTATAGAAACCGAGCGAAACATATCTTCTGGCACGACCAGAACCTCAAAAAGGCCCAACTATCAGGATATAGTGGCCTTAATAGACTCCGAAACCGTCAAGAGACTGTGTAGCCTAAGGAAAACACAGTCCCTAGCCCAGATGGCATATAACAGGGATGCCTCAAAAAAACTTCCAGAAGCCATATTCCTGATGCTAGCCGAAACTATCAATGCCTGTAATTGAAAAGTATTATTTTCGGCATTTTATTAGATGTGCAAAAGGCGTTTAATCAGGTCTGGCATGTAGGACTGATTAAAAAACTCTTCCAAGTCGCCGTGTCCATTCCATTCCTGAGAATAAACCAATCTTACTTAACCGTTCGGATTATACGAGTCAAAGTCGAAAACTAACTATCCTACGCATTCATCCCTCTTGCAGGAGTACTTCAGGGCTCCATAATTGTGAAAAATACTCTATACAGTATATAACAACGACCTCTTAACTCCCTACAACTCGTCTGAAAGTATCCTGCTGTACATTGACGACACGACCCTACTCTCCTCAGTTCCACCTATAGCCGGCATTAGAGGACTCTCGGTGTTAGATAAAGAACAATCACAACGCGAGCAAATAGTCAATTGGTGCAACAAATGGAGAGTAACTTTAAATTGATCAAAACCTCAACTCACCTTATTCAAAACCCCAAATGCTCACGCCTAGAGCTGGAAAAACAAAACTACATGTTCACACAATTCACAATGACACTAAATGTTAACGCTGACTTTAGAAACACCCTAGACAGTTAGACCCTAATCTAACCTAACCTAGACAGGAGAAAACAGAGACAAACTCCTAAGAGCACTAAGTAGTAAATTTGGGGAAACTAGTTAAGTTACTCTCCTACACACATAAAACTTTGCCAAATTAGGGAGTTACACATTGGTATAATATATATATATATATTATATATATATATATATATATATATATATATATATATA
Source organism: Diabrotica balteata (assembly GCA_918026665.1). Lineage (NCBI taxonomy): Eukaryota > Metazoa > Arthropoda > Insecta > Coleoptera > Chrysomelidae > Diabrotica > Diabrotica balteata. The sequence goes on from OU898281.1 coordinate 49,219,514, forward strand.
TATATACGTATGCATACATATAATGTTATTCTTAATTAACTTTTATTGAAATTATAGTAAGTGTTCCGCAAATTGAATAGTAATTTAAAATAACATTAGCATAATTTGTTCGCTTTTTACAACTCGCCTATCTACAACAATGTAAGGCTGGAAATAAAAAACCATAAATTAAAAAAAACAGCCATAACACTACACTTTTATGGATCATATAACACATGGGCCATTTCCTTCATTTTAATTTTAAATGTAACCTTGACTTCGCAGCTAGCGTTTTCATGTACACATATTTTGTCTTCTGCACAAACGAATTTAATAGGAACAGAGGCAGTGTGTGTGAATGTGAAACGATTCAAGGATATTTCTTTAAAATTTGCAAAAATATTAGTAATATTTCTTTTAAAGTTTGTAAAACTGTAGTTAGTTTGTTGAATAACAATACATGCAAAAGTTTCTTAGGACAAATAAGACTATTTCTACAAAAAAAAAATATTTCAAAGTTTTCCCAGTGATAAAGTATTGGATTTATATGAATAAAACCACAATTAATAGTGCTGAGAATTATATTTTACATTTTTTTTGACGTTTCGATTTCCAATCTCGAAACCGTTTAAATAAAATTTAAGTTACGGCAGTTACGGGAATTATGTTTGTTAACCTGTAATGATTATCAATTAGCTCTTTGTGGCAGCCAGTTTGACAGTTCTTACTTGGCCTCGATCTTGTGGCCAAATAGCCATGCTCTGTGTTGAAATTCTGAAAGTAATATTAAGAAAGAGTATGCTCGGATCAATATTAAGTTCTGATTCTTATGTGCTTATGTAGTTAACTGTCGAAGAATACCAAAATGAGATTGGTATGTGCCTTAATATTTACTATATTCAGCTATGGGTTTGAAACATGGACAACGACATCGGACGATAGAAAGGAATTGACGCCTTCGAGATGTGGTGCTAGAGGAGAATACTTCCGATCTCATAGACAGAGCACAGAACAAATCACTCAATCTTTAAAGGACTTAATATTCAGACTTGACTCTCGTCTATTTATCTAGTAGGCGTCTTAAAGTTTTTCGGAGACATAGCACGGAGATATTGCAAGAACAAGTGATGATAATCTTAAAGGACTTATAATTTCGGGAAACGTTAAAGGTCTCAGAGGCAGAGGTTGCTCACCCACTCGATGGACAGATCAAGTGCAATAAACCAGTAGTAAGAAGTGCCTCTTCTTCTTCTTCTTCTTCTTGTGGTGCCTATCCGTTACGGATGTTGGCAACTAGCATGGCAATTCTAAGTTTATTGACCGCAGCTCGAAATAGTGCTGAAGTGGTCAAGAAAAACCATTTTCGTAAATTCTGGAGCAAAGATATTCTTCTTCTTCCTGGTCCCCTCTTTCAGTAGACCTTTCCCTGTAGTATAAGTTGCAGCAGGTTATATCTATGGTCGTTTCGCATTATATGTCCAAGATATTCTAGCTTGCGCTGTTTCACTGTGGATATAATTTCACATGTCTTATCCATCCGACGTAGAACCTCAATGTTTGTTACTCGGTCCACCCAGGAGATCCTCAGTATCCGTCTATAACACTACATCTCAAACGCCTCCAGTTTTCCCATGGATGCATCAGTTAGTGTCCATGATTCAACCCCATAGAGCAGCACTGTAAACACGTAGCATCTCCATAAACGGATTTTTGTTTTTAAGGGTAGGTCGTGGCTCTTAAATATCTTGCTCATTCTGACAAACGCTGACCTGGCTTTTCAATTCTCTGTTTTATCTCAACTGAGTGGTCCCATTGGTCGTTTATGGTGGTTCCTAAATAGTAGTAACGGGCCACTTGGAGTATTTGTTGCTGATCTACCAATAATTGTCTGGGTGGAATATGCTTCTTACTGATGACCATGTACTTGGTTTTCTTGATGTTAAAATCAAGCCCGTACTCCTGACTGATTGCAAGAAGTGCGCTCCATAAGAGCAGCCCAAGATAGAAGCTGATGGAAAGAGATAGTTGCTCGTCCTCGAGAAATTAACACCGTCAGTAATTGGCAGGATTGACAACAACCTGAGTAAAAAAGCGAGAAAGACCGAAAACAACATGGCTTAATGGAGTCCAGAAGGCAATGTCAGAGAAAGAAAAAGAGAGAAAGAGAGAAAGAGAGAGAGAGAGAAAGAGAGAGGAGAGAGAGAGAAAGAGAAAGTCTGTTTTTGATATAAGATTCATGCTCATTCATCCTAACACTTATCGATTTTGAGGTTTCTTTGTGTGTTGTTTGGTTTTGGATAGAATAATATCTCAGTATTTTGGTTGTTTTGAATATTGTAATGTATTAATTTCCTATCCTTGTTAATTTTTTTGATAAGTTCTTTACATATGGTATTGTTGTTATCTTCAAATCCCTTCTTGTGAGCATTTTTGGATTTTTTGGGTGTTTTTGTTTCATTTCTTCAATCTTGTGAAATTAGTAATTTATATGACAATGGATAATAATTTTTTGTTAATACCGTTTTTAGCAGGTTTTTTCTTCATGAAAAGCGTTTTGTTGGGGAAGGTATTTTGGGCCCTATACTGATTTAATGAAAATGTTTATGATGTTGTTTGAATGATGATTTAAATATCTGTTGGTTTGGGTTTTCTGGAGATTTTAACTACATATCTACTCAGGGACAAAAACAATTTAAAGCATATTAATAAATTATCAATCTTTATTTATACAGAAAACAGGAACACTAATTACGTAGAGATATAGAAAAATATTGTCGTCAGGGACGACTATTCATATAACAGTTATGCCGAATCGAATACATAAATAAATTATCGCTGCATAATCATTACGAAGATTATGCAGCGAACTTATTAGATATAAAAAAGACGTCGTGTGTCCTGGGATAACATAAAGATCATCTCTAAAGTTTAACAGAAGCGGAAACGTTTAAAAGAAGGCGCTAATAGAAATTTGAAGTTATACGGATAAAGGAAGATGCTTCGACTCAGCTAGGCATCCAATACAAATAATAAAGCAATATAAATACGAACACAAAAATGTATTTAAGACTTAAATATATATAACGGTCTGATGTAGATTTTTTGTCCATGTAGTAGTTCTCTCATATATCTTTTACTTAAGGCCTTCTCTATACCTTATTTCAAGATATTTACTGTTGTTTTTTTTTTTCAAATTTATTGTTCGTTTTGATATTAGGTCCTCTTATTCTGCCTACGTTGTGGCAACGTGGAACTGTTGTTCTCCGAGTGCAGAGGTTCCCTCTCACTCGGCTCTGGAACCCAATTGGCCATGTGTTACCTATAGTCAAATTTAATTTAATATTGAACATCACAGTTATTTTATAACACAATGTACAACATTTCATAACTAAATGTAATTTAAAGGGTTTTTACCCTAATATTTTGGTGGCTCAGGCATTATGACCTAGCATTTTCGATTTTAATAACCTGATGATGGACTGTGTGGTCCGAAAACGTTTGTTTTATTGATGTGGCCCTTTTAAGGGGTTTTTAAATAAATATACCCATTTACAAAGATTAACCTCTTTTTGTTATACGTGGTATACAGCCAGCTACAGGAATTTTTCCTTGTGGATTTTGATAATTGTTTTTAGCATATATGTCGTCAATAATATAATATCTTTGTCTTTCGAGTATCCTTTAATTTGTATAATAGTTTGTATTTTGGTTCTGGTTGTCTCTTAAAATCCAAATTTATTGCCAGTAGTTTGTTCTCTGTCACTTTAAATTGTTTATCATCTTAAGCTTTGAAACCTGTTTATTTTTTAGTCTGTTTTAATCTTTTTCAATAAATAAAATTAATAATTTTGCACACAGCCATGCAACAGGCGGATATTTCCCAATAATTTTTAAACTGGTATTTTTTATAGATTGCATTAAAAAAATGTAAATAAATTATCTAATGCATTATAAAAAGATAACTTTTAATCTTATACTCATAACAGAATCATTGTTAGTAGTTGTAACAAAACATTATTCATAAAACTCACAGTAAACGTACTGTGAGCTGTATGAACATATTGTGACAAATTTGCCGAAAGTTATAATCAAAGAAATCTTATTCTTATTGTTTAAACTCATTCCTGAATTCATGTAGTAACTTCTGTGAATGAAACTGATAACAACATGCACCTCAACAAATATATTAAATTTTTTAACAACATTAGATACTTATCAAAAACATCACCTGCACCCCACCTCACATCCCAAACAAATTACCACGCACGCTAACCTTATTCTATACAATTAATTCTATTTAGAAATTTTTTAAATAAATATACCCATTTACAAAGATTAACCTCTTTTTGTTATACGTGGTATACAGCCAGCTACAGGAATTTTTCCTTGTGGATATTGACATAATTAGCTTTCCAAATGTAGCGTAGTAAATTTTATTCAAAGTATGTTCTTGTTCCTGTACTTTATTTCTTTTTGACACCAGATATATCTTTTGGTATATTTGTTGCTTTTTATCATTTGATAATAATAATATTTTATTACACTACATTTATTACAATTTTTTTAGGTTAAGCATGTAACTAATTTTTTCCAGTGTCTTATCATTGTGAAGTTATCAAATATAACCGTTATAGATCGAACGTTTATTATTTTATTTCATAACGTAGATATCTGGTTATTTATTATATCATTTTAAACATTATCTCTTTCAGGTATAACTTATTATTTGAATTTATTAGTTAATCTTTATAGGTGTCATGTGTATATGTCGCGTTAATAGAGTTTGCCGAGAGATATAATTACCTCTCTCTACTCCTTTGTTACTGTTTAGTAACGTTATAATATTACTTTTATGTATATTGGGTGAATGCAAATTCACCAATTTAATACGTTATCCTTAAGATGTATCTTTCCAGATGTCTTTCTCGCCTTATTTCCCTTACGTTCTCTTACTTACTAGGTTTCCCGGTTCCTTTCAAAAATAGGCTGGTACCCAAAATTTTCTTCTCTTTCCTGTTCTTTTGTTAATCTCACTCGTTAACCACTTGTAGTCTAGCTCTGATGAATCCCGACTAACACCTCTACCAGACTGAAGCCCGGACCTTAGTATCTTGATTTGTGAAACTGTATTGCCAATTATCAGAGCATTTACTATCTTCAATTAGGCATACTCATCTACCGTCTCACTTGTGGCGCCCACCGCCATTGCCTTTTCTAAGTTACAACTTAGAAAGTAAGATAGAAGGTAAGAGACGACTGCGACGCAGAAAATTTTCTTCTCTGTGTAATATTTGCCAATAGATGGGAAATTCTTATACACAAGCTATATTGCATTGTAACCAAAAATATAGAGCGAAAGAGTGATCTAATGGACAATCTTGCAACAGTTCGTCCGAAAGAATAGAGGAATAATACAGGCTAACTCAGACCCATCGTAAGAGAAAAATGGTGCTTTTGCTAAACTATGTAATTTCCATAGAATTGCCCTATAAAAAAAAAACAATTAGATCAGAACATCAATTTGGACCATTTTGTATAGACAATGGATAAAAACTAGAAAGCGAAGATAAATGTTATTGAACGAAAAATTACATTTCTCGAGATATACATACAATAATTTATTTGTACTATACGATGCACTCAAGATATAGAATTCCAAAATATACGACATGAGTCATATTGTTTGAAAACTTCTAGTTTCCAATAAATAACCACTTAAACGTGTGATTTTATTATAAAAACCAATCCCTCGGTTTTTTCTATACATTTTCTATCATGAACTCATCTCTTATCCCTAAGGTCACCACAATCCGTAATTATTTGCCATTATTTATCTCTAATACATCTGAATAATTGTAAAACGCCGTGGGCGTTGGGCGGCACACATTTTAGATCGACTTCTATTCAATATTTTTAATGAACAATGATTGACTGTGGCAAATCTGTTAAGATTTAATATTAGATTCTACACTATACACTCAAATGTGCGTTCAAGGTACTCGTTACGTATGCATTTATGAAAAATTGTTTAAGTAAACAAAGACGTACTCTGAGTAATAAGATTTCTTTACATCAAATTCTGATGATTGACAAATATTTAAGATAAACAAATTTTGCACTAGAAACATTTCTTGTAAGTATTAAATATATTCATATCTTGTTTTTATATTAATCGGGAATTAGTTATGTAGTTTGTTTTTAGTTACTAGTAGATTCTCTTACAAATGGCAGAACATAAAGGGTATTTTCTGATCGATTGTATAGGACAACACACAACTGGACTTTAGTTATGCTAATGAGAGAAGGAAAAAGTAGTATATTTATTACTATTATTACACGAATTTAAGTCATATAGATCTCATTCCCTTTAAGGAGAAAATTGACGTCAGGTACCTACGATATCAAAAGGATCGATCTCTGAGGAAGGATATCGTCCAAAATATTTCTTACGCGTCTCGATGTCGCGATTAGTATCAGTTTTTGCATAGTCTTAATACTCTTATAGATTTTTTAACGAAAACCCAGCTGTATGGTGTTCTCTAGGTTCTTTGGAATTAAACCAGTAGTAGAGAGGTTTGGTTGGGTTTAATATAAGTGGGCGCTTAACCACCTTGTCGTTGTTATTCTCAAGTATACTCTCAGAAACGTAGAGATAATATGGAAGATTGGTTGGTTCGGAGCATTCATAGTGTGTTAGCTATCTCTTGATGAACGATCTTTCCTACTGAATTAAGCCGTTTCTTAAGCCGGCGATACACATGCCTGTTACTACCACAATGCCATATCAGTACTGACCAGTACCTAGCAAGCACCAGCTAATGTCCCAAAACTGGCATATTTTTCTTGCATGTAACTATGTTGCATGCTGTGAAATGCAAGGCGCATGCGTGGGGAGTCTCACTGACATATTGTGCGAACGCGCGCTACCGCTACGAGCATGCCAATTGCCAGTAGGTTGCAGAGACAGAGAATTGTCAGCTTGTTGTGTTGGTGATAAAAATGTTGGTGATAAAAACTCGTTGGGGTGATGAAAAACCATCAAATTGATGGCTATATGTAGAGAATTTGAGTGTCTTTTGAATTCTAAATCATCTCTATATAAAAATAAAATAGCCCGTGATAATGCTTACACAAAAATTCAAGAGGAAATGAATGAAGGTATTACTATAAAGGAGATAAAAGCAAAAATAAAAAATTGCTCCAAGATTTTCTCGCGATATTAATATAAATGTATCCTCGATATCTTATTGACTTACTAATAGTAGTATTTTCTTTTTATTGATTTTCTCTTTTAATACGCTTCTTTAGCATAATTAAAGCCGCTTTTATCATTTTATAACCTGTTTCTTTTAGGACTATACTTGAATCGTTCCACTGAACCCTATGTTCATTTTCTCATGCGTTTTTGCATATTTAAGATCCATTAAATTCTCTAATTTTATTATAAGGTGGATGTTTACTTATTCTAACATTTAATGGTCTTGATGTTTCGCCTACGTAAATAAAAATGATCGCAACCACGAGATATTTTATAAATTCAGTTCTTTGTTCTTTCTGGTTCAATGTTAGGTTTAGTTTTAGACAAAATAAATATCAATGTGTTTGTTGTTTTGAATGTTGTTGAAATGTTGAATTTATTTCCTATATTTTTAAGTTGTTCTGATAATCGTTTTATGTAAGGTATTGTTATTTTCCTTGAATTATTCCTTGTGCATGCTGTAGGACCCAAATTATATCAAAACGACCACAACAAATGAGGTTAGTACTGATCCGACACAATTTCCTTTTTTTAATGAAAAGATTTCCATGTCTGGTCGTATTTGAATCCGCGACCTACTGAGAATTAGCAGTAACAAAGCAATTAGCTGCTGAGAACAATTGCGAAATTATTACTTGTATAAAGGATATTACACGTTATTACATGTTAGGGCACAATATGATGTGTCTTATGTATTCAGAATACCCATAATATTATTCAGTGTGCTTGTGATGGATATATAGAAGTTAGTAGATTTGATAAGCGAGCAGGATCTGGAAGTTAAAAAGCGTCAACTGCTATTAATAATCGTTTTCGTGTTTTTAGTACAAAAGAAATCGCTGTTCAACTGTAGTTCCACTACAGCATCTTCTAAGAATGCTAGGAATATAAAAAACTTGAGTAACAGTTAGGAGACTTACAGAAAGACTTTAATCTTGAGAAGTCTTTCCACAGGACCAAAATTGCTACCTAAGAATAGAATAGCTCGTCTGTAGTACATAGTACGTACAGTACATAGTACATGTACATACAGTTACATGCAGATTGTACTTCTCAGCAACGAGTAATGTTCTGTTTACTGATGAGTTACGTTTTTGTTAGCGATCACTTGACGGCAGAAAAAGAATATGGAAACGAGGATGGAAACGATATTGCAAGACTGTACCATTTCCGAACACATATTTTGACTGCACAATATCTTTGTAAACAACACCGCATCAATTAAAATAAGTGGCAAACTTAGTGAGAAATTCAAAACTACGAAAGGGCTACGAAAGGGATGTTGTTTATCACCTACGCTGTTTAAAATATATCTGGATCGATCTCTACAAAAGAAGCAAAGACAATGCAGAAATATGGGAATACAAATAGACGAGGATATTCTGTATACACTATTCTTCGCTGATGACCAACTGGTGGTAGCAGAAGATATAGACGATCTCAGCTATATGGTTAGGAAACTACAAACAGCGTACGAAGAATGTGGACTGACAATGAACTTACAAAAATGCGAATATCTCTCAGTGGGGAAAAAATACAGTCGAAGACCTGACATTGGAGAGTGACAAAATCAAAGGAACAAATAGAGTAAAATACATAGGAGTAGTGTTTACAAAAGACGGAAATAGCCGTGAAGAAATAAATACAAGAATAAACAAAGACAGAAACATTACCAAATGCCTAAACTCCATTCTCTGGGATAAAAAAATCACAAGAACGACGAAAAAAACGAATATATAAGACGATGGTTGAGCCGGTGGTAACATACGGAGCAGAGATATGGGACACTAGTAAAAGAAACAGGAAAAAATTACAAGCTACCGAGATGGATTTTATGAGAAGAAGCTGTAGATTGACAAGGATGGACAGAATCCGCAATGAAGAAATAAAACGTAGAATGGAGCAAGAAAAAGACATTATAGATGAAGTCCAGAAAAAACAACTAACTTGGTTCGGTCATGTAAACAGAATGGCAGATGAGAGGTGGCCAAAGAAAATATTAAAATGGATCCCAACCGAACGAAGGAAAAGAGGGCGTCCAAGAAGAAGCTGGCGAGATGACGTGAATGAAGCCATGGAAGGAAGACAGCTAAATGAAGCCGACACCCGAGATAGGAAACGATGGAAACTAGGGACAGGAAAACAACGACAGTTGTAAACAACCTGTACTATATATATACAATATATTTCAAACGTGGTGCGGATGTCCGATTTGCGCACCAAACAATGCATGTTTGTAAATACTCATTGCGTGAGTAGTAACTGAATATCTAAATGATAAACTGGTATCAGATGTTTCTTCCATTATCAGTTTAAGAATTTATTAAGTTTGTCATCTTAGCTACTGCTTTCCTCGTCAAGTTTTTTAATATTTCTAATACTATGAGATTAATATATTGGTCCTTTTATAGGATAATACAATCGAGGTAATGAAAAACTTTTAAAAATTAATTGGAAACTTAAATGAGGAGGTAGAAAAACTCAATTGATAAGAAAAATTATTACAAAATCAAAAATAAAATTAATTTGACTGTTTGTACACAAAATGGAAATTTATAAAAGAGGACTTTAAAAAAATACCAGGTATTTTGATACAAACAGTCCTTGGAGCACCAACAACTAACAAAACAAAAGAATCTCTTTGCTAGGAATGTTTCCCGCTCTTTTACAAGGTTAAAAATGAATTAATAAAAACAGTCTCCAGCGAATTATTGTTCGGAAGATATTGGTTAGATTAGCTCAAGGCAAGGTTCTTTAACTATTCAGAAAAATGTGCGAAAGGAAAGATGTTTTGGTGTAATATTTCTATAAATATATTGTTGAAATTTATTATTAATTCAATAGTGACTAAACTATTAGCGGCATTGCGCCCTTGAAAGGATTTCTTACTTCATAACTCAAGAAAAAAATACTTTTACGCGTTTGTAATCAATAAATTACATAGCAAAAGTTGATTAGCCTATTAATGGTATGTAGCATCTGTCTTAATTGCTGAAAAACGTTATTTGTTATGATATAAAATATAAGTAAAAAGTAAATTCTAAGGATGACCTACAAACATCGCAACAGATTGGTTTGATTGAACTGGTAATTGATTAAATTCAATGTCTAACAAATAACTAGAAGAAAAAGAAACCGGACATGTTTTTAAACACATTAATTTAAAATCATTTTAACCACGTGCAAAAATGATGTATACATAAGATAGGAAAGGAAATAATATGATTTTATGCTCTTAAAGTAAATATATTCAATAAAACCGTCATTTTTTTTTACTTGACAAAGGTCCCTATATATTCCTGCCAACATTAATGGATTGTCTATTGCCCTTAACTACTTATTTTAATTGTTTCATTTATTCAACTAATGATTAGCAGAGTGGTAGAAGTCACCGAATAAAACTACTATATCTAAGCATAAAAAAGATACAAAAAAAGTCCACAAACCCAATAGATCTTAACGAGGCATATAAACTAATAAAAAGTCCAAGATAAATACCTATATAAATGTCTATTAATATAAATAAAGATGAAAAGAATAGGTTAGAAAAGTGTTAAGAGGAATGGAAAAATATTTCTCCTTACACACTTTCTTTAAAAACTTACAATATATAGATCATGTCAAAAAAGGCACGCATTATAAGTTCGTCCAATTAATAATACTATAAAGAATACATTAAAAAATACCATTTTAAATCAACAACTGGACTAGTACCAAGCAGGCTTTAGAACATCAAGGTTCTGTGCGGCAAAAATTCATCACATAAAGTCAGTAATAAAATATGGTAAATCAATATCAAAACATTTGGATGCGACCTTTGTTGACTTTCAAAAAGACTAAAGAATATCCTTGTCGATTTTGGCTTTTACCAACATGAGAAAATCGAGAATGATAAATTCTTAAAGCCTTACTTATCGCATTCATTTTTTAATCTCAAAATCATCATCTTATTCAAAAAGATGAAGTCAGGCTAAAAAAGATTTGCAACACCAGGTGAAATGTATACATTTCGAGTAAGTTCTAAGATCGTTAAATTCTTGGATATAAAGTAACATCCACTAAGTACCTTATTCGTTTCACTATACCAGCTCCACGCATCGCTAGGAAGTGGCCACAAGAAAGGAAAGAGAAATATTCCAATACAAAGGAAAAGCTACTGGCAAAGGAGGAAAACTCAGTGATAAGAGAAAGATGAAAAATCGTCTTGGTCCTTAGTAGGACAAAATGGTAGCAAAATGAAACAAATTCAAGAATACGACAAAGGAGGATATATAACGATTTAACTACTTGTACAACTCGAGAATTTTAGTTTTCCTGATTCCTTTAGTAGCATAGAAACATCAGTAATTTTTAGAGGAGACATAAATAAGGAGGCCTTATGAATTGCACGTAGGCAACAAGTTTTTAATATAGCTCGCTGGGAGTTTACAATTCAAAAACTTTTAATCGTACTGTTTAATTTGTATTAGCGCCTTACAGCAATTTCCAAAAACTCCGGGGTCACTCTGGCACTTAAGAAACTGTACAATTTCAGTTTATTCAAAAAATGAATGAACTACAAGCGATTCAATAATATAATTAAGGAAAAAAAAGGAAAAATACTTTATCAACAACAAAAATCCAAAATTATTCTTAAACCATTTTTTAGTATAGCTTGCCCATTATGTTTAATATGTATTTGATTGTCTTTAATTATAGATAATTTAAGTAGTATTTAATTACAAACAACGAAAACATTGTGCGCGTCTCAATATTTATAAATTTATGAAAAATATTATCTGTTCTAAAATGTTCACCATTGACCCAAAAAGCAATTCAAAGGTTAATTAAATTCAACTCACAAATTGTAATTAAATACAAAAATTGTTCTTGAAATATCTAGCAACACTGGTCACGATTATTACCCAAAGAGGACCTGTATGTGTGTCGTATTCTTAACAAAAAAAAATTTACAGTATAGGTAAAAACATAAAAATAAAAAATTATTTTTTATTTTTAGAATAGCACTAACACAATAGCCTTAAAAGAGAAACTGTAGAATTCGCATTACAGATACATAAGCATAATGTATATAAAATGTATATTTTGGAACGTATAGTCAAAAGTAAGCCTAAGAAATTAATTCTCACATGTAAAGGTAATTTTATATTATCCGAAACCACAACGAAACTATCAGGACACGTGTCTGATAACTTCATTGTAACATTTTTACATAAAACCATCAGATTACCTACCCTCAGTGAGATTTTGAAATACAGAGTTGTATTTATGAACTTTTTAAACGACGAAAATTTTATCGGTAATTTATAGCAGTGATGAAGTGTGAAATCATGCCCTTTAATCTATACTGATTGTCCCGTTTGTAGGGTGTTACGTATATGCACTTTACGATGCGATCAGAAAAGATGTGACCCGAAAAATATTTCTCTAAATAAACAATATGTTGTGTCATTGTCGTTGCGGATCGTTAGCGTACGGTGTCAACAATATAATTAAAATTACAGTATTTTTTTGGTAAAGCAAAACTATTGAAAAGTAGACAGTTTAAAAACCTCATGCATCTAGAAAGAGTCGAAAAAATTCCAGCTAACGAGCATTAGTGGCACAGCGAGGAAACAGTTAAGTTCCTGTTGAAGAAATGCAAAACTTATCTGAAAGACAAACATAGATAATGGGACAATGGTTATACCAAAAAAAACTTTAGGATCGCAATATTTATCAAGTCGTAGATCTACAAATCACACGGACTCTTTATCTACAACCTGCGTATATAATCTTCCTGTAATTCCAACAAGCAGATACACTTAACTCTAGCATTTAGAACTGGTCGACTCAAACCTTGTTTATTTGAATCTACGACAAAAGGACGCGGGACCAAAGGACGCCGAAAAAAAGGATGCGCGAAAAAAGGACGCGCGAAAAAAGGACGCGTGGAAAAAAGGAGGCATATTATTAATGAATTACTATAAATAGTTTATTTTAATTGACATTAGCCATTACCCCCTTTTTATCCCCATATGTTATTACAGAAAATGATTCTACCTAACCTAAAATCTGTTTACGGTAAGAGTAAAAAGTGAAAAATAATTATATGAAAAAAACTTGCCCTCACTTGATAATTGTTTTTAAGAAATGAATATTACAAAAGGTCCGATATAACAAAACATCATTAACCAAATTGTTTATATAGGGGAAACTTGTCGCGGTAGGTAATTTATTCTGTTCTTAACAAGAAAACATTTTACAAATTGATATCAGTCTGTTAAGATGGTGTTAGCGTTTGTGAAAAGCCAAAAAGGCAACAACTTGTTACTTTATAACGGATTTCTCCATAAAAAAGAGCGAGTGATTGGTGAAAAGACAATTTGGAAGTGTGCTACTTATAATAAGTGCAAATGTACAGGAAGAGTGCATACCGTTGTGGATGAAATTACAAAATCCACAGAACATAATCACGTTGCAGACACGGCAAAGATTGAAGCAAAAGAAGCTTGTAACCGGATGAAAGAAGTTGCACAACAACTGGAACACTCCACTCAAGGTGTAGTAAGTGAAATTTCTCAATGACTTTCCTTAGCTGCTACGGCACAACTTCCATCAGTGTCGTCGTTAAAAAAAACTGTGCAAAGAGTTCGGAACGAGCTAGGAGAACTTAGAATTTAGAAGAACTTGTGCTTCCTGAAGAATATAAAACAACTACAGGCGATGAGCTATTTCTATTATTTGATAGCGGGCCAAAAGAAGAACGTATATTGTTATTTTCAACACAAAGAAATTTAAGATTTATGGAACAATGCGATCATTGGTATGCCGATGGAACATTTAACTCAGCACCACCATTGTTTTCCTCAAATATACACAATTCATGTACGATAGAGTGCGATACAGTAATGTAATCCCGACTGTATTTGCACTTCTACCGAACAAAACACAAGAGACTTATACACGTGTTTTTCAGCAACTAAAGGTGTTGAATCCGGCCTTGCGCCCTCTAACAATAATGATGGACTTTGAAAGAGCGGCAATGAATGCTGCACAAACTGAGTTCCCAAATGTGAGAATCCGCGGATGTTTTTTTCATTTCTCGCAGTGTATGTGGCGCCATATTCAAAGTGCCGGATTGCAACGTAGATATATTGAGAATCCTGACTTCGCCCTTCACCTAAGACAATTGACAGCTCTTGCGTTTGTTCCAGACAACCATGTAGTCAGAGTGTACGAGGAGTTGCTCAATAGCGATTTTTATACACAAAATGAAGAACTACTAGTGCCGCTGATTAATTACTTTGAAGACACTTGGATAGGGAGATTAGCTAGAAGAGCAACAAAAAAAAATAAAATGACAAAAAAATTCCAAAAAAAGCAAAAAATTTAAAAAAAAAAATAAAAAAAAAACTTGTAAACACGCCAGCTTCTGCTGCCAGTCCTAAGCCTGGATAAAGTGTGAAGGCAAGTTTTTTTCATATAAATATTTTTCACTTTTTTACTTTTACCGTAACCGATTTTAGGTTAGGTAGAATCATTTTCTGTAATTATATATAGGGGATAAACGGGGGTAATTGCTATTGTCAATTAAAATAAACTATTTATAGTATTTCATTAATAATATGCGTCCTTTTTTCCACGCGTCCTTTTTTCCACGCGTCCTTTTTTCGCGCGTCCTTTTTTCCGCGTCCTTTTTTATGTGTCCTTTTTTCCGCGTCCTTTTGTCGGTATACCGTTTATTTCGTGGGACTGTTCCACTTCAATTTTTATTAGTCCCCCTATGTTTTAAATATAACTAGAGGCTAGTGAAACTGCTGCCCAAGCAATTGTTGCCAAAATGTTCTTCTATACAAACTTAACCATGGGCAGAAGCGCAGCAGAAACAAGGTATTCTTAAGTATTCTGTTAAGAGCTTCACTTTTCTCGAGATAATGCAGAAGCAGCTTTTAAAACAAAACCATTTAGAATGTAACAGCACTTTGCACTATTCATGCTGCTATTACTATACAGAGCAGCACCAGGTTGAGATATATTGATTATCAATTACTTTATTCTGTTTCTTTTAGAGCACCTTTCATTCTGATCTATAAGTAAGGAATGGTTTGTCTTCTCTAGATACTATTTAGATACTCCAATCTTTGCAAAAAATATATGTTCATGAGTAAAACTTTCGTAACTACTTATCGAAGAATGTTTTACAATGAAATAAGTTGCTCGATGTGTAAAGCTACAAATACATTATTTTCTTGATTTATTTTTGTCTATATCAAAGTTAATACGTTTTCAGATTGTGTCAAACTCAAATAAACTACTCTCCAAAATTAACGCACCATTTGATTTTTCATCTTATTTTGCAACACCCTATGGAATTTATTAAAAGCAAAAGATATGTCTTATTAATATTTAAAAAAAGCTTCATTTTTTTCAACATTTCTGTAAAAAATCATCGATATCTTTATTATTAAAAAAGAAATCTGCGTTAAAAGCATCAAAGCATAACATGATTTCATCGAATTCTAATATTCATTAATGGAAGCTGTTGGCTATGAAAATTCAAACAATTTTGACACAACGGTTTTAGACTGTCAGTATTGGTTTTATTTCAAAAAATTGTTTTACTATTTTGTATATGTTAGTTAGTTGACAGAGACATATTTCAAGAAATCTGAGGCGAGATCAATGTGTTGAGTCAATTACTTTAGCTGATTTAGGGTTAAGTTATCGTGAAATAGACTTAATGTTAAGAGTATCTAATACTACGTCACTAGTCATTCAAAGTTTTCAAGAAACAAACGAACATACGAGACGGCGTGGACAAGGAAGAGCAATACTCACAACACCACGACAAGATCAGTTTATCAGGCTTCGGTCTATAAGAGAACGTTTTCTCATAATGAGACACTTACAAATAAAAGACGCAAATGTTCATAATATTCAAATTAGTAGAAATGAATACAAAGGCATCTCGTGGAATGTTGATAAATGGCAGCATGTGTTGTTTACTGATGAATCAAGGCAGTGCTTATATAGCTCAGATATACTTATGAGAGTTATTCGACGGCCAAGAGGACGCTACGCACAGTGCAATATCTGACCTATTACTTTATTCAATGGAGGATCTGTAATGGATTGGGGAGGAATATCTCTTACAGCGTGAACGGACCTTATTGCTTTACGAAAAGGTTCATTAACAAGTGAAAGATATATTACAGACATTTTGTCGAACCATGTAGTTCAATTTACTCCTTACATAGATAATAATTTTCTTTTAATGCATGATAACGCTCGACCACATGTTGCTCGATTAGTTTGGGCGAGGTTGGAATACAAACCATGAAATGCCCACCCTGCAGCCCTGATCTCAATCCCATAGAGAATTTGTAGGATATCATTGATCGCCAACTCAGAAGCCGACAACCACCACCTCTCTTTTGACGACATGGAAGTTATGGTGAAAGAAGTTTAAGGTGCATTCGATCAAGACCAAATACTACGCTTTATTTGTATAAAATGTCAATAAAACTTATATAAGTAATGGTTTCTTTGCTTTAAATGTTAATAAAAACTTGTTTCATTTAAAGTTCTGTATAATTTTTGATAATATTAATAAGAATTAGCGTTTCTTTCTTATAAATTCCACAGGGTGATGCAAAAAACAATGAAAAACACAACTTTATTTTTACACCCCGTATACGGGTAAACCGTTTTAATTTTTTAGAAAACATAATTACAGTGATTTAGTAGAATAAGAAAAAATAAATCATTAAAATCCAATCACTCGTTCAGATGGAAAAACGGCTTCCAACTTATAGTACATTTAAGGTGATGCGTTAATTTTTGTCAGTACATAGCGTATTTCAAAAAATTGTAAATATCTTTTTTAAGCGCTACTCATATATGAAACCTTTTCATTCCAAATCGATGTCACAAGCACAATGGACTTATAAACCAGCTGATTGTTTTCCTGAAAGGATATTTTCACATACTCAGTCGCTAATAAAACATCAAACTATAACAATGGCGGTATTAAGGTTGCGGTCGTACAAACAGCGCCATAAACATAACGTGTTTCACTTGTACAAACATTTTTGTTGACGGTATCAATTATTGCTTTTTTAATATTTTCGAGCTCTTGGCATTTTTATGGAAATACCTGTAATATATGATTTTACGATGGTTTATTTTTAAGATAAACAATTGCCAAAAAACGCAAATCAGGCAAGAGTAAATCTGGTTTCATTTATATTAGGTGTAACGTTATATTACGAGTACACAATATATGATACTGGCATTATTAACGATAAATAAAATAAGCTTTGTTAGGTAAAGTTTGTATCTTACATATACTGTCCGATTCATTTATTTATGTTACAGACCTAATACTTTAGGTCTGTTTTATAAATGAAGCGGGAACAACTTTTCCTAAATTCAATTGTTGGTTATCACTTCGAAGACAAGTTTCGAAGTAAGGTTAATCAACTAAATTCGTATAAATTAGCAGATTAAGCATGGAGAATAACCAACCAACATCTTTCTGTAGATTAAGACACCAAGTGTTTACAAAGTACCCTTGGAGTTGATATTGGACTTATAACATGGTGGTAAAACCAACAATTATTGTGATGGCCAACGGTGCAGCAAAAAAGAGCCATCGTCAAATTAAGCAAGGTATAAAGGCTTGCTTGCCTTGGAATTACTGTGGCTCTAGGGTAGCCTTACTGAACCTTCCTGCTCTGCATATCGTTATAAGGGGGAAAATGAAAATGGGATATAATGACTACGAGAAAACTTTAGTAAGGTGATGGTTAGATCAGTACATAGAACCATCCTAAATGAAATTAGAGATACCGTATAAACGATGACTTCTGATCTATAATATACAGATACAGGCCTAAAGTACCTTTCCAAGTCATCCAAAACGTCAGTCTACAAGAGGAATGGGAAAAGGGAGACACAACGGCTGCAGGGTTATTTCTGGTTCACACATGCGTCTAAAACTGAAGAATTCACGGGTTTAGGAATATAGAGTAGTAGTGGAAATTTAAACATCTATATTCCAATAGGAGAATATATCTCTGTATTTCAGGTAGAGATTTATGAAATCTTGCATTTTGGAAGAGAAATTGGCATGAGGGCTTTCCAACTTAAACGGAATATATGCTTAGATAGTCAAGCAGCTATTGGAGCTCTTAGGAGTGCTGAGATGGACTCTAGTCTAGTATAGGAATACTGAAAGAACTCGATAGACAGATGAAACAACATAACAATGTCATACTTATGGGTGCCAGATCATCGGAGAATATACAGCAATGAAAGAGCTATTTTACTCCATTACTCCAGGTAAGCCTGTTAAAGATACAACAACTCCATTGTTTTAATGTAGTTTTTTATTTTAATTTTTAGTATGTTTTGAAAAAGAGTTAAATAAACTCGAAAGCTCAACAAACCTTAAAGAGTTTTATTTAAAGGCCAGTATTGACTACAATACCCAATATATTCATATTATATTAATATTTCACATAGTCACTAAAGCCCTTTCCAAGGAAAGAAAGAATATATATATATATATATATATATATATATATATATATATATATATATATATATATATATATATATAAGGATCACTCAGACGAGTGGTGGGTTCTTATATCGGTCTCTAGGTGGAGAAATAAAAGACAAAGTTGATAGGCCACTTTATCTATTTTGAAGACGTTTCGCTTTCGAGTTTTGAAAGCATCATCAGTTCATCTAAAAAATTTTACAATATGAGAACCACACAATCATGGAAACGATGTTAATTGTTACCTTAAAAAGACATGTAGCAGTCAATGTTATTAACAATAATGTGAATGAAACTAAGTAAATGGACATAATACGCTGATTTTGTATAAACAGTTAAGTAACTAACAACATATATGAACTTATAAAAAATTAGCACAGCAAATGACCATGTGGTCTAAAGTAAATTCAATGTTATTTAATGTTAATTAGTGAGCAAGAACCAAGAAAGTCATAGATAACTTCCAACTATTTAATGAATATTAAGCTTTGATTTTAACTTTAGGTAGCATTATAAGTGATATTAATAAAATTTTAAAAAGTAGTATAAATGAAGTTACCGATCAAAGCCCTATGAATGTCGCCGGGAAAATGGCGTTAAATGAAACAGGAACGAACTAAACCGCGAAAATACAGCCAACCTTGAGGTCAAAAATACTTTCGACAGATCAACAAGGTGTAGGTACCAACCCAAATTTTGGGCGGTCAATTTAACTTTAAATGAGTTTGGATGACTACCCGGTTGCTAAAGACAACACAGTGAAAAAAGTTGGTAGTGTAATAGCAACTCCCCTCACTAATCAGTCCAGATTTACAAACAGGAGATTTTCATTCAACCTCATAAGTATGTAATAACGTTAATCATTATGGCTAGTTAAACAGCCACAGGTGGTTAACGATTCATTAATTTCCAAACAGCCCAAGGTTCAACACACTTGGAACTGTGATTTGCAAAGGATTCTATGAATCAATTACAATATTTGTATTATTTCAGTATAAAATTGTTAACACTAATCAAAGTAATCAGTGTATGGAGATGCAATGTAAGTTGCATATGTAATAGTAAATTAAGTAAAGAATATTAAGTTATTTTATTGAGATATTTATGTATTTTATTTCTATTTTATGTATATAAATTATTTTATGAAAAATGGAAAAAGGTTCAAATAGTACACCTAATATGACATTAATATAGTGAAAAGATCAAGTAGCCTAATTCTGCAAAATTAAAGCATGCTATATTTGGCTCAAGTTACTTATGTCAGTTCTCTTATTCAAAGCATTAGGGTGTTTTAATATTGAACACATTTCCAAAAACTGTCTTTTAGCTAGATTGCGTTCAGTGGCAAGGATCTTAACTTCATTGAAATCCACTTCATGTTTTGTATTTATCGCGTGTTGTGCTAGGGCACAAGTGTGTTTCGATAAATTAATGTCACTACGATGTGAAGTGAGACGATATATATATATATATATATATATATATATATATATATATATATATATATATAATATATATATATATATATGTGTGTGTATATACTTCTTTTATCATCACTGTACAAGGAATATTTGCACCACAAAGACAAGCATATGTGCCTGCAAATTATTATTACCTAATTGAACACTACAGTATAAAAATTAATCATTATCTAAAACAGTATGAAATAAGAAAAGAAAATTTTAATCAAACTTACCAATATTTATACAAGTATTTTTCTATAACCCCAGTTTATATCACTTACCTAAAACAAATAAAAAATCGTAAGTCAAGACATTGGTATATTAGCTAAAAGAAACAAGTTTTTTTTTTTTTTAATTTCGAGACGAACAACCGGTAATTAAGCCTAATTGATAATAAACTGAAATGCAAACAACACAGTTATTTTCGGTAATAGTATAAAAAAATTAAGTTATCAATTTCTTCTTTAAAGCTTTGTATTTTTTTAATATAAGATTTTTAAATATACAGGGTAGGTTACTCCAAAGAGTGGCCTGATATTTGGCAATATTACTAGTGTGAATGACAATTTGTTTCCTTCACGTCAAAAACTACATTGAAAGAAATTTGCAGAAATTTTACAAGGAGAACAGCGAAATAATTATTTAATCAATATAAGCAACTTCACCAAGCATCAGTGAAAAACGTGTTAGGACTGAAGCAGCAGAAGTAGCAATTTTCGGTCAACAAATACCGGTATGCTACTCAAGGAATAGGAATGTATACTCCGACGTTCATGACGTCATCTACGAAGCAACAATATAGGGCTTACAGTATACTATAATATATCGAGCCCTTCCAGGAAAAACATCGTAACCAACAATTTTTAGAAATTTTGATTTTTCATCGAAAGTGATCCTAACAACAAGCTTTTTCGTTGTGGAAAATATCGTAAGCCGAACCAACACGGTTTTGAATTTAAAAATAATAATGCTTTTGTCGTTACCAACGCAAGTCGTTATCAGTGAAAGGCAAAACATCGTAACCGTGTGTATAAAAAATCGTTAGTTTACTATTGCATGGTTACGATGTTTTGGGTAAAGCCCAGCCGAGTCGGGATGTGATAATCTATCGGTCAACAAGCCTAAACCACATTAAACTGTATATGGTAATATCATCATCTGCATTAAAAAACGACGAGGATCAAATGGATGAAGACTTGCAAACCGTTAAACAAAGATATTTTTTAAGCAATAGTGCATATTAACGTATTCAGAAGTGGATTAATAGTAATGTACCGTATAACTCTCCAAAAATTACACGACAAAATATCAGCAAACTTGGAGATTATTCATCATCTTCATCTTCAGCATCATTGCCGGATTCTGTAACTACATCAAATACAAAATATTGTTTAAATACTGTCGGTCCACTATAAATGTCGGTCCACTAAATAGTCATGGAATACAGAAATGAAACAAGAGGGCAGCTCTGAAACTGAGAACCTTAGTATGCAACCCAATGAAGATCTTTTAGTGATAGGGCAAAGAGAAATCCGAAAGCAGAACCTACTTCCGAAAAAGGTTTCGAGGAGAATAAAAAAATCCACAGGAAACAATAAAGCAGTACAACCCAAGCAGTCTTAATAAAAAATGCAGTAATAAAAAATAAGTGAAGAAAATAGAGTTTTATTTTTAAAAACTATTGGGGTATGGTAAGCTCACAACATCAAAGAGATTGGATCTTATCCTGTATGGTGGAAACCTCAATTAAACGAAAAAGAGGCTGAGTCTGTGCGAAGATAAAAAATTATTGAATATTATATTCCATATAATAATGGAAAAGTAAAAGTTTGCCAACAATTTTTAATTAAAACGCTAACGATATATGAAAGAAAATGCCCTAACCAATAACATGGGTAAACAAGACCAAAGAGGGAAAAGAAGCTCCAAAAATAAATTTCTTTCTAATCAGGTCTCTTTGGTAAAGAAATACATTAAACAACTACCGGCTGTTCCTTCGCATTACTGTAGGAACAAAAGCAATAAATTATATCTTCCAGTCGAGTTTAAGAACACTACAAATTTGTATCGGTTATACAAAAAATAGCTCATTGGCTGTGAAAAACTAACTGAAATTGTATCACTCAGTAAGTTTCGGAAAAAATTTCGGTCAGATTTTCATATGGTTTTCATCTGCCAAAGAAAGACAAATGTAATCTTTGTGAGAATATAAAAATATTTAAACAAGAGGAAGAAAAGAAGATAGAATCCTACAATCAACACATTAAAGATAAAGAAAAGTGCCTTGAAATAAGACAAAAATCTTTCAATAGAAGGATATGTGCTGTGTGTCAGCTTTGATCTGGAGAAACATTTTATGAAAGCGGTTCTGCAATTGTTTATTGTTACTTGTGGGATGAATCAGATGCAACAAGGGGCTGCAACGAAATTTATACAATAGTTTACATGCATTTAAAAAAGAAAGATATTGAAGCCACACATGAAAAAATTAATCAATATTGCGGCAGCTGTTTTGGACAGAATTGTAACAAAGCAATGCTGGCCATGCTATCCTACTTCATCGATAAAAGTGCATTTATAAAAAATACATATAAAAATAACATTTCTGTTACCAGGACATACAATGATGCTCGTGCACAATAGCATTGAACTTTTCAGCCGTGGTAAAACTGTGTGGTCTCAAACAGAATGGCCAACGGTTATACGCAGTTCAAGAACAAATCGTTTTAACTATGTTACTCAGTAATTGGATTTTTCTATTTTTTTAAATTGAAAAGATTTCGCTAAAACATTAATACCAAACAAATTCAAAATCACCATTAGTAAACTTCGTATAGCCATGTTAAATAAAGATAACCCACAAAGCTTCATTGTAAAGTATGGATTGTTTGATAATAGTGAACTGAAAACTATACATTTGCAGGAAACCTTAAGAACACGCCATAATAGTAATAGTAACAATACTGCTCCCCAACAGTTCTAGAATACTCGACTCAAAATTTCGCCAGCTAAGTACCTAAATTAAAAAAAAATTCTCTGATAAGGGTGATATACCAGCTGAGTTTAAAGATGACTTCCTTTTATTACCCCATAGTGGTGATATTACAGACTGATTGATGGAAACCGATAACGAGAATACAAGTGACGTTGATTTTCGATTATATCTTAATTTTTTTAATAAATGTATAATTTTAATGATTGTAATATTTATCATTTATTCTCACCAAATAAAACATAATTAAAATAAATCTTAATCAACGTAATATGCTTGAAATTTGATCACCCGAAACATCGTAACCATGTCGACAAAAAGCGTAAGTGACACTTAAGCGAAAAACTTAAAAACCAAACATCGTAAGTACCAGTGCTATTAAAAAAATAAAATATACAACATAATTACTTTTGTCATTTGCATAGCACACTACCAAATAATATAATATAAAATATTTTACTTTCAATACTGATTGGTACGAACATTAATTAAAATAAACCTCCTCCTGTAAAATTCCACTTTTGCTGGTTACGATGTTTTCCTGAAAGGGCTCGATATATATATATATATATATATATATATATATATATATATATATATATATATATATATAATATATATATATATATATATATATATATATATGAACACGGTATATATACTATATACTATGTATATATACCGTGTTCGAGATATCAAGGTGATCGAGATGTAGGATACCGTGTCCCAGTAGATGTATCTGTGTATCGTTTGATAGATGAACTATGTTTACAAAGCCTCTCGTTTCGATCTCTTTTTTTTTAGTGTTTAGTCTGTTTGGGTTAGTGTTTGTCTATCCTCGATAAACATGCCGGGTTGTTCTGTAGCTAATTGTAAAAATTATAATAGTTTATATTTCCAAAAAAATCGAGATCGATAAGAAAAATTAACAGATTATAGGACCTCGCAGATCTTGTTAAACTTTTATGGTGCTTTCAAACTGGAAACAACTAATTTACTATAAATTTGATCAGCCAACGCTAAAAAATCTTATCGATCAAATAGTATCTGAATTATTCAGAGCAAATTTTATTGTAATAGAAGCGATCACTAGTGACATGGGTATTGGAAATACTGTCCCTTGGTCCCAGCTGAGTGTTGGATATGACAAAAATTGTTTTATTAATCCTCTATAAAAGTCTTTAAACATTTTTGTTTTTGCAGATTCTCCACATTTGCTTAAACTTGCCCAAAACCATGTAATTGATCATGGTTTTGTTATTAACAATAAAATAAACAACAATGATTACTCTCATGCGCTATGGAGAGAAAATGGACTTATGCCAAAATATAGTTACTGGAGAGAAGCTGCTGTAATTGTTCAGCTATTTAATGATTGGTTTGATATACTAAATTCACGATCTAAGTTCGTTGCCAATTCTGCAACCCGAAATGCATATGGTACAGATAAACAGACCCGCCTACTGTATGAAATGTCAGAAATGGTCAATTCAATGCAGGTTGATAAACATAAAGGACTTATTCTATTTCAAACAGGGATATTGCTTACTAATATATCTCTGAAAGAGTTACTTCCGTACCTATAAGCAAAATATAACGTTGACTATATTTTAACATCGAGGTTGAATCAAGACATGCTATAACTACGTTCCACGTTTAGAAAATAACATTGCGGAGATAGGACCATGTATTTCTTATGGACGATAGCAACGCGGCGTTGCCACACACAAGCACAATTTAGGGTTGTATAATTTGTATTTTTGTTTCCACAAACATGAATTAAATTAATGTTTTTTAACGTAATTGACCAAAAGTGCCCATTCGAAACAAGAGATGAAAAGTAGGGAAAATGATTTTAATTAGATAAATAGTATTTACAAAAGATAATTTTATTTTATCTTATTTTAATTATAGTAACGACAGTTTATTTGTTTTTCGGTGAGAATACGATATGCCATGAATCATAGAAATCAGTAGAAAATATTGACCGCTTGGAATGCGTATACTATCTAATTACTAATTGCAACTTAAAATAATACGATGTGCGTATGTCAGCTATTTTATGTCGTTCTCTGACTGCATAATGATAATAAGGCTTTTATTTAGTAGTTATTCTGACTTTACAGTTAAATGTTAATTGAAAATGAAAATTCAAAAATTAAGCAAAGGGAATATCTTGGACATCCGTGCAAAAGAGAGTGTCTGAGAGTTTTGGCAACACTGATCTCCATAAGCGTAATGTTATTTTCTTAACTTGAAACAAAGAATAGAGAACTTTTTTTTTTTCGAGAAATGGGTGGTGCAAATGATCATCCTTCGCCAATAGATTTTAAATATAGATTAAGGTGGTACATTTTAGGGAAATATTTGGCGGCCGATCTTTACAGAATGTCGCAATACTATTGAAACTAGTTAATCTTGCGTAAATAACAGCTAAATAGAAAGTCCTCAAAATTGCCAAGCTAAATTTAGGCGTCAGAAGCTATTGGCTTGACACAAAAAATTATGTCTAGATTGGTAGAAACAACTGAAGGTTTCTCAATCTAAAGAGGACAAAATATTTCAAAATACATTTATAGAAGCTGACTACTTGGAGGAAGATCATATAATTGACGATGACATTTTGAAAGTATCATACAATTATGAGGTGAAAGAAATAATTCATCGGGACTCTTTAAAGTATGTTGCTGGTTTTGTTGCATACAAATTCAAGTAATATTTAGGAAAATCTATAAAAACCTATAAGACACATATGGAACCAGATTGGCTACAGACAGTCTCTAGAGGTTTTCTTTTGTACATTATTATTATTATTATGGGAAGCTACATTAAAAATGGAATCATTGTTTTGTACAATCCATGGAAGCACTTTATATAGAAAACTAAAATCTTTTTATAAAATAAAGTAAAAAGTAAAACAGCTGACACAAAAAACTTTGGCTCAGCTTGAGAATACCACGATATCATTTGAGGTACTCCTATGTCTCAGTAGGACAAGCACATATTATATAAGATTAAGAGAAATAAACAGAAATATTGGTTTCAGTAACTATCAAAGAAAACTCGACAAAAAAATGACAAAGCTTGTTAACTTTAAGAAATCAATTTTATTAATGTAGTATAAAATATTCAATAAATCTGTATTATGAATTATTGGAACAATTTTGGAAAATGTAAGTTCGAAGATATGTTGGACCACATTCATTTAAAACAATTTTCTAAATTGTGATTCGGAAAGTGTTTTTAATATTTAGTCATTCTACATACTTTGTTCAAAATAAAGAATTTTGCAAATATTTCAGTAATGAATCCGACCATCGAAATATGTATAAAATAGAATTCATTTTCATGCGTATTAATTGAAAAGATATTCCTACATTAATATGAATATACACAATTTATGTAGCGAAACGTCGAAAAAAATTGTTTTATTTTTCAATAATCAAAAAATTCCTATACCCAAGAAACAATTAACAAATTGTAAACTACACATCTTATAATATAAAGTGCTAAATTTTCATGCAATATTTGATGTTACCCGACTAACAGGCAAGGGTTTACTGTTTTAATAGAAAAAATAGCTCAAGAATCTGCAAAGTACTGAATCATTATAAATTTCATCCCTATAAATATACTTGGTACAGAAAATAAACGAAGATGATCCAGACACGCGTCTAGTGTTGTGAGATTATGACTGAGAGAATAGAGAGATATTGCAGAGTCAATTTTGCACTTGCTGTATTACAGCACGCGTTATTTTGACAGTAGAGCATGCGCAGATGTGATATTTGGCTTACGCTGCGTTATTGAAAATACGGCCTGCCGTTATTAGGGAAGCCGTTACGCTATGCGGAATTCGTTGCGCTATTTTCTTTCTCAGGTTATGTATGTTGTTTGTCTTTCATTTAAAACAAGTTTATTTGTAATAATTTTCTAAAATGAGTACATCAGAGAGTAGCACAATGCAAAAATATAATTAATAATTTGAGATAATGATTGAGGTAACAAATTGAATAAAAGCTGAAGATCTTTAAGCCTGCTGGGATATGCGAGCGTTCTCATCACTCTTAAAAACAAAAATATAAGGGCTTAATTTCAAAAGTAATGTAGAATGCAAATGCATTTACCACTAACAGAGTTTCTAGTATTGGTATAAATAAAATCTGGTAGGCGTAAAGCCCTTGCAAGTGTAGGAATATCTTGTTTGCTAAACCTAAAATTTATTTTTACATCTGCTTCCAACATGTTTTCTAAATTAAATTCTTAATTTTGTGGATGTAATACATGTTCCCCACAATGTTATTTAAAATGATGAACCCTACATCATCATCATGAGCATTTGCTAAAATAAGTTCTTCTAAATCTTGATCAATTTTCAATAATTTGCGAACAAATGAAAAGAAAACAAAACGAACGTAAATAACGCAACAAAGTATGCATAAGTTCAAGCAATATCTCTATTTGTGATGTGTCAGCCATAATGTCAAAACTGTCAAAATAGCGCGGTGGTAAATAGTGCAACGCAGGCACCGTTAACTTTGCAATAACTCTCTAATAAATACTTATCCAAACTTTCTATTTAATATTTGTTTTTATTTCAGATGAATGTTCTTTTTTTCTAAATGGTAGTGTAAATCGACATTTGCCTTTATTGGGCTAAAAATCGTAGTATTTTCGTAGGAATTTAGGGGGATTGTATTGTTGGGCCATACTTTTTGCAACCAAATTTGAACGGAGAAGCAAATATAGAATTATTAGAAGGCACAATTGATCTAATTTTGAAAAATAAGTACTCTTCCTATGGCGTATCAATATGACTTCTTCCTATTAGATTATTTAAAAACAAGATTTATTATATCATTCCTACTTTTATGGAAGAACTAAGACGAATGAATGCATGAATGGAATAAATGTAGTCTAGTAATCCCAGAAATGTTTCAAAATGTTCGTCGGAATTTGAACAGCGACTTTATAATCGTATCGACGTTAGTGGATAACATTTAGTTAAATAATTGTAGCTGGTTGTAGGTTTTGACATAAAGGGGAAAATTTTAATTGACACTAGCAAAAAATTGTTTCCATGGATGTCTAATGTTCCAAATTTTATGGCCCCTTTTTGACTGACCAATCCTGTATATGGAAACACACACTCAGAGGTATTTTGAGAATATACAAAAAACATTAGACAACCACGTAAAACGGATTAAACACAGGTACATTTATTATTTTACAATTTTTGTATATTACGTATGAGGCTATGAGTGCAATAACGGACCAACCCACAAAAATTCAAAATTTATTTTATTGTAGAATATTAACTGTAAGTTAGAAGTAAGTATACTGTAAGTAGAATATTAACTGTGTCTCTGGGAGAGAAATCTCCCAGCTGCATAGTGGAACAATCCACATTTTCCTATTTGTTACTACATGGCTGCACTAAAGTAGTTTTGGAACTTCATATTTGATAAGATCTTAGAGAAGCAAAGTGGACCATGTGCGGTTAGTCCACTGTGCTGCTGACAGTTAGATGGTTTTTATATCATTCTTGATTGATGTTTTTGATCTTTTTGTAAATTTTCATTGTCACTTTTAATTATTGTGAAATATATTTATTTTGCTCTATCTCCTATCCTATTTTATTTTCGTTCAACAAGGAATATAATTTACACTTTCATTCACCAATTGCTGACTTGTATAAGAAGTGTGATTTATTTAAAATCAAAATAAAGGCAGCCAATAGTGAAACAATTAAACAACTCGAAACTGAAAGCGAACTTCGTTAAAGGAAGGCAAACAGTGCTCGAGATTCTTTAAAAAGAGACACCGAAATGGCAAAAAAGGAAACGCGTCTGTCATCTTTTTGATCTAATGAAGACTTTACCTACACATGTACTTAAAGCAGGAATTTGTTACTACAAATGGCAATTATGGACCTACTGCTTCAATATTCATGAAATGGAAACTAACAACTCATGTATGTTTGTGTGGGATGAAACCGTTACCTCTAGGATCCTGCATTTTAATTTACATAAAAAATTTCGTAAAATCGAAACGACTTATTATGTATTCTGACCAATGTGGCGGTTAGAATCGTAATATTATAATGCCATTATTATGCAATTATATAACTACATCTCCAGATTTTACAGTGGACGAAATAGACCACAAGTTTCTGGTAAGTGGTAATTCTTCGTTAATTCTTCGTTAGAAATCAGATAGACTTCATAACAATTAACAAACGATTCCGTAACGCAATAATATCAGCCAAAACATATCCTGGAGCTGATATAAACTCTGATCATAATCCTCTTGTAGCCCAATTACGAGTAAGACTAAAAACCATAATCCAGAAACAGAATAACAAAAGATTAGATATGGATCAACTTAGAAATCCTGAGATAAAAGCCAAGCTTACAAATAGCATTAATAGTAATATTGCTTTAACAACCAACACTGATGATATTGAAAGAGACTGGATCAACTTAAGGGACGCTATATGCAACGGTGCAAAAAAAGTAATTGGTGACTCCGAGCGGAAGAAGAAGAACGAGTGGATGACAGATGAAATATTACACCTTATGGACAGAAGGAGGGAAAATAAGAATAATCCCGAACAATATAAAGAACTGGATAGAACTGTCAGCAGAAAGATAAAAGAATCCAAAGAGAAATGGTTGCAAGAAAAATGTCAAGATAGAGAGCTAGAACGAAGACACGATAGTTTTAACATGCATAAAAAAAATCAAGGAGTTTACTTATACTTACAAGAAAAAACAGTTTGGTAGGGTAATAGACGAGAACAATAAACTTATTGTAGATAAAGAAGAACAGTTACAGACTTGGGCAATCTACATAAAATATTTGTTTACGGATTATCGTCATATTTCTACGAACACTCTTGATCTGAATGGACCAAAAATATGGAAAAGTGAGGTGATAAAAGCTATAGATCAAACGAAAGATGGGAAAGCAACAGGATGCGATGAAATACCAGTCGAATTCTTAAAATTTTTTAACGAGAACAACCTGAATGTAGTATTGGAACTGTTTAATAAGATATACGATACTGGTCAAATTCCATCGGACTGGTTGAAATCTACATTTGTGCCCCTTCCCAAGAAATATAATTCTAAGACGTGTAGTGAATATCGCCTTATAAGTTTAATGAGCCACACCCTTAAAGTATTTTTTGCGTATTATCCATTCCAGAATACGAGCAAAATTAGAACACAGCATAAGTAAAACACAGTTCGGTTTTAGATGCGGTTTTGGAACTCGAGAACCCCTCTTTGCAATACAAGTTTTGATTAAAAAATGCCTGGATCAACAGAATGATGTTTACGTCTGTTTTATCGACTATGAGAAAGCATTCGATACTATCAAACATGACAAACTCATAGAACTATTACGTCTTTCAGGACTTGACACTAAGGACATCCAGATTATAAAAAATCTATATTGGAATCAAACAGCCCACATGAAGAATGGACATATGGTGAGTGAAAACATAACCATTTCTAGAGGGGTAAGACAGGGCTGTATTCTTTCGCCACTGCTTTTCAACCTGTACACGGAACAAATATTTCTAGAGGCACTAGAAGAGTACAATGAGGGCATCAAGATTAATGGCGTACCAATAAGTAATTTTCGATATGCAGATGATACTATTATACTGGCCGATAACATCGAAGATTTACAGATGATGCTACATAGAGTTAATACAACTGGCAGCCGATTTGGACTGAAGATCAATAGAAAGAAAACTAAATTTATGGTGATCAGTAAAAAAAAATTTCAACATATCGACCTGCATATTGAAGACGAACGTATTGAAAGAGTACACCGATTTAAATATCTGGGATATACAGTAAATGACAAGTGGGACCCAGAAGTAGAGATTAAGATCCGAATTGAAATAGCAAGATCCAAATTCATCAAAATGAGAAAGCTCTTAAGCAACCGCAACCTAAGCATTAACCTCCGATGGCGCGCCACGAAATGCTACGTACTCTCTACGCTACTTTATGGCGTAGAAGGGTGGACGTTAACAGCAGCAACTATAAAGAAGTTAGCGGCTCTAGAAATGTGGCTGTATCGACGCATACTGAGAATACCTTGGACAGACAGAGTGACCAACACAGAGGTATTAAGACGAATGGGTAAAGAGGTGGAATTGTTAACAACTGTTAAAAGGAGGAAAGCGTCATACCTGGGCCATGTGTTCCGTAATGATAAGTACAGTCTGCTACAGCTTATCGTGGAAGGCAAGATTGAAGGTAGAAGAGGCTTGGGCAGAAAGAAGAAATCCTGGCTGAGAAACTTGAGAGAATGTTTTCAAATACCAGAAGCTGCGAACATAATTCATGCGGCACAAAACAGAGAAACCTATCGTATGATGGTCGCCAACCTTCGGTAGAAGACGGCACATAAAAAAGAAAGAAGGTAATTCTTACTTGCCATCTGACCAAGATTGATTTTTTCAATAGAAAAAGAAAAGAAATTCCATCCACATGTATACCCCGAAACTAGCATACAGGATAAAGCACGCTAGAAAGAAAAATCCGTTCAGAGTAAGAAACATGAACAAATCAAAATTTTTTTCCAACAGAAAAGTTTCCAAATCAAAAACCAAGGTAGAGTGGCCTAAAATTCAATGTTAAAACAAAAAAATGTTACAAAATTTAAATTTAATTAGTTTAAAAAGTTTGCGCAGATTTTTAACAGCAAAAATTGATCTACAGTAAAACCTCCGTTAACCGAAATAATTGGGGGGAGGCTGTTTCGGATAACAAGAATTTCGGTTATAAATAACATTGTTTTTTTGTATTCTTCTTGTATCAAATTACATAGTATTCTTGGTAAAAGTTGGTATTAAAAAATACTATAAGGTGATTTCGTAATGTTTTCTAAAAAGTAAATACAGAATAAAGTAATACAATTAAGGAAAATGAACAAGTTTAACATGTTTTTTTAAAGAAATCTTCTATTTCCTTTTGCTTTAACAACGATGTTTTGCAGCTATATCTCTCCATCGTTTCGTTTGCAAAACATCATGAGGTTTTGACTCATTCGATTGTTCGACCAAACTTAAAGCAATCTCAAAAGGACAAAAGTTTATGCACTGAGAACAAAAATTTAGAACCTAGTCGTGTCCCTAATTAATTAGGCCTACTTTATAAAATTATTACCTCTAAGGCATTGAAAATCTCATCGGCGGTCTCGTGCTGCCTGTTGCCTGTTGGGTATCATCTTCGTCGTCTGATACGCTCAGGTTGTCTGGATGAAGAACCATATCAATGATGTTCTGGTCGATAAATTCACTTTCTGATTTATCGGCTGCTAACCACTCACTTATATTTTCTTGGTTAATTTCGTCACATCCTGGCAAATTTTTTATTAAAGGTTCAATTTCTTGTGTCGTTTCTTCATCATTTTCTTCTTCAGGATTGTCAATCAAAATCCCATCAAAAAGTTTGTTCCAGCATTTTTCCAAAGTTGAAGATTTCATCTTGGCACACGACTTAGCACATCAATAAACAACATGTTCATTGTTAAGGATTAGAGAATTTCGGAAACACTTTTGGATTTATTCGTCTCCTGTAATAACAGATGCCTTAAGAATGCTCCTCTATAATGTCTCTTGAATGTCTCTTACTCCCTGGTCTAACGGCTGAGTTAAGCTCGTGACATTCGGTGGCAAATATCTGACAATTGTGTCACAATTTTGTAGATTTTGAGGGTGAGTTGGCGCATTGTCAAGAAGCAACAATGCTTTGATGGGAAGAACTTTTGATTTTAAAAAGGATTTTACACTTAAGACGAATAAATTTTCGAACCATTCTGAAATTAAAGTGGTCGACATCCATGAGCTTTTTTTGGCTTCTATCAAAAACTGGAAGTCCTTTTTCGGAAATATCTTTTAGAGCTCTCGGTTTTTTTTTGATTTTCCAACACACATAGGCCTCAATCGGTGAGTTCCTAGTGCATTGCTACAAAATAAAACGGTTATTCGTTCTTTATTCATTTTTAGGCCCGGTGCAGTGTTCATGTTTTGATGCAAGTGATTTGTTGGGCAAAATTTTGAAATTTAATCTAGTCTGATCTGCGTTGTAAATTTGATCTTTATTAGTGTAGTTCGACCATAACTCCTCCATTTCAGTTTGAAAAATATGTACTGCATCATTTTCAGCAGATAGCTTTTCTCCACATAAATTAACTTGACGAAAAGCGTATCTATTTTTCCATTTGTCTATCCAACCAGAACTTGCTTTAAATCCTTCACCTTCATCGACCATCATCTCGCATAACATTTTGTGCCTTTTCTTGAATTGTTGGTCCACATACCGCTATTCCTTTGGATCTTTGTTGTGCGAACCACAAATATACAGCTTCATTTACCCTCTCATTATGACTTAGTTTCATTGTTTTCTGATTTGGCATTTTCGAAGCATGTTTCTTAAATTTGCTTTTAATTTTAAACCCATTCGGAAAATCTATCCACTTTGAATCCTTCGAATAGTCTCTATCAATCGCATTTCCGTTTTTTTGACATTTGCACACAACAGGTAATTTAATAAATTTAAAATTATATATATAAAAAAAAATAACATACACAAACAAATACGGCACCAAAAAACAGACCTACAGTAATAAAAAAAATGTGTTGAGTATTTAATTGCATTCTATAGTTTTGTGAAAGCAATCTTGACAATGTGACAAATTGAATTGAATTGTTTACGTTTTGCGATAAAAATTTACTTTTTATTGACGAAATTATGGAAACGCCGTTTTGGTTAAACAATGTTTCGGTTGAAAAGGTTTCGGTTAAGGGAGGTTTTACTGTATATTAAATTTTAAATTTTTTGTTCTTTGAGTTTAAAATTAAACGTTGACGAATAAGATTTCACTGTAACGTGTGTAACATAAAAAATGAATTTATAAATTTTATCTTATTGGTGTAAATAACAAATAGGTGATAAATTTCTTGCGAAAATATTTCCTTTGTGAACACTACCTAATTCCCATTTTGGCCATACTGACTATATTATGAACACGCAAGACTATCGTTACACACGAAACGTCGAAGTAATATGGCAAAAACTGTATATTACACTAAATCACTATACGTTTGACTATAAAACTTAACAAATTTCTGGATATCTGGATAGTTAAAGTAGAAACACGCAAGTAAGCCATATAGATTTTATGTTTTTGTTTCACAGTAGGTAGATAAGCCAGACTTTCTTGAGGTGGGTCTTTTTTGTTTCCAAATAGTATTCTGTTTTACAACGGGCTTTATACAGGACTGTTGAAAGCAGAAAAAATATAAATATTAATAATTTCTTGTTTTAGTTTGGTACAATAATTTATATCCTTCGCATATAAGAACTTACCACTTGCCTTACTGATTTTTTATTCGACTTCTACTTACACGAAGGCAAACTTTTATTCCCACCGAATAAAAGTACCTAATAAATGGTAAAGTGGGACAAGAAGGCATTCGATCATAATCAATTGTGACAGTTTAAATAACGTTCGTCGTCCGTAAGTCCAGATGATGAATACGATGCGGGCGTGTTGAAAAACAAAAATATAAATTTGAGGGAACATAAAACGCTGTCAAATTTAACCAAATCGGTTATTAAATAGGCGTAATAATAATGGTAGGGAGACAAAGTGTTACTTAAAGGGATATTTATTACCTTTTTATATATAGGGTTGATAAAAGGTCAACAAATTCGTAGTGGAACGAAACAAAAGCTTTTAGAAGAAGGATTTTATTTTATTTTATGCAAACTTTGTTTAATAAAATTATATGTTTATTTTTTTTTTGAAAGGACGTTTCCCAAGTAACCAATTTCCATATGTTTATTGCTACTTGGGAGAATCCGTGATTTTTCTGTAATTTTGCCGTTAAGAGTCTATGAGAATTTTAATTTATTGATTTCCATGAACTATAACCAAACTATTTTTTATCCCGAGGTACGTGCCCTCTAGAGGCGGGTACAGGCAACAGTACACTTGCTGACAAGGACAATCTTGCTGACAATCGTAAAGTAAGGATAATCGTCTATACAAAAAAAAAACGTAAGCAGGTGCGAAGTAATACTGCATTATGATTGCATTTGTAATTTGTTTGCCAAATTGTGATCGAGCGTACCTACGTAAAGATTTCAAACTTGGTACTTTCTTCCCTCTTAGCACATAGAAATATTCGTTGCGCCAAAAAGTAATAGTCCAAGGTCCAACATTGTCTATTTTCATCTTCTTCTTCTTCTGGTTCCTATCCGTTTCGGATGTTGGAAATCATATTGGCAATCATAACCTTGCTCGCTGCGGCTCGAAACAGCTCCGTTGAGGTTTTCTTAAACCATGTTCTTAAATTCCGCAGCCATGATATTCTCCTTCTACCGGTCCTCGCTTACCTTTGACTTTACCTTGCAATATAGACTGTAGCAGGGAGAGTAACGGTGCTGATTTCTCATAACGTGTCCCAGATATTGCAATTTTATGCGTTTGATCGTAAACACAATCTCTGGTTCCTTCTTCATTTTTCCTAGAACTTCCTTGTTCGTGATCCTTGCTGTCCATGATATTCTCAGCATTCTTCTATAAAGCCACATCTCAAATGCTTCAAGTTTTTAAGTCCATGCCTCCGCCCCGTACAACAACACAGAGAAAACATAGCGTCTCAAATGTCTCATTTTTGTATCAAGGGATATGTTATGACTTTTGAAGATGGCGCTCATTTGTTAAAGACCGTTCTTGCCTTTCCTATGCGGCACTTTATTTCCTGTCAATTGCTCCACTGTTCGTTAATAATAGTTCCCAGGTAACAATACTGTTTTACTCGCTCTATCTGCGTCCCATTAATGTATATATGAGCCCCATTTATATTCTCTATTTTCATCATATCTATAAATTTCTAATATTCTGTAAGTTAAAATAAGTTTAGTTGATTCTCTACTAGTGTCGCCAATAGCTCAATTCCGGCTTTACGATTGGTCAAATTGCAACCATAATTGCAGCCAATGGTATTGCCTCAAATTGAGTATTGGCTGTTGTGCAATCTCCAATGGCCGAGCATCATGGAGCAGTTGACCTAATTAATTTCATATAAATATAGTTGCACAACGGCCAAAAATTTGTTCTGGTCTGGACAGGGATCCGCAAAACCAGCCTTCTTGGCATTAGAGATCTTCTGGTTGAATTAGTTCCTAGAAACTCTAGACTTTTTACTTTTTACCTAACCCCTATCCTTTCTATTACAGGATTTTATAAAGTCCTCTAGCGGAGGAATGAGAGGTCCAGGAAGAAGAAAATGCTCCTGGTTGAAGAATGTAAGAGACTGGACAGGCATGGACACACATTCGATACGAAGAACAACTCAAGATAGAGAGCAATTTGCTGTAGTTATAGCCAACCTTCAGTAATGGAGAAGACACCTTAAGAAGAAGCTGGACTTCTGTACTGGAATAATTTATATTTAATCGTATTTTTCAGTAATTTTAACTCAGATTCTCCTTAAACAGACACAGACTTAAAAGAATTTTTATAATATTTTAGTTTCAGCGACTTGAATAATTTTGCTAATTTTTTTTTCAGGTGCCAAGTCCACAAGCGGACTAATGTTTTATTTCTTTAGGGACTTTAAAATATTTTCATGTATAAAATAACGTGTAATTTTTATGTATATTTTGACAATTTTGATAGGTCTCATCCACTTAAGGAAATTTTCGATAGCCGAAAATTTCAAACCTTGCTTTGTGTTAACATTTCATATCATGTGACTATTGTTTATCTCCGAAGTCCCTGCGACAAACACATTTATCATATTTTTAGCGAAATCGAAATTTTCACTTTTTCTGAAATTTCAGGGACTTTTCTTTTTTTTTCTCTATTTTTGTGTTCTTAGGTGTAATAACTAATCATTTCTCTTGCAGATTTTAAGTTCTAAGACAAACTACCACATTCTATTGCAGATTCTTAGTATAAGTTTATATTTCTTTGCATTTAATTTAAAAAGGCAATCATATTTGGCTTTGGACATATACAACCTATATGTCCACGGGCCGTGATCCCTATCTGTTCCGGTCCAATCAAGCTATGGATAGTGCGACTGGATCAGCTTCCTTCATTCCCGAGGGTTCAGGCCAGCGACACTAGTTGTCATAATATGAAAATATGCGTCGATTGTAGATCCATTGATCCTGAGTCCTTGTTGTTCTTCTAATATGCCTATGGTGTTAATTAAATTCTGTGACAAGATTTTTGTTAACTTGTTAGTTGCTTAATTGATAAAATTCTGTCGCGTCTTTCAATACTTCGTTATATTGGTTTATTGAGGACCGGACAGGTCTTTCTTAAAATAGTATACTTATCTGTCTGTTTCTTCGTCTGGCTAATGGTGCCATAACTTAAGAGTACTAAATTTTGGTATATCGATTCCTCGTGGTGCAAGGAAAAATTCTCTTGAAATTACCAAAAGTTCAAGGGTCACGGAAGTTACTTTCAGGTCATGTGGAAAGTTCTACGCAGTGAATCGATATAATATCCAATCTCTATCTATCCATTTAGACCTGACGACAACTAGAGAAGTTCTGTTTGCTCTAAACGTTCTCACACAGGGGTTCTTGGACGCTTGAAATTTTTTTGACAGGTTGCGACATGATTTACTTAAAGATATTCTCGAGACTAAATGCATAGATGATAAAGATTTGAGAATAATTCTGGATTCATATTGGAATCAGCGAGCAACTATAAGAATGGAAGATGGAAGTTTCAGACGCAATGAGAGTAACACGTGGAGTGAGACAGGGATGTATATCATTGCCACTACTTTCTAACGTCTATAGTGCACACATTTGCCAGGAAGTTTTATCAAACGCAAATAAAGGAATAACCCTGAATGGGAAAGTAATAAATAACATAAGATATGCAGACGACACTGTTCTCTTAGCAATAACATCGAAAGAGCAACTTGTACTAGAGAATATGAATAGAGTATGAAATAACTATGGTATACAGATTATTACAAAGAAAACCAAGTATATGATCTTTTGTAAAATTCGAATTCACCATACACACATTACTATAAATAACACTCCCATTCAAATCGTGAATAATAACAAATACCTGGGAGCTATGATAAACGAGGCAAATGATTAAAATATCGATATCAAATGACGTATTGAAATTGTTACGTCCATTTTCATAGAAATTAATAAACTGTTTGATAATCGTGATATCAGTCTCTCTATCTCTGCAGTGTTTACTGTTTAGTACCTTGTTGTACGACGTGGAAGTATTTACTCTCAAACCGAACAATATTCAAGCTTTTACATTGAAGTGAAACCTTCTGTTATAATTGCATAAATATAATACAGGGAAAAAATTGAAGGGCGAAGGAATTAGGACCGCCGAAGAATGTCCTGGATGGGAAATTTAAGAAAGTGGTTTGGTTGCACCACAAACGAACGATTTAGAACAGCTGCAAACAAAGTTCGAATAGCCTTAATGATATCCAATCTTTGATAGAAGAGGACCGGAAAGAAGACAAATCTTAATTCTTTAAAAAAATTAAAGAATTGTTTAGAGAATAGTAGAAAAATTGGTGGTACATGATAGTAAATTATTAATATTTACTACATAATTACGTTGATGAAATCTAATGAACGAGCTGGTATAAAAAAGTATATCATGTAATTCTTTGGTATATTTTATATATTACCTAAAGAAAAAGAAATAGAAAAGTTGCCTGGTTTACCAAAAGTAACTCAAAGTTTTACATCTCAAATATTTATAAACTGTGAAATCCAAGAAAAATTATAAAGCAAATTAGGCCAAAAAAAGTTTTACTTCAAAATAAATAATTAATTCACTATTAAACTGGGAATAAGCCACAATTAAAGATAAAAATACGTTTATTGACGTTTCAATTTCCACTTCGGAAATCGTTCTCAAAATACAAACAGTAAATTAAACAAATTTTGTTTTTTGTTACATAGTGAAAAATTCTTCTAATAATTTAATTTTATCTGACTCATTTATATTGACAATTCAGACATACATTATGCATTTTAAAGTAGACGACTTTAAAATGATATTGATAATATTGTTGAGTTGCGCTCCTGGGACGACTTTACTTATAAGATAGTTCATTCGATTACATGAAATCAACTTTAACTTGAGAATATCCGTCAGAAAAAATCATAGCATGTAATTTGCCTTTAAAAAGACAAACACATGACATGATGACAGTAAAATTCTCCTGTTAGTGATTCCATAGTGAATTATGAGGGAAAACCAGGAAAAAAACCTCATAATACTATCCCGACATTGTAAGTATTTGTTCGTGAATTTAGTTTACCTTCAACAAACATCAAAATTCTGATTTTATATGTTACGTTATTTAAACAACATAAATGATGTATCCTCTAGATGTTAGTGACTTACTAATACTGGTATTTTCTTATTAATAACTTCCTCTTTCAATATTGGTAACCAGATCCTACTACATTCTGCCGAAGAATTTGCGATTATTAAAACTTTGCTA
The DNA here is from genome assembly GCA_918026665.1 of Diabrotica balteata. Classification (NCBI taxonomy): domain Eukaryota; kingdom Metazoa; phylum Arthropoda; class Insecta; order Coleoptera; family Chrysomelidae; genus Diabrotica; species Diabrotica balteata. The sequence continues at coordinate 49,259,309 of OU898281.1, forward strand.
TTACTCAGCCATCCGTTCCAAAATTAGACATAATAAGCTGAGTGGAGAAAATATCTCAATGCTTACCAACCCACGAAAAGGAAGAATACAGAGTGTTATGTAAACTTGAATTGGAAAAATCTACTAAAATTGAACAAAACATTAGCAAAGAGGAACTAAAGGCTATAAGAACTTTAAAAAATTACGACTCCATAATCATACTACCAGCAGACAAGGGGAATGCAACTGTGATAATGGATAAAATTCAATACGAAAATAAAATTAAAGATCTATTAATAAATAACCTTATACAAAATTAACAAAAGATCCAACAAAGTCTTTGGAAAACAAAATATATAGAACTTTATTCAAGTTTAAAGATGTTTTAACAAATTATCAGAGAGGATTAATTACACCTCATTACAGTAAGACTCCTCATTTTTATGGAGTACCGAAAATTCATAAAACGAATATACCACTTTCAAATTTTTATTAAATATTTTAAAACCATTTACAAATAAAAATGACACATTCATAAAAAATACACAACATTTTTTAAATAAATTATCAAATATTGAATTTAATTCAAATCATACTTTGGTAAGTTTTGACATAAATAGTTTATTTACGAATGTGCCATTAAATAAGACTTTAAATATAGTCAAGACAAAATTAGAGAGTGATGATTCATTGGCAACTAGAACAAGACTAAACATATCGGCTATAATGGAGTTATTAACATTATGTACTGATAATACATATTTTTAACTAAATAATGAATTCTATAAACAAAATTTTGGTCTAGCAATGGGCTCTAGTTTATCTCCATTCTTAGCCGATATATTTATGGAAGATTTTGAAACAAATATCATTTCTAAACAAAATTTCAAACCCACAGTATGGTGGAGGTATGTAGATGATGTATTCTCAATATGGCCTCATGGATCAGAGTTGTTGGACACATTCCTAAATGATATAAACGATAAAGAAGAGACAATAACATTTACCATGGAAAAGGAATATAATAACACGCTACCTTTCCTGGATGTTTTAATCTCTAAGAACGATACTGGATATGAGACTCAGGTGTATAGAAAACCAACACACACCAATAGATATTTAAATTTCAAATCAAATCACAATATTAATGTAAAAAAGGGAATAATTAAATCCTTATACGATAGAGCCAAAATTACTTGTTCTAATGAAAATTCGTTCTTGGAGGAGAAACATTTGTTAACATCTGTTTTATTAAAAAATGATTATCCTTTATCGTTTATAAATAAGGAATTTTCAACAATCGATCGAATAGAACAGAACAACTTAGAACGAGATCCTACAGCATACACAAGGAATAATATGAGGAAAATAACAATACCGTACATAAAAGGACTATCAGAAAAACTTAAAAGGATAGGAAATAAATTCAACATTTCAACAACATTCAAAACAACAAACACGTTGAGATCTATTTTGTCCAAAACCAAACCTAACAATGAACAAGAAAGGACAAAGAATTGCATTTATAAAATACCTTGTGAATGCGATCAGTTTTATTTAGGTGAATCATCAAGGCCATTAAATGTTCGAATAAGTGAACATCAATCTTATATTAAAAACAAAGAATTTGATAGATCTCAAATCTGTAAACACGCATGGGATAATGAACATAGGGTTCAATGGAGTAATTCAAATGTAGTCCTAAAAGAAACGGATGGTAAAAAAAGAAAAATCAAAGAAGCGGCTCTAATTATGTTAAATGAGGCCAATTGTGTCGCAAATTCTTCGGCAGAATGTAGTAGGATCTGGTTACCAATATTGAAAGAGGAAGTTATTAATAAGAAAATACCAGTATTAGTAAGTCACTAACATATAGAGGATACATCATTTATGTTGTTTAAATAACGTAACATATAAAATCAGAATTTTGATGTTTGTTGAAAATAAACTAAATTCACGAACAAATACTTACAATGTCGGGATAGTATTATGAGGTTTTTTCCTGGTTTTCCCTCATAATTTACTATGGAATCACTAACAGGAGAATTTTACTGTCATCATGTCATGTGTTTGTCTTTTTAAAGACAAATTACATGCTATGATTTTTTCTGACGGATATTCTCAAGTTACAGTTGATTTCATGTAATCGAATGAACTATCTTATAAGTAAAGTCGTCCCAGGAGCGCAACTCAACAATATTGGCAATATCATTTTAAAGTCGTCTACTTTAAAATGCATAATGTATGTCTGAATTGTCAATATAAATGAGTCAGATAAAATTAAATTATTAGAAGAATTTTTCACTATGTAACAAAAAACAAAATTTGTTTAATTTACTGTTTGTATTTTGAGAACGATTTCCGAAGTGGAAATTGAAACATCAATAAACATATTTTTATCTTTAATTGTGGCTTATTCCCAGTTTAATAGTAATTAATTTACAATGCCACAAGAAAATAACTTCAGAACAATAATTAATTCACGTCTTCAAAAAAATCTTTTAAGTTAGTACCATTAACAGGTATGAATCGGTGACTCACATACTTCAATAATGTCAGATACTCTTAAATTGACGCACTTCAGTTAAAGTTACGTACATACAATAATAGATTTAAGTAAATAAAGAATTAATGAGTTATTTGGAGAAGGTGACCCAATAACACATATTATTATCATCGCCAATAAATCCGGAAGCTTTTGGGAGACCGCCTGACGCTGTCGACCACATATCTCTTAATTTTACATCATGATGTAATTATCAAGAACGTTTATACTGAGAATAGTATTAGTCACTTTACACCTCTAATGCGTGTTATGATAATTGACATAGGAAGGATCAATAAAGTTTACTACCTCATTAATTTGAAACAACCTAGTGGGAAATTTGCTCTTACCTACTTTTTGAAAAATAGACTATTGCTATTGGTATTCTGTGGAGTCATACCCGTAATATTTACGTCTAGGGCTGGAGTTCTCATTTGAGACCTCTACTTGCAAAACAATCAATCTCGACTTTTTGGGCAATCTGACCTGCATACGCCACTGGATTCCTTGTAAAAAGACGCATCCCGCTATGCATAAATTTCGAAACATAACTACCAAACTTCCATTGAAATTAAATAGAGAAAATTGGTGGTTGTTTTAAAACGACCATTCTCCAAGGTCGGGTAGGATTCAAAACAACCAATATTCCTCTGCACCAATTAGAGCGCTGGATTGTATCACGTGGTCGGTGATTTTTAAGATGGCGATCATACTAGTGTCAAAGCTGAGAAAACGAACATTATTTTCTAAAGTTTTTGAATTTTAATAATAAATGGAGACAACACCAGAAGTATTAACGCCTACAAAGTGCAGAAAAAGAATCGCACAACCAGAGAAATGGGCAAGAAATGTGAGAAAACGGCTAAGGTTAGTATATTTTTAAATCTATATAGAAGAAAAAATGTCGTCTGTCGTCTGAGTGCAACATGCTTCGCAGTTTTGTTAAAATGCAGGGAACATGTATAATTTTCATTGTTTTTTACATTAAAAAAATGATTTACATATAATTACCAGATATTTAGAATAGAATGTGAATTTAATTTATTTGTAGGTACAGGGAAACGAAGGCGCTTAAAATGCCAACATGCAAGCATGACGGGAGAGCCTACCAGTGCACAAAACTTAATATTGCGGATGTGATGGCATTTTATAAAGCTTTTCATAAAAAATGAAGAGAAAGTTAAACAAGACACCTTTATACTGAAATTCCTAGATTTAAACCCTGTTCGCAGACGTCGCCCAAAAACTGAAGTAAATCGTAAAATACATGCAAGTGTTTCATAAAAGGTCCAGATGGCAAGTTACCCGTTTGCCAAAAGACTTTCACTAATGCCTTGAGGATCACAAGGGGCCGACTTCGAACTATAATGAACAATTTTAGAGAGGAAAGTAATCTTCCATGTGAGCAAAGGGGAGGAGACAAACGAACGCATTTATATAAAGATAAACTGAGGAGCGTGGTCGAATTTATTAAAAGTATAAAATGCGTGGAGTCTCATTACTGTAGGGGTCGAAGTGAGCGCAAGTATGCATCAGGTGATCTGAGCATTAATAAACTGTGGAAAATTTACAACGCTCAAGCCAAACCAGAGAGACAGGTAAAAAAAGGATATTTTCGAATGTTTTTAAAAGATTTTAACTTTTAAGATTTCATTTAAGGCGCCACAGACGGACATGTGTTCAACATGTATTTCACTCACTGAAAAAATCTCAAAGGAAACGACACCATCGGTGAAGCAATCCTTCATGACCGCTAAAAGAATTCACAAGCTTAGAGCGAAAGCTTTTTTTGCATTATTGAAGGAATCTAAGCCTTATTTATTGACTTTATCCTTTGACTTGCAAAAAAAACCTTCCGCTGCCTAAAGTCCCGGATCAAGCTGCGTACTACAGCAGACAGCTGTATGTACATAACTTAACAATCGTAGTGAGACATTCTAAAGTCCCATTACCGAAAGAAAACTGTTTTAGCCATGTATGGTCAGAGGATGAGTATGGCAAGGGCTCTAATCAAGTGGCTTCAGCAATGTATCACAGGCTGTCTAACACTGATTTAAAAGATATTAGTGTCGTAAGATTAATGTGTGACGGATGTGGAGGCCAGAATAAGAACCAAATAATTTTATCCATGGCAAGTCGCTCGCTGATACAAGCGCCAAAAAAACATAAAATATATTGAAATAGTGTAGGTATCCCGTTCGAGGGCATTCCTTCTTGCCATCAGACAGGGTGTTTGGGACGATCGAGAAAAAACTTAAAAGGATGCAAGTTATTTCGACACCTGAGGACTATTTTAAAATAATATCTGAGGATTTGTTTGGCAAGATCAACAAAACAAAATAACGTCGTATTAGTTAAAGGGGACGAAAGCTACAACTCAAGCATCGGTTTGTTTAGAAGTATTTAAAAAAAAATGGTAGATCGACCATTAACATCACTCCAAATGAAATAGGAGTCGGGAACTTGGCCAATATTAGTAAAGAGAAATTGAAGGACGTAAGAAAGCTACTGGAAAGTCACTACGGCGAAGAATGGCAACATGATCCGAAACTGGCTTATTTCAAAAACGTCCTACATTTCGAAAATGTTCCAAGCGTCCCTGAAGAAGACGACGTTTATTACGAACCACTCGATAATAACAACGACAAAGAAGAGTATAAAATTTTGGTATTAATAAATATTTTAATGTATTAAGTACTGTTATTAAATATTTGTGTTTTTACTACAAAATAACCAATCTCCTGGTCTGTTCATTTCAAAAGGGCCAATATACACTTGTTAGTTGCAAAGTAGCCAATCTCCAAATATTTTTCTTTAATTAAAAGAGTATTTTAATAACAACCAAGAAACTGGCAACGAAAAACTAATTTTGAACAATCAAAGTTTACGGATAACGAATTTTGTGGCTCCAGGTTTTACAAATATGTCCACGGTAAAAAATTACGATTTACGGCAAATTTTCCAGGGTGGAGATTGGTTGTTTTGCAAATAGAGGTCTCATTTATTCTGCGTCTGTCATCTGGCATTTGTCTTTACGTTAATGGTGGATTCGTTTTGTGTTAATTGTTAATGTTGTTAATGGTGGGGTACCTATATTGTAATTTTACTGAAAAGATGCGAAGTTAAAATGCACGGGCGATATAAATAAAATCAATTTCTTTTTGATCTCAGCCCAAGATGTCAGAGGGCATTCTTTCATGATACGGATTGTTTATCTCTCCACACCGCAGTCACATTTTGTGGACGAAGCTCTGCAGAGTCTGCAGATACCTACACTGTTACACTGCACTTAAATTTCATTTAAATTGAGACAAGAAAAATTAAAATAGTTTTAAATTTTTCATTACTTTTCACTTCATTACGTTTACGTCATGGGCCGATTGTTCGAACGCTAATCAAAACTTGATTGTAATCAAATATTTAATTACAATCAAATACGTCACAGCATCTGCCAAAATCATTACAAATTGCTTATTATTATTATTGATTTGTAAATAAAGTCATGAAATTAACATTATGAAGAGTTTAATTATGGTTTATTTATTTTAAATTAAAATGCAAAATAATAAAATTGAATAAAATAAATCAATCTACAAAACCTCAAAGTGTAACGTATTTGATTTTAATTAAATATTTGATTACAATCAAGTTTTGATTAGCGTTCGAACAATTGGCCCTAAATTAGGCATTAACAACTGTGTTATCAAAACTGTGTTATTAATAATTTTTAAATCGAATATACGTACAGATTATACAAAATTGTAGAGATCATAAATATCCTGGAGGGGTATAATTTTGAAGATAATATTTGGTTCCAATATAGATTGGTGATTATTCTTATATAGGTAATGAGATAAACGGGAAAGTCTTGTATTCTCAAACTTTTTGATAAAAATATTTCCTGTTTTATCTTCTATACATTATTTATCAATTTTTTATAGAACTTTTATATGAAAAACTCAAATAAGAAAAGCGCAAATAAATATGTTGCATAAAATAATAAAAAACAATTAAATGCGAAAAGTGATCTTACATTTATTCACTCCAAGCACCCATGCTATGAAACTATTTTTAGGTCTTGCTTTCAAGTGCAATATTATCTCGGTCAATTAGGAAAATGCATACAATCTGGAAATGTATAATCAAGACGTTGATTTCAGGGAACAAAAAACCGCACTAGACAAACAATTGTTTTTTCTTTTAAGGTTGGGCTTCGCACGTGTGTGACAAATGACATATTTCTACTTTTACTTCCTCCCACAATACCTTGCTTTTTAATGATAGGTATCGAAATAATAGTCCGATAATCGAAGACTAACACGGAAATATACATTGCTATGATTGTTAAATATACATTGCGTGTAAACACATTATTTATGTGACATTTTTGTTTAATAAGAAGTGAATTTCGTCGAAGCCTAGAAGCGAATGAATGAAAGACGATGGATAAAGAATCACAGTAGAAAAGTAAATGGATTTTTTATAACCCCTACTGGAATATGTAATCTGCTTTGAGGGCAATAAGCGTTTGTTGCGATAAAAAAAGAGATTGATCTCTTCTAATCAATGAAATTCGGGATACCGTATGAAATAATGGTGATGACTTCGAACCATATGGTACCCAGATGCACTCCGAAAGTACCTTTTCAGATGAACATTCTACCAGAAGAATAAGACAGCGGAAATACCTAAAACAGGCTACAGTGTCATACCTGGTATACAGACGGGTCTAAAACTTCAGAAATATCGAGTTATATGAATCTACAATAGAAGAGGAAATTTAAGTTTTTATTCCACTTCTATTCCACCAATCTGTACTATCTGGAGATACATAATAGTCATGCGACTATGGAGATTTTCAGTAGCCTTAACAGAAACTCTAGCCTAGTGTAGAGACGTCGAGAACCGCTTGATAGACCGACAGAACATAACAATGTTAGACTATGAGTACCAGGTCATCGGAAAATACACGGCAATGAAAGAACTAATGAATGTATTAGAAGATTAGCTACAAAATAATTCAGTGAAGAGTCGGCTTAGAGGAGCCAAAAAGAACCGTCCACTATAGGAAAATAGTCTGGATCCTAACACAACACAGCAGGAAAACTGTACCCGGTCAAGCATATGACAAAATATATATTGAATGGGCATACACTAATAAATCTGAAATATTAAAAGGGCTTTATTTATATCAGCGGTCTCGTCTAAATGGCAAGATCAATCCCCAAGCTGAGGGCTAGTCTCAATAGATCGCAGCGTGCTCTACCTTTTAACTAAAAAGCATACGGTCTTAGAAGCTAAGGCACAATCACGGATGGAAGCTTCGCACTATTACCCGCTCGAGTAAGTGCGTCAACCAAATGACCGAAAGCAACCTGCGGTTTCTCTCGTACTGAGCAGTATTACTTTCGTAACGACGAGCCATCAGTAGGGTAAAAATAACCTATCTAAACTCAGCTCACATTCCCTGTCTATAGGTAAACAATCCAATGCTTGGCGAATTCTGCTTCGCAATGATAGAAAGAGCCGACATCGAAGCATCAAAAATCAAAACAAGCAAAAATTGCATCAAATTCATAACAGGCGTCTTTACTGAATATACGCCATGGAACACCATGCGCCACGATCATGGAGCACCTGCATACAATGTTGGCTGTTTCATGGACATTTAATCTACAAACTCTATATCAGAGAATCTGAAACAGTCACCCATATTTGCATAACTTTAAGGCACTAGATCGTAGAAGCAAACACTTGTTGGACTCCAAAAACATATGGTACAAATCTACTATACCAGTACGAGCTAACGCACGGTTCCAAAATTTTGAAATTGGTATTAATAATAAATGAAATGTGTACAATAAGATTGTAGTAATAGACGGATTCAAGAAAGAGAACAAAAATACACTTTTTCACTTTAAAAACATATGAAACTTGTGGGAAATTGCAGACACATAGTACATTTTCTGACTAGTTAACCAGAGAAAGCTTAGAATAATTTAAGACAGCAATTTTATTGAAATGACTAGAGGCTACCAAACAATATAGTGTGGTACCAGAAGAAGTCAGATCTTCATCAGATATGACATCTTTTTTGGGGTCCCCAAACGTATGACGTATGATCTTAGAGGTTCAGTGGCAATTTCATCTCTGACGATTAAAGCATTAGCAAAGAAAACAAACACAAAAGAAGATTCGAATCAGAAAGGCTCTCTTACTTTTGAATGTACGTATAATGATATCTAGACATACAACAGGAAATAAACGTCTACTTTTAAGATTTTGAAACTAGCGAGAAGAGATCGGTAGTATCCAAATATATAACACAAGTTTTAAGATGGATATATAGCAGCGATAACCTCTGGTACATATATAAGACATAACTTTTATTGTCAAAATTTATTTTTTATGTTTTTATGTTAACTTTTTATTATACTTTGTCATATTTTTCTAATAATATTTTTCTCATAAACAAGGAAACTCAATGCATTATTTTACATTATGGGTTGAATCAATAATTTGGCTTACCTAAACTATTCAACAAATTAAACATTTTAAGGTATTTTTTGCAGCATAATTAAAATAGAATAAATACATAAAAATACTGCAAAAAACTAATATTTTTAAAGACTATTTTTTTAACTTCAATATGAATGTTCTGTACGTATAAATCGCCATTTTTATTGTTATCCTTTTGCTGGTTATGACATCAAAGTCCTATTTTTGCAGTCGATCTAATGGTAATTTGCTCAGAAGTCGTGACAAATAAATCTTGCAAATGAGTATTTACTATGCAGACAATTATTAGTTAGCGTATTTATGAGTAAACGCGATAGCTAATTGTGAGGTTTAGACCAAACGTTTAAATTAGTACCTTGAATGAAAACTTCATGGAAACGAGTTTAATTTCTGGAGGAGGCATAAAAATCTTTTAAGAAACAATCACATTTTATAAATGATATATCTATTAAAAGAAAAATAGTTTCAAATTCGTCGTCACGGAAATTGATATATGGAATCGACTACTCAACATGGGACTTTCATCATTTATGTAATTTTTAGTGGACTGTTTGTATTCAAGTAATATAAATCTTTATATGCTGACTTTAGATGACATTGACAATTCAACGCCCACTTAAATTGAACTTGTTACATTAAACAGGGTAATTCGAGTTTTGAATGAAAGAACTTCGGAAGAAAGAATCGTAGAGGTGATTGTGTTGTCTAAAGGATTACAAAATGTTATGAATGCCTCTTCAGGATAAATGCCCTTAGATACTCATATTGTACATCTAGACCAGTAGCACATTGTTGGCTTCTACAAAATAACGAGAATCTTTTAAGATCGGTCTATCATGGGATTATGGTTTTTAGATTCGAGTTATAAATATAACTCCATTTTATAACACCTGATCTTTTAACAATTAAGCATTATATGCGACATGAAAACTAGGAGATTATGGCAAACTTCCTGATTTAATTATGGATTTGTATGGTTTAAAACAAAAAGTGTAAATTACTTGCGACTAATTCCTATAGAAGCTGTTTATTACCTTCCTATCCGAATTAAAGACTCGGTTAAGCTAAAGGGAGCCCCAATTCTACATTACTAGAAATTCTATGCACAGAGTAAAGGATTTTTTTAAACACATCATTTGACTTAGTATAAAATCCCTTTTAAAATTATCAAATGTACTTATATGAAAAGTATCCTAAAGTTACGCAGTATATTCTCTGTATTAACACAGATAACATAAATACAAGAAATAATGACTTACGATTAGGTAGTTAATTGAAAAACATTATTACTGTTCCTTTATCTGCTTTACATTCCGGAAATGTTTCCTTAATCTTGTATATTTTGTCTTTTGTTCTATGCGGTTTCATTTAAGATGCAAACATATTTCTACTTCTTTTCTTGAGCTGCGTTAATTCAAGTACAAATATGTTTTTTTAGGTTATGAAAAACACATTATTACCAGAATTGTTATAATTCTGAAACTATTTTCTTGTGGCATGTTTAAGTTAGTACAAGTTTATCAGCTGGATATTTGCACAAGTATGAAATTAGTTACGAATTATTTTTTACATTACGTCTCTTTCCTACTCACAGAAACTAAAACGATGAATCTAAGCCACAATCCATAAGCGATCCAATCATATTTAACGAAGTATGTCGAATTCTTCTTCTTCAAGTGCCATCTCCGCGGCGGAGGTCGGCAATCATCATAGCTATTCGGACTTTTGAGTTTTGAGACGGCTGCTTTGAGAAGTTCATTTGATATACATGCGTACCACTCTCTCAGGTTGCGCAGCCATGACATTCTACGCCTCTCTATGCTTCTTTTTCCTTGGATCTTTCCCTACATAATCAGTTGGAGCCAGGTGTATTTCCCTCCACGTGTAATATGTCCGAGATATTCCAATTTTCTTGTTTTAATTGTATTTAAAATTTCTATTTCTTTATTCATCCTTCTCAGAACCTCTTTGTTTGTGACGTGTTCTGTCCACGATATTTTCAGAATTCTTCTATACACCCACAGCTCGAATCATTCCAGTTTTCTCATTGATGTCGCATTCAAGATCCAAGATTCCATTTCATGAAATAAAGTCGAAAAAACATAGCACCTTGCCAATCTAACTCTTAGTTCCAATTTTAAATGCCTTGTACATAGCACTCATCTCATTTTGTTGAAATTTGCTCTAGCTTTTTCTATTCTGATTTTGATCTCCTTTATGTAATCATTTGTGGAGTTAATCATTATTCCCAGATATGCATATTTGTGCACTTGTTCGACGTTGGTTGCGTCAATTTACCTTTATTCCAGTTGTTTCACCCTTAAGAGCGTTTTTCAGGATCTCTTCGGAGTAGGCATTAAAAAAATAGGCCACAATACACATCCCTGTCTTACTCCACGTCTAATTTTAATTTCTTCTGACAGTTGTTCATTAACACGTACTTTTGCTCGCTGTTTAGAGTATAAATTTGATATGATCCTGAGGTCGTAGTCAATCTTCTTTGATTTCAGAACATTCATTAATTGTTTATGTTGTACTTTATCGAATAGTTTATTATAGTCAATAAAACATGCGTATATATCTTGATTGACGCCCAGGCTTCTTTCTATCAATATAATAAGTGAAAAAAGAGTTTCGCGCGTTCCTAGGCATTTGCGAAACCAAATTGTGTATCATTAACGTATATGTCCAGTTTGTGATATATTTGGTTATGGATGACTTTAAGTAGTAACTTCAAGCTAATGGTGCCGTAATCGCTGCATTCTTTTGCGTTTTACTTTTTGGGGAGACAAATAAAAATCGACGTTATCCACTCTTTGGGTAATACGCCTGAACTATAAATTTGGTTGAAGAGTGTCACTAAAACATCAATATGCTTCTCATCTAAAATTTTTAGGATTTCTAAAGGGGGATCAAAAATGGCAAGTTAATAATTAAATTAAAAAGAAAATATATCATTCATATTAAAACATGAAAAAGTATTTATTTTCTTTACAATAAGCTAGTTAAAACAATGCAATTTATTCTTATATGTTCTTATTTTTTTTGTTTTAGAGAGACATGTTCTCTCTAAAGATATAGGTACATCACATGTACCTACACTTGGAGAGTTCATGTAAAGTTCCTACAAAATTTAAGAAAGCACTGTTTTGGCCAGACCCAAAACCTCAGACAAAGACGAGAAAACTAAAGGAAACGATTCCTTTAGGTAATTCGGTAACATAGGAAGCTTGGAGTGAATATCACTTAAAGAAAGAAAATTAAAAAAAGAAGAAGAAAAAAACCAAAGCAAAATCACAAGAGAGCAAAAACGTCTTTTGGAAGAGAAACCAAAACAGGATATTTCTGATGATAATGGAGATGATGACGAGTGGGTCGAAAGTGGTCGCAGCTGTGATGACATAGATTTTATGAAGACCCTTACAAAGAATTTTGCCCACTAACTCACGGAGAACTAAGTGTGGGAAACTATGTACTTGTGCAATTCCTAGGCGATAAAATAAAATCCATAACATACAGATATGTTTGTATTATTCAAGGCCTTATGGACAATAATGATATACAAATAATGTCTATGAAATCTATTAGTGCTGAAAAGATAATTTTAGTCGTGATGAAAAAGGCATTTTTTTGTTAATAAAAATCGTATGTTAGGCATATTTCCAGCACCTATAATTTTATCCACTGATGAACGGATCAGTTATGAATTTACTTTGCTAGTGGATGTATTTAAGGCCTAAATCCTATGGAAAACACTAGATATTATATAGTGGAAAGGCTTCATTATTTTATTAATTATTTTGGTTTAGATTTTTATTAATAAACAAGACTTTTCAGTAAAATGTCGTTATTTATTTATTGCAATGAATGGATGGCAATAATTGGTATTTTAAAACATGTGGTAATTATTGGTTTTTTGTCTTTAAATGATTTTTAGCTTTACCTTTCTTATAGTGGCAACGACTGATCATTTATCTTAATGTTAAAATTTTTATTATATCCTACTAATAACCAGATCATTCATGTAGAATACTAAAGAAGCGTAGAAAATATATGTGGAAGATTTACCTGTCTTCGATTAAAACAAAGATTTCACCCTTTGCTTTTTTATATTGTACCTCATTTCAATGGGTTTTTAATTCTTCAAACCATTGTTAAAATAGAGTTTTTAAAATCCTCGAACTTTTAAGACAGTTTTGTTTTTTTATATGCATAAAACAATATATTTGATAAAAGTCAGAAGAAAAGAGTTTCAGGCAGACAATTTTGCTTTGAAATCAGTACTTAGATAAATATCGCGATAGCAATAAACTGGTATACAGATATTTATTTTTAAAACATCGGCAATACTTTCACATTCAAGGGCTCGACTTTTGATACCCGTCAACATCTATTTATAGACCGGTTGTTTTTTCTTTCATCTTGAAAGTATGCTAATCACTTCACCTGAGCTGCATTGGCTGTAATGCTTGACATACCTGACTAGGATGCTGATGTTTAATTTATGTTTGTTTTCTGGTACAAAGATCAGTCGAAAATTCGGAATGATATTAATGCTCGACCTTGACGCAAACCACTAATGTTTCCTTGCTGATTAAATTTGTGGATTTTTGATAAATTTCTATGTTTCTAATATACACTACAAGATACATTTTTTAAATTAAAGTTAAAATTTTAAATTAATTGAATTATTTAAATATTTATATTTAAATAATTAAATGTAAAATTGCGCATATGTATATATATATATATATATATATATATATATATATATATATATATATATATATATATATATATATATATATATATATATATTGGATTTGAAATTTCCGCGGGAGCTATATGTGATTTCAGTTGTTTTCCGGGTTTGACTCCGCGTTAAATAGTTTTGGTTTTTAGAAAAACCATTGTTTTGACGACGTTTCGGCAAGGTCACACTTGTCATTGTCAAGTCAGATTAATTCTGCATCGTCTGTCTTGATGTTTCAGGAGAAGTTCTCCTGAATCAACTTTTATTTGTCAGTCCATTAATGTCTGTGTCCCGTTTTACGTTTTGGTAAGTCACATATATATATATATATATATATATATATATATATATATATATATATATATATATATATATATATATTCGTGTTTTGACTATGTTGTGAAAACATGTTTATATATAATTAATTTTCATGTTATTTAAATTTTTAATTTTAAAAGCGCGCATACATACACAAGCGCACAAGCATGCTCACGCGCACAAACTCACGTATATACAAGAGATTATAAGAGATAAAAACCTATTTGAAACTGTTGACACAGTACACTAAAACAAAATATGAGACAAAAACTTTCTAACTACACTTTGGTGTTAAAATGTATACGTTTCTCAAAAAATTCGATATTTGATCAATCACTGGGAAATGCAAGGCTTTTATGTTGGAATTAAATTTCGAAATCATATGCGAATGATGGATTACCTTTCATACCGCTTTATCTAATGTAAATAGAGGGTATTTCGTGAGTAGGTACTCAAAATTTCGTTAATGATTTTTGAATTAAGAACTGTTAGTCTAGCAAACAAATGGTTGAAAAATATATAGGAGTAGTTTTTAATGTAGTAACTTCAAACATTTTAATTGAAATATAAAATGCATAGGATTATATACTGGGTGATGAAAAAGGTAAACCCCTACGTACGTTAATTAGAATTCATTTACCTGTCGGCTTATCTTGACATAAACAACAAGTGATACAATTTTCAGGTTTATCTGTTAAGTTTTTGTGGTGACTGCGTGAATTGTTTGGTGAAAGAAGCATTCAGTTTTCATAAATTAAGTTGTTATTTAAATTTTAAATTTCGTGTAGCTAGATATTGAGAGGGGTCAATTTGTCAGGTTGCGTGAACCAAGAAGTTTCTAGAAGGACCAGCAGATCCTTACACAGTATATTGCGGTGTGAACGGGCGTGAACTCAGGAAGGTCGAAGACACCGAGCAATGGGTTCTGGACGTCACAGAGGAACGACAAGATCGCCGCTTAGGACTTCTAGCACTAAGAGACAGATTCAGTAGAAGTCGAGGCATCGTAAATCAGTGATTTGAAGAGCATAGAAGCATGGTTGGAATATATACGGTATATTACCAAATACGACAGCGTTATTTCTTATCGTCCACAATAGGTGCTACCTCTCACTGCTGAACATTGGCGTAACCATTTGCTCTGGTGTAGATAAAGAATTATATGGGACCAGGAATCGAATCAGGTAATCAGTCTTTATGAATCAACCATTTACCTTGGCCACCACTATCGCCTGATCTGTCTTCTATTGAACATGTTTGGGACATGATAGGTCGTAGACTCTCAAATTTGCAGCACCCTTCACAGACCTTAGCAGCACTTACTAAAGAAGTTGCAGTAGCCTGGAATGAGATACCCCAACAGGATATCGAGAACTTCATCAGAACGTTGTTCACGTTATTCAACCAGCTTTTGCAGAAGTTGACGAATCAAGCTGAAAATTTAACCATTTTACTAGTAAGGGACACTGAATAAGTATACCAAAAATATTAAGTAATTTCGTTACTATTTTGAATAATAGTAGAGCTCTCTCTGTGTTTCACAGAAAGTTGCACAGTATAATATGTTCTTAAAAACAAAAATAACAATTCGGTTTTTGGATATAATATTATAAATATCCGAAAAATATCTGTACATGTTTTATTGCAAGCCTAAACCTTATTTAAGTTTATGCTCCTACCTCTAAAGGAAAAAAAGATGAAAATCGAGGACCATATAATCTACTGAAGTCGATTATAAATAGACTCATTTAATTTGCATTTTTTGCATTGGAACTAGGTATGAGCGACGAGAAAGACTACGAAGATTCTTATAACATCACCAAATAGTAGCACAAAAAATAAAATTAATTACATAGTGATTAAAAACTGATGGCATAAAGCAGTGATGCCGTCTGGTGCAGTTTGAAATAACCACCACGCCACAAACAAGACTCACATGGCTAGAACTGTTAAAAAATGGCATGTAAATGACGTATCTGTTTCTAATAACAGGTAATAAGCCTATTAAGGAAGCTTATCGCAATCCTCGTAAAATTTACTGGAAAGCGTATCAATCAGACGAGTATTATTGTTTAGTTAGGGTTATAGGAAGGATTATGCATACATTGGACCTGGACATAGCTACCAAACATTTTCAAGAGGTTGTTATGTCAGCGTTGAAAGACAATTGTCCGGAGCCAGTGAGGAATTTTAACAGGAAAGTACCCTGGTGGAATAACAATTTTACAAATCAAACGACAGAAGTCAGACGAAACTTTAATTTTGACAAAAGATCAGGTGAAAGAGGCGACTATCGCAAAGCTCTGACTGAATGTAATAAGAAACTAAGTAGGGTAAAAGAATCGTGGAGAAGACATTACGAACAGACTGCAGAAATGTCAATCCTCCATAAAGTTCTCTTAAAGTATTTTCTCCCTCCAAAAGGAGTCAGGTGAATACACTCTGGTGAAGAGACTCTAAAACGATTTTTCTGGGTGCACTTTCCTGAGTCTGCAACAAAACTAATACCACTGGACTGGACTGTATACCATGACTTATGGTTCTAGGGAAAACAGGCAAAAAAGTGGTAAACCAGGACAAAATCAAATGGTCAATAAACTCATTTAAACCAAATAAATCGGGTCCAGACGGGATTTATCCAACTTTTACAGAATCGAAAGAACCTTCTGTTCAAAACATTATGTATGATACTGCAGGTTAGCTTAGGACTGAAGTACATACTAAAAGCATGGAGGCTAATAAGATTAGCTTTTATACCCAAACCTAACAGCATCGAATAGGAAAAATCAAGTCCCTATGGCAATAAGTCTGATGTCATTCGTACTGAAGAATTTAAAAAACAGCTCAATAGACAAATTAGGGATGGTACATTGGGTGAAAGTCCAATATATCTGGGACAGTATGTGTATCGAGCACAAGTCTCCACAGAAACAGTACACCATCTCGTACATAAAGTGGAGTACGGTATGGAAAACCGAGGGTGATGTTGGATGTAACTCTCAAATATTCAACATTGTTTATTTACATTAAAAAAATCTAATTTAATAAGGTTTTTTTTTTCGTTGAAGATTAACTTTGCACATTAATGTAATATTTTAATAATTATAAATTAAAAAAAAAAAGTTCTAAATAACCTTTTATGTAAAAATCTACTGTTATCAAAACAATTATCTCTTAATTTCTATGCACTGATAACTTTTAAATTGCTTAATCATCAATTTGTAATGTATTAACGATACATTTAAAGTAAATGTACAATTCAAACATCTAACTTCCAATACAAGATTAAGATTTTTTAAGACATTTATAACCATACGGGGAGTTATACTACGAATCCCTTCGGTAGTTATTCTCTTTTAATGGTCAACATATTAAAATATACGTTGAAGGTATACCTGTTACTCTAGGTAGCCCCGCTAAGAAAAAATCAAGTGATTTTAAATCTGGAGGCCAAGGAATTTGCTGTGAAATCTGCTGTGAAATAGGGCACGATCTTGTTGGAAGCATATGTGCTGACGTTCAACTAAGTTGTTAGGAAAATCTTTTATTTGAATATTTAAAAAGAATAAATACGATCTGCTTCATTCTTTCTCGGAAAAAGAAAGGTTCAATTAATTAATCTTTATAAATTCCTCCCACACATTTAATTTAAACGTAAAATGTGGAATCGTGTTACTACACTAACGGCAATTTTGGTTAGAAACTGTTTTATTTAAGAAACTGTTTTATCTAAGAAAATTTAGGCCATTTAAATTTAAAAACCAAAAAGATGTGGACTCTATCTCTTGTAATATATTAATGTGCGATAGCTGTAGGGTTAATATTTGTGACAAGTGTGCAAATAACTGTTCATCTAGGGTTCCATTATTACCAAAGTTTGCGTATTAGATTTTTTCACGTAGTTGTATTAAGGACCAGCTTGTGTATTTTGTTTCGACCGACCGGTCTATAGTATAATTACTAGCAAACATTAGATCGTTTAACACACACACCTACTACAGATTACCTTGAGAGTGAAGAGTGAACTGGCGTTGTATACTGAATACGGCCTACGCTTTTCGAATTGTTTATAATGCTAAATTAAAAAACAATTTCATGTTTTCTACGTTTTACAAATCTAATTAACTGATTTTCAATAAAACAACATGTTTATGCTACTAGAAATCGATTTTTTCACGAAAAATGATCACAGATAAACGAAAGATCATCATCACTTTGTCACCAAAATTTCAAGAAGGTTTCTTTCCATTGAATTCAGTGTTGTAATTAAATCTTCAAACTGAAAGAACCAATATCCGTGGTACAAGACGCACATATAATAGGTCTCCCAATAAGAATGTCCTGTTGTTTTTTTACACGAAAACGGTAAAAAGTGCTGTAAATAAAAAAAATATTGCAAAATATAATAGATAACAATTATGTTCCGAATAACACATTCAAATGTTCCACATTTGCAGGAGCGAATCCGATGAACCCAATTTTCGGTCACCCAATTTAAAATATCTGCATTAATCTCACGAGTGGTGTGCTCTATGTTCCTCTTCAAGTCTTCAATAGATTGTGGTTTGTTCACATGGACCAATGACTTAACATAGCCCCATAAAAAATAATCCAACGGTGTTTAATCGCAGCTTCTTGGAGGCCAAGCATCTGGTCGAAGTTGCTGAATTCTCCTGGGATCTCTGGCATCAAGAGAAATCAATATTTTCGGGAACTTTTCCTTCAATAAATCAATGGTTGGGGCAGTAGTGTGACATGTGGCACCGTCCTGTTAGAAAAACATGCCATCCAAATCCATTTCATCCAACTGAGGCCACAAACAATCCGTTATCATAGTTCGATATCTTTCACCGTTGACTGTTACACCATGTTCGAAAAAATAAGTTCCGATGATGCCACCATGCCATATACCACACCAGACAGTGACTTTTCTGGATGTAAAGGCTTCTCAACAATCTCATGTGGATTATTTTCACTCCAAAAACGACAATTTTGCTTATTCGCAAAGCCGTTTAACCAAAAATGAGCTTCATCGGAACAGATTATTTTTTTGAAAAAATCGCCATCATTTTCGAGTTTGTCTAGAGCCCAATCAGCGAACAAACGACGCTTATGATGGTTAAGTGGCTTCAGTTCTTGAGTCAAAACAATCTTGTAAGGTGTAGGCCTAAATATTTTCTCAGAATTCGCCAAGTTGTCATTCTGGTGAATCCATGTTCTTGAGAACGACCATTTAGTAAATTCACGTTCAAACTATTAATTCCACGATTCGACGAATCACACAAACCACATCAGGACGATGATTTGGTCCATAACTTTCACGTAATGCACGATAGGTATTCACAAAAGAACGATTATCAGCATAAAATTTTAGGATAATTTCCAAACGTTTTTCAAGCGTATATCTTGCCATGGTAATTTATTACAGTATACTAACTACAAACGCCAACAAGTGACGGTTCTACCATTTTCAAAATGACCGCTATGACATTTCAAAAACAGGACGTTCCTATTGGGAAACCGTTTTATAAAAGTTCTTCTATTTGCAATCGGTTCTCAAACGTTGCGAACAAAATTTTATACGATTTAGGGCCAATTTTGTACTATGTCTTCAGAGACTTTAAGGAAAATAGGCAATGAACTCTTGTAGGTATGTAGAGGATTTATGGATCCGAAAGAGATATTCCACCATATTTTACAATATTTTTTTTGGTATTATAAAGAGTACCAATTTACACTAGATAACATCAGTTTTTTGTACCGTAAGCGTTTGTATATTCAGTAAAAAAAATTATTTTCAGGCTCAGAGTACCAATTTACACTAGATAACATCAGTTTTTTGTACCGTAAGCATTTGTATATTCAGTAAAAAAAATTATTTTCAGGCTCATCTTGATACACGTTTTAATCGTTTTAAACAAAATTTTCATATTTTGAATCCAATTTTAAAGCCGAAAGTTAAATACTGTAATATCAATTTCATTTGTAGTTAAAAAAGCACATGAAAACACTGGACCTTGTGCATATACTCTTAAACTACTGAGCCCTAAGGAACTACAGAGCATTTATTTGGAATACATGAGACAAAATTAAAGGATGCATTTAACAGAAATCTTCTAGATATACTAAACTTCTTGGCAGAAAGAGGACTACATGAGATGCTCTAATCACTGATATACTATCTTGTAAGTCGCAGTGTGACTGCTCCCGTAAAAGTGGTGACAGTAGAAAGAGTTGTGGTAAAGTCCCATTACATATATGTTTATTAGTGGAATACCATAAGAAAATAGCTTCAGAACAATACCAAAACTTATTTTTATTGTTTGCTTCGGATCATTTTAATATTTAGTATGTACCAATGAAATTCCAACGCGCCCATTTCAAAGCATCAACGTTACTTTTTCCAAAAACTCTTTGCACTTTAGCTGCGCTTTACAATCTTGTAAATTCCAATACACGTGATATTTCGCGATTTTGTCAACACCGTATTCTTGAAGAATATGTAGAAAAGACCATTTTTAGTAACCAAATGTATTAATATTAATATCTCAATATCCATTAAACATTAACTTCTGTTTTTTTTTCGCTGAATCAACAATATCAATATTGTGTAACACAATTTGTATATAATAGAGGCTTGTTAATTTAAATGAAAACTGGATCCTTTGCATTTTATAATAAATCCAACATTAAAGTCTTTGATAATATTATTTACACTTATTTAACTTTTAACTACACAATATTTGCAAACTCTTTTATCACAAAATTAAAGTGGTAATTGAGATTGAAAAGTATACTTAAGTTTTACTCCCGGGTTTTCCCCAGCTTATCAACCATATCTTTGTTAGTTTAAAAACTTATTTGTTGGCAACTACTAGGGTTTTTAATCATTCTCATAATTGCCATATGTTAAAATTTTTTAAAGCTAGTCATTGCCTTATTTATCAGAAATATAGATATTAAACTTGTTCAGACTGGTATTTTTGTTATTTTCTTCCCAATCAGACCTTCCGATGAATACCGCGTAGATATTAATATAACATAAGGGCAAATACATACTGCAATCAAAACGAAAACTTTTATAAGGGAGAATATCTTCCATGGAGAATTTTAATGCCTAGCACACTCATTGGAGTTGTATGATTATAGTTAATCACAACTGAGGAAAATGAATTCTTGCAATCAGGCACATAATTATACAGATCTGGAGCCGAGATGTGTATAATTACTAACCATGTCTACATATTTGTATTTCAGCTATCTCAAGTTTCTTAGGCCATTTTCGACCAACCTTTCTTCTCTTTCATTGCGCACGCTCCATTTTTTCCAATTAAATCTTCGCATTTCCCTTTGCCTACTTTGGTATTAAAATCACCCATTAAAGTTAGTACGTCGTGTTCTTTCACTTATTTTAATACTTGTTCAATATGACCGTAGAATTCTTCTGTATCCTTGTCTTCCCTCTGAGCTGTAGGCGCAATGCCTTGTACTACATCCATATTAACTTTTGGGGTATAAAATTGTAAACCGTTTGAATGGCTGATTGTCGATTACAGAATAGTACAGCATCCCATTGCTTGTGGGACATTTACCATTACCAAGTTATCTGACCTCTGACTATCGAGAATATCGATTTTTAGTCTTGCCATTTCTTTTGTTAAAATATGTAATTTATAAACTTGGCAAAGACTTAATATGTTCCAAGTTCCAATTTTTAAACTCATCCCTGGGATTCTCAGCACTTCCTGACTTTCAAAAGTCTGCAGGTAACTAAGGACTGTATGTTGTATTTCAATTGTCATGATGATTATACTAGGGAAGAATAATGGAGTAGTTTCTCGTTGCTTTCTCCATCGCAGTCTAAAAGCCATAAAAACTTTTAGTATCCAATCATAAACCGATCCAGGATCCCTTATGCTCCATCTTGGTACTGATTTTGCTGCTGTCCGATATTTGACGGAAACTTTGGTAATTAGGTGGGAGAATGAGTTTAGGACATCATTTCTTTCAGATGCCAGAAAATGATAATCATAGCTCACGTAAAAAGTGTCGCATCCCTGAAGTAGATTCACCTTCTACCGGGAAGGTAAAAGTATCTACCTGCTACCTATTTTCTTTTGTTTGATTTATTTACTAAGAGTTAAAACGATTTATGTCTGTCTGCAAAAAGAACAGTGCCATCTGCGAATCATATGTTATTAAGAACTTTTCCATTTAATTAATATACAGTCTTCTTCAGCTCATAAAGCTTTTAGAAATATACCCCCATTGTATAAATTAAATAAGAATGTTTAACGCAGCCATTTCGACAATTACTATTAGTAATCTTCGCTATGCTGATGATACCGTCATAACAGCTGATAGCCAAGAAGCGCTACAACGACTAATAGATAGAATAAACACTGAAGGAGAACGACTGGGCTTGCAGGTTAATATAGATAAGACGAAGGTAATGGTTGCGTAACTTGAGGGAATGGTACGGATGCACATCAATTGAACTATTCAGAGCAGCAGCATCTAAGATCAGAATAGCCATGATGATTGCCAACCTCCGTCGCGGAGATGGCACGTGAAGAAGAAGAATGGTGCTTAAGTTCAGATATCTCGGTAGTTGGATAACTGAAGATCTAGATCCAGACATAGCAGGATTGAGCAAGCCAGAACAGCATTTACTAATATGAGAACCTTGCTAAGCAACAGCAACCTTAACTTAACGCTTTGATATCGCTTTGTAAAACGTTACATTTACTCCATACTGCTATACGGTGTAGAAACCTGGACCATAAAGGCGAATGTGATGAACCGCTTGGAGGCCTTTGAAATGTGGGTATTTAGAAGACTACTTAAAATTCCTTGGACAGATCACACAACAAATGTCGAAGTATTAAATCGAATGAGCAGAGAACCAGAATTGCTGCCAATAATAAAAAGAAGAAAAACTGCTTATCTGGGCCATATATTTGAAATTCCAAGTACATAGTCCAACATAAGGAATTGGACAAACCTCGATGCCCATGCACTCTTTAGAGCAGGGGTGCTCAAACTTGAACTGCTGGCGATCTACCTCAATATTTTTAGACTACTTACGATCGACTCTGAGAGACTGCAAATGTGTGTGATGCAGGGTTGTCGTACATACACGATACACACTACCTGCCTAGGTAGGGCGTACCGTAGCATATATAGATATTAGCTTTCTGCACAATATAGGTACATTATTTTAGTCAAGGTTTGGGTTAGGTTTAGTTAGGTTCTTCTCTACAATATCAATGAAAAATCTCATAGTTATTCAAAATTGCGAGTTTATTTGTTGTTACAAAACAAAAGAGTTACATATGGTGTTAAACTTAACTAAGGAGTAGCTTTGAATGTTGAAGCGTGGCACTGCATGTCCTCAGCATACTTTTCATAAGATGGTACGTAACCACTGAGTGCTAATCGCAAGCATAATGTCATATGATCGTCAGTTAGTCGATTGTGATATTTTGACTTAATTATCTTCATTTCAGAAAATGCAGAATCGCACAAGTAAGTTGACCCAAAAAAATCCGTCAGTTGAAGGGCGATTTGCCTTACATTCGGATATTTATCTTCAGATATAAAAGCGCCAGAAATTTGTATCAGATACTGTAGCTTTGAGATGTATATCTGATATAATCTGCACCAACTCATTTTCAACAGAACATGAGTTCATATTAAACTGACTTGCTATTTCAGTAGCTACGGTAGATATTTCAGTAGGTTCTCAATGTTTTTACATGAAAAAGGATAACTCATAAATGATGCTATATTTTCCAATTTACTGCAATCATAAAAACGCATTTCGAATTGTTCCAAAATATTTTGATAATTCAGTCTCATACGTATCATAATTCAACTGAGGAATCCTTGCTTTCAAAGACGGAAAATGTTTCAGATCCTTTCTTTTCAGTTGATCTATCATAAGTTGCAATTTACTTTTGAATGCGTTTACTGCGCTAATCATCTCAATAATAGTTTTTCCTTTATCTTGAAGCTCCAAGTTAACGGTGTTTAAGTACATTGTGATGTCAGTCAAAAATGCCAAATCATTTAGGCATTTTTCGTTTTTCAAAATCTGAGTGTCATCACCTCTTTCGTCTAGAAAAGCTGTTATTTCGGGCAATAATTCTTGAAACCTTTCTAGGAATTTTCCGCGACTCAACCACCTGACGTCCGTGTGAAGAACTAAATCAGTGTGTTCAGCTGACTCCCTATCTTCCAACTGCAACTGAAAGAGCCGCCGTTGCAAGCTACGTGCACGGATGGAATTCACAATTTTTGTTGGAGTGCCCATAATTTCCTCCGTGTTTAAAACTTTTGAACACAAAACTTGTTGATGTATAATGCAATGGAATGAAAAAAATGAAGGGAATTCTTCATTAGCTCGACACAATGGCACAAAACTGTTTTTGTTTCCAGTCATTGCTGGTGCTCCATCGGTTGTAATGCACATTAATTTATATATTGGTAGCTCGTAGTTTTTTACAAAATTTAAGAAAACGTCATATATATCTTCGCCACGGGTCTTCCCCTTCAGAGGAATGATTGTCAAAAATTCTTCCTTAGCCAACATGTCATTGAATACCATCCGAATAAAAATACACAGCTGGGCAGTGTCTGTCATATCGATGGATTCGTCGAACTGTAAAGAAAAGTATGTACATTCCAGTCGATCGCGATCGACCGTTTGAGCACCCCTGCTTTAGAGCCACACAAGATCGAGAGGAGTATGCCAGAATTGTGGCCCACATCCATTAATATTGTATAGGGCACTTGATAGAAAGCTCTGATGAAATCTTTCGAATGATAACTTACAAAGTACATTAACAAATATCTCCAAAGTGTACACATTCCACGTTCGCTTACATTTAGTTTTCCTCTGCCTCGGAGCCCTTGTATTCTTGAACTATGACTTAAATTTATAAAATAATAATATAAAAGTATGAAATAGATAAATGCACAAGGCATCCGTGGCCTGTAGAGCAAAAATAAAATAAAATCTTTTCAGATAAAACACAAAACTTAATTCTTTCTCGTAACAACTTTATAGTAAATTATAGGTAAAAAAACCTTTTAATTTTTTAAATGCACTAAGCAC
Organism: Diabrotica balteata; assembly: GCA_918026665.1. Taxonomy (NCBI): domain Eukaryota; kingdom Metazoa; phylum Arthropoda; class Insecta; order Coleoptera; family Chrysomelidae; genus Diabrotica; species Diabrotica balteata. The sequence continues at coordinate 49,284,542 of OU898281.1, forward strand.
TTTCGTAATGTAACTTTGTTTTTTGTGTAATAATAATTATTAATTGCACCTTTGAGATTTGTGTTAAATGTCGGTAGACTTAAGTGGACAATTACTGAACGTGTGGGTTCTTAAATAATCGAAAGTATGCCATTTGGAGCCCACATTGTAATTAATCAACTTTAACACTTAAGGTTTTACTACTCTTTTTATTTTATTTATTAGGTTCGAAGATTAAGGGAGATTTTTTATTTAGTGTATCGTTTAAACTTTCAGTTAATCACGACGAATTACCTTGGATGAATACAAGGCTTGTATCGTCGAAACAGAATAGGCCACGGTATGATGCCTTTTGTTTTTCATGCATTTTCCAAGAATTTTAAAAGCAATTAATTTTTTTCTAAATTATGTTAGGATCAATTTTATTGTTGTAAGTGCACTTCAATTTTGACTTTTAAAAGCTCTTATTTTATATTTTATATTTATCTGGTAATAAAATGAAATAAAAAACTTCTTAAGGTACCTTCTCGATTACTAAAGTTTGGCAATAATTACAAATTGCTCTCTACGTTGAGCTGTTCTTTAATGAATGAGTGTCCATGCCTCTCTGTCTCTTACATTCTTCAGCCATGAGCATTTTCTCCTTCCTGGACTTCTTCTTCCATTCACTTTTCTTTCCATTATAAGTCGTAGGAGGTCTATTTTTCTCATATGTAAATATGTCGTTTTTTAGTAGTGCTATATCAGTCCCCATCCTTCTCAGCACCTCACTGTTGGTCACGTGATCTGTTCAAGAGATTTTCAAGGTTTTCATGAATATCTTTACAAATCGGTATCGGATATCCAATGATAAGATAGAGTTTATTAGACATGTTTTTATTGTCATCACATTTTATATGTCAGAATATGGTGTGAATGTAACAGTCGTTACTTTTGTTTTATGTATTTTTATTTATTTTCAGCCCTAAAGTATCTACTTCCTTGGTTATGACATTCAAAAGTCGTTGCAAGTTATTTACGTATCTCAGTTGATTTTTATTCCTTCTTCAATATTTTTGAGGGCATTTTGGAAGATCTTTTCGGAATATATATTGAATAGTAGAGAAAGTACCCAGCCTTGAAGAACTCCTCTTTTATTTGTGTTGCCAATCAGTCGTCTATTTTGATCGACGCCATTGGATCCCAATACAGGTTTTTATACGAACCACAGTGTTATGGTTTAAGTATACCATAATTATTGTTGTGTTTAAAAGTTTTTATGAGTTCTGTATTATCCCCCTTACATGCAGCTCACTTCCGCGGGAATGAGCAGGTAATTGAGCAGGGAAGTTGGCAGCTTCAGAATGTAAATACGTGCTGCCATTACTCATGCCACTGCCGCTGTCGTACGTTCCCTTCGTTGGCGGTTTTTTTAACGAAAATCAAAGGACTTGCAGTGCGAGTGTCATTGACTGTTTACATGTTGCTCGCTATCTTGTCGGTGCACGGACTTATTTGTTTACTGTTTTGTACATTTTTCATTAACTATGGTTGAGTGTTTACTTTGGTTTTACAAAAGTAAATACTCAACCAAAGAACAAAAGTAAAAGATGCTGATGTTCAAAAAGAACAAAAGTAAAAGATGCTGTCGAACAGGGGCAGCTAAACTAAAATGGAAATGGGCTGGACATAACGAACGTGTTACGGATGGCCGATGGAATAAAGAAATCGGGAATTGGCGGCCATATGAAGCCAAAAGACCACGAGGAAGACCGCAAATGCGATGAAGCGACGATATTAAACGAACTGCAGGGCCAATGTGGAAACGTCTAATCAACAACAGAAATGAATGGCGAGAATTAGGAGAGACCTATATTAGGCGATCCGAGTAGAGAAAAGAGCTTAAAAAAAATGGTTGAGTGGAGTAATGACCAAGAGCTGAAGTTTTTAGAGCTATATGCTAGAGAGAGATTCTTGTGAGATTTTTCACATGAAGACCACTAAAAAACACAATGTACCCGATGCGGTTTGTCCTTTAAATTTAAATTTGGTTCTTTAAAACGATATTAATTAGTTCACAAACTTCCGGCACAATCAGCGAAATTGCTGGTGATGATACTTTAAATAAATAACGCAAAATTTCGCTATCTCCTGTGGCCAAATATCGTAATGTTATTGCCAAGCGTATTTTTGGTGGTATTGGAATTTTTTCTTTATCATGGGCTCAATTTTCTGAAGCATTCAGATTTTCAAAATCTATGCATGATTAATTACTATTTATAACTGGGAATAAGCCACAATTAAAGATAAAAAATACGTTTATTGACGTTTCAATTTCCAATTCGGAAATCGTTCTCGTATGATATTATGATTAAATATTAAATAATAAATTAATATTAAATGCATGATATTATGCAAAAGTTAACAAAATCTACGGATTCCTCACAGGTTAATTGATTGAAAAAGTTTGTCATATTTTCTCTGTAAAAAAATGCTTGAAGCCATTTTCAGATTATTATCCAAAGAAAATACTTTTTCGACATCGACTTTTTTGTTTTTAAAACCTTAAGATAATTTTGTAAACTTAAAACACACAGAGCTGTATGGTACACTGATGCAGCACTGTGATAGCAAACAGTCAATTGCCTTAAATGCTGCCGTAGAATTATTTCGGGCAGGAGAGTGTGCAACGCGAGTAGCAGCAGCAATAGCTGCATGTAAGGGGACATATGAAACTGTCGATCTTTTATGAATTTTCTATGTTTCATACTAGATAAAACAGAGAAACACATTTTTTCGTTGATAGTAGTATCGGGAGGGCAAATCCTCCTTCATACCAAGCCTCCAAAAGTCCAAAACAACGAAAGTACTAGGATCCAGATAGCATGAAACCTACTATTCAAGCTGTCAGAGATAAAACGAAGGCTGAATTAAAAGCAGCTAAAACTTATAATGTTTCGAAATCGACACTACAAGGGTTAGCAAAAATGACTGAACTGAGTTCAGATAAAGCAGTACTTAAGAAACTCGGAAGAGGAACTAGCCTTGGCCCAGATTTAGAAAAATCTTTGGAATTATATTATATTATATAATTATATTTGGATTATATCCTTCAAATGGAAGCAAAATTCTATGGTTTGCCGCGTTTTAATATCAAACGAATGGTATTTAATCTGCTGCATTTTCTAATTACATTTTCTGGGATTATATACTAGCTAATTGATATCATCTACTAAAAATTATTGCTGTAGTGAATTTTTTCTTCATCTTTGTGACTTCCTTAATCTTTTTGTAGGCATTGTAATTGATCAAGTTTTCTCAGTAAATCCCCAGTTCCTTACGTCTGCTGTTCACTTCATTTTGATTATACATTACAGACAAAAAATATGAAATAATACGACTAGTAATGCATAAAAAGAAGAAAGGAACAACAAATTCAAGAAGTTGTTAAGTATGAAAGGTCCGGTACTCTGTAACAAGATTAATCTGAAATAATGATCTATTATTACCACAGTGCTCAGACCATATTTTCTTTAGTAAAGTAAATTAAGTACATAAAATAAGATGAATAAAATTATACTTCGTATTAATTTGAAGGCTTTTTTATATAGCCTATAATCCTAACACTTTATATTTATCAGCAAGAATAACTCATAAAACATCCATTAAACCAAATTACGCCAATTTTATAATTAGCATAAATAATTTACTAATTACACGACCTTCGGAATTCTTAGTTGTGGCATTTAGTTGTTTATACTTCGAAAAAATATTTAATAGTGGGCTATAGATATTTTCTGTCATTGAGGACACATATTAATTGCTAGAGAATGTGACTTCTCATCAAAAAGTTTAATTTCATGTGCAACGACATATCAACTGATAAAATGTAAAACATGTCTAATGATAAAATGTATATGCTGCTGTTATATGTATACCTCCGGGTCTTATCTTACAGATACAGATTTCAAGCCATTCAATTCGTCACATATGTCACATAATTTGCTTAAAACTTTCCACCGTCAGAGAAAAAACCGAGTCTCTAGCCATTTGCCTTCACAATCGACTGCCAAGGAGATTTCTGGAGTCTTCATCCACATCATCCTCACATCGCTTTCTTTGTCTTCCAATAGGTCTCTTCCCCTGGATTCTTGCATTCAACAGATTTTTTGGAAACCTGTTTTGTATTATTTGTAATAATAGTTAATATCGGTTTGCTTATTAGTTCCCTCCTGGTCTTCTAGTGTCCTCTATTCATTTCCTTCATATTCAGTCAGCTCCCTATTTCTTCTTCTAATTGCTTTGAGTTTCATGTCTTTTCAGTTTTTCCAGATCTAAAACTTTTTTCTTGGTTAATTCTTCACTTGTCTGCTGACTCTACATTTGAAGTGTACCTGTTAATAGCTTTTATATCAAGACTTGGACTATTTCGTTCGCAGCATTTCCTCCATGGGATATCTAGATGCCTTTGATGGGGAAATAGGGTAGAACTGATGTCAAGCTATGTAGGCTATGGCTACGAATTATTCCGATGTATTCTTCAGTTCATAGATTTGTGTTTGTGTATCTATGACTATTTTGATGTAGTTTTTTGGTGAAAGTCATTTTTGTTCTAGTTATTCTCTAAAAAGTTACTTTTGTGTCCTGATTTTGTTCATTCGTTGAACAGTGAACGTTTATTGTCTAACAAATGAATGCAAAGACTTAAATTGAGACAAATAAATTTTTTAATCTAGTTTTAGTTTAGTACTGCTTTTACTTGTGTTATTTGTACTTCTGGTTGCTAACTAAATGAATCCGGAAAAGAAAAGTAAAAATGAATTATAAAAACTCTGTTTTACTATCAGTTGCTACGGATCGCTGAAAAGCACATTAGGAAACTACTGCTTCAGACCAAAACTGCCTTTCTTTTAACAAATTCTAGGATCGACTTCTTAATTTCATATCTCTTTCCTTCCTCAACCTCTCTCACTGGGTCTTTCGAAGACAAGTTTTGAAGTTATTCTGGCGTTGGACAGTGACATTTTAAATTGCGCGTCTGGTGTTTGTGCAGAGAGTATAAAAAATTGAAAATACGTAAATATTCACACCTCAGGACAATAGTAACACACAAAATTAGTATACACGAAAAAAAAAAAAAAGAATGGAAAAAAGAACTTTATAAAAATTAAGAATTTTTCAATTATATTCTATCGACTGAAATAATTTATAAGAGATGGTTTGATAAGTAACCTCGTTTTAAATGAAAAACATGTTTTTCCAGAAAATTCTTTTTTCTTCTGCATATGGGGCTGTTTCTTATTAAGTTCTTCCTCAAATTTGTCCAAGAATGCACAATAATATTGGCTATTGATAGGTTTACCTTTTCAAAGGTATTCAATTAGAAGTATGCCTTTGCAATCGCAAAATACAGTGGCCATAACCATTCCAATATATTGAGTCACTCTTCGTCGCTTAGGAGCATTTTAACCGGGTTCAGTCCAATGCCGTGAGTTGAGTCTGTTCTCTGGTGTGTAGAGGTAGATCCAGGTTTCCTCAAGGGTTACCAATTGTTGCCAAAAAAAACGATGTATTACGCTTTATAAGGCACTAGCACAGCTGAGAAGTGGTCACAGGATAATATTTTTGGTCAAAGGTTAGCAAACGCCACACCGATCGGCAGAATAATTTTAACTGCGTAAGGTGTTCATGGATTTCATGGACTTTCTTCACATTTTCCGGATAAGTGCATTGGAGGCCGCCTAGTAGGTACGTGTTCTATCCAATGCAGATATACGGACACTACGAAATTCACGGAACCAGAATTTGATAATGTGGTCTGAATCTTGCCGTTCTATTTCTCCAGCAATAATATTTAATGGGAGATGAAAAATCGTTTTTTTTTTTTCATAATCGTCATTTTCCAAAACACATCAACTTTATGCAGCTGTCAAAAATATACAAATTGTTGTATCGCGCTAAAATTTTGAATTGTGTACCTAAAAAAGATTAGACTTTCTAGATAATGTTTTTTTTTAAATCACCTTAATTGGCAAAGGTCACTTATCAAACCACCCGATGAATGATAAATGATGAAGATTCGACTAATTTAATATTTACTACAACCTTTTATTTGTTACGAAAATATTCGGAAAAGATTAAAAAAAGGAAAAATTACAGTGAAAAGACAAAAAACTATTACATCAATATGTATCACGTTCTATTAGAAGATATAGCAAAGGCTTTTAATGCCACCTAGTGTTTTTAACAATATTATTGTGAGGTGGTACAGATTAACAACTGTGGTATGAAACTTCCGAGAATGGTCACAGAATACCACCACCAACCAGAAGCGACAGCATTGTCTATTCCTTTGTTGTTAGCTTGTACTTAATTTTAGTGTGGATCTGACATTTATACATGTTAGTACACTGAGAAAAGTCACACACATTTCTGGCGTACATCACCAAAATTGTAGTTGCACTGAGAAAAAGGTTGCATGCAGGGTCGGCTTTTGTTGACATTCTTAATAATGCTGGAATTATTTTTTTTATGTGTTTGCAAAAGGTTGCAAATATATCGCTCAACGCAAAGTAATGGTGAAAATCATATTCATTGGAACCATAGATGAAAATACTTTTTTGTTTATCCTGATTTTAGCATTAAAAGACCAATAATAAAATATATAGTAAAACGTAAAAAATATCGGGGTAAACAAATAAAAAATCAAGAAATATTGTAGGAGTATATTTCTATAAATATAAAGATGTAATAACCTAAAAAATAATCAAAAAAGTGTTACGAATCATTAGAATTATACATATCTCTATCCCTATGTTTGTGAATATCTTGAAAAAAAACACCAATTAATAGGCATAGTAACTGTAACAATTGTGAAAATTATCGGACACAGTGTTAATCTTTAGATGTGAATTCTTTATTAACATATTATGAAGCATACAACCCTACAAAAATGATCCATGGAGCATTGCAGCATCCTCCTGATTTTTTTATTAAATATATCTATAACTTAGAACACATTTTTAAAACTAAGTTTGTAGAGATTTGTATACAACAGGGAGTCTCACATAAACTTTTTAATATAATGAAAAAAAGTAGAATTTACCCATCCATGCCCTGATTTTACTAAAACATATGTTGTAAAATTACTTATTTGGCTAAAATATTTTGTAGCATGAAATATACTAATCGAGATCTTCGAAGTACAATTCAAAAGACAAAATGTAGAGAAAATTGAATATTTTGTGCTAACAATTATAAATGTGTTAGAATGCTCAATTTTCTATTTCCCTTCTTAACATTCTTCTTCCAATTCTTACTTTTTAGATCCCTATTAAAATATTTTAGAGAATAATAAAGCCTTAATCTAATAAATAACTTTACAAGATAGGTTATCGGAAATAATTTACAAGGATGAATAAAAGTTACGTCTTTCATGACATTAAAATACGAATATGACACTTGTTTTTCGGTCAAAATAGTTTCGTATGATGTGGAAAATATTTGTTCTAATTTATATATATACTGAACAAAATTTTCACTTGGTGTACTTAATCCTCCATATACATATTGATCAGTGTTGAATGCTTTAAAATGAGTGAGTAGGTGGAGTAAGATCTAATTCCACCACTTTTCTACAGTATTCTATACAAACTTCACAATTATGTACATTGATACATTTTTTAAGTAAATATCCACAGACATACTGGAAAGCATTTGGTTAGTAATATTTTGATATTTATAATCTGAGTCAGGAAGTGCAATAGCCCTTACTGGATTATTTTCTTCCTGTTGACCTGTACAAATGATGTTACTGGGTTTTAAGTCCATCAATTGTTTGTCCAAATCATCTTTGCAATTCATGGCATTGGAATGTAAAAAATTTTGACAGAACAATTTTTTAAAATGCTCTTTGGAACTGGATAGGAGTAGGATTAATTGAATTGCCCCCTTGTTGCCTAATGCTACCAAAGTAATTTTCTAAGCAATCTTGGTTTAGCCTCCTAGTTTTTAAATATTTGAAGTCAAAATGAAGTAGCCTGTCCCACAACTTTTTGACCCCATCTATGGTAATAACCCAACATTTCAATGACCTCGATCTAGAAGTAACATTTTTTTCCCACTCTTGTCAAATATTTTCAATTCTTGAATGAACTTCGACATTGAATTTAAATAATTTAATTGAATTGCTGAACCTTCATAACAATTTTTATATTTATTGGAATTACCAGTGTCGAATGAGTTTAATATATCAAAAAGAATGTCAAATTTTTGAATGAATTCTATTGTTCCAAGAGCATCTGCAGGTAAATGTCCTAAGTGCCATAAATGTGCTCATAGAACTCGCAACTGTGTGGCTTAAAACTTGAGTTGCAAGTTTTACTCGCATCTTCTCAAAATTTGTGGGGTATATGTGTGAGCTGGTAAGCTTTTGGGGCACACCTATACTGATTTCCCTTATCCTCCCGATAGAATGCTTCCACATATGTCCAGGATGTTTTCTTATAACCATCATAAACTGTTCCTGGTAGCCTTAATTAAATGACATGGGTCATAAATATAAAATAATAATTTATCATCTACAGTAAATTCAGCATTACCAGGTCTGACCCCAATAATTTAACCCAGTTTCATAAATATTTGATCCCATATCTGTGACTAGACAATCAACACTTACAAACCACATTTAAATAATTTTAAGATGCATTTCTTGATAACAGGACACAACTTTTCTGCCTCAAAGCTAGTATTAACAAAGAAATAGGCTAATGGTTGTTTCCCATTGGAATACAAGCCTCGAGCCATAATAACCAGAACACTTTTCTGCAACAAGACCACTCTTCTTTTCACTGCCAATATCACACAATCCAACAATTTCGTCCCGTCCTAAATCAAAAATATAAATTACTTTTTAGTGACATTTCGTCAATACATATAGTACAATGTTGGTATCCTGTTCAATCATAGTTGAAACTTTGATTTTTAATGCATCAATAAATTTGTTCGTTATTTAAACCTGGTTTGCATGCTAAATTCTCTGTCATTCTTGTAAACTTCATTTTGATGGTAAATATAAAAGTTTACCCCATAAATGAATATGCCCTAGGACCTAAAAAGTATAAAGTTAAAGCAAATTGCTTATATTCCTTGGAATACCGTCGTGTTTTCGGTGTTTTACTTCCTAATATTACTTGGGCCTTCAGTACCTGGGATAAGGGCTTATTTAAAAATTTATCGCACATTTTATTAAATTCGCTAACTGAATATTTTTCTTTTCGTGATTGTGTTGTAGTGCCCTTATTTAGCTTTAAACGTAAAGACCTGATCTTATAAAGCTTTATTTTTCTTGGAGTATGAGAACTCAATATACTGGATGTCTGTGTTGATGCCGAGGATGGTAACAGGACACAAGGTTGTTGAATGTACGTTGTAGAAATATCATTTGGGAGTGGCTTATCTCCTAAAAAAAAATATATTGAAGTATTTTCAAAGTTGCAAAGTCCTATGTCTGTCTTCATATCAAATGTAAAAATTTTGACAATTTTTTTTCTTTCTACAATTTGGACAAAGCATTTGTTTAATCATTTATGCCAATGATTAACTTAGATGTGTAGTACAACAACAATCTTAGTCGATGTTTTAATTTACTATGGCTGTTGTTGCCAGTTATGTGACAGCCTGTGATTGTTTTCAGTAGAACAATCCAATCTATTAAAAGGTGTAATATTGTTCTAAGACTTTATTTGAACAAATGATATTTCACAAAATAACAAGTAACCCTTCTAACCTTTAAGTCATAATGGCAAAATTTTAAATTTCAGATAACCGGTTTTTATAGAGAGTTACATCTGATAGAAAATAAATTTAATTATATATTTACAATGTTTAAATTTTTTACGATATGCTTTGTAGTGTATTTGAACATGTTGGCTTGAACTTTCCATCTCATGTTCAACATTCATTGCTGGCTCAGCATCTTTTATTCCAAACTTTTCTATAACTTCTGAAGATGCAGCTAAAATTTAGAAATTTGTTATAGTGCAATCAATATTTCAATAGAAATAAAGTTTCTCAGTAAAACTGTTAAATAAAAAAGTGAATCATATTAAAGCTAGGCACTAGAAAATATGTCTAGGATGACAACCAACTAATTTTTTGTCTCATTTAAATATACTTATTTTTCATTGGTTTGCATATTGCATTATATTGTGTGTTTAAATGTTTAATACTTACATTCATCAATTAACCCTTGGTGAGAATGTTCATCTGATGAAATGTGGCCATCTAGACGTCTCTTTAGATGATGAAATATGGTAGGAACAGCATTTAAAAATAATGACTTTCTGTCCATATACCATATGATATACATTTTTTTTCAAAATGCAACTCACACAACTTAAAATGTTTGTGCAAGGTTGCAAAAACCCTTTTCAAATAAGTCTATCCTATTGGCAGCTCTTAACCAGTGCTCAGCCCTGAAATAGAAATATAAGGTAATAAATTATGGATACAGTAAGATCAAATTTGGAGTTTAAAATGCTGAACATTTACAACTTAGTTGGTAGTATATAGAGATTAGAGTTGGTAGTATATAGAGGTAGTAGTATAGAGACATGCATTTTGGTCCAAAATATAAGACAGTGATTAAAGGAAACTAATCAATGCAGTAAAGTAGTGAATGCAGAGAGTGTTTGGTAGTTGAAATATTTAAAATAAATTAGAAATATGATATTGATGTAAAATACCCAGATATTAATATTTTTTTATTAAATATACCACACATTTATTTTTATATGAAACTTGAAAGTATTTTTGTTTATTGATTAAATTATTTTTATAACTTTCTTGATTTCTGAACTTATACCGATTCCACTTTCTGCATTCAATAGTGCTGCTAGATTATCAGCTTGACTATTTGTCACTATATGTAGGACTACCATTATGGTATACAAAACAAACTTTTCTATCGACAAAAAATGTATAAATTTGCTACATACCTTTCCTCATTTTTTGGGATTGAAAATAGGCTTAAACCACTCCGCTTTTTTGTGCGACAGCCGCGATAAATGCACGAATAGCCTCCTTTGCCCGTAGCCATTTGATTGAACAGTCAATTAACACTTAACCTGACTTAAACACAAATAAAACCGAAAAATTTTATAAAATAACCAAGTTCAAAGGTAATAAAAACACTAACGCCGATTCTGCACAAATGCAAGCGTCACCAAAGCTTCTTGACATTAAAACATATTATAAAATGGCCGACCTCACGCATGCGCATAAAAATTTGGTTCATGAAAATCGTCCTTTTGTCGCTTCTTGTTGGTGGTGTATTCTGTGGAATGGTTTAGATGTATTTTAATTTTCTAAAGATCTATAATGTAACATGACAAATACCTTGCATTATCTTTACTTCCAGAGCACGTTTTACATCGACATGAATCATTTTGATAAAAAACTGTAGCCAGTCTTCTGATAAAAGAACATGGTTAATTAGCACTTAATGTTGAAAAATCTGTTGTTACACAATACAATCCAGTAAGTAGTATAAAGCACGTGATACATCCCGTTAATCCCAAAAGTTGTTTACTACATTTTTAAATTTAACTTCCTTGTTTACTTTTCCTAGTGTTTCTCATATTACAAATTTACCTGAGTATTATTTGAATGAGTACGAATTGTTTGTGATTTACATTTAATCATTGTTATCATTTCGCGGAAATAAATGGAGATTAGATTGAAACACGGGTTTTGAAATAGGAAATAAGAGATTTCTTTGTTTTTGAGATGTTTTATTACTTCTTGAAAACGATAATAGAAATTATCCTCGTCGGCAGTGAACCACCCCGACTTTTATTTTTATATACGGTTTCCATTCGAATTGACTTTTAGTCCATCGAATTGTGCTACATAGCCTGCAAATATGCTTTTCGTATTTGATACATTTTCTATTAAGTATAGTATTCATCTCTTCTGCGAATTTTCATGTTTTTACTTAGCTCGTAAAATTAATTCTTAGTATGTAATAATTTGTGATACTCTTAATTTATTTAAAGATTTATAATCTTAATTTATTTTTAGTGAATGTTAATGTTCAGGCCCATATATTTCTCATAACTAGAAGCAGGCATTGATTGTATTTCTTTCTCTTAAGGCTCATTGTGATTTCTCTATTATCTTCCTAAGTTTACCTATGCCATCCAACTTAAATTAATTCTGTATCATAGCTCTTGTGGGTTGCCTCGAGTAACTTTTAGATCGGGACCAAGATATAAGATTTTTTGTGTATTTATTATTATTATTATTATTATATAACAAATAAGGGCAGAGGAGCGAGCTCCTATTATGCCCAAAAAGCAAAAATAAACAAAAATAAAATAGATCCTTATAAAACTAATACTAATTATAAAGTTAAGTAGTTAAACAATTAACGAAAATTGAATTGTGACACAATAAATAAATAAATAATGCTGTCCGAGAAAAAATATCCTATCCTATAAAAAAAATAAAGTGCTATCAAGTTTATTTTTAAAGATGTTAACACTAGCTGCCGATATGGTGTCTTGATCCAAATTGTTCCAGATATTAAAGATTCTGTTTGGCAAGAAGTTCGCCCTGGACCTTGCAGTAGTTTGTTCCCTCTTTAATTTGTATCGATGGCCTCTTAATCTATCGTCTTCATTCAAAGTGAATATGTTGTTTAGGTTCCCAAAATTATGTTTTAAAATACGGAAGGACATAATTAGGTCACCTCGAAGACGTCGCTGCTCGAATGTCGTAAGATGAGCCATGAATAGTCTATCTTCATAGTTAGGTCTTACACGGCCGTATGCCAGTCTTGTGGCTTTACGCTGAACGTTTTCAAGTAGGATTTTATCGCGACTAAGATCTGGATTCCACACTGGTCCGGCAAACTCAAGAATAGGTCTAACGTATATTGAGTAAAGTTTACTAACAGAGGTTAGAGATATGCGTGCAAAACACTTACGAATCAAAAACAGTTTCGAGTTAGCACGTTTACACACCGACACTATGTGATCAGACCAATTTAAGTCACTATTAATTATCACTCCGAGATCGTTGTGTGAGGTTACAGAGTTTAAAGGATGTCCATTAATAAAGTACGGAAGTGATGGGTTATTTTTGCCGATATGTAAAACAACGCATTTTTCAATGTTAAGCGGAAGTAACCATTCTGAGGACCATTTGAATATTGCGTCAAGATCTTGTTGAAGAATATGTTGGTTAATAGTTGGATTCACATATAACTTAGTGTCATCAGCGTAAATGGAAACCTTACTGGATACAATGAGCGGAAGATCACTAGTGTAGACACAAAAAAGTAGCGGTCCAAGTACTGATCCTTGTGGAACTCCACTCTTGACTGGCTTATCTAATGAGTGGTCTTCCCCAACACGAACCCTGAAGTATCTGTCGGATAGAAAATCTTGTATCCAAATGTTTAATTTTCCGCGGATACCATAGTGATCCAATTTAGCTAGTAATCGACGTTTTGGAACACGATCGAAAGCTTTGGAGAAGTCTAAGTAAACTACATCGACAGGATTCCGATTGTTTAAAGATAATGACCAATCATTTACACAATGAAGTAAGTTTGTGATCGTTGAACGACCTTTGATAAATCCATGCTGTTGGTGAGGGATGACATTTTCTTGAAGAAGGAACTCGGACATAGCTTCCGAAATAATCGATTCCATGACCTTGCTGACAATAGGAACCAGGCTGATTGGACGATAATTATTGCAATCAAGTTTATTACCTTTCTTGAATACAGGAGTAACTGAAGCCAATTTCCAGGACGAGGGGAGGGAACCTTGATTAAAAGAAGCAGTCATTATGAGAGATATAGGGATGGCTACAGAATCTGCACATTGTTTGAGGAAAAAAGAGGTGAGTCCGTCTAATCCAGGTGATGAATTATTTCGCAGTTTCCTTAAATGATGTTTAATTTCATCCGGTATGAAAGATATATTGTCAAGAGTTTTAGACAAACGAGGGCACATTATTTAAGGAATGGTATCGTTAGATTCATCTGTAAAAACTTGAAAAAAAAATAACGATAAACATTCCGAAGATTCGTTATTCGAAGAACATAAAGACCCATCAGCTTTTTGAAGCAATGTACCGATAAATAATGATTTCTATTGTGTAACTTCTATAAATGTTTTAGTTTAATTCTAAGTTTATTATTTCTCCCGATGATCAAGTTTGTCACAAAATGTGTACTTTTGTTATCTGTACTTCCACTTTTTTAGTTACTACTGCATATTCGTTTATCATTATTTCAACTTTCTGTAGATCATCGAGGATGAAAACAACAGGAAGTCGTCGATGTGTATCCCATTCTTATACCGGTTTAACTAAGTGCTTATTTCATTCTATTATTGAGAAGCTTGGGTGATATTGTATAAAGCTAAGTACATGTTCGGACTAACGAAAATTTCTTGAAAACGTTCATCTTCACGATCTTTCTTATTGAATCAAAGAACGAGATCAATAATCTATCATTAATAACAAAATATTAAAATGGATCGGTCTCTAATAAACTGTGAATTGCAGCGTTGGCGGCAAAATAAACGAAAATGTTACATAATATCGTGACAACTAAATGTTCGGACAATTCAAGAAATTACTATTTTGATATGAGGTTACAAAGATGGACAGAATTCTTCAAAGAAATGTTTGAAAAAAACGAAGATCCACTATATGGATGGAATTATACTGGATCAAACGGATACCAAAGAAACAACCCCCCTTCAATAGCTGAAATGCAAAAAGCAGTTACCAGACTGAAAAACAACAAGTCACCTGGATTAGACAACATTAGCGCAGAATTAATAAAGGAAGGTGTAGACTCCCTATTGAATGCAATACACGAACTAATAGTGAACATATGGAATAATAAACAACTGCCACAAGACTGGAATACCGGAGTAAATTATCCCACTACATAAAAAGGGAGATCAGCTTCAATGTAAAAACCACCGGGCAATAACGCTACTGACTGTGGCATATAAAATACTGTCAAATATTGTGTATAACCGATTGAGACCATATGCGAAACAAAATGGTTGGGGGTTATCAATGTGGTTTCCGCAGGCAGAAGTCCACAATAGATCAGATCTTCGTCTTGAGGCAAATCTTGGAAAAGACTAGTGAATTTAATATAGACACACATCATCTTTTGATTGACTTTGAGAGATTTCTGATCCATGCACTGAAAGAGTTTAATATTCCAACTCAACTCATTGATATAGTAAGAGAAACACTTAAAGTACCTACAAACCAAAATTCGAATTCAAAACGAACTAAGAGATACAATCCATGTGAGAACTGGCCTACGATAGGGAGATGCCCTATCCTGTATTCTATTCAACATCATATTAGAAAAAATAATTAGGTAGTCAAAAGTCAACACCAGAGGAGCAATAATAGCAAAAAGTGTACAAATATTGGCATTTGCAGATTATGTTGATATCATAGCTTGAAGCGAAAGAGAGATGATAGAAGCATTTAATGCCATATAAAGAGCGGCACAAAACGCAGAACGGCGCAGAAGATATAACTTTGAACTATACACAGCATACAATGAACCCGAGATCATAACATCCATAAAGATCGGACGTCTGCGCTGAATGGGCCAAATAAAAAAAAAATATTCAGTGACGAATCAAAATTTGATGTTTGCGTGGGAGACTTTCGAAAACGGGTTATCAGAAGCCAAAATGAAGCATTCTTGTATCGTGCTCACGATCTCTACCAGGACTTGAATTTTATATTCCAATAGGACGGTGCTGCATGCCATATAGATAAAACAACTAAAAACGGTTTGGAGACAAGAACATAATGCCCTCTCATAGCTTTCGAACATTGTGGCATAAGATGAAACAGAAATTGCGTAACGATCCCTAGAGAACCGTCGACGATTTGAAAAGTAAATTAGGTGAATTATGTAATAGTTTACCATGACTTAGTTCCTTAGTACGAATAATGCCAGGTAGAATTGCCGCGGTAGTACAGGCGCGTGGCTTTGTCACCCCGTATTAAAATAGTAATTTTTTGAATTGTCTGAACATTTAGTTGACACGATGTTATGCAACATTTTCGTTTATCTTGTCGCCAACGCTGCAATTTAAAGTTTATAGAGACCGAACGATTTCAGTATTTTGTTATTAATCAGAGTTTAATGTACTGTTGATCTCGCTTTTTAGTTTAATAAGCAAAGTCGTGAAGATGAACGTTTAGTTGTTAGGGCTCGTATATCATAATATTTTTTCTTATCACACTATCTTTGCATTATCTCCAATGAAAATTTATTTGTTTTATCGTGCAGGTGCAACACTTGCTGTTGATTTTTTATGCATTCTAAATTAATCGGGTGTATTTGTAATCCAAACTTTATTATTCCGTTAGATTCTATGCAATCATGGCGGTAAAGTTAGCATATGAATTTTATAAGTCCCAATTCAGACCACATAACATATAATACCATGCTGTTCCGGTGCTTTCCGATTTTTCACCATTTTGAACACTTTGTTAATTTTTTGGTTGGCACTATCTATTTTTTGTCTCTTCGGAGATATTCTGTATCTTCTGTTGGCTTTGATGTTCGGGTATTGCAAATATTTTATTTCGGTTGGATGTTGTCTTTTTCATTTTTCGGTAATAATTTCTTTATTTCAGTTTTTGTAATTGTAGTACTGTTGTGTAACTTTCATATAAGAACGGATACAACGAACAAACAATTAATAAAATGTTAAATCAAAAACTACACAAGAAAGCCCTGAAATTAGTATTTCCACCACCAGGGAAAAAAACTAGTAGGTACCTTCTGCTCGATTACATATACAGGCAAAAAAACAACAAAAATTGCCAAACACATAAAAAAGAAAGGAATAACAGATTTCTGAACAAATAACAACCTAGGCAAATCTATTAAAAATAACAAGAGCCAAAATAAAAAACACTTAAATAGTGTGTACAAACTTCAATGTGGCGACTGCCCAAACACTTACATCGGTCAAACTGGTAGAAACTTTGATAAACGAACAGCAGAACATAAAAGGGCTTTCAAGAATAGAAAAACAGATTCGACATACGCACTTCACCTTCTAGATCATAATCATTCTTTTAATGAAAAATTTAAAATTCTTCACATTCAAAATAAAGGCCTTAAGCTATCTTTGTTAGAATCTATGAAAATCAACAAATTAAAAAACACAGATATAATTCTGAATGACCAACTTGAGACAAACAGTTCTCCCCTCCTCAACCTTTTTCATTAGAGACTATAAATTTGTAAACCCAAGCCAAAATAGATCACTTGAGAAAGGCAATCAGCCGAAACAGCTGTAGTGTGATAATATTTAAAATAAATTTGTGGAAGTTTGAAAACAAAGTTTTCAGTGCTTTATTGTTACATAAAATGAATTTCCATCAAGTAACGGTCGAATCCATCAATTATTTCATATGAGAATTTTAAAGCTTTTATTCTGTTCAATTGATTGTTGTTTGTGCTCTTTATCGTAATGTCCTACGTCTTTCCTGTTATATTAAAGATTTTTCTCAAGAACATTCTACATTAGCATCCATACTATTTCTAGTAACGTAGGATCCGTAATTTTTTTCGATACCAATGTAGCAATAGAGAGGCTGTACTCTAAATTACTTTCGATGGTTTTGGCATTTGCCTTTGATAGGCGAGTTTGGAAAATCTGTTTTGCTATCTATTGTGTGAATCCAGTCCACATAATTCAGCACCACACGTGGATACATCCACCTGTGAGATACCTAGACCACTATATCACTAATCACCGTCAGCTCATAGTCGGTAGCAAAGAGTAGGGGTGGGCTTAAGTAAAAGGTGAAGTGGCCAGATAAAATACAACTTTTAAATTGTATAATGTTAAACAACTTTTATTAAATTCCCTAAAAAACGTAACGAAAAATAACTAGACCAATGCCGTAAACCACGTAAAAAAACAGAAAGAAAATTTTTAAAAATCTAAAAGTAAATTTCAATAGGAGAGGATATTATTTTGAGTGATTTCAGTTTGACCACTTTACCTACTGTTTGGTGCAGATTAGTGAAGATTTACATTTGTAATGAGCTGTCAGTTGCAAACAAATAAAGTATAATTATTTGTTTCAGCACTTAACCACACTTAAGGAACTTTTTTATTGAAAATCAAATAATAAATACTATACTGTTTGATTGTATGTATAACTGAAAAAGTGTGATATTTGCAAAAGTTTTTAACAAATGTAACAGAATCTTGTCACTATTCTGATGATTAGGACCAATTCTAGGAAGGAGATAAATATCAACGACTGAATTTTTCAAAAAAACATACAATTATTATTTACAACAAAACAGAAGCGTTAATAATTGTAAGAGATATAAACCACTCTGTAAGAATCAATACATTAAAACACAAATCATATATAAATGTGCTAAGTACCTTGCCTATTATTTTTTAGCAAACAAAAGCTCCACTGGACTAATTTACACTATCATAAAATTCGTCCTTGCCTATCCATTAAATGTGCATTATCTATGTTTTCGTGATTATTTTTGTTTTCATTGTTCGCGATATGAAGGTCTGCATCACCTTTTTTTTTCTACCAATTAAGTAATTGAAATAGAATATATATCTTTTAGATCAGCCATTGTTCTTACCTTTCAGACATTGTAAAAGAATAATGAAAATACAATAATAGTATTGATTAATTGTTCTGTTGTTCAAAGTTGTTTTGATTTTTTTTTCAGATTGGGTATGGAGCGGTCACATAAAGATCATACCTGATTTTGTAACTACTTTTTAAGTTGTATTGTGAAATTATTTCGTTTACTTCCTTCGCATTCATCAATATTAAGGCATTTGGGTGCAAAATACGATGAATCAGGCCGATATAATGTGTGGAGCTAGCATGAAAGGCATAGAACGGGTGGTAAAATTGTATGCAATACTTCTTTGACCAATGATAGGTTGGGATTCACATTATGAAAAACTAATAACTGAAAATCGACAAGAATAATGAAATCATAATCACCTTAGAATTATAATATCAAATTTTACATAAAAATAGGACCAAATGTACCTTGAGAATTATTTAAAAAGTTTTTAATAAATATTTATGGAAAGGGCATTCAGCTCCAGAGTATTGAAATAAAGCGTATATAAGCAAAATTATCAAAAAGTTTGTGCAAACTACAGAGGTATTACTGTTAGTAATTCTACAATGAGGTTGTATTAACGCATCCAAAAGAAAATCAAAAAGTAAATAGGTATAGAAAAAGGAGCAAAGTAGATCCGAACAGGCAGATCTTGTCGGTTCAATAGATTTGGTTTAAGATAAGTAGAATCGAAAACCGTTCAGGAAGAAATAGATATTCACCTTGTATTCACTATATACCCATAAAGTTTAAAATCGTTGTGAGTTTATGTAGAAAACTTATTAAAACATAATGTTAAAATTCGGGATATACTGTTAACATTTTGAAGAAAAACCGTTTCATCCGTATATAGTGCAAGATGCATCCATTTATAGACCCTTCTGTAAGAAAAAAAAACATCAGATGAAAGGAAAAAAACATCTTGGTACCTTTACACGAAAACAAACTAAATGTCTCTTTGTACCTGTGCACAAACATTGTACTAGGTCATGTCATGAAAATACGAGAGAGAGTAATTGATAGACGGATATATGATGAAACATATACATAATCACGATTGACCGGTTTGAGCTTTTGAGCTCATACTTATATCTGGGATTATTTATCACAAACACAGTCACTACAAGAAGAAATAAAACGTAGATGTGATCTAGCAAAGTTACCGTGGATAAGATGGCCAAAATATAGTCCAGACTCTAGGAGCAAGGGGGGTTAAGTAAATTTTACAAAAATTAAAATTGTTTCTTTTGAAAAAACGAACAAAATGGCGCTTGGTTAACTTTGATCCGATTATCAGAACCGGAATTATAAATAATTCCGTGAAAAACCATTGCAAAATCGGCATTCGATGGGGCTTTTCCAAGTATAATTTGGCTTTCATAATTGCGATTAACTTTCAAAACCCCCCTCATTTTAAAGGTAATTATTTTAGCTTAAAAGAGACTTTGTAAAATTGCTTTATCTTTATTAATAAAAAAGTTATAACAATTAAACATTAAACAATTCACTAAAAAATTGCGAATTCAATTGTTTATAAAAGATTTAAATGAATAAGCAATCAACTTCCTGGAAATCTGGCTAATGGAAGTTATATATAATAACTCAAAACGAACATTTTAAGCTTTGGTAAATGTTTTATGTGTACCGACGCTTAAAATGTTTATTTTGAGTTGTTCTATAACTTCCATTAGCCAGGTTCTCAAAGATTATAGCTTAATTTTGTTTAAATCTCTTATAAACAAATTAATTCTTAACTTTTTAGTGAAAATTTTAATGTTTAATTGTTATAACTTTTTTATTAATATTGATAATGCAATTTTGAAAAGTTTTTTAACGCTGAAACAATTACATACTTTTAATATGAGAGGGTTTTGAGTTAATCGCAATTTCCCACTCCCACCTGCCATTTTGCAATTGTTTTTCACGAAATTTGTGTTTTAACTCCAGTTCTAACAATTGGATCAAAGTTTACCCATCGCCACTTTGTTCATCGTTTCAAAAGGACCATTTTTTATTTTGGTAAAATTAAGTAGGTATCTCTAATAGTTTAGGAGATGATTTAAACAATTAAATTATGGTTAATAACGAATTATCTGACGGATTTTCACCCTGGTACACTCGAAAAATCGAATGTACGCACTAAAAAAACAAAAAAAAAATGTTAAGATACCCAGTGGACATAAAAGTGTATACGCAACCACCCTTGGCTCCTAAAGTAATATGAGAGGACTCTAAAATTTCACGAAATCTAAAAATGAGGTTGATTAACTGCTTAATATTCCCAATACTGACATACGGATGTGATTCTTGGACCCTACGACAAGCCTAAAAAAAAAAGATAGAAGCCACTGAAATGTTCTGTTGGATAAGAGTGTTACGAATTCCGTAGACCGACCACAGGACAAATAATTTAATTTTAATCGAGCTAAAGGTCAGCAAAGGCTTTCCAGCAAAGTCCATCTCCAACAATTAAAATATTTTGGAAATTCCACTAGCAAACTAAGTTCCTGTAGCTGGCTGTATACCATATATCACAAAAAATTGTTTTAAAATCCTTTATAAATAGTATATAAAAAATGCCCCAAACGGGCTATCACAAACACATTGCAAAACGTTTTCGGATTAATAAATCCATTATCAGTGCAAACGGTTGTATATGCTAGTAGCCACCAAAATATATGGGTCAAAACCCTTTAAATGTTTTAAATTTGTAGTTGTTTTACATTATTATTATTATTATTATTAGTTATTTATATAACTAAAAAATTGTTTAAAAATCCTTTATAAAAGGTATATAAAAAATGCCCAAACGGGCTATCACAAATACATTGCAAAAACAACTACATTATACTAACTACAACTACAATAATGTAAAACAACTACAAATTTAAAAACATTTAAAGGGTTAGGGCCCATATATTTTGGTGGCTACTAGCATGTACAACCGTTTGCACTGATGATGGATTTATTAATCCGAAAACGTTTTGCAATGTGTTTGTGATAGCCCGTTTGGGGCATTTTTTTATATACCTTTTATAAAGGATTTTAAACAATATTTTGGAAATGTTATAGGAGCACACACAGAAAATAATAAAAGACTTATTATCCAAGGAAAAGTAGAAGGCCGAAAATTACGAGGAAGATCACCAAGATAGATCGACCAAATTACCGAAATATGCAACTGCATGCGTTAAAAGAAATTGCAAGAGACAGAGATCTTTGGAGGCCGATACTACACGACATCACAATGACAACTACACTCCCTCCGGGGGGTCAGGACTTCAGACAAACAGAGAGAGAGAGAGAGAGAGAGAGAGAGAAAGAGAAAGACAGAGAGATATGATGAAAGGAAAAAGACAGAAGAACGAGTGCATGTTACGTTTCTTCTTTAGTCCGACTGTTTCACCAGATTCATTAACAGTTTGAAGCGTTAAAGTAAAACTATAAACACCCTTCGACTATACAAATTGCATATTGTAATACAGATATGTCAACTTATACTAAGGATAATACCCTTCATTTCTTTTTCTCCAATACTTCTACAACATTAAAAATAAATATTTCATCTGTCAACTAGTTTGTCATCCTGTCACTTTTTGCGATATTCAAGGCAGTACAACACATTCTTAATCGACCTAAAGACATGACAGTAATATTCACAGATTCCTTAAGTGCAATCCAGGGAATTCAGAAAATATATCCGAATAATCCGATTTTAGAACAGATTAAAAAAGACCTTGTGACTATACAAAATAATCATAAATAACAACATATTGTGTGGATACCATCTCATGTGGGGATACCAGGAAATGAGATAGTTGATCAAATGGCCAAAGAAGCTTGTAAAATGGAGAGATCCGATGCTAGAACTAACCAAATTTCTTACTCAGATATGAAAAAATGCATCATGAGTACACAAAAAACTTATGATTACGATGATGGCAACTCTTATCAATTAATAAATTGCGGCAAGCAAACCCAAATCTCTCAGTGAAAACACCAATTTTAGTAAAGCGAAGGGAGCAGGTTGTACATCGTATCTGAATAGGACATACCAGACTGACGCACGAACACCTACTAAGGAAGGAGCCTCTAGAATATGCTACGCCTGTGACACCAATATAGCTGTAGGCCACATTGTTATAGACTGTCCATTGTAGCAAATGGAAAGACAAGCTACTGGACTACCAAGTGATATAAAGTGCGCTCTAGACAGTGCGGATTGTGACAAATTCATTAGGTTTGTAAAGAAGACGAAATTGTATAATCAAATATAAGTGATACTTCAAGAAACATTCTAAATTATAATCAACTTTGTAAAAACTTTATAGTTTATATTTTATATTATAACCTTCTATGGTTGATGCGGGTTATTCCCAATAAAAAAAGTATAAATCAAATTATAAATAAAATAAAAATTATATTTTTATAAATGAAATATAATTAGAAAAAAAATTGCAGATAAGAAGAACGTAAAGTATTTTAAGATTAGACGATTAAAATTATGCTTGTAATATTATATAACTACTGAATTAAATTGTACAAGCAATTTAATGACCCCAAAATATATAAATCAAATCAAAAATAATCTGAATGATTAGACCTGTGAAAAAACAGCTGTTGGAGGTTCTGTTAAAATTAAATCAACACTTCAATAAGATTTAACAAGGAAAAGATGATGAATTAGATAGTATTAAAACAAATCCTACTTGTTCGTTAATAAAACATAGATAAATGCAATGAGGAAACCAGTTAAAACCAAGTCGACAGCGAACTTCAAAAGAATATCATTAAGATGGAACGAGGAGATAAATATACCATTCAGATTGTATTCTGCTTTGATAGATTTTCGCGATAAAGCATTAGCTTCGCCTACGTGATCCATCTCACATTGCGAAATGTTATGGGATAATAAAATTTTTATTGTTTTCCTTTTAATAATAATAAATTAAAAACACTATAGTTCCAATATTGTTGCAATAAACTACATGGTCTCTTTTAAAATTATAAAAAAGTTTCCGGCGATAACCTTTAGATAACTTTAATAAAATTACAAACAGGGACTGTAAAAATTTGTGGAATTTTAGAATTAACAAATAAAGTAGGCGAAATGCAATTTAATCATTTATCACAGTAACTAATAAAATTTATAAGTATAATAATTCGAAACTTTATACGCGACACTGGAATATTGTAGATTCTAGATTTAGATATTTTGTGTATACCTTACCCTGTAGTCCAAAAAATCTAAGATTTCAACGTGATGTAAAAAGGTCTGATCCAGGTATTTATGGCGTTGGCCAACAAATGTCATGTTGCCCGGTCTATTTTGCCCATTTCATAGAGATGATATCTGAGTGAGCAGTGTCCAGTGACAACACCTGTGATTACTGTAAGTTTAGATTTCTGAAGCTCTTAAGGCCTTGTTGCGCGAGCGCTTATGTCGTCGCGTCGGCCCAGCCGGAAAATGGTAGAATGGTACTACGATGGAGTGAATTATACAATCGACGTTGCAGTAAGCGAATCTGCGCCTGCGTTAGCCCTAAATCGAGCGTTGCTAACGCGGCCGGTCGCGTTAGGACCCTGTTATATTATGACATCTAATGTCGTCGTGTTAACAGCTAGCGTCGGCCCAACCAGACAATAGCACTACCATATTTGTTTTGCCGGTATCTACATGCTTCATGTCACTAAGCCTTTAACATTCACAAACCATGCATACGGGATTCCCTCTCTATTTCGCATGACATATATACCGGTTTCTTTCTGCATTTCGCATGACGTGTAGACTGATTTCTTTCTCTATTTCACATATCTCATTTCATGGTTCACCATACCTATGTTAAGATGTTGATAGTGTCACAGATAGTCACTATTTCTTTCGCAGTCTTAAGATATCGTCTACTAAGATGCATTAGACTAGACGAAAGCCTCCTGTCAATGTTGCTAATACTCGCTTGCATTATGTATAGAACTACCCTACATTATGTTCTACCCTTAACGGGCTCTCTGCTTGTTGTTACGACTCTCTTTACCCACTTTTGAATTGAATTTTTATCGGCATTTTCCTTGAAGTCGCAGAAAAGTTCTGGAAATTTTAGATATCATCAAGAGCGTTATTTGGCCAGTGAATCCGTTTATTTGTTTCTTTGGACTCATTCATATCGTTCACTTATATTAGAAGAACTTTATTATAGCGTGTCAATTTCTTAAGCTATTAACACTTGCCTATTAAGAGATAATACTTACACTCAACTCTAGAGATAATACTTACAATAAATAAGTTAATGATATCCCAGGTAAACTGTATCGGATTTTCTACAACAATGATCATGCCTTTGTTGCGGTTTATCATAATTAGAAGATACACTTGCCCGTATGTTAAAACCTTATTATTTTTGTTCACTCTTTTAAAAATTAATTCTGAACTATTATATAGGTTGTATATAGGTATGGTTGCATTAATAAATATCTTAAAACACAAACATTCCTCCGTCACAAGAAACCATTCCCTAGAAATGCCATTTATCAAAGCAAGCTTTTATTAGGCTGATTAAATTAGCGTGACCTGAGTTGGAAAACCTTGCCATGCCCATTCACGTTAATTCTACTTATTTCTCAATTCTAGGCCAAATTTTTAAGCGATACGTAGACAAGAAAAATGGCACCGTCAGGGAGTCAGATAAGATTGTCGCAAATAATTAATCGCACGAGTATATATAACGAAGTGTAGTGAAAATAATGAATCATAGTAGTACGATACAATAGAAATAAATTATCTTTCTACGACACGGTGATAAGGGTTGCCGTAATTATGAACTTAGTCTAAATACTGAGAACGTGTAAATCAAAATTAATGGGTTAAAATTAAACCATAAATAAACCTTAAATCTTCGTTGGTACACCTTAAAATTATAACAGTTAATTATTTAATTGCTTTTTGGGTAAAAAGCACGTTTAAAATCGAACTGTAATAAAACACTTTTATTACAGGATTTTATTTTAGGATTTTCAAATTTTCAGTGACAATTGCCTCTTTTTGTTTTCAAACTTACATACTGTTGTTATTGAAATGAACTTTACAGTTTGTCGTTTTTTTTTGACTGATTTATCCTCTATTGTTATATTTTCTTATGTAATATTTTTATTTTTTCTTCGGCATAGGTACTTTTGTTGCTTCTTTTCTTTTCTCGTCGTATACTTTTTTACGAAATCTGGGTTCCTTTATAAATATTTCTGCATGACTGCACATTTTGTTTATTTCTATTCTTGGTCAAACCATTCTTTGTATCTTTCGTTTTAATTGTTGTTTTGTCTAGCTGATTTTTTTGCTGTATTTGTAATTGACTCTTCTTTGAAGTTATTGTGTTCACCTCTTTCAGTAAATATAACGTATAAGAATATATTTGTTCCATTTTCCTTGTAAGGCGTTCTAGTGTTTTCTATAAATTTTATGAATAAACCATAACACTTTTCTTCTAGTGTTTCTTGATTTTGAACAGTCTAATCTGTATTTACCCAAGTCTTAGATTGTAATTAGATTCTGAGGCTAAGATGTACATATGGCATATGCATGTTTTGGTTACATGCAAATACGTGATAAATAGTATGGAAAGTCCCATCCAAATAGCAACGAGGCGAAAGATACTGCTAATAGAGATCCTTCTTGTGTTAATTTTCAACATGGCTTACGCTTCTTGAAAGTTCATTTTTATTGCTTTTCCTAGATCTGATATCATTGTACCTTGCTCTTTTTTGTAGTTACTATCACTAGTATATTATCAACGAACCTGACTGATTCAACCTGTAGATTCAACACCTGACATAACTCACCATGACCGACTTACAGTGATTTTGAGATATTGTAACAATAAAGAGAATTCCATGGAAAGATTCGTGAGATTCTATAAAAACACTGGGCATAGCTCACAAGAACTTGAGGGAAACAGTTATTGGATGTTAGAGTCATTGAAATTAGATATTAAGAGCTGTAAAGGCCAGTCTTATGAAAATGCCAGTATTTTTAGTGGCAAGTATTCTGGTTTGTAAGCACGTATTAAAGTTTACAATTTACAAAAGGCAGCGGATTGTTGTTTGAAAGCAACATCTTTTTTATGTTGGTACAAGCTATCTACAATTTTTTTCTGTGTCTACCTACAGGTGGGAGTTATTGTCTCGTGCAATAAAGAATTCGCTTGAGCCGGGACAGACACTATTACCTAAATGAGTGAATACAATCCGTTGGTCTTCTCGTTTTTATGCCGTAAAAGCATTAAAAATCAATTACGGTTTGATTAAAACATATTTGATTAAAATGTCAACAGATATAAATGAGAAAAATGTAGTAAGAATTGAAGCAGCTTCTCTATCAGAAAAACTTGATTTGTTAGAAAACGGAATAATTTTATCATTCTGGCTTGACATTTTACACAGGGTTATTGAGGTGAATAAAGCAGTAAAAAAGGAAAATATGGATTTAAGCACAACCGCTTATCTGTTATCATCTTTAGCAGATTGCTTTGATTTCTTACGTGATCGATTTGATCACTACGAGTCCTTAGGAATGTTAACAGTTAACGAAAATTATGCTGACAAGACAAATTATCAAAAAAAATGCAATTAGGGGAAAAGAATTGGGAGGCAAGTTTAAGCCAAAAAGAAAAAATACGAACCCAATGTTGTTTTTGTAATAGACAATCTTAAGTCGGAGATTATTCACAGATTTGATAGTTATAAAATTTATATTTAGATTTAACCTTGTTCAACAGCATTTGAATTTTCGTTTAAACGAAAAACTACGGATCATGAAGATATTTTCACATCAGCAACAGAATTACAACAAAAATACAAGCAGGATTTGGACGAGTATATTCCCCAAGAATATGCTCATTTAAAGCATTTGTTAACGTCTCTTCCCCAATTAAAAATAGACACTCCTTTAGAATTATTACAGGTTTTATACGAAAATAAATTAATATCTTCATTTCTAAACGATAATATTTGCCTGCGTATTTTTTTATCCATAATGGTCGCAAATGCAAGTGGCGAACGCCCTCTTTCGACATTATAAAGGGTAAAGACCTACTTAAAAAATGCAATTTCCCAAGAAAATTTAAACTCAGCAATTTTATCCATTAACGAGGACCTGCGAAATGAATTAAATATAAATGATATCGAAAACTTCGCTTCAGTAACCTACCTCATGTTACTTGTTTGAATGTTATTAGGTACATTTTTATTTTACCTTTTAAAGTTCGCCCTTAATTTTTTTCTTGTATTTTGTTTAGTATTCATTTAAGTTTGAAACCAAAAAAAAGTTGTAATTGTTTTCCTTATTTTAATAAACTTATATTCAAAACATGTTTTGTTGAATTGAAATAAAGTTAAGAAATATTTTTGAGCCTGAACGCGGCATCCGTATCAGACCGGACGGCAGACTGTGTTAAACCAGCACTGGTTTAAATATGTATATATATATATATATATATATATATATATATATATATATATATATATTATATATATATATTATATATATATATATATATATATATATATATATGTATATATATGTCTCCCATTCGGCTCACATGCCCATAGCATATGAGCTGTTTTCTCTCAATATTCTCAATATAGTGCCCTCTATACCCATTTGTTGTTTTATCACTTCATTCGTATTCTGTCGGTTCTTGATATTCTCATCGATCTTCTGATGGAATCCATTTCCGTGGCTTCGACCTTTTTTTATATTTCTCGGTTATTCTCCATGTCTCAGCTCCATAAAGTAGGCTAGTTTTAACCATTGTCTCATAGATGTTCCATTTTCTTTTCTTTGATATTTCTTACTCCATAGAACTCCGTTCAAACATGCCATAGCTCTTCGTGCTTGTACAATTCGATGTTCTATTTCTTGTTCGTCTTTTCCACTACGGTCGAAGATGACGCCCAGGTATTTATATTCGTTACATGGATTTATTTTTTGATTGTCAGCGATATCGAGTTGTTCTGCTTCAGCTCCAATTGAGAGGTATTTTGTCTTTTCTAATTTGATATTTAATACCCATTTCTGGTATTCTTCAATTAGTTTTCTAAGCATGTATTCCATGTCGTCAAAATTCATTATTATCCCAATCTATGAACTTGTAAATATTGTCCAACGTAAGAATTCTAATTAAATGTGTAAATCTCATTTTTTCTATACATGAAACCAAAGCTCTGTTTTATAGTAAAAATTAAATAAACATATAATGTGATTCAAAAATGTGTAATTCCACATTATTCATGCAGTTGCTTTTGGCTGGATGTGCGTTATAAAATAGAGAATAATTTAATCGGGAAGCGCATCCAGTTCCATACAATTTCGTAGCATTCTAGCAAACCTATTTACATTTTGCGGTTAAGACAAATGTTCATATTAAACGGTTATCTCGAATTTAATGATTCATTTAAGGATTTCACAATTAAAAAGAACAACAATAATATAAAAATTGTGTTAGATTTATAAATAAAATATGAAGTAATTCGAAGAGTTAATTTTTTGTTAGGAAACCAAAAGTCGAATTAGTTATATACAAGTTTTATACAGGGTGTTTCTATATTTATATTCGAATTTTTACCCTAGAACTTAATAATTGATAAATATTGATAGAGGAGCATGAAACTACAGGGTGTTTCAAAAAAGTATGTCATAAATTAAATCACGCATTCCGGGGACAAAAATAAATTGATTGAATCCAACTTACCTTAGTACAAAAGTGTACACAAAAAAAGTTACAGCCCTTTGAAGTTACAAAAAAAATTGTTTTTTTTTGCATTATCTATTAAACTACTTGACATTTTGTAATAAAAATGGACACGTTACTTTCTTGTTCTGAAAGCATTTTTCATAAAAAAGAAACAACAAAATCTACGTGCACAGAAAAATTTTAAGTGGGGTGTGCAGCCCTAAATCCCCCAAACTTTTGAGTACGTTCAAATCAAATAAACTTTGTGGCATTAGTTTAATATATTACTTTTTTAAAAAATTTGCCTCTTATCATTTAAAAAAAAAACAGTTTATTAAGTTACGGCCCTTTTCATTAACCTTTAAAAAATTATGTGCAACTAAATAAATGGCATAAATGAATTAACAAGTACAAAAAATGTCTATAACCTCTGTAAATATGATATTACAATAAATGTTCAAAATGACCCCCATTTTCTTCAATACACATTCGGTATCGTTTTAATAAGGAAAACCGAACGCGCTGAAAAATCAATTATTCTAACCCTCAATCATTGTTCGTCCTCTATTGTTACAAAATACAGTTTCTCTTTTATAAACCCCCAAAAGCAAAAGTCCATGGGGTTAAGACCTGGACTTTTTGGTGGCCAAGAAATAGGTGCGTCACGACCCTTCCAATCCACCGACCAGGATACTACCTGCAAAGGTATTCCCGGACTTCATCACTGTAATGCGCTGGAGCGCCATATTGTAGAAACCACATATTTTGCCTTATTGCAATATTCACTTCTTGCAAATACTCTTGTAAATCGTTTGCCAAGAACTGCAAATAATTATCACCATTTAAATTGTTGGGAAGAAATACTGGGCGTATTAGATTGTTATCCACAATTCCTGCCCAAACATTAACTTTGAAAGTCCTATGGTGATGAGTCGTTTTTAAGGCGTGAGGATTTTCGTCGGCCCAAATGTGCTCGTTATGATGGTTTGGTTATTTCATTTTATAAAAAATTAACATTTCGAATGTTTTCCATTAACAACCAATCGCAAAATCCAATCCTTTTAGGATAATCTTCAACCAATAACTTTTGAACCATTGTTAAGTGATATGGTTTAAGCAGCTGATCCTTCAAACGCCTCCAAACCCTTACGTGAGAAACATTTAGTTAAGCAGCTATTACCCTTGTACTTGTTCCAGAGACTTCTTCAATGATTTCTAAAATGTCTTCATCAGTTGCATCCATTATTGGACGACCACTATTGCCAGCAACTTGCGGTTGGAATGCACCCGTTTCCCGTAAACGACGATCAATGGTCAGAAATAATCGTCTATCGGGTGTATTTCGATTGGGATATATTATTGCATAACGCCTTGCGGCTGCTATTTCCTTGAGATTTACCTACGATATTCCCGATAGTTTATTAAAATCATAATTTAATCTGTTCCAACTTACCCAAAGTTAAATGCATATCTTCCATTTAATAAAATATGTAGGCCATTGTTATATCAAAATTTTAATATTAATCTTATTCACACAATAAATGATAGCTTCAAATGATTGACTATTATTGATGGAACTGTTTGTAATTATTGCATCTGTAGAAACTAATTGTAATTTTATGGCCAACTAGGAAAAAACTAGTTTTTCGAAAAAGTGATAGGAGGCAAAAAGTTTTAAAAATAATGTGTTTAACTAATGATGCCACAAAATTCATTTGATTTGAACGTACTCAAAAGTTTGGGGGGATTTAGAGCTGCACATCCCCCTTAAATTTTTCTGTGCGCTTAGATTTTGTTGTTTCTTTTGTATGAAAAATGCTTTCAGAACAAGAAAGTAACGTGTCCATTTTTATTACAAAATGTCAAGTAGTTTAGGAAATAATGCAAAAAAACAATTTTTTTTGTAACTTCAAAGGGCTGTAACTTTTTTTGTGTACGTAACTAAGGTAAGTTGGATTCAATCAATTATTTTTGTTTGCCGAAATGCGTGATTTAATTTATGACATACCTTTTTGAAACACCCTGTATAGAGAAGATACTTGCTGGGACACAAGGAAGTTGTTAATAAAAATTCAAAATTTATTATGTATCAAAAATGATTATGCATGCTTATGAATATTTTGTATACCTTTTTGAACAATACTCTCTTTAAGACTTTGAAGTAGGAACGACATGTTGCCGAGAATCAAAAGCGACGGGTGTTTATAGAGAATAATAAATTGCAGAAAAGAGAAGCAGAGGCAGACCATCAACTAGTCAGAGTGACGATATAAAAAGAGTACAGGGACACTGTATTAAAGCAATTCAAGACAGAGCCCAGTGGAGCGTTTAATGGAGATCTATGCACAGCAGTGGACTTAACACTACGCAGGAAGATGATGGAATCAATTATTATAATGATTCGTAGAACAACAAGTCAAGTTTTTCATGTTTACACTAATTATGGGTCTGCTTTGAAAGCAAAAGGATAAATAGACTGTGGTGTTAACTGATAAAGACCAATGTTGGGGACCTACATCTAAAAGATGCGTTTTAAAGGTAAAGAGTTTAGCTTTCGTATGCAGTTTTTGTGTTTTGGCGCAAATAAACTTACATTTTATTCAGGTGTTAAATAAATAACGTGGGGCAATTTTTGCCATTTTTTATGTTTCTCACGAGATCGACACAATATATCCCTTTCATTGACTGGACATTATAAAGTTTCGATTACTAGAGTCTAACCTTTAAAACTTATAGCATAATATAACATATAGCTTCCTAAATGCATTTCCCTTGACGTGGTAATTAAAAAATGGAAAGACTGAACAATGTCCATTGCTACATACGTAGCTCAAAAACATAGGTAAACTAAAAGTAAACCGAGCATACCCAAAATGAATTCGGCCACGTATCCAGAAGAACGGGGACTAAAGTATTTTCCACCTAAGAAGACCGCTTTGCAATTAAATGATGGTAACTTTATTACTAGCGGACCAGATAAGCGGTGATATATTTTACAGTACCTTTATGAATAACATTTTACTGTTCTGTTGTTTGAATCAATACTGCTTAACACGTTATCGTTTGTTAAACTATTTGTTCGGGCTGTTAGGCCGTTGTCTTCTGAGATTAGTTATCGACGTTTTGCCAACACAGGGGGTGGGCATCTTCTGGAGATGTTACTGCTTCACTTGTAAGCTGTCAGTTTCAGCTGACAGTTTAATCTCCAGAAGAATGGCGTTTAGTGAGAACATAAGTGCGGATGAAATAAGTAAAGTAAGCAAGAGAAATCGTAGACATCCAAAAACTTTAGATTTGCACCAGTCAATTAAAGTTGCAATTAAAAATATTTTTTTATGGAAATAAAATATAACAGATGTTTACCATGGAAATATTGATGCAAACAAATATTTTTAGACATTGGTTTGAAGAAAATTTGTTAAAAAAAATTGAGCGATCATCCATAATAGTGTTGGATAATGCATCCTACTACTTAAGACCAGAAGAGAATATTTCGTTCAAGCAGCTGGACAAAAGAAAAAATAAAGTTGTGGTTGACAGAAAGAAAATTTATCACAGTGACATTAAGAATCGATTTACTTCAAAGATGTGGAGAGCACAAAATTCAAAGAGAAATTTGTTACTGACCAAATGGCTCTTAAATATGGCCATGAAGCTCTTCGACTTCCGCCCTACCATTGCCACTATAATGCAATTGAGTTAGTTTAGGGTATAGCCAAAAATTTTTATGATAAACATGCATCCAAAACAACAGATGACGCTAGCGTTCTTAGTTTATGGAAAGAATCGCTAGAACAAACTAAGGCAGAACAATGACGAAATTGTATTAGACATACAGAAGACATAATCTTTCACTCTTTTCAAACCGAGCGAGTTAAAGATGAAGTTTGGCCTCTAATTATTCAGATAGATAATTCAGATAGTGGACGTATCTGATAGTGAAATATCAGATAGTGAATAGAACAAATCGTTTGCTAAGAAGAAGTAACAAAAAAGTGTTTCGGAAATTAAATTCGGACTTTGTAGTGTCTTTTAGTTAAAAGATAAAGTACATTCGGTCTAATTACTGGACTGCCTGAAAACTCGGAAGTTATTTAGTGCCAATTTATTTCAAGGTTATATTTAACACAGTGTCTGCAGAAAGTAAAGTCTTGGATGGATTTTATTCAAATTTGAACATATCAGCAACTTGGCAAGTATTTTCCAATTTTACTACAAGCAAAACCATTCGTATAATTTTCACTCTACGCAAAATAGAGACTTATAAAGATCTTTATGAACATTTTATGTCGACAAATAATTTCTAGTATTCGACACATTATGTCCCACTTCTTTTAATACGCCCTGTATATACATATTATATTCATTTTATTTGCCTT
The DNA here is from genome assembly GCA_918026665.1 of Diabrotica balteata. Taxonomy (NCBI): domain Eukaryota; kingdom Metazoa; phylum Arthropoda; class Insecta; order Coleoptera; family Chrysomelidae; genus Diabrotica; species Diabrotica balteata. The sequence continues at coordinate 49,318,300 of OU898281.1, forward strand.
TAATACAGTAAAATCCAATACTATTACTGAACATAAAGTAAAAAAAATTAAATATTTTTACTTTTCAAGCGATCGAAATGAAATATTAACGCCCCACTGTTTGAGGCCCGCTGATCATACTTAATTGCATATCGGCCGTCATAAGGTAAAAGGTCTTTATGAAACTATTAATAGTAGAAGAAAAGGTAGAAGGCCGAAGACCAAGAGGAAGATCTTCAACACGATGGGCAGACCAAATGGTTGGAAAATTCTTACATGAAGCTGCCTATCTGGCACAGGATCGTAGCCAATGGAAACAACAAGCTAATATTTAGAGTTTTACCACGCTGTGACGAAAGTACGAGTGTAAGGAGGAGGGATATGCACAGTAGTTAAACATAAAATGGTTAAAGTTTGATAAAGAACGGTCATTTCATGAGATGAAATTGTTGGATACAAGGTGATTTATAAAACTTTTCTATTACATAAAACTATCGAAGTTGCATGTACCTTTTTTCCTGTTAATGTAACACATGCAGTATATAGGTACAAATATTACAGATTAAATTAAAACTATTTTATATATTTTTATAAATACTAAAACTTTCAGTACCTATACTTGAGTAGGTATCTCAAACGTGCTAATTAGCCATCGATAATTCGTCAGCGTCACTTTCTGGTTGTTCAGTTATATCAACGAATACATACGCATATACGTCTATATTTTTTGGTTATATTGTCATATTTACTAATTTTTGTAAATAAGTTTAATGGTTTTATTTTCTTATTGAGTTGTTCATAGTTTTTCGTAACAGTTTTTAATATACTGGCAGAATATTTCGTTTGAAAATTATTGATAACAGTTTTTAGGACACAGCTCATTTGTAATTTATCTTGTAATATTGTATTCCAAGTTTGTAGTTGTTTTCATATTATTTGTATAAATTCTTGTAAAAACTGCGACAAGAAGGTATCGATATTTATAATTCTTCTGTTTTGAACAGTCCTGCATAAAAGACCTTTGTAATCTACTGTCATAAAAACTGTAGTATCACGCATTTCCAAATCGAGTATAAAAATGAATGACTTAAAGACAGCTAAGTACGGCTTCATTGTCTAATAATTCATATATTTAAGAGGAAAGGAGCAGTAAATTTATAAAAGTTAATATGCTAATATTATCGGTAAACGTATAAAAATGTGGGGAACTTAGGTATAGCGAATTAGTATATTTAATAACAAGCTGGACAGAAACCGATAGAACAGGGACAAATTTAACAATACTGGACCGAAAATTATAAAAAAAAACCTACAAAAAAGGGGACGGGACGAGTGTCTTTAATAAATAGTTGGAACAGAAACTGCTAGACACGGACACAAAAAGTTGATGTTGATAAGGATAAATGATTTTAAAAAAATGATTTCTGAAAATGGGAAGTAGCAATTATATTGCGTAAACATAATAATACAGAATACAGGTCGTTTGCATAATAAGAACAATAACAAACGATATTAAATTGGGTCCCCCAATGGAAATATTGGACTTCATCTTAATTGTAGGCAAAAAGGAGTTAATAGAAAAATCGATAGAAGTTAATAAATTCTGCACTTTAGACTTTGACTTAAAGCTTTGACATTTAGTAGGTTCCTAACCGGTTCTAATGATTGATGAAAGTAGATTGTCACAAGCCAGATATTATGATAGTACTGGTTTTTGAAGTTATTTGGCTTGAAATTATCTCTCAATCATCAATTATCCTCATTTTTTTAAAACAATTCCTAGAATCAAACTAAAAGCAAAACCAACATACAGCATTTACTTAATAAATACTACCCTTAAACGCGTTTTTGAAATTGATTTATGTGGACTATAGTATAAATATATTTTATTTTAGTATTTACGAGTATATTCCTATATTATAATCCACAACACAACTAGGTATTAGATTAGTATAAACTAATGTAATTAACAGAAATAAGTTAGTTCAAAAGTTGATAAGAATAAATACGTAGTTTTACCAAAAAGTAGAATTCTTAATAAAATCTTTTACTTTAAATGCTTTTGTGTAAAAACGGATAATTTAAAGAAACTCCGTCTAGTAAATGTATACAAACTAGCCAATTTCAAGCATCTTATCATGGATTAAATATGCACATTTCTAACGTATTAAAAATATTCATCAAGATATTTAAAAATTAAAAGCTGTGGGGTACAATAAGTAAAAAAAAAATCAAGGTTTTTCCTTGCATCGAATTAGATATATGTCCTGTCAAAACAGCATAGGCAGAAAAGGGGTAAATATAAACATTTACCTCAAATAAAACCACCTGCTGCAACACAGATCAGAAACACTCGTCAAAAATGTGCAAGATTCACGAACTAATAGTCTATGACACTCGGAAACGCTATATTCTTTATCATGCAAACACAAATTCAAACTATCCGAGCATTCGTGGACGTAGTTGATAAACATTTCATATAAATCTGATCCGCCGTCTGACCGTCCGCGCGTCTATGCTGAACTCAAACTTATTTGAAACATTTTACAGTCCCATGTGCGGTTTTCATTATGCCAGAGTTATTTTTAGACCCTGATGTCATGCATCGCGAACGCTATTGGTCGACCATGACATAATAAGAGGCAATCGTGAGATGGAAGGGTTAGCTTCAAGTCACAACTACTGCGTAGTTGCCGCTGTTTACCAAATTGCGTCGTAGTACAAGATCTTTTGTATTATTATTGCTCAACTGCAATAATAAAATATTTAATCTGATTTACTGTTTCTTCTAGGATTTAGACGAATGTAATATATATTTAAAATATCAACAAATAGATTTTTGTATTATATATTTATATCTACATATACCCTGCGGTGCAAAATTAACCGGACACTCAGATTTTTTTGTTTTTTTATTGGTTGGTTTAGATCAAAACTTGTTTAATTTGTTTAAAATAGTTTATGGCTTAGTAGCGATAACTTTTTTTCTTGTTTGAACTTGTTTAGATGTTTTGTGCGAACAACAACACTTTTACACATACGTTTTGTTATTAATGTGAAATAATATCTTGGTATTAATTAAGTTTATTGTGGTACTGCACCTGATTATAAGTTTGGCTGTAGGTTTTTGTATTGTCTCCTGTTTAAAACTTGCATTAACAAAAATTATGACACCAGAAGAAGTAGCACAAGCTGTTGCTTTACTGGATGATGGACGGAGCATTCGTTACATCGCAAATGCTTTAGGGATTTCTTTCAACCACAAGTCAAGTTGAAGATCGCTTTCTTAGGTTACAAGCGTTACGCGATCGCACATTATCAGCACCAGTACTTATTCAGCGATTAAATGATTTCAATAGAAACACAGTTTCCGTTTATACCCTTCGAAGACGCTTAAATGAATATGGATTAAGGTCCAGAATACCTGTCTGTGACCTCTATTACCAGCAGATCATCGGAGGCAACGTTTACACTTGCTCACGAACATCTTAATTGTTGACGATTGGAGTGCTGTGGTTTTCACGGATGAATAAAGATTTAATATATGCTCATCAGATGTTGTTTTACTCCGAGAGATCAATTTGGTGGAGGTGGTATAATGGTGTGGGCAGGCATTTCCCAAGAGGCTCATACAGAACTTGTTACAATTCAAGGGGGCAATTTGAACGCTCAAATTAATTGATTACTTGGATGAAGTTGGGATTCGTTTATTACCATGAGCCCCAAGAAGTACAGACTTAAATCCAATAGAGCATGCATGGGGTATTCTGGGATGACGTATTCGACGTAACCATGGCGAATTTGAAACCATGAATTATTTGGAGCAAGCAGTTCGTGACGAATGGGAGTAAATCCCTCAAACAGACTTTGCTGCTTTAATACGAACTATGACTAATCCAATGAGAGCTGTAATTAGGGGTCGTGGAGGTAATACACTCTACTAAATATCGTTTTCCATAAAAAAATGTTAAAATTAAAAAAAAAATTGTTTTTTTGCAGATTTTCGATTTTTTTAAATTGTTTATTGTTTTTTCTTTTGTGTAACATTCTTGAGTTGTAATAAATTTGACTTTTAAATTTTGTTTATTATTAAATAGTCAATTGGGAACATCTTAAACTTTTTTAAATGTCAATTTTTAGGAAAAATATGAGTGTCTGGTTAATTTTGCACTCCAGTGTATATGTAATAATATTATATTTGTATATCAATATTTCCTAGCATGTCAAAAACTCCATTCTGAGGTATTTATATATCTCCAATGTCGTTCCAATTTCATCCTCGTTTCTGAGTAAATGTCTTGCCCATTTTAGTTTAATTTGTAGCGTTTTAAATTTTTATAATACGTTCCTGTTCGTTTATCTCGTCAGTACGCATAAAGATTGCCAAGAAATCTGTGTTTGTCCTTTTACGAAAATCTTAAGTGCGTAAATAACGCTGGAAATATTTTTTTGTCTATGTTTACTTTCAAATCCCATAACCTTTTGTTACATTGTCAGGTTAAAATTAGGGTCGCTAGAATAACTACGTGTTGTTTTTACCCAATTTGAAGGTATTATTTCAACATTTTTTTGTCACCGAAAACGATTATATTACATGAAGCCCCCTAATTTTGTTGTTGTAAAAAAAGAGGTTTTATTTGTCTTTCGTCGTTAAAAACGCAATAAGCTGGAATATTTAAAAGTTGTTTTTGTCGTTTAGAACGAGGGTCCGAGGTATTTTGTTTGTTTTAAGTTTGTGGATGACGGACTAACTGCGGAGAAAATGGGGAGTTATTGTGGCATCGAATTAAGAGAATGTAAGGCAGTAAAGAGTCAAGCTAAGACGGTCGACGATTAAGTTTGAAGCAGAGCAGACGTGTTACAATAAAATCGAACAATGGATTTGAAGCTAGGTAGACCCTTTTGCGGATATAGAATGTTGGGGCAATTTTAAATCAAAAAGTTGATTAAATTGTTTTTTTTTTGTAATGTTTTAAGGACTAGTCAAAATGATAATACTCTTGCATAAGCAGTTTTGATAGTGTAGTTAGTCATTAGAAGATTTGAATAGATACTGGAAAATTTTGAAAAGATTAGTATATAGGATATCCCATTAGCAATGTTATCGGTTGCTAGCTTCATTCCTCCACTAAAACTGATTTGATCGTCGTTCCTGAGTATGGAAATGGTTTCCTGGTTTTCCAGTTTAAGAATCCCAGAGATGTAGCAAATTTTTTCTTTTTCAAAGTTAAGGAAATATTTTAATTAAGGTAACAATTCAATATATTATATTTTCAAGTTATATAGACATTTTAATAATTGCTTTACATCAAAATAAAAACAAATTTGTAATAATTAAAGTTTTATATCATGGTTAGAGTCGTAGCTAAAAAATGTCATATTCTATTCTGATTTAGCTGGGCTTTAGCTGAAGCCAGTGTAGCTTGAGGCCACCACATATTGGTCGCATATGTTAGCATAGGCTTAATCATGGATTGATATATTCAATATAAAATTTTCTGCTGCACACCCCATTTGGCTCCGACAACTCTTCTGCATGCCTAGAAAGCTGCCGCAGCTTTCTTCCCCTTGGTGTCGAGATATTCATTTCATGAAAGTTAAGAATCTATACTAAAGTAACTTAATATAAGTGGCACCAATCAGGGTTGGGCTGTTTTAAAACAAGCTTTTTAAAACAACGTTTAAAATATGTTTAAAACCACTGAAAAAAAAAACAGTTGCATTTTAAAACGCCGTTTTAAAACATTGTTTTAAAACATAGTTTTTTTTCGTTATTGTTTATTATTATTTTGTTTATTAACATTTGTTATAAGACATTTGTGTTTGCTAATTTGCAAAACATAGAATTATAGAGTAAGTAGGTGCAATAACAATATTAATGCCAAGTAAAAAGTAAAACTCAAAAAAAGTAACTGACTAAACTTTATTTACGTTCAGGTAGCAAGCATACTAGTACTGTTACGACAGTGCTGTAGTAACATTAACTAAACCAATACTCCTAATAAAGTTAAAAGAAAAAGAAAATTAAGAAATTAAGTAAATAATTATTGAATTACAACAGCATCTATTACACAGTCCTACATCCTGCAACTGATATGTGATACAAAAAATAAAAATAACAATGAATGTTCCTTAAAAAAAAATAAAAACTATAAATATAGAGCTTTTAGGTTAATAATGTAACCTTAAACATTTTTATTTAAATGTTGAAATATTGTTACTAGCTTAACAGCTTTGTCACTTCCTAACCTATTCCTCAATTTCGAGTGAACTAGACCATATGAAGAAAATAGCCTCTCCACTCCAGCACTGGATGCAACTGCTGAAATAATTGAGTTGTCAGCTGCAACAACTCCGATGAAATAAACTGTTTTTGAGATAGCCACCATGTTAAAGAACTTAAATTGTCTACTGTATTTTTTGCAAACAAATATTGTTTACTAAATGGCGGTGCTAAGGCACGAAATGACAGTATTTCGGGCATTACATTTGGGTGAAAATCCGAAATAAATAACAATGCTCTATCAACTTCCACCTCAGAGAGTTTCTGATCTAAATACTGAGGGTCTAATAAATAAGCTAAATAATGCGCATCTGTTATAGCCAGTTGAAAAGGTGCTTCTGCTTTATGAAGTTCCAACACGTTGCTACAACCGTTAGATTAAGCTTCACTTTCACTTTGGAAATAACCCAGTAAGTCCTTCCAAATGTCTGTTGCATTTGCTATGGTGCAGGTATTTCTCTGGCATTTATCCAAAGCCCATATGTGTGCCAGTTGAGGTCTATGGGAATCCCTTTAGAAATCCAGTCAAATACGTAATTATTTTAAAACGTTTTTTTTTGTTTTAAAACAGTGTTTTTTTGTTTTAAAACAGTGTTTTTTTAGATGAAAAAAAAAACTGTTTTAAAACAAAAAACATTGTTTTTAAATAAAAAAAACATGTTTTTGTTTTTTTTTTAAACATTTTTTTGTCCAACCCTGGCACCAATACTGAGCAACTAATAAATGAGTGGCAGCGAAAGTGTTCAGTCTGTAACTGAAAAAGAAATGAGTATTTTTAAAGAAAAATTAGAAATAACAATTTATCTATAAGACCATAATTTGAGGTATACTTGAGATCTATGACGTTATCATCAGCGTTGTGACGTCATCACAATAAAACAATTAAGCAGGTAAGGGAGATAAAAGTTAGCTCTAATGAAATGGTATTTTATCTTAAATTCAACGGTGTACCAAAATGAGGGCACTAATGTAAATAATTATTTTAAATTTGCAATTTAATGTTTATTTTCAACAATAACCAATATCATTCAACATCTCATATGATTTTATAGGAGGTCTTCAAAATGCCCTTTAAATAATTCACACTTATATGTCGTGAATCATAACTTAGCTTATGGGGATAATGGTACGTCTTCCATCCAAATCGGTGACTCGCAATTCTTGAACCAAGCACATTTAAATGGATGGGTATGGTGGTTTTTTAAAATCCTATGAAGACATGCCAGTTTCTGCAGCCATGCACCTTATGGAAGCATTCCTCACGTTTTCTCCTATCTGTTTTGGTTTTTCATGATTTATGTATATGTTAACCGTTTGGAAATGAACTATTCATCTTCTTAGCCATAGCAAAAGTCACACAAGACGGTGTTCTTCTTGCGAGAATGCGTTTCGCATAGAATATTTTGTTAGGGTCAGAAAACTGAATAGAAATGATATTTTCACTACTGTATAAACTGACGGTATTTCAAAATTCTTTTTAATCGAAATTTAGTATTATAGGTCCTATTAACAGTTCCCAATTTTTAGTTAAAATCTTCGTCATTTTCTTCTCTCAATTCTTTTCTTCTTCTACTCAATGACCTGTTCTATTATCGGTTGTCCTATTCTAATAGTTATGCCTTCCTCTGCCTTCGTTTTAGTATAATGCATTTTAAAACGCTATACTTATCGTGTTTTACTAATTCTTCAAACATTTCAATAATTCTTTAAGGATGAATAGTATTATTAAAACTGTATCCTCTGCATACCATAAATGATTTAATCGTTGTCCACAAATGTTAATGCCTATCTCTATTAGTTTTAAAATAAGCTCGTGTATTATTCATTGCAAATTAGTAATTTTATGCGTCAAACAGAATTTTTAAAAAGACTGACCGACATATTAGTTGAAAATATTTCATTATATTTTTTTATCGATAAATCGAGAATTTTACAACGTACTTGAAACATTATTTGCTTGCAAAATTTAATTTTAGTTATAGCCTTTTTTTAATTAGGTTACTGCAGAGCGCAAATATAGTTAAATTTGTAAAGTCAAAAAGATTAAATTGGCTTGGCCACTTAGAAATAATGCCAGATAATTGAGCTGTAAAAATTATCCAGAGATGGAAACCTGAAGCAAATGCGGTAGAAGATCTTAAAACTATGAACACCAGGCGAACGAAAGTATCCGACAGGTAGAATTTAAAAACGTTGTTATGCAGTTCAAACCTTAGTGCCATTAGAAGAAAAAGAAGACTTAAATTAATAAGTGTTCATACATGTCCCTTTGTCAGCCTTACACATTCATGATCATAAAATGTTTTTCAGCGTGACTCACGTTATCAATCGAAAAGCTTCGGCAATCTTTACGAATTCGTCTAAATTTTGAAGTATTTCATGCATGAAGTTTATTCCAAATTCTGTTGTGATTTTTTATTTGATTTGTTCGCACATTTGGACTTAATTCAACAGACAGAAGTTGTCACTGAATCGTTCTGTTTGTCGATATTATCGACTGATGAAAAGTTTTATTGATAAATGTCGGAACAAGAGCAGAATTTTGGGAAAACAGCTATTCTGTTGAAATAAATATCATTCAAATGTAGTGATATGATGGTCGTGATAAAACCAGTATCCATATTTTTTAACATATTTTGTAGCATTTTTGAAGGAATGTCTACTCTAATGCGACATTTCACTAGTAGAACTTGATTTATTCATTTCAAAACCCAACTAAATTGTAATGTAATGTTGTTAAATTAATTTTTGCGCTTTCCTCAATATATATTTTGTTGTTTTGAACTGAATGATAAAATTCAGCTAATGAAATATGTCTTATTTGAAAACCTAGTTTTCAGTGATAAATCGAATATGTTCAGTTCTATGCGTTCCATGCCAGTATATTCTCAATTTTTTTTTGTCGTTATAGAAGTTGTTATCAAAGTTCAAAACAGTCAGTTTTCGTGAATATGCCCGTCTTATACGATGCTACAAGAGTCTGTCAGAACATCGATGTTTTATTCTTTAATGTTTCACAGTTGTTTAAATTTTCCTCATCATAGCTGTACATTCTTGTAGAATCTCCTTTTCCTTTAAAATGTTTGCATCACAGAGGTGTTCTATATTATACTGTTTCCATATTTTCATTACTTTGTAATAAATTTTACCGCAAATTTTACATTTTTGTACATATGCTTGTTTTTAATTATGTTATTATAAAAAAAAGACACAATAAATAATTCCGTCAAAGATTTTTTATATAATATTATTAGGTGTTCCGAATTGAATCATCTCAGTAAAACCAAAGTTCTTATTATCAAACTTGACAACGTCGCACCAATAGATCCATGTTTACCGCCAATGCGCGTTTATTACATATTCAAAACAAATGAAGTTTTTTAAGTTTTTAAGGATTATTAAATTGAGGCGCACTGGGCAGCATCGGCATCGGCATCGGCATTGGCAGAACCGGCGCGCCAACTAGGCTGAATATTTATATTCACGTAACAGATAGATAAAAATTTGGTTAGTAGGTTTTTTCCATACCGATGGATTGGTTAATCGCAAACAATATGATATTATTTCCAAGTTGGTGTTGTTTGGTCAGATATAGATTGTAATATTACAAAGGTAGATATATATATATTTAATGCGTTTCTCGTGGCTGTTAAAAAATAGTTCTGTAGTAGCCTAGCCCTAAACTATAAAAATGAGATGGGGGAAATGGGAGACACCTAAGGATATATTTTATTTAAACCATAATATTAAACTTTAAACAAATTTAATATTGATATAAGGTTTACAGGTATATTTTTGATATATGACATTTTTAAAACAAAACTAATTATAACTGAATTTATTTCAAAAAAAATTAAAAAAGGATTTGGTTCCCATTGCCCCATCATGCGAGCCACCAATTAGTTTAATACTTAAAGTTGGGAAAATTTCTAATAAAGGCCATAATATAATAAAATGTTAATAATAAAAACAGGAATAAAAATGGTAAAAAAACTCTAACTCTGCTTGTCTAAACAAAAGTCACAAACATATCCTTTAGGGCTCCCTTCACCCGAACTTTCAAAATGCGCTCAAATTCCGCACCTAGTGCACCGATACCACAATTCATTTGAAGGGTATAGAAGCAAAACCCGCCAAGTCATATTTTTGTGAAATCTGCGTTTGATACGGGAATTTGTTTTTTATGTGTATATACATAAGTTCAAACATAATTTAGGTGCAAATTCCACTTAAAATCGGAGTAAGTTAAACGAGAAAATACATTTAAGCTGCTTATTTTACTTTATCGTGTCCGGACATGTCATTCATAAAATTTCGGCCCAGTATCGGGCTACGTCGGTTCCATCTTTGTTAGCGAGCCACAAATCTTCAAGGGTACATCGATGAGGACAGTTTCTGCATGTAAGAAGATGTTCCATATTCTGTGTTTCTCCACAGTCACAGTTCACATTATCCTGGTCTATTTTTACCCATTTTGCCATGTTTGATTTTACTGTAGCAACCCCCGTTCTTATCCTATAGATTTTTCACGTTTAAAGTCTAGGGTCTGGCCGGTCCATTGAACCTGGGGAAGTGGAAAATACTCAGGCGGTTCATCCTTCACTGTTCCAAGGAAGCTTTTCCTAGATTTTAGTCGCTTTCGTGGTGTTCGAGCTTTGTATAGGGCATGCCGATCGTCCGCGATCTGTTTAATTTTCTCTATGTGTTCTGCAGCGCCTCTGCGTGTTGAGGGTTCTGCAAAACCCGCTGCTCTATATAGATTTGAAAGTGGCGTTGGTTTTCATGCACCCCGTTACTATCCTGCATGTCTCATTTAGCGCAGTATCAACTTGTTTGGTGTGGGCAGATCTGCTCCAAACGGGGCACGCATATTCAGCAGTTGAGAAACACAGTGCCTGTGCCGTTGTTCTTAAAACGCCAGGACGTGCGTCCCATTTACTTCCCGTTAGCTTTCTGAGTATGCTGTTCCTAGTTGTTACTTTCCCCTTTTGTTTTTATGCAACGTTGTCTGTAGGTGAGGGACCGGTCCAGAGTTACTCCAAGATATATAGGTTGGTTTATGTGTTCTAATGTATTACCATTCCACACAATTTGGAGTTTTCGCTTGGCTTCCTTTGTGCGAAGGTGGAAAGCGCAGACTTGGGTTTTAGAGGGATTAGGTCTCAGAGAATTCTGCAGGTAGTACGCTGTCATTGTTTTTAAGGCAGTTTCGAGTTTCTTCTCCACTTCTTCAAAACTATTTCCTTGAGCACATATTGCAAGAGGAAGTGCTTGGTTTCGGTCGGAGTAGGTTGGTCGTTTGTGTATATATTGAAGAGCATTGGTGCTAAAACACTTTCCTGTTGGAGGCCGTTTTTTTGAACTCTCCACCCCTACTTACTTTACCCTCCAGCATAACGAAAAAAAACGTCCTATTTTGCAGTAAGGACTATACGACCTTTCCCAGATGGTGGTCATTGAGAGTGTCGTATAATTTGCGGAGCAATGTTTTGTGCCTTACTGTGTCATAGGCTGCTGTCAGATCTACAAAAGCAGCCCCTGTTATAAGTTTTTCTTCAAAGCCCTGTTCAATGTGTTCTGTTAATGCGAGGACTTGACCGGTGCAAGATTTGCCAGGTCTGAATCTTGCTTGTTGTGGGATGAGGTGCTTGTCGACATTTTTTTCTATTCTGGCGAGTATGAGTCTCTCGTATAGTTTAAAAAAAGTGACACAATAGCGAAATAGGTCTGTAGCTAATTGGAGTTTTTTGGATCCTTTCCTGGTTTTAACAAGGCTATTACTTTAGATTTCCTCCATGATTTTGGAATTTTGCAAGTTTTGCAGCACGTTTTATAAAATTGCAAGTTCCAGTTTTTTTGCTTCGTGACCTAAATGCTTTATTTGTTCACCGCATATATCATCCACACCTGCAGCTTTCCCGTTTTTTTAACCTGTTCAGACCGTCGTGGAGTTCTTTTAGTGTAAAAGGAGTTCCTAGGTGGTTTGCAAGGTGGTTTATGTTCTTTTGGATCACCGCTGAGTTTTTTTACAAGGTTCCATGCTATTTTGCTACTATGTGTCATGTCCATTTTTTCCAGGGTCTCAATCAACTTTTCCTGTCTGGCTTGACTTAGGCTGTTGGAGTAGTACTGCTCCGCAGTCAACCGTTTCTTGGCTAAAAGGGTAAGTGGAATAGAGGGTTTCGTATGTTCTCATTAGTTCTTTGGACATCGCTGGACATCCCGGGAACATATTGTTGTTTACATCCTCTAGGGATAGTTTTTTCTAGACACATTTGTGAGTACATCTATGAATTTTTCGTAGTTCTCTACTTTTGGTTCAAGGCGTAGTAGTTCAAAATCTAGCATGTCTGCATACCTTTTGCCAGTTTTGCCTTTTTGTTAAGTTAAATCTCCTTCTGAATGGAATAGCTTGTGGTCTGACAATTGGGAAGATATTTATACCAATTGGTCTATGCTGAGTTTTTGGTATGGGGCCATATTCTACTTTAGTCTTCGTAAGTGGGTATATTTATTTAAAAACCCTTAAAAGGGCTAAAATCAAAAAAAAAGTTTTCGGACTAAAACAGGCCATCATCAGGTTTAAAATCGCTAGGTTAAAATGCCTGAGCCACCAAAATACATGGGTAAAAACCCTTTAAATTACATATAGTAAACTAAGTTTCCAGCTGTTCTCCGTGCGTAGAGGTTTTCCCCCGGCTCTGGAACTCAATTTTACAATGTATGTTACCTGAAGTCATATTTAATTTAATACTGAACATCACGTTTTTTAACATCAAGATGTATAATCTTTTATAACTATATAGTAATTTAAAGGGTTTTTACCCATGTATTTTGGTGGCTCAGGCATTTTAACCTAGCGATTTTAAACCTGATGATGGACTGTTTGGTCCGAAAACGTTTGTTTTTTGATGTAGCCCTTTTAAGGGTTTTTAAAATAAATATACCCACTTACGAAGACTAACCTCTTTTTTTTGTGATACGTGGTATACAGCCAACTACAGGAATTGTTTTCCTTGTGGATATACTACTTTGGTACATCGGTCTTCGAGGTTGTTGCTTGAAAAACAGATATCCGGGTTATATCCTCTTTTCCAAACTTTGCTATGAAAATATGGTGGAAGTTTAGGATCATGAATTAACGTGAGGCCACTCGTTTCGGCCCATGCTTCTACTTCTCATGCGTCTCCATTTGCGTCCGAATCTGCATAGCCCCAGAGTAAACTGTGACTGTTAAAGTCTCCCAGTACAAGCTGATTGGCTTGTGATTGAAAATTAGTTGGGGGTGAAAATATAAAAGGCTGCTTTGGGGGCTTGTATACCGAGGTAATTGTGCATTTTCCGATCTCAGTGGTTATTATCCCTATAACCGTGTACATTTGTTGTTTCCACAGATGAGTCAATGGTTTGAGTTCTCACAAATACCTAGCGCTCACCATGCTTATTGTGTGGTATCTCCGCAATCAGTTTCATACCAGAGACTTTCGGTCTCGCTGCAGTTTAGGTCTCTGTGGGTTTCCTGGATGCACAATACCTCACATTTCGTGTTCTTGCGGAATTCTGATAAGATGTCTTGTTTTGGCTGTAGTGATGCCCTCGATATTTATGCGCCTACGGTCAAGTGTTGGCTCTGAGAAGAACCGTTGTGGCTTGATCTTTGCCATCTGATTTGGTTTGGTCCGGACTTAAAGCTGCAAAACCCGCCTTGTTCAAAAAAAATTAGTTGCAAAGACCGCCAAGTCCAGCCTTGCTAATGGCGAAAACGTTTTGGTCTGACACGTGACTTAGCCGTTCCCCGCGAAATGTAAATGTGGCAGTTTCTAACCCATGTAATGTTTTTTAGTGCTGTTTGGATATTATTCAGAGTAGGTTTACGTAAATTTCCTTTTGTTTTTGTTGTAATAAATAACGATAATATTGGTATCTCTATATAAAAAACGACTCCAGAATGCAAGCCGGAAAAGAAATCATACAGCGTGATAAAACACAAAAGGGTAGTCGCTATGAAAAATAAGGAAGCATAGAGAGCTAGATAATGTTTCAGTGTATCAAAACTAACCAAGTTTTTTTTGTTTTTAGATATTCGGCTAAAGGTTTGCCTGAAAAACACAAGATGTGTTCATAAAAATAAGTTCTTGAAGTACAATTTATTAACTATGAGGGATCTGCAATTTTGTTCATGAAAAATTTTATTAAAATCCATTAAAACTTAAACAAGATGCTTTCATATTAAAATGTTGTGAGGCTAAGACACCGCAAAGAAGAAGAGACGAGCAGTGAGAGAAGTGGGCAGCACAATTTCTCAAAAACAGGTATCAATAAATTATAGATTACTAAAGCAAGGTGGTGAATGGATAAGTGTATGCAGAAGAGCTTTTATGCAAATTTTGGGCGTGAAAGAAGATAGAATTCAGGGTGTGGTAAAGAGGTTTTTTGTTTAAGGATTAACTCACCCATCAGAAAAACGAGGGGGCAACCGCGTTTCTAGAAAAAAATTAATCCAAAAAGTTAGCTATGAGAAATTTATTGAGAGTTTTAATGTCTGAATCTCATTACTGCAGGAGTCAAATCAAGAAAAAAAACTTATCTACTATGTGATCTTGATACAAGAAAGCTCTTCAAACTGTACGTCACATCAGTGGATAGCTCTCTATGGTTAAGACACAATTAACATTATTTTCGTTCATATTTTGCCAACAGCACTATAATAATAGGTTTGGGAACACATATTACAGACGCATGCTCTCTTTGCTCAAGATATTAAGGAAAGAGATAAGGAAAGTAAAAGATGAGGAGCAAAAAAAACAAATTAATGTTTTACAGGAATTACATAAGCTTAAAGCAAAGGCATTTTACAAAATTCTTAAAATCTTGCAAATCTTTGCAATTTTTCAATTGTAAATGGTACTTCTAATATGAAACTTAATTCTGACACAGTTCCAGCTTATCTATGGACCGATTTAAATTTGCCAAAAAACTGACAAAACAAAATTCTTGCCAAGTGTTATAGCTTCAGCGTTGTTTTATAGATTATCAAAACATAAATTTTCCAGAGATGTTAAAGAAATTTTTTGATGTGTGCATATGGCTGTCCAGGTCAAAATAAAAAATATTACAATGATCGACAATGCTTGCAAGTTTTCCTCCATAAAAAAGGCGCCTAATAATATTCGCTGTATTGAACTAATATTCCCAGTTGTAGGACACAGTTTTTATGCCACCAGATGAGTTTTTTGGTATTTCTGAAGGCCAAAATTAAAAAAAACAGAAATAATAACGAATCTAGAGACCTGCATAGCTATAATAGAGAAAAACGCCGCAATCTATAAATTGGTTGAAGACTGGGACGCGTTTGATTGGAAAACCTCAGTATCAGAAGATATTAAACCACTAGAAGCTTGGCACTTTCAATTTCAACAGTGCAAACGCTTTAGGATTTTGAAGCAAAATGATAATACAATTGAAGTTCAGGGCGAAGTCAACTATAATACTAATAATATGTAAGTGACAAAAAGAAGGCCAACAGTGTTACCAAACTATTTAAAACGCATTATGGAACTGATTGGCAAGAAAATTCCGATTTGAAGTTTTATAAAGATGCCATACATTTTTCTCTAAATAATGACGAGAGTGGCTCCACAACTATTGACAAATGAGTTATGTGAATAATTTTCTCCAGAAGAAACAACTGGGATGTAAAATTTGTGTTAAGAAAAGTTCATTTTTATGAGAAACAAATAAATATGTTTTAAGTAATAAAAATCTAATGTTTATAATAATTTATTAAGTAAAGTTTAAAAAAGAAACACGTGTTTCCGAAGTTTTCTGAAATTTCCAATCCAAAGTTGCTAAATTTTGTTGCAAATCCCACACATGTTCATAAATAAAACTAATTTTATACCGAAACTGCAGCTCAAATATTTTGTTAGTTTGTATTCTTCTAATAAAACATTGTACTAAATACAAGTAAATCAAACAGAAAACTAAAAATATCACAGGATTCCTCTGTAATATATTTTTTCACGTTTCCTGAAAATTTTGATAGATGTGACTTGGCGGATTTTGCTTCTATACCCCTTATTTCTTCTAATATCGTCACAAATAATATGTCGAATTTCGTCATTATCAAGATCGTCACATGCATCGTCATCACATTAGGTTTTAGGCATGATTTGATTGGTTTCCATATTGAATGGTCGTATCTATTAAGTTTTGTTACATATTTTTTGACTTATTCTTCCCTTGGAATTTTTAGTTGTGTTTTTAATTTATTAGTTAAGTAATTGTAAGACGTTTTATATGCTGGATTGCAATTTTGTTGCCATTTGGTTCTTGCTCTTCTTTTTTCGCAATGAGCTTTTTAATTTCTAGTGGAATATTTATTCTATACCCAATTTTATTTTTATCTGCATCGTTCGGGTATTGATTCTTTATACCATAAGGTTATTTATAGCTGCTTCTATTTCTGGAGGGCTTTTCAATCATACGTTTAATTAATATTTTCATCCAGCATTTTTGGTAAAACATTCCAATCTGTTCAAGGTCCATGGCATTTTTGGATAGGTTGTTTGTTAATTACGCAGGTGTTAATTATTGCAATAATTCCTCTGATCTTCAGTAAGTGGTAATTTACTTTGGGCCTAGCGTGTTGAAGAAGTATGCGAAATCTGTTATTATTTTTTTTTAATATTGTGCTTTGGAGTGAAATCTACTGTGCAATTAAGTAGTGCTACAAATTATTATTTCGTATGGTAATGAGCACACTTTAATTACTGTAGCTTGGATATAGTCTTTTCCGTAACTTTGCATCATTAAATATTGAATTGATTGTTTGATTAAGATTGTTCTACCTCCATGGGCAGTCTTTGTCTCGGTGGTTAGTATGGTACGTTAGATAATGACTATAATGACAAAAAATATAGTACGATTTTTCTGTAAAATGTGTTGCACATTAATAATATATCTATTAGATTTTGTTGTATGTAGAAATAATATTACCTCGTCCTTTTGATTCAGCAGGCCATTGGCGTTCGATTCAGCTATTCGTAGAAAGAATTTTATTTGCATACGAGTTTGGTTAGCATGTCTATTACAATGTTGTTTTGTTGCAAGATTTTATTAAACATGGGTTTGAATTCTTCTAAAAATTTCATAAAAATAAAGTTTGAATCTTGGTTATCTGAAGGAGCAGTACGAGGTTGTCTATCATTTTCTATATTAGCATGGTTTACGTTTGGTATTACTGTATTAGGTATAAAATTTTGGTGATGATTATACTTAGTTTGTGCGTTATTTTTATTTCTATTTAAATTGCGATAATATTCGCCTCCTTTATCTCCTCCACATAAAGCACATGTAGCTGGCGTGTTTTTGTTCTTTTTACAGCTTTCTGTACGCATACATATTGTCTATTGCAGTATGTTTTTGAATGGCCAATATAATTGTCATCTCATACATTTGATGATATTTTTGTTTTTTATGAGTGGTTTCAATTTGTATACTGCTTTGTTTTAATTTTAAAACATATTAAAAAACATATTTACGGGCTGTTTTGTAATCCTATGTTTAGTATTATTGATGTTTCTTACCTTGTGACCCAGTAATGTGTTTAATATCTTCTGTTGTATGTGAGTGGATGAAGATACTTAATTACGACTCTCTAGGTTCTTTCTTCCTTTGGGAATATGTGTGATGAATAATGTTGTTTTCTCTCAAGTATCGTGATATTTTCTGTAAATTTCTGGGCCACTACAATTTATTTTGACTGTATTATTTTCCATAGTCCTGGTTTTCTATTGTTTAACTATAGCTATTTCTGCAATTTTTATTACTGTTTCCAAATTTGATCTGATTTCCTTACATTTGGTTAATGATTTTTATTGACACATTCGCAGTTTCTGTTCATCATCGCTTGTTGGTGACATTATGTAGTATTTCTGGCTATTTCTGTTATTTATATTCGTCTTGTGTGGTGCGTTTTGTTGATTTATATATTGTTCTTGATTTGGGGGAAATATCATATTGGTGGAAGATGTTATGGGTACGTTTATTGGCATATTGTACCTGCCTGGTCTTTGTGAGAAGATTTGTAGATAACCCTGTATATTATTGATGTGTGGTTGAATCTGTATGTTGTTTGGAATCTGCATTAGTGGGTAACAATTTATTTGGTTTGGTGGATGCTGGATTGGCATTGGCTGGCTGTTTACATTTTGCACTTGCTGGCAAGTGCAAAATGTATGTAAATGTAAAATTTAAATTTAAAATTAATTTATTAAATTAATTAAATTTAATGTAAAAATTAATTAATGTTAAATTAATTACATAATTAACATTATTTTAAATGATATGATTAGGATTCTATCACACTTTTTAATTCTCTTATCTCAGGGTTATATTCGTGCTTCAATATCTATGCTTCACATGTGAAAGATAAGGTCCAAAGAATACCGGAAAAAAAAAACACATATGGGATCTAACACTATATATTGAAATAAAAATAATGAAATAAAAACTCACACTCAAATGTTTTCAATAAACAATTATTATTCTAAATCTCCTAATCAAAATATTTATATCTTTTCTAAAGTAAGTGTAAAAATTGTGTTATCAATAAAAGAAAAACTGCAGAAAAAACAAAACTATCTCTCTCTGATGATGATGGTCCAAATCCTTGTTCCTTGTGGCCTATACTATCTATTCTTAGCAGCTCCCTAGGTAATCAGCAATCTTACAAACAAATTATTGCAATTTATCGTCTTAATGATCTCCTCAAATGCACGAATCGTTCAAATCATGCTCATTTCTTCTAATTTTTGTTCATAGTTTTCCAAACGCTGCTCTATATTCCTGTTTGTTTCTTTCATTTGTTGTGTCTGTAATTGCATTAGTTGTAATATTTTATCTATTCCTGATGATTCCTTTCTCTCCTCAACTATTGTAACATTTCCTTCATTATCCGATCCTTCTTCAACAATTTTTTCCTTTTCTTTGTTATCCTCCTTCCTTTCTTGCATTTTGCTTTGACTTCTTGTGGTCGACATTTTGTTTCTTTTCGTTAATGTTTTTGTCCCGCCAAATGTGAAATTTTACACCACTCTATACGTTGCAGGACACGACAAATATTTCTCCCCAATTGTATTAAATTTTCACGACCAAATATCAAATATGCAATCAGTAAAATTCAAATAATTCAAAATAAATATCAAATGTACGATTGGTAAAGAAAATAAAAATCAAATAAATCAATATCAGTAAATATCAACTAACTACGATCAAACAATAAATCAAATTTTTTATCCACTGGAAAAATTTGTCAAAATATTTTCCAAATTCAAATTCCCTCAATGTTATATGTTTTTATCTCTGGATCACCTGTACTTATTCCAGATCTCTTTCCCTTCCTTCAAATGTAAAGCTGCGATATTTTCAAGCCCCACGTTTTGGAAGCCAGTTATTGTGATATTCAATCTTAGTGCGCCAAGCAATTAATTAGCTAATTAATTAATTAATTAATTAACATTATTTTAAATGATATGATTAGGATTCTATCACACTTTTTAATTCTCTTATCTCAGTGTTATATTCGTGGTTCAATATCTATGCTATTACATGTGAAAGGTAAGGTCCAAAGAATACCGGAATAATAAAAAACATATAGGATCTAACATTATATATGAAATAAAATAATGAAATAAAATTTACACTCAAAAATTTTCAATAAACAAAATCTCATATAATGATTCTCAAAATTTTGTTCTACGTACTGAACCTTCAAAATTGATGTTACAAACAATATTAGTTAAAATCTCAAAATACCAATTATTATTCTAAATCTCCTAATCAAAATATTTATATCTTTTCTAAAGTAATTAAGTATCTGTCAGTATCTGGAGGGATAATTATCCCTCCAGATACTGACAGAGAATGTAGCGTAGAATCTTTAAGTAATTTTAAAACTGTTTGTCCTCGTTTTAGTGTAGTGTTTTGTACAATTTTATGTCATTATTAATGTTTCCACATTCTACGCTTGCCGGATAGTTTACATTTTGACGAAATGCCCCTGAAGATGCTATTTTAAGCGAAAGTACTTGGGCTAGATTTAATTAACTTGTGCTCGATAATAGCCTTGTTTTCAAAGTTCATATCTTATATTGTTCGTTAACTCGCCGTTTATTTTTATGCCATCATTTGCATTTTCCATACATTTGTTAAATATTTCCTCGGAATACATATTGAATAGGAGTGGGGATAATATACACCCCTGACGGACACCTCTTTGATCTGCATGCTTTCAGTGAGTTCGTTGCCAATTTTGCTCTTGCTGTTTGACCCCAGTATAGGTTTGCCACAATTCGAATGTCTTGTCGTCAATACCTGTCTTTCGCAGAATACCTATCAATTTTCATGATTGACATTGTCAAATGCTTTTCTAAAATCTACAAATCACAAATACACGTCCTTATCAACGTCTCTACACCGCTGTATAAGCACCTGGAGAGCGAAAATTGCTTCTCTAGTTCCAAGTGCTTTCCGAAAACCAAACTGCGATCTATCAATATTTGACTCACATTTATCATATATTCTTCTATGAATGATCTTAGTGAACGCTTTAGTGACATGATTGATCAAGCTTATAAGCCGGTAGTCATCACAAATCTGGGCATTTGGTTTCTTCGGGATTGTAATAAATGTTGACTGCAGCCAGTTCTCCGGGATTTTACCGCTATTATATATGTTGTTAAAAAGTACAACTAGATCATCAAGGAACTGTTTGTCTGATTTACATAGGATCTTTAACATTTCGCAGGGTACATTGTCCGGACCTGCTGACTTTATTGTTTTTTAGTGCTGCAATAGCATCTTCTATCTCCGATTTAAGGATTAGGTCCTGTTTTCTCCTTCTCCATATAGGTGATCATCAGTCCTGTCAGATGCAAATAATTTTTCTATATATGATTTCCATATTTTTAAGATCGTTGATGGCTCCGAGATAAGATTTCCATCGCTATATTTTATGCTGTTGGGTGACTTATTGAATTTCCTCTTGTTTGTCATCGATTTTATTTTTTTTGTGCATATGTTAAGCTCTTAGCATTTACTTTCCCAGAAAACATTTTTTGCTTTAGTTTCTAGATTTTTTACTTCTCTGTTTGATCTTGCGTATGTTCGTCTATCATCTGGGTCATGTGTTTGCAGCCACTTCTGATATGCTTGTTTCTTGTTGTTTACTGCACTAGCGATGTCATTTGTCCAGGAAAATGGAGTATCCTTTTTGTTCCTTTGGAACGTGCCGAGTATTGCATAAGCTCCTTCATTGAATTTATTTATTATCTCTTGGTCAATATTCTGAGCTGAAGAGTAAATCAGGTTTGTTAATTTTTGGCTAAGCCATAACTTATATAAAAATGATGTTGAGTCGTTTTGCAATGCATCAATATTGTATTTGGGTGGATTCATTTAAATTGAATTGAAAAAGACTGTAAGACTTGTACACACTTCTAAATAGGTCTAACTGGTAAGCTGGTTTTGTATGTTTTCAATAAAATTGATAGTGTGTAAAATAGATTTTACACACTATCAATTTTATTGAAAACATACAAAACCAGCTTACCAGTTAGACCGATTCATTTAAGTACAGTGGTTTTGATTGTGCTGGTTGGCTTTTGATGTTGCCGTTGCGATCAATACTGTACTGTGCACTCCGGTCCTCTTACTACTCTTACGTCTTCGGCTTGTATGTGTGTTTCTTGTTTTGTGATAACATAATCTATTTTCGTTGCTTGGACCCAGGTATACTTATATAAATATATTTGTATGATTGTAGAATCCGTTTAGGATTTTCAGAGAGTGCTGTTCGCAAAATTCGATTAAATGTTCACCATTTTCATTTATTTTTGCATGTCCGTATTTACCTAAGACTTTGTCATTTATTTTTTTCCTGTCTAAGCATTAAAATCTCCCAACAGTACAATTTCTTTGCGACTATTTATATTTTCAATGAGTTCTGATAAAATTTCGTAGAATATTTGTTTATCTATTTATCTGTTTTTGATGGACGTTCTGCTGGCGCATATATTCCAATGATCTCGACTTCGTACCGTTTTCATGTAATATATACTCTAATAAATGTCTCCCTGATTTGTTCCCAACTTTTCAGATTTCCTTTTAAGTATTTTTTATCAATATTGATACGCCTGCTTGTACTCTCTTGTCTTTCTCTACTCCACTATAAACTTTTTCTTTGTTTCGGTAAGAGCTATGATATCTGATTTTATTTTTTTTTTACTTCGTCTATGACTTCATTTGGCTTGGTTCTCCACCCTTTGGATATTATACATATCCGGTTTTTTTAGGCGTTACGCCCGTCCGGTAGGGATCTATGGAGGAGTATCACCGAGCCGCAAGCCCTTATCTCTTGCCGTACTGCTCCACCATAGGCTGATCAGCATATTCTAGTCTAAGCCGCAGATTCATCTAGAATTTTAAACTGCTGTGTTAGACTTTTTGTTTTCTGTACACCGAGCTGGGGCTCGATCCCACATCCACTGAACCATTCGACAGTGAAGCGAATGAGAGGCAGCCGCACAGCCTGCTGAGCTATCTGACCGACCCTTTGGATATTCCATGTATTTATATTCAAGATCTTTGTTCCTTTGCTACGTCGTCTTCGTTTTTCCCGTCCATGTTCCGAGGCTGGATTTTAGAATTTTTGGCATTGGATTTTTTTACAAGTGCCTTACAAGGCCCTACGCCCCAACCTCCTACCAGGAGGATCAGGATTTTCTGTTAGGATTTTCTCCCTTAGTCAAGAATATGTAGTAGAAGGAAATATAGTGACCCGTCTGCCCTTGGAAACCTAACAGCCATTCAGGGTATGGATAATTATGGATAAATAATAAAGTTGTTCAGAATCGTTTCGAAAAGTTTTCAGATCTCTTATTTATTACCGAGTGTAAAGTTGTACTTCACCTTTTGGAGTAAATAAATACTTATATAAGGGTCCTCAGAGAGAAGTTTATGGAGCTTTGACAGTTACGCAATCTGTTATATCTCCTCGTAATGTTTTCTCCACGATTCTCTTTTGGCCCTTCTCAGTTCCTTATAATATTGAGTCATAGCTTTCCGATCACAAGTCTTATTAATATGCTCAATACTTGTTATTTCACAAATGTGTAGATGATCTGAATGACATCTCACTCGACACATGCCATTAAGGTTAACATAATTCAATACGGATTTAAATTTATTAAATTTTGAATATTTCTAAGCCGACTTTTTATTATGTGATATTATTTCTATATGCGATG
Organism: Diabrotica balteata; assembly: GCA_918026665.1. Classification (NCBI taxonomy): domain Eukaryota; kingdom Metazoa; phylum Arthropoda; class Insecta; order Coleoptera; family Chrysomelidae; genus Diabrotica; species Diabrotica balteata. Next base: position 49,341,871 of record OU898281.1, read on the forward strand.
GTCAAATTAACATGCAACAAACAAACACAATTTTAACAACACATAATTCACATTTTTGAATAATAAAATGCGATGCCTAAAATAACCGTACAATCTATTAAATTAATAGGTGGTAACAAAATGTACATAAAACAAACTCAAATCCGGAACTACAATTCTTGGCAGTCGACTGCATCTAATTATGAAAAGTTACGATCTTCTTAAAAGTGTTATTATTCTCTTTGTTGTCCTCTCACTTGTTCTATTCTTACGAATTGCAAAATACTTGCAATTTTAATGATTCATATGGGATTATGATTCAGTAAAGCGAATAAAAAAAATTAGAATCGTTAGTGATTGTTATAATCGATTAGATATTTTATGCATATTAAATCTTAAAGAATAATAACCTCCACCTAATCAATATAAAAGTAATCAGCAAAAATATTCAATCGCAGCATTTAATGGTTTTAACGATTGTTTTTCAACATAACTGTGCCAATGCATATAATAAATAATATGTAGATAATAAATATCATAATGAATTATTGATTTAACCATATGAAGGTCTCTTTCTTTGTAATTTCAGACCTTTCATCATCAACATTGAGAGGAAAATGACAGAACTGTCAATGTTTTTAATGTTCTTTTTCTTTTTGAGTAGACATAACCGTCTGTTTTTCAATGTGCCTTTACTAAGTTGTCGTTCCATCGTTTTCGAAGTCTTTACATTGATCATCTTCTGATTGAGGAACCGTTTCTCGCCCTCTTTACGAATCTATTTTCTTTATTTCTTACCCAGCCCTTGATGTTCACAACCTTAAATCTCCGACAAATATCTGTACTTCCAGCTCTGTCATATAGTGTCTTACCATCTATTTTTTAAGGGTTTTATCTCTGCTGTTTTCAGCATTATTTTTGCCCTGTCTGTGTCAGGTCATGTTTTTGGAACGTCTCGCAGTTACTTTCCGCGATAGATCCCGGATTCGGAATAATACAAAAATTAAATTTTAAGTACAATAAATTACTTTTGTATTAAATTACACAAGTGTGGCTTTTTATCTCCGCCTGCATTACCCACTAGGTGGATCGAGTAGCTTGGTGGGTGATGTTGCCGGTACCAAGGTAGATAAATTAGGAGGAAAAATTTATTTAAATCCTTTATAGAAGGTATATATAAATTAGGAGGGTTTTAGGGTTGGGTTAGCAGCCTGCCATATATAAAAATAAAAATAAAGCTCAAAGGTGACGAGCTTCGGACTCGGACAGAAATATGGTAACGACAAAGGCGAGAAAAAGGACGACGAATTTGAAAACGAAAAATATAATGAGAGTGGCGACGTGGAACATAAAAAGCCTAAATAACCGAGATCAGAAAATAGAAAAAGAGTTGAGAGAATATCAAATAGACATCTGCGCCCTACAGGATTCAAAGAGAAAAGGTAAATGACAGACGCGGCTTGGAGAATATTATTTACTAATATATAGTGAGGTTCCGAAACAAGAAAGAGCGAAAGAAGGTGTAGCAATAATGATCAAAACAAAATATAAAGATCAAATTAAAGAGTGCCAGTATATAAGTATCTCAGAGAATACTTTTAGTAAAAATTAGGGCGAACAGCAAAATTATTAACATAATAGGGATATATGCACCAGAAGACTGCAAACCTGACAGCGATAAAGAAGAATTCTATGATGAACTACAAACATTAGTGAAAAGAAAAGTAAAGAATAGGAGATGAAGTAACACCAGGAATAAAACAAAGGTTTAACGAAAGAGTTATCAATGAAAATGGAAAGAGAATGGTGGAATTCTGCACATCAAACGAACTGAGAATAACCAACATATTTTTTGATCATAAAATTCAACCCAAATACACGTTTGAAAATACAAGAAGATGTAGATCAATAATAGATTATGTGGTCACAAACAGAAATATTCACCATAAACAGATAGTGGATATGGGAAGTTTGACGTCACCCAATGTGGGAAGCCATCACTATTTGGTACTTGGTAAAATTAGATTCAATGAAAGATGGAAAGACAAGCTCAAACAAACCAATTCAGAGGAAATAATAAAAATAGAAAATTTAAGAGATGACTCCATAAAATCATTATATCAAACAAGGCTAGAACAGAAAATACAAATGGGGAATATCGAACATGAAAGCAATGTAGAGATAGCTAGAGAAAACTTAAAAAAAAAACATTCTGGATGCTGCCCGAGAAGCCCTTGGAACGAAAATAATAAACAAAAAGTGGTCAACGAAAACACCATGGTTTACACTAGAGGTTAAACAAAAATGTCACCAAAAAAAGAAAGCTTTTCTAAAATATAAGTCAGAAAAAAACGAATGAATCATATGAAGAATATAAAAGAATAAGAACTGAAACTCATCAATTGGTAAGAAAAACAAAAATAGATTACTGGGAAAGATTCACAAAAGGACTAGAGATGGATTTCTATGGACAACAGAAACAAGTATGGCGCTTCATAAGACAACAAAGAAGCGAAATGAAAGAACTAGTTGAAATAGAACACATACAAGAGGAAACATGGGTGGCAATCCTGACAGAAATGTTTAAAAAACAAAACGAAGAAACTTTACCAGAAACGTCAAATATAATAACTGAGGAAAAGACCAAAATTTCCCAAAACGATGTGAAAGAAGGAATAAACAAATTAAAAAACAGAAAGTCACTAGGAGAAGATCAAATACCAAATGAACTGTTAAAATATGGAGGTAATTACATTGTACAACAACTGCAACTTCTTATTAATAAAATAATCAACACGAACAGAATACCAGATGAATGGAGGAGAGCGATCATGGTGATGTGGTTCAAAAAAGGAGATAAGAAAGACCCCCATAATAATCGAACAATAAATCTTTTAAAAACAACATCTTGAAATCTTTTATTTCAATACAGTGTGCTTTGGTGCTACAAATTCGACCGACTATATCTACACAATCCTAATATTAATATTATGATACTCTCTATATTCCTAGATTAAAAAAATCGTAAAATTGAAGAGATGATGCGCTGATTAGCGAATTTTTTTGTACCTAAACATATTAAATAGTTATTCAATATTTTCCCACCTTAAGCAATATGATACAATTTCTCAAAAAAATTAGTTAAGAAAGTATCACTTGAATCTTAAAGGAGTTTTCACCACCCGGCCACATCGCATATATCTTTCATTTAAATCGGGTGCTCTGCTTTTTATCACTCCCGCACTTTTTTCACTTGGTTCGTCCTCAACCTGGAGTCGACATATGTTCTCTTGAGGTAATCTATTAGGTAGAGCTAGAGTATTACCTTCGACATTCTCGCCAGTAATAACTGCCTCGACGACTTCCACTGGGTAAAGCCTTTGTAATGGTCTCAGAAGTTGGCCTTGCGTAAGAAACCTCATTGGAAGAAACTTCATAATTTATTAACCCAGCAGCGGTCCCTAAGAGCTGATCAGCTTTTTGCTTAGGTAATTTTACTTTTTTCTTGGCAACAAGGCTATTGAATGTATATTTATTTTTAGTTTAGAGTTCAGAGACATCGAAAACAGAACGCAGCAGAGAAAAAAGCGGTTAGCGTTCTAAACTCTCTACTATAGTCTAAAGGTCTACAAGAAACGAAATTGACAATCTATCGAACCTTGGTAGAGCCTATTATGACTTATGGGGCAGAAGTTTGGCAGATCACGAAAAAAAAAGGAAAAGAATAGAAGTAGTAGAAATCAATTTATTTATTTTTAGTCAGGAAACCAAAAGTTTTCGTTGTGAACTTCACTCTGTAAAAAGCTCATTAGCCCACTTAATCTTGTTTCTAGGTGGTTAAAGGTTGGTAAGGGACCTTGGAGATAGTACGAGTTGCCGAAGCTCACACTGCAATAAAACTCTGAGAAACGTCCACTGTTTTCTGACGAAAAAGTCGGAAGTTCTAGGAATAGAACTCAGCTCTGCCAACAAATCCTACTCTCACGTCCTCGAAGGCAATACGCCGCGTAACCACTGGGTGCATGGCGCACAATGGGTATGCGTTATGTAGCTGACGAGAGAGGGTGAAAGGCGAGTTTCTGCGCCTTAAAACTGGAACATATCGCCTATGGGAATAAACCTTGACAGAAAATTGGTCTTCAATCAGGTTAGCACCCTACTACAGGACTATAAATCAGCCAGCTCAAAAAAACAGGTTAATGCCTCGAACAGGACTGAATCTACGACGATGACCAATGCGAGAAAAAGGACAACGAATTCATGGAAAACGGAAAACATACTCCGAATCGGTACTTGGAACGTAAAATCCTTGAACAGCAGAGAACAAGAAATTACCAAAGAACTAACGGAGAAAAATATAGATATATGCGCACTCCAGGAGACCAAGAAAAAAGGAAAGGGTCAAATTATGCTAGATAATTACTTGTTGATTTACAGCGGCGTGTCAAAAGAAACCAGAGCTAAAGAAGCAGTAGCCCTACTTTTACACAAGAAATTCATTGACCAAATAGAGGATTGTAAATACATTTCACAAAGAACAGTTTACGTAAAACTCAAACTAAATGATAAGTCTCTACACATAATAGCCATTTATGCTCCAGAGAACAACAGAGACGCAGACACAAGAGAAAGCTTCTTCGAACACCTCCAAAACACGATAAATGAGATCCCTAAAAATGAATTTATAATTGTTATGGGCGACTTTAATGCCCGTGTTGGCAACGACATCGTACCAGGGATAAAACAGCGTCATAACGAAGACATCAGAAATGAAAATGGAGATCTCCTCACGGACCTATGTAGCACGAATGAACTACGCATCAACAACACTTTTTTCCCTCATAAGGAACAATACAAATACACATTCGAAATATAAGAGTCAAAGGTCAATGATAGACTACATCCTGACGAACAGGGTAATACATCCCTCTCAAGTATTGGACATAAGAGCACTAACATCTGCAGAAATAGAAAGCGACCATAAGCTTGTACTTGGAAAAATCAGAATGACGACACGCATATGTAACAATAAAAACAATAAAAATAAAAAAGAAGAATACACCACAAAGCTAAAAGTCGAAAGTCTGCAGAACGAATCAACAAAACTTCTATACCAAAAGAGAGTCAAAGATAAACTCGACAACGTGCACATCGTAGAAAGTGATGGAATCGAAGAAAGCTGGGCGAAAATTAAAGCAAGCATCCTAGATTCAGCAAAAGAAGCTGTAGGAGAAAGGAAAATTCTTAAAAATAAATATTTCCAAAAGCGGAAAACTCCGTGGTTCTGCGCAGAAGTGAAAGAAAAATGCAAAGAAAAAAAGAAAGTGTTATATGAGATTGTAAACGCTCTTTCGGAGAGCCCTCAGGGAAGTGGGTGAAAGAATGATTATCAATAAATCAATATATTCTTCGATTGTTACTTTTGTCTTTATTAAAGATTTCTTTTTCAAAATCAATTTAAAATCAATAGTTGAACAATAAAGTGAAAAGGTTAATTAACAAGTTCTTATTATAACCACTGCAGTGGGGTTCTAATTACAGTGTCATACAAGAAAATTGAGAAATTTAGTGTAATGTTCGATTCTACCAAAATTAAGAATAAATTTCCACTTAGCTGTTAGAAAGTCTATCTTCTTGAATTCTGGAGACTCGATCCCAGGTGAGTACTTAATATTTATTATTATTTCCTTTATTAATCCGATGTTTTAGGCTCTTTCTCTCTTGTGGACAATTGGATATCATCCGATCCTAACTAATATGGAAAACTGATAGCCAATCCATTTAGGAGTCTCGAGATTATAAATATAAGTTGAAAAGATGATCAAAATGGTTTGGGATTAAATCACAGAGTAAAATAAAAAGGCCTAAAAAAATGTTATTATGTTTAAAACGTAAGTAGTTATTTATTTTTTCCAAAAGAAAACCTACCTTTGTTCAAATGTGGCCTTAAAGTGTTTCTAATACGAAATCAGTTTATAAAATCGAGTTTCTTTTAGTTTTAGAAAACAAATCCACACGATAGGTGATAATTGCTCAGCTTCTCGCTGCTACAACTATTAAATTTTCGGAAAACTATTAAGAAAACTCTAGAAAAGCCGCAAAATTGCGTTGTAAGTTCTACACGAACCAATACTTTTTCATACAAAAGACCACCAAAGAAAGGAAAAGAAAAAAATTAAAGATAAGTTTTTTTAATCTGGCGCCGGCCATTGTCCAGTAAGAATTTATTTAAAATAAGTTGTTGTACTACTAATAGGATTGAGATCTGTTTAAAATTACAAGAAGAAGAATTCTATCAAGCTATTTTTGACATTAACCTTTAAAATAAGAAATAGGTTTTATGGTTTGTTTATCTTTAATTCAAAGTTTATTATTCATTTAAATTTATACTTATTTTTGTTTTAGGCTGTACAAAATCAAGGAAAGAACGAATAGATCATCTCAGTGACCAAATAAAACTTGGGAATGCATTCATTTTTTATGAAATCTTGTGGAGTTGTTAACAATTATTTAGCCAAAAATAAAATAATAAAACTTTATTTCAATAATTTATTCTGAATTCTTTGGACCTGTAACAAAAAGCTTACTTAAGATACATGTCTAACAAAACACCACAAGAATACAACAATTACAAAAAGATAAGAAACGAAACAATAGCACTAGTAAGAAAAATTAAAAACGAACACTGGGAACGCTTCTCAAAAGAAATGGAACACGACTTTTACGGTCTACAAAAGGAAATATGGCGTTTCATAAGAGGCCAAAGATCAGAGATGGAAGACTTAATCGAACCGAAACACATAGATAACGACACATGGATTGAATACCTAAAGAAGCTTTATAATGATGAACAGCAAATGATGTTAGAACCAGAAACACCAGAAATCATTACAAACGAGGAAGTCGAGATAACCGTACAAGAAGTAAAACAAACTTTAGAAAAACTGAAGAACAGAAAAGCTGCAGGTAAAGATGGAATTCCGAATGAATTATTGAAATATGGTGGAGAAGCATTAACAGAACAGCTAACAGCACTAATTAACAAAATCATCAAACATAATAAAATACCTGAATAGTGGAAGAAAAGCGAATTATCCTACTATACAAAAAAGGAGATAAAAAACAACCTGAAAACTACAGAGGTATCAATTAAACACCACTTTGAAGCTTACAATTAAAATATTGCAAGGCAAATAAATCAGAGAATTACCTTAGCGAATGAACAGCAGGGTTTTCGCACAGGAAGATCGTGCACAGATGCAGTATTCATCATAAAACAGATTACCGAGAAAGCACTAGAGTATAACAGACCAGCATTCATATGTCTAATAGACCTGAAGAAAGCGTTCAATAAAGTAAAGCTTAAAGATGTAATTCACCTTCTTTACGATAGAGAAATTCCACTAAATGTTATAAAAACAATAGAGAACATTTACCAGAACAACAATATGGAAGTCAGAATAGATGACCAGCTTACAGATCCAATAGATATGGGCAATGGAATAAGACAAGGAGACTCGCTTAGTCCAACGCTATTCAATCTAATCATGGATGAAATCATCAATACTATTAATAAAGGAAGAGGATACAAAATGGTGAACAAAGAAATCAGAATACTCTGCTATGCAGATGATGCGGCCCTAATTGCATCCAATGAAGACGATCTACAAAGACTAACCCATAGATTCAACACAAGGGCAAAGGACTTTAATATGGTGATCTCTACACAGAAAACTAAAACAATTGTAATCAGTAAAGAACCAATTAGATGTAAACTGGAAATCGACGGTATCAGCATTGAGCAAGTAATGGAGACAAATTACCTAGGAATTACACTGTCTAGCTACGGAGATGTGGAGAAGGAAGTGAAAAATCAAGTACAAAAGGCTAATAAAATAGCAGGTTGTCTTAATAACACGATATGGCGCAATCCCCACATTAATACCGACGTGAAATCAAGAATCTACAAAGCAACAATAAGACCAATAATGACATACACTTCAGAGACAAGACCGGATACCTCCAAAACTCAGCAACTACTAGAAACAGCGGAGATGCGTTTACTGAGGAGAATTACAGGAAACACACTGAGGATCGAATGAGGAGTAAAGAGATCAGAAGAAAATGCAATATACCAGAAATAAATGAGTGGACACTGAACAGAAAAAAGGAATGGAACGAACACATAAACAGAATGGAAGAGACCCGATTAGTCAGAATAGCGAGGGACAAATCACCAAAAGGTAGAAGAAGTATCGGGCGACCACGCAAAAGATGGAGTGATAACCTCCAATAGAGGCAGTAATCGACATTGAACAAGCATTTTGCTTATAAAAAAGAAGAAGAAGAAGAAGAAGAAAAAGAAGAAAAAGAAGAAGAATCTTGTTTCTAAAGTTGTAACTTCTGCAGTTTCTCCGATATTTTTCATGGACACGGAAATATTAAAAACTGTGAAGATCTGTTCCATAGTCGAATCATATCTTCTTGCAAATACGACTCAATAATAGGATACATATCGCCGCATATTTGTCAGCGGTTATGCCCAAGGTCTTAAGTGAACGAAGTTGACTCTCAATCGTATTATAAAGAGCAGAAATATTACAAGGACTATTATAAACTCGACTCAAAATTAACTTTAAGATCTCTTTAACGTAAACTTCAATTTGAAGATCCTCTCTGCCAATCCTAGACAGCAAACTCCGAATAATTTTTAAGTAATTGTCGGCTACTGCAGAAAAATTCTCCACTTACCGTCTGGCCTTACTAGACTCTACAGTGGCTTGTCTCAAATAAACTTATTAGTTAAATCAATTGATGGATCAAGTTCAAAGTACCTTACACTGTATTTATCCTCTACCTCCATATCACTAATTAACTCTTCTTCGTATATCCTTTTAAAGTACCGCACTTTCCACTTCACAAAGCTCATTGTACTTTACTTGTAAAAGTTCCTTCTGTACGCTAATTTTCTGTCAGGGTCGAGTGTTCACCGGTTCAGCAAACAAACTGTCAAATAACTATAGCAAATTTCGTAAATGCACTACGAAGCACCGTTCTGCGTTTTTTATTTGATTACATTTTTCGCTTAGAAAGGTTAAAATTGCCTGAACCTCACGACAAAAACAAAATTACTCGCGGGAAAAAAATTTGCACTAAGATAAGCGAAAACAACTAAAATTTAAGCTCATATATAAGTCCTGTCACGATTGCCAAATGTTACGTTTGGAACGTCCCGCAGTTACTTTCTGCGAAAGATTCCGGATCTGGAATAATACAAAATTAAATTCAAAGTACAGAAAAATGAGTTTTGTATTAAATTACACAAGTGTGGCTTTAAAGTTTCATTTCAATATAGTTTGATTTGGTGCTGCAAATTCGACTGACTACATCTACGCAATCCCAATATTAATATTATGATACTCCCTATATTCCCAGACGAAAAAGTCGTTTAATTTAATTGCCTCACACCAGCTTTCCACTGGAGAGACGATGCGCTAATTAGAGAATTTTTTAAGTAAACATATTAAGTAGATATTCAACAGTGGTGTTTCTATTGGTCTGATGACTGTTATGTAAATTCTGGCTTTCATTTCTTCCCCGATATTTAATTTTTCCATATTTCTTTCATTCATGCAACCTACTCCTGCTGCTCTGTTTGCTCTATTCACTTGATCTTTCACTTTTGCTTCGAGCTTTTCGTATTTAGAGAGTGTAATAGAGTGTAACTTTTTTAACATAAAAGGATAAGTTGTGTAATTGTCCCAGTATCTACTATCCCATATAACCCGTATAATCCTAGTATATCTCAGTATAATCCCAGTATATATCAGTAATATCCCAGTATATGTGTAGTATGTTAAAATACATATAGTTACCTCTTAGTGATGGAATACGAATAAAATTTTACCTAAACGGCGGAAACGAAAGAAAAAGAAAAATAACAGCAATAAAATAACAGTCCTTACATTATAACCGGATGTGGAATAATACTGCGCACGTTTAGGTAAGTAAGGTAAGTGAAGGGGTACATAAACACGTTACAGTGCGTAACATGTAGAAAGGAGGAGGGTCAAAAATCTTCAAAAATTGTGTTACTAATACTTAAACCCTCCTAATAACAAAGGAACAAGTAATTATTGCCTATTTTAGGAGTGATATTTTCAGTTGTATATTTTTTTATTCAGAAACTAGTTTACCTAATTAACGATTTATTTTGTTTGTGTTTTGTATGAAAGTTGGCGAATTTAGAATTCATATCACAGTCTATGAAGTGCCTTTATGCCATCAAGAAAGATAGTACAAGAAACACCTTTTTTGTAATGTTTTTTTCAATGATATTTGTAAATCGATTCACAATGGCGGTGCAAGATCATAATTTTATGTGGGCAAGATACATTTTGCGAGGCCCTCTGCTCGCGCATAAAGACAAATTTTTTAAACTAAAAAACATGTGTCATTTCATTATTAAACTTTTATTCATGCAAAATCTAGTCAAATTTACAAACAACCTAAAGATATTTAAGATATTTAGACCTATCAACGTTAAAAAACAATTTAATTTAAATATTACAGGAACAGAAATTTCGTAGTTTTTACACTGCTGAATTGTTTAATTACATGCTGGTCAGTAGCGCACCTAGAAGTTTCCTCTGGGGGGGTTTTGATTGGGCACCGAAATTTTTTTATACTACCTCCACCATTTTAAGTCCTTAAAATTTGTAACAGTGTCAGAATAGGGTCCTGGGGGTTTTAACTCCCAAAACCCCCTGGGTGCGCCACTGATGCTGGTAATCTATCTTGGATTCTATATCAGCCTCGATATACAAAATTTTTATCGCAGAAAGTCTTGTCTGTGATATCGTACTCCTTAAATAATTATTAATAAATCACGACAGAAGAAATCCAATGATTTCTATTGACGAAACCAAAATTAGGATTTTTGCTTTAATTTGCGCCTTCTAAGAATTGCAAGGCAAAACAGACAGTGTTAAAATAGGTAAGATAGATATGGAGAATCTAAAAGTTGCATTCCACAATATGTCTCCTTATCTAAGCAAAAATATCTGACAAATTGATTTTTTTTCTTGTACTCATAAAGAGTAAATTGTTGTGGAATGCAACTGTTAAATTCTCCATATTTCTTTTAGATCTGTTAGCATCGTCTGTTTTGCCATGCAATCTATGAAAGCACATATTAAAGCAAAAATCTGAGTTTTGGTTTCGTCAGTAGAAATCTTCAGGTTTCTACTTTCGTGATTTATTATAAGAGGTCGCTATGGTTGCCGCTATTGAAGCTATTTTATTGTTGCTTCTTTGGAAGGAAAATATTTGTTTTCACGTTTAGAGCTTCTGTACCAGGCGCTCTAATGATTCCTGGTAGGAAGAAATACATACAGTGTAGGTAAAAGTTTATGGTCGGTATGGTAAAATTTAAAAGGATATCTAACACAGATATAAAATCATATTTGTAGCGAATAGACAAAGATAACAATCATATTTCCCCTTGGTCTCCCCTCCCTAAATCTTATTGACGCCCATTGCCCATTAGTGAGACGATTCTCTGGTTCCGATCCTAATATAGCTAAGAAACTAGAGGTGGATCCTCTAGTTTTTTTAATTTTTATCGGAACCGTTTTTCATAAACTGTAATTAGTTAATTGTTTACCAGTATTCAAATTAGCGAGTACACAAACATATTGGCTATTATTGTTTATGTGTATAAGTATTGAAGTGAAAGAAAATAATGAAGGATATATTTATTATAACTTGAAAAATAAATTAAACAATACAAATAGTACTTACATTTACATTACACATTATTAAATCGCGGATCGTCTAAATTGACATTTAAAAACATACGTTTTTTCACTTTTCTTGTTAACCGTGTTCTTCTTTTATTTAAAATTAAACCAGATTTTGAACATGTGTTCATATGGAACAGATTTTGTTACAATACTTTAATATTTTATGAATATAGTGGTTAAGTTAGGATATACATGGTGATGGTTTTTCCATCGCACAAATACATGTCGACTTCGTTTATATCTCTCGATACAGGTGTATGTTTAGATGAGTCATGTCCAATTAATTCATTAAAAATACACCATGGACTTAAGTCATCTCTATCAGTTTCTTTTTCTTGTACTGGTTGATTTTCAAGATTTACTAAACTTATGCAAAGACTCGTTTCATCCGTTTTCCATAGTTAAAGAACGAGCTTTTAAAAAGTTTGCAGGCTGGATTTCTGGATATAAACCGCCAACAAGAAAACTTTGTCAGGTTCATTACTTCAAGAATGTTATATCAAAACTGCATATGTTTGCTATATGCATCAATTATTAGATCACAAGATGTTAAAGAAGTAGAAAATATCTGTACTGCTACTGACCTTTGGACATCTGGAGTAACTGAGAGTTACATCGCATTAACAGGACAATATTTAACCGAAAATTTAGAATTTAAAACGGTTTTATTAGGCTGCTGCCATTTTTCTGGAAACCATAATTCAGAAAACGTTGCTTCTGAAATTAGTGAAATTATTAATCAGTGGGGTCTAAAACGAAAAGTAAATTTTGCAGTAACTGATAATGCCTCAAATATGGTCAAAGCTATTAAAGATGTTTTGGAATGAAAACATTTAAATTGTTTTGCTCATACGTTAAATTTATTGGTGGAGGACGCACCTAAATGCTGTCGTGTACAAATAGATAAAATAAAAAGTCCTTTTTTCGACAATTCGGCAAAAAACCACATTTAAAAAAAAAGTACCTTATCTTCAAAAAGGCTTTTTAAAGTATCAATTACAACGTAACAAAGTTCCCAAACGGCCAATCCAAGACGTGGAAACGAGGTAGAACTTCACCTATTACATGTTAAAAAGAATGACCGAGTTAGAAGAGGCAATCCGTTCCACATTGATATTAGTTAATACAGACTTGGACTTAAACCAAATCTAAATAAAGAACACTGGATTATTTGTTCTCAACTTTCCCAAATTTTACGGTCGTTTAAAGAAATAATAAGTACAATGAGTGGCCAAAAATACTTGAAGGGTAGTTCAGTGATTGTTATGGTACGCTGCCTGCAAGAATCTTGCAATAAAATTTTAGCAAACGGTAACCTTACATCCATAGTATCTGACGTAGTACAATTACTAATATCGGGTTTAGCAAAAAGTTTTAGAGGGATAGAACAGAGTGGCACATTGTCATTATGTACATTTATGGATTCACGATTTAAAGTGCAGGGCTTTTCTGATAAAAATGAAGCTAAAAAACTAAAGAAAGAGTTAAGAAGCTGATTACTTCTATAATTAAAGAACAAGAAGATTGTTCTATTGAAAATCAACCAGTATAAGAAAAAGAAACCGATAAACATGACTTAAGTCCATGGTGTATTTTTGATCAATTAATTGGAGATGACTCATCTAAACGTACACTTGTATCGAGAGTCCATTAGAACGATGGAAAAAGCATCGCCATGTATATCCTAACTTAACCACTATATTCATAAAGTATTGTACTGCTATTGTACTATATGTGTACTGGTTTAATTTTAAATAAAAAGAGAACACGGTTAACAAGAAGTAAAGTAGAAAAACTTGTTTTCAATATTTTTAAATGTCAAGTTGAAATCAAAATGTTATATTACACTTATTGTAAAGTAAACTTGTGGCATATTCCCAATAAAAACAGTAAGCTGCCATTTAAATCTATTTAGCCCAAATTTGATTATCTTAGAACATTGTTCAAATGCTAAAAGACAACAGGTCAAATAAAACCAATAAGTTTGGCAACGTTAAACTTCCCCTTTTTTATTATATCCACGCATGCATGTTCGGCGATATAAAGGGCGTACCTAATATACCTCTTTTTAAACAGGTGTTTCTCACTCCATTTCACGTAAGGTCCATACCGACCATAAACTTTTACCTATTCTGTATAAGCGAATATACTGAACCACTATACGTGAAATCAAATCTTTAACTGTATTTTCTTTTAATTCTTAATGATTTTCAATTTTGAGGAGCTCCTTTTAGCGGAGGCTGTACTAATTGGCATTGTTAATAATATTCTAATGACGATGTAAATATAGGTTTATTTACTTGAAATTATTATCTGTAATGTATTAAAGCAACTGTTTCACGTCTGTTACAAAGTTAGCTAAATTAGGGATCATTATTTGCAATTCTTCATATAATTCGTAAGGTTGAAAGTCACTACTCTCACCTACCCATAGTACTGTGTGTAATTTTTTTAATATTTGTTCGTGTGGAATATTTATTAATTTACTTACATCACACAGAAAATCGAAATTTTCATGTTGTTGATTTAATTAAAGCCATAATCCCACATTCATATTGGTAATAATTGAATCAAGCATAGTGTTAAAAAAATTTGCTTCAAACGTTTAAAGGTGATGCTTAAATGGACTTGGAAGGATTGCCATAGTTTGCTATCACATTAACACGCGATAACAATTAATTTATACCATACATAAAAAGATATTACAAATTCTAAACTAAGCATTTAGTTTAATTTTTTATCAATTTAGTTCGGTATTAGTATTTAGAGGTTCTCCACCCCCTTTATTTATCTATACCCTTTTTTAGGCCAGCGGTGACGTGCACTGCAGCGGGGATAGCGACTCAAGTCCTTTTTTCGGCGTGTTCATGGATTAGGTTTAAGTAATACATGAATCTCCATGGCGCGAGGCCCCTTGGACCGCGAGGCCGTGGGCTATGGCCCACGTCGCCCACGCCCTACGCCTCCTCTGTCGATTCACTAAGTTAATGGCCGAGTGATTACTTCTGAAGCCAAATTGATGGGATAATATTTTTCACATTAGACTTTAAAGAAAGACCAAAGTTTTCTTTGAAGTTTATTCAAAATCCCTCCCATTATTAGGTCAAATCCTTTTGCATTTTTGGATTGAAATTGTTTTTAATTTCAAAACAAAGACCAAACCAAAGACAACAATCTCAGCGAAGAAATTAAAAGAAGAATAGTGCTTGCCAATAAGTGCTATTATGGCTTGAGGAAACAGATGGCCCCAAAACTAGCCAGAAAAATTAAAATTAACATATATAAAACACTAATAAGGCCAGTGTTAACATACGAGTCAGAAACGTGGTCACTTACACAGAACGACCAAGAACTGCTTAAACGTTTCGAGAGAAAAACTCTAAGGAAAATATATGGGTTTGTGGCGTAGGCGCTACAACTTTGAGTTATACAGAAGTTTTGGGGAACCTGACGTTGTAAAATGTATTAAATTAGCACGCCTTCGATGGATTGGACATGTAATTAGGCGAGATGAAGATGCAACGATCAGAAAAATTTTCGACCGAAGAGGATCAGTGGGAAGACGATCCAGAGGAAGACCAAAACTTAGGTATCAAGATAACATAGAGGATGATCTAAAATCCATCGGAGTTAAAGCATGGAGAAGAGTTGCCAGAGACAGGGGCGAATGGAAGATTGTTCTGAAGAAGGCTTTGGCTCATGACCTGCTGTAATGCCACTGATGATGATGATGATTGTTTTTAATTTCATTAGCAACTTCCTTAGGGGTAACCAGTGGAACTCTCTTAATGTACTCATTTGGGTTGAATTTAGGAGATGTATCAGCACCCACGTTAAACTGAAATCTTGTTTTAAGATGTTCCGCAAAGATATTTGATTTTTTTCTCGATTTTTACGAGCTGAACTTCGATCATCTTTTCTAGTATATTTTACAAAATTATTAATCTAAGTTCATTTTGTTGTCCCATTATACCTAATTATAATTTGGAAAAATAGTGTTACACTCTTGTTGGTAATCTCAGTTTTATAAGATACAAAAAATTCCGTGCAGTTCTTTAAAAGTATCTATAGCTTATCATGTCATCTCGGTTGCTGCTTTAGAAACAAACAATAATATACTCAACTTTTTTTGCTTTAAATATCATTCTAGGTAATTTAGATTTTATTTATTTGATTTACACAAAACGATTTTTATCTGTCCGTGTTACAATGGAACAACTCGATGAAAAATGTTTGATTTTACAATGCCACTATTTCTTCATATCCTGTCCTTGTGTATATTCAAATTGAAATAATGCATGCATATCGTTATACAAAACACAGGCATTCGCACGCTTTTATCTAATACGACACATGAAAAATGCTAATTAATATAGGGGTAAATAAGAAAAACTAATTAATGGAAGAAAGAAGTAAAATTCAAACTCAAGTTATGGAAATAAACAGTTTTGGTGTTGGGAATGATATTATTACAGTGCTTTTGACTGAAAAACTAAAAAGGTACCTTACAGAGATAGACTTAGCGACACGAGCACTATCCTCATAAATGCTTAAAATCACATATTGGCAACAATATGTCGATGATACCTTCATCATTTGGACCCACAACAAGGATGGTTCGGTAACTTTTCAAATCCATGTGAATGGTATACATCCTAGTATCCAGTTCACGATAGAGTAAGAAATTTATTGCTCTTAACCGTTTTCTCGACTTCCTCATAAACAAAAACCAATTATAAGGTTTCTATTACCCTGTTTACCAAAAACTTTCCCATATTATTAATTACATGTAATTTAGTCATTAATACTCTTGTTGTCAGATCAATGCACCTTTGCGACAATTCGAGTAGATCCGCAGAATTTTGTTCTTTATAACAAGCCATTTTCCAAAATAATTACCGCGAAAATAATATCAATGGGACCATCCACAGGTGCCCATATATCTGTCGTTTAATCTTAATTAAAAAAAATTAGTCCCTTCTCACAAGAAAGATTTTCTTTTTTAATTAAAGGTGTCACTGACAAAATTGTCGAATCAAAGGAAATAAACACAATATTTATTGCTCACTAAAAACTGTTGCCCGAGCAGTTATAAAATAAAGACCTCTCCTAGAAGTCTATCCGTCAGATAAAACAACATAACTCAAAATATATCTTCTTCTTCTTTGAGTACCGTGCCCAAGTTTTAGGCGTTCGTAGCTTCCATGGCGATTTGCCGATATCGTTCTCGATCTTGCGCGGCATGTAATAATTCATCTGTTGATAAGTTAGTCCATTGACGAAGGTTTCGGAGCCATGAGTATTTCTGCCTACCAATTCCTCTTCTTCCGTTGAATATCAACTGCATTATCCTGTATCTGCTTCCTCTCATGGAACTATCCTATGTAGTCAACCGTTCTTGGACTAAACCCAGAAACAATATCGGGGATAGCTTAATCACCATTGGTCAAAGATATTTTAACAATCTGTTCTTCTAAATGTTCCTATCTTCTAGAGATGTTGGAGGCCACATTGACCCATCTTATTCGATTCACAGTAGCTCGAAATAGGTCAGTTGACGTTAGATCAGTCCATTTCCTAAGATTGGCCAGCCAGTGTATAATTCTACGTTCAGGGTCTCTCTTATCCTTAATCTTGCCCTGTAGAATCAACTGTAGAAGTCGGTATTTATCATTACGCATGATGTGGCCGAAGTAAGCCAATTTTCTGTTTTTTATGGTGTTAAGAATTTCTTTGTCTTTTCTTATCTTCTGGAGAATAGTTATGTTACTTGTGTGGTGTATATATGAGACCCTCAACATACGTCAGTAGCACCACATTTCAAATGCCTCCAATCATTGTATGGCATCTTCTGTAAGGCTCCAACTTTCTACTCCATAGAGGAGGACACTAAAGACGTAACATTTAATAATTCTTATGCGTATATTGATACTTAAAGATAAGTTGCAGAGAATCTTCCTAAAGCTGTTGAAAGAGCTTCTGGCTTTTTCAATACGAGTTTTTATTTCGTAGCTGTGATCCCAAGTATTCTTAATATTGCAGCTTAAATAATATATTTTTTCCACTCTTTCTAACGGTGTATCGTTAATTCTAATTTGGGCGTTTATGCCGCTGTTCTTACTAATGATCATTATTTTTGTATAATAATTAATGGGAAAATCCCAGTAGTTGGCTGTATACCATCGTTTAAAAAAAACATACAAAAGTTAAAACACTTCACAATTGTATTTTGGTATAAAAACATATAGTTAAAACTTTTAAAAAGTGTCGTCAAAATTTATATAGTGGTATACCGTTTTCGATCTAATCAGATCATCATCAGTGCCTTATGTAGTTGAAGCTAACAATAAAGTTGTGGCTGTGACATCCATATATGGGTTTACATCATTCCAAACAGTAGCGCACCTAGAAACAGTTTGCTCTGGGGGGGGGGGGTTTGGTTGGGCACCGAAATTTTTTTATGCTACCTCCATCATTATTTTTAACTCCCAAACCTCCCCATTGATTCCAAATTTAAATATAGTTGTGACTCTAGGTCGATGACATTGGATAAAATTTAATACTTTAGGAACTACATGTCTCCCTGCTCGTGTTAAAAACCGTACATCGTACTGTTGTAGATCTTCCTCTGAATCTTTTACTAGCTACGTTACCTTCAACGATCATTTGCTGTTTTCTTCTAGTTATAATATGTCCAAAATATCTCAGTAGGTATATTTTGGTTGATAGTAATACTATTTTTAGTATTACTTTTTTTGTATTTATTGTTATTTTGTTCTATTTTTGGACCATTTTACCAGTTTCCATAAAAGAAAACATCAAAGTCCACAAAAAATTAGGCAGTTTTGAGGTGTACCCGCTTGCTAAATTATTACTGAAACACCAAAGTAAAAAATATAAAATTTAATTCTCATTACAATCAATTGTGGCTTAATAACATAAAAATTTGCGAGAAAAAATAGGTTTGTTCTAGCAAACAGACAAACTAGTCAGAAACCGTCAGCAAACAGTTGGTCAGCGAGAGAAAATAATACAGTCATCAGTGCTATATCCCCTATACTCGCACTGGTCCACTATTCGCTGATGGTTTCAAACCATTTGAAACTGATGCTAGAACAAACCTATTATTACCGTTGCTTAGTCTGTGGTACTACACTTCATCTAATTTATATAACGATGCACGTCATCGGCGTCATAGCATCGAGCAAAAAGACAATAGAGGGAATGTAAAGGTAGTGGGGGCAAACATATTGTTAGACAGGAAGTGCGATCTTTAGAGGCCACATTAAACAAGGAAAGAGAGTCTCTCTCCTTGTTTAACATCAAATTTAGTTGGGTTATGTTATTGTTTGTCCCAAATGTCACATGAAATCTTATTTATATTGAAGTTTTTTAACAATTGTGTCGCATTTTAGACTCTTATCATTAATAATTAATTAAAACTTTCTCGTCTAGGACACATTCTGAAAAATATTATATAGCTACTGTTGATAAGTGTCGGAAAATTTAAATTTGGCGCATTCGCATTTCCGGATATGTCCGCCATCAGAGGCCACTTTTTTGGTCTCCTTTTCATAAGGATTAGATTCCCTCTTTTGTCTTATTGCTCGATGCGTCATAGCCTGTGACGTCATATAATACCAACACGAAATATTTAGGGTTTAGGTGTGTTCTTTTTAGAATCACTTTACCGAGTACACTGGCATTACAGCCACTAGGCATATTTTGTTATATACGCGTAGAAATAATATTTAAAAATTTCTATTAATGTTAACTTAAAGAAATACACAATAATATGTTTCATTTAATTTGTATAAATCCATTATAAAGAGTTTTTATCAAGAACATTTGTTCTAAACACACTGTAACTGTAATCGAACGAAGGTAAAATTTTGGCATAAATTGGTAACACTTATTTGACAGTTGCGGTGTTGACACTTTTTGTACTTTATTATTTTGAATTTTAAAGTGAATACCTCTTGTTTTATATTTTTACCTATTTAATAAAATCTGTTCTTTTTAGAACAAAATTAGTGTGTTTTATTTCAAAAATGTCACGTAAGAAGTTAAATAGTCGTTGTAAAGAGATGGTAATACTTTTGCAATAATTATGTGACCTTTTGATTTAAAATGGAGTCAGGATTTTTTTATACTTTGGCAACTATGTCAACTTCGATCTCTGACGTAGATAATGACGTAAGTCGTTATCTAAATTAGATGAAGTATACCTAAGTTCATTTGTGAACACACCTGCCATTATCATTTCTAGACAATTGTCACTGTCAATGAAATGTCATATGTCAAAACAAACCAGCTGAGTTGGGCAATATTTTGTTGTATTGATGGAAATTCTTATTATTTATGGAAGTTATTACAAATTTTAATAAAGTCATGGCTTCAGCAGTATCAGAGAAGGTTAAAGACAAACGAAATAGAGTAAGTAAAGTCGTGATTGTAACTTTTATGTATTACCTATAATTAGCTACTTAAATGGTTTGGTAAATTCCTTGAATTTAATTACTTAGGTACTAATTAGGTTAATTGTTTTATACCTTTTATTAAGAAATGGTTAAATTTTGACTTCTATCACTCCAAAATGTTGAAAAATCTAATAAAGACATATAAACTAATAATGAATTTTTATTAGGTTCTTCTAGGACCTTTGCCTGATGATTTTCTTCGAGTAAATACATCAATCCAGGAACAACAAGAAGCTGCTGACAGACAGACTGCAATAGCACTTCAACAGCATTATGCTGGTGGGACCATGTCATATGTTTACAATCCAGCAGGACGTCTTAGTATTACTGTAGCTCAGGCCAAGCTGGCAAAGAACTATGGTATGACTAGAATGGATCCTTACTGTCGAATCAGAGTTGGGCATTCCATTTATGAAACCCCTACTGATCCAAATGGAAGTAAAAATCCAAGGTGGAACAAAGTGGTATACTGGTAAGAATTATTTCATTCTGTATTAAATCGCATAACTTGTGAACCATTTAAAAATGAGAGTGTAGTGTTGCTGATCTATTTTTTCCTGTGCTTACTCATGTAATATATCCATATTAGGATTTGGTTATGGATTATAAAATAAAATGCACTCTAATTATGAAATTGATAAGATATTCAGGGGGTGCATCAAAACCCTTTAAGTTTTTTTGTCCTAATGCTTAGGACTACAATATGTCACAAAATTAGTCAATTTATTTTAACAGTTTTACCTTACCAGCACACATCAAGATTTGCCCACTTGTTATTATTTGTAACATTAAATTTTTGGATATTGGAACTTATATCTACAAACCAAAAGATATATTTTCACAAAAACGGTCATTATTCATTTCTAATTTATATTATAGTGTTTTAGTCTGTCTGTTAACCCTCCTTCCCATGGATGGGGTCTATCAGTACACCCATAAATGAAATTACTTAATTTTTCCAATTTTTTTTGTATTTTTTTCCTAGACTCAGTGTACCTTTTAATGGTACTGAATACTACACTTTCACATAATTTGGTGAAATTGTATGAATCCCTTCAATTGCTACCTGTAAAAGTATCCTAATACTTTAAAATTTACTATTAGTAACATAAAAGTATTACTAATACTAATATGAGAACCTTGCTAAGTAACAGCAGCCTTAACTTAATGCTTCAATATTGCTTTATAAAATGTCACATTTACTCCATACTGCTTATAGGGTGTAGAAACCTGGACCATAAAGGCCAATGTGATGAAGCGATTATATGCCTTTGAAATGTGGGTATTTAGAAGACTACTTTTCCTGGACAGATCACACAACAAATGGCGAAGTATTAAATCAAATGGACAGAGAACGAGAATTGTCGCCAATAATAAAAAGAAGAAAAACTGCTTATCTGGGTCTTATATTTAGAAATTCCAAGTACCAATTCTTAAAGCTTATTATGGAATGGAAGATAGAAGGAAAACGGGCCATCAGAAGAAGGAAATACTCGTGGCTTGAAAACATAAGGGATTGGACAAACCTCAATGTCTATGCACTCTTTAGAGCCACACAAGGTCGAGATGAGTATGCCAGAATTGTCGCCAACATCCACTAATTGGATAGGGTACCATAAGAAGAAGAAAGTATCTTGACAGACCCCACCCGTTTCTTGTTTTGTGCTATGGCTTGGCTAATATTGCAGCTATAAATGTATTTATTATATGTATTACAAATGCAGAATTTCAGTCTTCTCATTGATTGTTTCCAAAGTCTTTAGAAATTGTGTCAGTCCAGAAAAATATGAAAACACAAGCGCTAAATATGTGTATACCTAGAACATCACAGTTACTTGCTGCAAAATTGTCTGGAATTGAGCAAACAATGAGGGATGACCCAGCCCCAGAAAATGGGGATTGTGTAAGTATTGTAAAAAATGAAAAACTAGGTATTTTTGCCAATTGTGCAAAAACTGGTTGTATATAGAACATATAAAATCATGTTGTGCCGAGTGTGTAGGAACAAAATTAACAATATTTAACCCCCTCTATTTTCTGTTTTGAATTTTAATTTTGGATATTTAGTTTTTACTTGTATTACTGTAAGTATATTGTCTTTTTTTATATTTTTCTTTTGTATTTTACTGTGCATGATTTTTTTAATAACCTTTTGTAAAAAAATAATGGTGGTAGTTATTTCTCAGTAAGCTATAACAATACATATTGATACACATATTATATGTACATATAGGTAGTACAACTTTACATCAGTAAGTTTCCTTAAAAATATTAAACAAAAATTTTTGTTAATGAGAAAAATAATGTTTCAAATTTGGTCGTGATAGACTCCACCTGTGGATTTGTGTAACAAGAAAGTCACCTGTGGAAAGGAGGGTTAAATAAACTGAATATTAATGGAGCTTAATAGAATAGCACATATTACGCTTTGATCTACAGATTGAACCAAATTAAAACGGAACATACAATTTAATACATGTCTGTTTGAACTGCATTTGAAATAGTGGACCAATATAAAACTTGGACAAAAATAAATCCATACCTGGGTATAGACATTGTATAAAATATCGTTCAACTATCTGTCTCGCAACAATGTTGTTTGCGTAAGACGGGTTTGTCTAAGGAAGCGATAATAGTTCAGGAAATGAAGCTCAAAAAAAGTTAAAACCTTGCAATTTTTTGTCCTGCATGTATCCAGTTGAAATTTTAACAGAAGGTAGGTGATAGTCCAAGGATCAAAATCTATATCGAACGGAAGTGCGCTGAAGGGTTTTAGGGCTGAAAACTACCCCTAATTGTCAAAAATTATAAAATAACATATTAAACCTAAATATGGGTAAAATTTGGTTTGAATTAATTAAATAATGATAGTTTCGTGCTTGTGAATAAAGTTCCATCATATTTCAACCCTTAAAAAGCGACCCTTATTAGAGATTAATATAAAAAAATTAGTAATGCGAAGAAAATGATTTCACCTTAGAACGATTTGCATAAAAATTTGGAATTCAGCTCAACTCACCCTCTACTTTATAGTTTATGTCATGCCGATGAATCCTGATTGTTCTTAGGGGTGAAAACTTCCCCTAATTTTCAAAAATTGTAAAATAGTATTACAAATCTTAAGATGAGTGAAATTTGGTTTGGATTAGTTAAATAGTAATTTTTTTATACTTTAAAATACAAATTCATACATTTTCAACCCTTCAAAATTAATTGTTATGAGTGCTATAGGTGAAAACAATTTTTTGCCAAAATTTTGCAACTTTTCAACTTTTGAAAATTACCCTTTACAACATTGCAGTTTTTATAAACTAATTTATAAGATATAAATTGAAAAAAGTAGAATTAAATACAAAAAAATTTATCAACCTAAAAAGGCACCATATATTCTTATACATTTACATAAATAGTTGAAAATATTTACATTTAAAGGTAAAACAATTATAATATTAATTTTATTCGTCATCAATTACATCTTCATCGTGATCTATGTCATCCTCATCTTCTTCAATTATTGGTGGACTGTTATTGCACCCTTCACCTGAGCACCCAGAACAAGTAGAGTTACAGTATCAACCAACTTTTCTGCACCCACATGAAACGCCGCATCCTTTTTTGCATTGGCAAAAAATAATTTTCAAAAGTTCATCGGGTGCAGGTTATTTGTTTATGCGTACGGGTAATAACAAACCATCTTTGGAATACCATCCCCAATCTGTTGCTCTGATATTTTCATTGCCAAGCCATAGACATATGAGCAGATGTTTTATTCTGTTGTATGGGATTTCAAAATAAGAACGCTTAAAATTTCGAATGTATAACGCCCCACTAGCTAATATACCGGTTTTGTAGATTATTATGCTCCGAAATGTACTGTACTATACTAATGGAATTTTCCGGAAAAAAATTAACTGGTTTTTTTAACGTATTTCCTTTAATTTTTAACAATAGAGTGTTTCTTTAAAAACGATTTTTAGAGGTTTTTAAGAGCTACAAGGATCTGTGAATTAAATCTTTTTGGAACCCTTGATTTTAAATGGGGTGAGTTTAAAGGGCTCGAAAAAGATGGTGCTTGATCGTAAATCGATGCTTTAAACGGCTATATCTCGCCAAATATTCATTGTACAACAAATCTAAATAAAGGATAATTTTATTCATTAAAAAAGCTACAATTTGATAATTTTATTTTTTTCATATATTCAGTATTTTCGGGCATATTTAAAAAACGAAGGGTAAAAAATATGAAATTGTAAATCGTTTCTCGCTTTAAGCTGTACTTTTTCTAAAACTAAGCATTTTAAATGGGTCAAACTTCTTGGACGTATTAACAATACCTGTACAAAGGGAATTGCAGAAGGGTGAAGATCGATTTTAATTATGGGGGTGGTTAGGGTGTTGTTTTCATCGATTTTTTCGTAAAAAATGAGGTATTGACCTTATTTTCATCATAACTCACTCAATTTTTGAGCTAGAGTCTTTTTTATGATAGGTCTATTTATGCCCTTTAAAAAACGTTTTGTGAGTTTTCTTCCAAAAATGCATCATTTTCCCGATATTTGACTTTGAATCTTTCAAATTTGGCATTTGAAGAAAACCGCTGAACATTGATAGGCCGTATTTCGGTTCCTATTATATCGCAAAAACATTTTAAAAAATGAATTATATTTGTCTTTTTAAAAGTTACAAATTTATTATCTACAATTTTTTTGATAAAATGCACCATTTTCGAGTTATTCGCGAAAAATCGATTAAAAAAGTATGAGATTTTTATAATATAATTTGACAATCTTTTGTTGGCCAACCACCTACAGCAGAATTGAGCCGAAATACATTATATTCCTATGTTCCGAATTTATTTCGTTCAATCTGTATATATTGTTATCTTATAGGAATTTATAAACAAAAGTTAAATTTTAGTTTCCTTCCACATGGTATAAATACAATAACAATTGAAATATTTGATGAGAGATCTTTTACCATGGACGAATTAATAGCTTGGGCTCAGATTACCATTCCTGCACAGGTTTTAAGTGGGGAAACACATGAAGATTGGTACCCATTAAATGGTAAACAAGGAGAAGGAGTAGAGGGCATGATAAATCTTGTCCTTAGTTACACTGTAAGTAAAACAAAACCAACTTTTACTGTTTATTATAAGAACATGAATATTTTTAGGCATCTCCTCCAAATATTTATCCACCAAATCAACCTATTATGGTGGTGCCTAGAACTGGAGGTGGGCCAGTTAAACCAATGGCTGTATATCCGGTACCAGCATCTGAGGTTCCCCCCAATCCTGCACCAATACCAATTTTGAGTGAATCTGAATTGAAACAGGTATTTTTTTTTAATTCACTATTCAATACTTATACACTTTCTTATGAAATCTTACTAAAGTAGTGACAGCAAACAAATTTAGATATTTTTTGAATGATTATCCAGAGTTAAGATTTTGTCTAAAAATTACACAAAGTGACCAAGTTATGCAAATTTCCTGTTGTTATCAGTCATGATATGCAAATGTCTTGCAATGGAAATGGTCAGATTAGACAATATTTTAAGTATGCAATTAATACTTGGAAAGAGATGAAATTTCCCTTTTCTGTCTACTCAATTCTACTTTGTTGAAATATCCCAAAATAGTTATAAAGTTACTTTTTTTAGTTTTTTTTTTTATTTTATTCTTCAACATACGGCACTACTGAGTGTCCAGGTCGTTTTGCAATTTTTAAACTGTCCAAGTTTTAAACATGATTTTCTGTCCCAGGATAAGGACTCGAGAAATTTTGTATCCTCTAAACCTAAACCATAAAAGATAACTTGAAGATGCCCGATTAGACACACATACACGGCTTTCTCCAATAAATCGTAGTGTTGTGTTTCAAGTTACATAATAGGTAAAGATGGTATGAGAAATTTGACATGTGTTCTAGCTGAGAATATTCTGAAGAGAAAAGAGCCATTTCTGGTTGGTTTTTTAGAGGATAAGATGTGTCTACTTTATGCGATTTGTTTGATTTTTCTGAAGTGCAGTAATTTTACTACAAGTATTTATATTCAGAAATATATAGTCGGATATCATATCAATCCATCAACAACTGTATGTTATATTATGTTACATCTGTGTGTTACGCTGTAAATTCTTTTTTGTAAAAATACGTTTTCTGTTTTTACGCTGTAAAAATACGTTTTATTTTTATTTGAATTTCAACCATTTGTTGGAATAAATTGTTTTTTTTTTGGGACTGATGTATTTAATTTTTCGGCTAGCAAGTCCCCGGATAAAATATTAAATTAAAACAATTTGCTAACTCATATTACTGCGAGAAAGAAAGATAAGCCTGTATAAGCCATAGGCAAGTGAGCAGTCTTTCCAATGAATATTTGTTATCTATTTATAGAGTGTGTTGGCAACATTTAATATATTTTAACAATTGCCTCTTTAATATATTTTACATTTTTGGTTTTCAGAATGTATTTTTTTATTTAAGTAACTACGGTTACTTAACTTTTTCCTTTTTTTACAAAAAGTTAAGTAGCGCCCAATCTTATTCTATCTTTTTCTTCTTATCTGTGGTAATTTGTTCTGTTGAACCAAATACCAATTTTAAAAGCTAGTTTCGGACCCACAACTCACTCTCCACCAACCATCTAGCTGCTCTCCACATTATATCAACTGGTGTCCTTTCTAGCTACATCAAATAAAAAAAGGTTACACATTTTAAGAAGAAGTAAGAATGTTAAATATACAGTCATAACCATTTGAAACAACTCAAGGAGTTAGACAAGGGGGAAGTCTCAGCCCAGTGCTATTGATAAATGTAATAGATGATATAGTGAAAGAATGTAGGAAAACATTAAAGAAATACTGCATCGGTTGGAACAGAATGCAAATTATAAACGCTGAGATGTGTATAGTTGGAGACGACATAGTATTAATTGTGGAAACAGCAGAAAACCTGAAATACAACTTAGAGAAATGAAACCTAGAAGCAAGCAAATACAACTTAAACGTAAACAAAGAGAAGACTCAGATAATGAAAATATCAAGGAAACACGGGACGGAAGATCAAATAGAAGTAATGATAGACCAACAAAAAATACAGACAAATTCATACAAATACTTAGCAACAGTAATCAACAACAAAGGAGACATCGAGGACGATCTTAACAACAGAATGGAAAACACAGGAAAACTATTCCAAGCACTAAATAGAGGATTCCTTAATAACAAAGAAATATCAACAAAGACCAAGATGACAATATACAAAACAATATATAGACCTACAGTGACATATGGAGCAAAAAATTGGATATTACACAAAAGACATCAGAGCAGAATTCAGGCAGCAGAGATGAAATACCTCAGAAGAATGATCGGAGTAAAAAGAACTGATAGAATCATAAATGAAGAAATAAGAGAAAGTGTAACGATAAGACTAAACGAAAAGAGTAAATAATGACAGAGGAAGAAATGAAAACAGGGGAAGAAATATAGCGGGCGCCAACTATTTTTAAATAAAAAATAGTAAAATTAAACTGAAGATAAACAAATTAACAAATTACTAAAGAAATTAAAATGAAATAATTATTTAAATATAAATTAATAGAGATGTGACGTTTATAACGTTACACATTCCTACCACCCATCAGAAAAATTTCGAACACAACTGAGAAATTTTTCTCAAAGAAAACAAGAACACAATGTTCTACCTAGGCATAAATATATGCAATAGTAATCTGTAGCAACAAATAAAAAATAAATACTTTATAATAAAGCAATCAAGTTAATGAATATAAGAAGAAAATATTGATCATATAAAAAATTTAGAGTATTACTCAGGGAAATTGAATACTTCCTAACGAATTGTAGTATCCGTCAAACTAAAATTTGTTATATGTTATTAATATTATAACAAAATAATTAAATTAATGAATATAAGTAATTGTACATTATTATTCACAATAAACTTAGAGTATAACTCAAATTTGTGATATTTACAAAAAATAAAATAATTTTCAGATTATTTAGTATATATATATATATATATATATATATATATATATATATATATATATTATATATATATATATATATATATATATATGTTTGTTTTGAGGTTTCCGCGGGAGCTATATGTGCTGTCACTATTTTTCCGGGTTTGAGTCCGCGTTGTAAAATGCTGGTTTTCTTGAAAACCATTCTTTTGGCGACGTTTCATGAAGATGTCTTTTCTTGCTTTGCAATAGCGTTTCGATGTTCTTCTCGTCTTACTTGAATTCTTCGATTAGTCTGTCCGATGTAGGATTTGTCGCAGTCTCCACAGGGAATCTTGTACACTCCTTGGTTTTCTAGTGGGATTTTGGTTTTTGCGGAGTTAATCATATTAGAAATTTTCTTATCCGTGTTGAATATTGTCTCTATTTTATGTTTTCTTAGTACTCTACTGATTTTTTTCCGTAGTGCCCTTCACGTACGGCAAAATCGTCTTAGCAATAGGTTTTTCTTTTTCTTCTCTTGATTCTTTGCTTTTTCCTCCTTGTGATTTTTGTGCCTTTTCAATTGTGTACGTGGTGAAGCCATTTTTTCTTAATGCTGTTTTGACCGTTTTCATTTCTTTGTTCCTGTGTTCTTCATCTATTAATCTTTCTGATCTTATAGTCAGGGTTTTCATGACTGACTGCAGTTGTGCAGGATGGTGGTGTGAGTCAGCGTGTAGATATCTGTCGGCGTGTGTTGGTTTTCTGTATACCGTGTATCCTAAAGTTCCATCTGTTTTCTTTATTATTAAAACATCCAAAAACGGTAGCTGTTGGTCTTTCTCTAGTTCCATAGTAAACTGAATTTTGGGGTGGATGGTATTAATGTGATTTAGGAATGTATTTAGTTTTTCTTCCCCATGTGTCCAGATAATGAAGGTGTCGTCCACGTATCTCAACCATAGTTTCGGTTTATACTCTGCCGTTGTTATTGCTCGTATTTCTATTTCTTGCATAAACAGATTTGCTATCACCGGTGACAGTGGTGAACCCATGGGTGCTCCCTCGACTTGTTTGTACCTTTGGTCTTTGTATATGAAATATGTGTTGTTCAGGCAGTGTCTCGTTAGGTTTACTGTATCCGGTGGTATTGGGTATTTTTTTCCTATAATCTCTAACGATTCTTCTACTGGGACGTTAGTAAAAAGTGACACCACGTCAAAACTCACTAGCAAATGTCCCGGGTCAAGAGTCACGTCCTTTATACGCTCGATGAAGTGGCCTGCGTTCTTGACGTAAGAATCCGCTTCCTCTGCGTACGGTTGTAACTGATTGGCTAAGAATTTTGCGAGCGGCTGTGTGGGTGATCCGATAGAACTATTGGTCGTAGTGGCATCCCAACTTTATGAACTTTTGGTAAACCGTAGAGCTTAGGGCACCTAGATGATTTTTCGCGTGGAATCAGCTTGGGATGATCCTCCTTTTTTATATTTGAAACTTTGATCTTGGCCTTCGTTGTTTTTTCTAGATACGTTGTTGGATCTGTGGCAATTTTTTCGTATGCTGTGTCGTTTAGAAGATCTGTTAATTTTTTGTCGTAGTCATCTATATTCATTACTACCGTGGCGTTACCTTTGTCCGCTGGAAGGACGATTATTTCTTTGTTTTTCTGCAAATCTCGCAACGCCTCTTTTTCCTCACGTGTTAAATTTCTTTTCGGTGGTTTGGCTGTCCGTAATATCTGCGATACGTCTTGACGTATGATCTCAGCTGTTTCCGGAGGTATATTGGTAATGGAACTTTCTACTTCGCTGATAATGTTTTCAACAGGGATTCGTGCGGGTGCTACGGCGAAATTAAATCCTTTTGACAGAACACTCGTTGTGGCCTCATTTAATTCGAGATTCGAAAAATTGTAAACCAATTTGTGTGTTTCCGTCGGTGGTGTTTCCTTTTTTCTCGGTCTTTGTTCGGCTGTTAGACTATTGAACTTTTTCAGTTGTTTTATTTTTGTTAAGTCGGCGTTTGTCTCTGCTCGGAAGTTGGATAGTGTTTCCAGTGTATTCCATAGTATTGGATGTAAACTATTACTTAGAACTAGGTGTAGCTCTAGTAATTCTGAATTGACTTTGTCGATATCCCGCCTCGTGTCATGGATAGCTTCCCTAATAAGTGCAAAACTGGCCCTTCTTAAGATGTTTTTAGTTTTATAAGTCTTTTTATGAAACGTAAGCTTCATGCTTTTAGTAATTATGTCCTCGTTTCGGCAGCGTTCTAAAAAAGTGAGATTACACAAAAGTGTGCTTCGTTTGGATCGTAGTTTTTCGTATCGTCTGATGTCTGGTAGAAATTCCTTCCCGTAAAGGTTAATTATGTTTGTTTTGAGGTTTCCGCGGGAGCTATATGTGCTGTCACTATTTTTCCGGGTTTGACTCCGCGTTGTAAAATGCTGGTTTTCTTGAAAACCATTGTTTTGGCGACGTTTCGGCAAGGTCTCACTTGCCATTCTCAAGCCTGGTGGATCTACTTCTCGTCGTTTCTCGATTAGTACTGGTCAGACGGAGACAGAAATTCTGTCTCCGGCTTCTATATAAAATGTAGCTTCTCCAATTTTTAAATTTTAAAGTGTTTGTTTGTCTTTGTTTAGTGTATTTGTTATGTCCCAATTTACATTTATGACATTCTGTTATTGCTGGATAGGCCACAACTGACGAAATGCCCCTGAGGATGATCTTGTGATCGAAAGTACTTGGGCAAGATTTGATTAAATACTGTGTTCGATATTTGCCTTGTGTACCATCAAAGTTCATTTATTCGAACATTCAACCTTATATTGATCTCAATAAATGGTCATAAACTAAACAACCTACGTTTCGCAGATGACACAGCCCTTCTTGCAAATAGTCAAGCAGAGCTGATAGAACTTATACGACTGATCGAAAACGAAAGTCAAATATTTGGTCTGCAATTAAACATATCAAAGACAAAGATCATGATAGTGGATAGACTACACAACAATCATCCACACATAACCACAATTGACCGGTTCGAGGTTGTGAGCTCATACTTATATCTGGGATCATTAATCACAAACACAGGGTCATTACAAGAAGAGATTAAACGTAGATCTGATCTAGCAAAAGTTGCCACAGCAAAAATGACCAAAATATGGAAGGACTGTCAAATTTCAAGAGCGATAAAGATGAGGTTGATCAACTGCTTAATATTCCCAATACTGACCTACGGATGTGAATCTTGGACTCTGAGACAATCGGAGAGAAGAAAGATAGACGCCACTGAAATGTTCTGTTGAAGACGAATGTTACGAATTCCTTGGACCGACTGCATAACAAATAATTCAATTTTAAGAGAGCTAAAAGTTAGCCAACGACTCTCTAGTAAAGTCCATCTCCAACAATTAAAATATTTTGGGCATATTATGAGAGCAAACACAGAAAACATGGAAAGACTCATAATACAAGGAAAGGTAGAAGGCCGAAGATCACGAGGAAGATCCCCAACAAGATGGATAGATCAAATTACAGGAATATGCCAAAGACCTATGCATGAATTAAAAGAAATGACCAGAGACAGAGATCTCTGGAGACGGACAATACACGACATCACGTCGACCACTACACTCCCCCTGGGGGGTCAGGATTGAAGAGAGAGAGAGATATAACATAGGGAGATTTGTGTGAGAATTTAGTGAGAATGTTGTTGGTCATTTACTTGAGAATATGATAGTATCTTTTCTATGTCAGCTACGAAATAAAAGAGAGTTTTAATCCGAAGTTATGTCCGAGAGATAGAAGTTTCAGAACATTACTGGGAATTTCTGTTTGTGAGATTTTGAATCCATTTATCATGAAATGGTAAGCAATTGATAGGAGTGAACTCTAGATTGTTTAATTTGTTTTAGAGATGAGATAGGGATTTATTTAGAAAGGTATATTTTTAATTAAACAAGCTTCATATTTTGATCCAAAATGTTAGAAGATAATGAGAGGTTAAAGTTGGAAGAATGTTCGACATTTGAAGATGATGAATGAAAGTTATATCGGAATGTACAGAAGAAATGTGGAAGTTCAACAATCGCGCTCTCATCTGTGCGTTGATGGTATCAGCTATAATAGCCAAATATAGACCAAGAAAGAAAAAGATTTTAGTCAAATCAGATGTATCCGAGATGAAAAAAATAATATTCACGAAAAAGATGCCAAAGTTTACAAGGTTACTTTTGCTATGTTCTTCCATTTTATCTCAGAATTTTTCCCAATTATTTTTCTTTGCTGCTGTTACTAATATTTTTACCTCTTTTCTTTCATGTTTATAGTTATTGTACATACTGCATTAAAATAATAACTTTTGACTATCATTTATGAAAACTACAAATTTTTTTTTGCAAATAATTATTAAGATGGTTCTTACATATTTTAGATTGAAGAGATGTTTCCAAATGTTGAAAAAGAAGTAATCAAGACAGTATTTGAAGCAAACAGAGGAAATAAAGATAGTACCATCAACTCTCTTCTACAATTGGCTGATTAATCGTATAGTTTAAGTTTAAATTAAGACAAATGATATGTGATTCTTAAACCACAGATATCTGACTTGATAATTCCATATTTTAATGCTTGTTATTGTTATTTTATGTGTTATAGTTTTGCTTTTGTGTTAATGAAATTTTGGCCATATTTTAACAATAATTCTAGTCCAGTAGCAAGTGCAAAAATTGATAAAATTGTGCCAATAAATGTGAGCAACGAGACTTTATTATTCCATTTATACCAATTTCTATGATAAATTTCCTTTACATATTTAATAAACAAAACCTTTAGTGATTTGTTTAGGATGCTATTTTGTTAAAAAAAAATTTAGTGGTAAAAATTACAACTAATCTGGAATAACCTTTAAACCTATAACCAAATACTCAATATTTGGACAAACTAAATTTTTTTTAACCTAAATTCACGCTATTATGCAGCATCTAGATTAAATTAATTTGATAATAGAAGTCGAAAACAGGAAATTGCGCTACTACTTTTGACAGTCAGTTGATCATGTTGCCGAGAGGGGGCATTTGGGCCTGTAGGACCCATCGCCGGCTCTTCGGACTTCTTCCTGTCCCCGGAATTTGATCGGATGTTGACCATCTTTGCTTGTCGCTGGTAAAACGTGTTAATACTGCTACTGGTATAAAATAACAGTTACCGTGACAAGTATCTGTTATAGGTAACAGTTCCAAGGAACAGTTACAAAATAGCAGATCAAAATAGAAAACAGAACAGGTAAAATAATCTAAGTATTCTTTGACTTACGAAAGAAATAACTTAGTAAACAAGGAAATAAAATGGTATATAAAAATACAATGCACAGAAAATGTTTCTAATTGTTTCTTGACTTACGGAAGAGACAACTTAAGACAGAAATATAGATAAATGAAATATGTAAATATGAAACAATGTATGGAAATATTTCTAAGTGTTTCTTAGAACAGAAAAACAAACAAGAGAATCAAATATAGTAAAATAAGAATACAAATATTTGTAAGTGTTTCTTGACTTACGGAAGAAACAACTTATAATAGAAAATAAGAAAATCAAATACAGAAAAGATATGGAAATATTGCTAAGTGTTTCTTGACTTACGGAAGAAACAACTCAGCATGAAATGGTAAAATAAAAGAGACAAATATATTAAGAAAATATCTTAGATAAATATCGGAAATAATAATGCAATAATGATTATGAAAATATTTCTAAGTGTTCTTTTGACTTACCGGAAAAGAATGACTTAGGCACACAATAAAATTAACAAGTCAAATATCAGAGAAATATTTTTAAGAGTTCTTTGACTTACCAGAAAGAACTACTTAGACACAAAGTACAAAATCAAATTTATAAAATAGAAAAAAGTAAGGTAAATATTTCTAAGTGTTCTTAACTTACGGAAGAACAACTTAGATACAAAATACAAGAAAAATAAACAAACAAAATAATCAAATAATCAGTATATGAACAAATATAAGTCAAAGTAATATTCTAACCTGAAAAGGTCTGAATATACAATAATAAAATATAAATGGTTATCAGGAAATAAGAAATAAAAACAATAGCTTAGTCGGAACAATAATAGCACCGACTAGGTCTACAGAAGAAGAGGCAAGCTCGACTGACCGATGAGAGAAATTCCGTCTGCTTTTATATAAAACAAATCCTTTGTTTTACGTAGCAAAAGTGGAATTTCCCTGCATCGAGTCAATTAGAAATTCGGATTTGCCCAAACTTGGAATTTCCAAGTATTTCTCCGAATTTCTAAATGCGTCCGGCACGGCTGTCAGCTTCTGCCTGATACGCCTCCGGAGACAATCAATCAGATATTAAAACGCTCTATATAGACATGCTTTACATCTACTTATCTAGAATCATCTAGTTAATGATAACTCTGAGTCAGTTATCAGAAAACACCTCTCTGCAGCTCAGCACATGTTAAGTAAATAAGCAAAAATAACACCATTGCGGAGGTACCAGCAAAACTTTAGGGTCAAAAGTAACTTCATGAGTATACATTACTCGCAACAGTCGCTAAAAACCAAGGAACTCTATTTAACAGAATAGCTTATATAAAATAGCACAAAAGTATTCAGGACAGAGATACGTGAGAGATGGGATATGACATACGGTGACGTAGATGGGTTCACTTGTAAACCCATCTACTTGACTCAAGTATTAATTTCAAGTAGTGGTGAATGACAAATTTTATTTTATAAATATTTTAAACTTTTTTGTGTGAAACACTCAATTAAATAACAAAAGCTCCACCGGAATAACTTTTCATATGTTGGTATGCATCTGTAAACAGCGTACACGGCGGTATTATGTTTTAGTGATGCTGCGTGTAAAAATAACAGGTAATTTTTAACAAGGTTTATGTGGTTGTATATTTCCTAAAGATGTTGAAAAACCTGTATACAATTTTGTAAGTAGAGAGAACGGAACCATCGAAATACAGCAAATTGTGTTCCAAACATTTTGCGAAGGAAAATATAGATCGAACCTCGTTAGTTTGTGAAAAAATGCAATTCCGACAATTGATGAATCTCAGGTAATAATAGTTATAGATATTAATTAATTAAATAGGTAATTCAAATAATATAGGTAATATTCTGAATTACACCTGGACATTGCACAGCATACAACTTCAGTTATACATTTCATTTGCCAAAAGTTTGTATACGTGTGAACGAATAGATTTCAACTAGAAGGTTCTTGATATACTTTTCATAATTTTCTATATGTACCTTTCTCTACTAGAGAGCCTACGTATTGGCCCACCGATAGACAAAAAAATTCCTGATCTTATTGATTTCGCTATAGTAAAAGGAATATCACATACCTATCTCCAAATTTCTCCTTCATTTGACCTCTCATCAGACCATTCCCCTTTCTTCTAGATAGATCTACATTTCCAAATTCATAACTGTCCTAAATATCGAGTACTCTCTAATAAAAGAAGAAACTGGAAGAGATATAGAGAAGAAATAAAGACAACCATTAACCTAAACTTGTCTCTTAAAAGTGATGGCGACATAGAAAATGCAGTTGCTCAGCTAACTACAGTTACTCAGCAAGTTGCTTGGACGTCTACCCCAGAATTTACTTACAAACACAACTCCGAGCCTTATCATGCTCACATAAATTCACTCATATTGGAAAAAAGAAAACTGCGAAAGAGGTGGCAGCTCACTAGGCATCCAGAAGATAAAGCAAATCTTAATAGAGCTTGCAGACTACTCTGATCCAACATAAAGACAATGGAATCAACAAATATTTAAAGAACTTCTCACCTGCAGATTATACAAACTATTCGCTGTGGAAACTAACAAAAAAACTTAAACACAACGAACAAATGAATATGCCAATCAGGAAAAAAAATGGCACTTGGTCTAAAACTGGCATAGATAAAGCATATACATTTGCAAATCATCTATGTGAGGTATTTCAACCACATTAGAGGGAAGTCTCAGTTGAAGAAGAGCAGGCTATTACTCTCTAATAAAAGAACAAACTGGAACAGATATAGAGAAGAAATAAAAACAACCATTAACCTAAAGTTGTCTCTTAAAAGTGATAGCGACATAGAAAATGCAGTTGCTCAGCTAACTATAGTTATTCAGCAAGTTGCTTGGACGTCTACTGCAGAATTTACTTACAAACACAACTCCGAGTCCTATCATGCTCACATAAATTCACTCATATTGGAAAAAAGAAAACTGCGAAAGAGGTGGCAGCTCACTAGGCATCCAGAAAATAAAGAAAATCTTAATAGAGCTTGCAGACTACTCTGATCCAACATAAAGACAATGGAATCAACAAATATTTAAAAAACTTCTCACCTGCAGATGATACAAACTATTCGCTGTGGAAACTAAGAAAAAAACTTTAAACACAACGAACAAATGAATATACCAATCAGGAAAAAAATGGCACTTGGGCTAAAACTGGCATAGATAAAGCATATACTTTTGCAAATCATCTATGTAAGGTATTTCAACAGCATTAGAGGGAAGTCTCAGTTGAAGAAGAGCAGGCTATTCATGAAGTCGTAAATGCACCATATCAAATGGCTCCACTTATTAAATTTATTAAGAAATCTGAAATCAAATAAAT
Organism: Diabrotica balteata; assembly: GCA_918026665.1. Lineage (NCBI taxonomy): Eukaryota > Metazoa > Arthropoda > Insecta > Coleoptera > Chrysomelidae > Diabrotica > Diabrotica balteata. Next base: position 49,378,786 of record OU898281.1, read on the forward strand.
AATTGATAATCTGGAAATTAAAAAGTCACCTGGATATGACTTAATAATATCTAGTTTAGTACTAGAAAATCTACCCAACGAAGACGTATGTTTAATTACTTACGTATTTGATTCAATATTAAAAACAGGTTATTTTCCACTCCAATGGAAAGTTGCTCACATTATTCTTATTCCAAAACCTAATAAGGATCACACGCAAGTATCTTCATATCGCTCAATTAGCTTGTTGCCTATTCTATCCAAGTATTTGAACGGCTTTTTCTGAGAAGATTGGAGCTTATTTAATATGACAGTAATGTTTTACCGAATTATCAGTTTGGGTTTAGGAAACAACATGGTATCATCGAGCAAATTCATAGGGTGGTAAAGACTATCAGAAATTCGCTCGAACAAAAAATTACTGTACTGCTGCATTTCTAGATGTCTCTCAAGAATTCGAAAAAGATTGGCATGTAGGTCTTATCTCTCAAATTAAATCCATATTTCCTCATTCCACTGTGGTGAGTCCAAGTTAACAGTTTAAAATCAACACAAATAACGTTTACGTTAAAAAACAGTGTCGCGCCACCAGTTTCTATAAACAACACTCCACTACCAGTACCAGTTAATACAGTCGTTAAATACTTGGGAATTCATTTGGATAGCAAACTTAATTGGGACATCCACATCTGGAAGAAACGCCTTCAACTCAGCTTAATCTACAGGAAAATGTATTGGTACATGAGTCGAAAATCAAATCTAAGCCTGGAGAACAAACTCCTGATATATAAATGTATTTTAAAACCGGTATGGCAATATGCAGCACAAATCTGGGGTACAGCAAGTAATACCAACATACAAAAACTTGAACGGTTCCAATCGAAAGTACTGCACCAGATCTGCAATGCCCCTTGGTACATTACGAACCACAGATTACACCACAATTTACAGTTAGCGAAGCAATATCTGCTGTAAACTCTGTATACAAGACCAGACTATCCTGCTATACAAATCCGCTGGCCAGGATCTGTTCAACATTTCACACGAAAGAAGATTAAAACGACCAGCCCTTTGGACATCTAGTAAATATGGAGAAACAGAGCATTTTGTTTGTTAAGTTGAAGTTTAAATTAGTTGCTATATCATATATTATATTTTTATTATGTCTTACCTGGATGCTTGCCACTGGGCGGCTTCACCCCGTTATTGTACATAAATTATACATATTGCTTATTGTTTGTAATGAGACATATTGCAATAAACATTGGATGTTAAATAAAAAAGGTATAAATATTAATTAATTAAATAGGTAATTCAAATGGGAACTTTAAAACCATCAGACAATTTTAAGTACTTGGGAGTCCAAATAACATCAAAAGCAGGAAGTAGCGAAGAAATACATTCCAGGATTGGCCAAGCAAGATCAGCCACCAGACAGCTACACGGACTATTATGGAATAAAAAAATAACAAAAGAGAATAAAAGAAGAATTTATAAATCAATAATAGAAAGTATTGGACTGTACGGCGCCGAACTCTGGGATATAAACCAAAGAAACAAATCAAAAATTAAGGCCATGGAAATGAACTACTAGAGACGATGTTGCCAGCTCATTAGACTTGATAGGGTAAGAAACGAAGATATTTGGAGAGAAATGGAAATCGATCTAGACATAATAGACACAATCGAAGCCAAACGACTTAACTGGTATGGACACCTTCAGAGAATGCCGGAAAACAGATGGCCAAAAAAAAATGGAAGAATGGACTCCGCCAACTAGAAGAAAACTAGGTAGACCAAGACGATCCTGGAGAGACGATGTCGACGATGCAATGACCGCCAGAGATCTAACAACTGAAGATTGCTTCGACAGAAAACGCTGGAAATTAGGATGCGAGAAGCGGCGCCAGCTGTAGAAGACTCGCATGTTTATATATATATATATATATATATATTATATATATATATATATATATATATATATATATATATATTATATATATATATATATATATATATATAAAAAAGGATCACTCAGACGAGTGGTGGGTTCTTATATCGGTCTCTAGGTGGAGAAATAAAAGACACAGTTGATAGGCTACTTTATCTATTTTGAAGACGTTTCGCTTTCGAGTTTTGAAAGCATCATCAGTTCATCTAAAAAAGTACAATGTGAGAACCACACAAACATGGAAACGATGTTAATTGTTACCTTAAAAAGACATGTAGCAGTCAATGTTATTAACAATAATGTGAATGAAACTAAGTAAATGGACATAATACGCTGATTTTGTATAAACAATTAAGTAACTAACAACATATATGAACTTATAAAATTAGCATAGCAAATGACCATGTGGTCTAAAGTAAATTAAATGTTATTTAATGTTAATTAGTGAGAAAGAACCAAGAAAATCATAGATAACTTCCAACTATTTTATGATTATTAAGCTTTGATTTTAACTTTAGGTAGCATTATAAGTGATATTAATAAAAAATTATAAAAGTAGTGTAAATGAAGTTACCGATCAAAGCCCTACAAGTGTCGCCGGGAAAATGGCCAAACGAAAAGACAGCCAACCTTGAGGTCAAAATACTTTTGACACATCAACAAGGTGGAGGTACCAACCCAAATACGTCATTATCTACGTCAGAGATCGAAGTTGACATAGTTGCCAAAGTATAAAAAAATCCTGACTCCATTTTAAATCAAATAGATTACATAATTATTGCAAAAGTATTACATCTCTTTACAACGACTATTTAAATTTTTACGTGACATTTTTGAAATAAAACACACTAATTTTGTTCCAAAAAGAACAGATTTTATTAAATAGTTAAAAAATATAAAACAAGAGATTATTATAAATGTGTACTTATTTATTTTATTTATGTATATTTTATTTTATCTGTAATTTTGTCTATATTTCTATAATGTTGCATTTTTGTATAATTTTGACAGTGAATTTGTTCCATTTGTTAATAATAAATAAATATATGTAATAATAAATGTTAGTTCCTTTAAACATTTATGTTTTATTACATAAAATTATTTTATATTTCTATAATGTTGCATTTTTGCATAATTTTGACAGTGAATTTGTCCCGTTTGTTAATAATAAATAAATATAAATAAATGTAATAATTAATGTAAGTTTCTTTAAACATTTACGTTTTATTTCCCAAAATACATTCTTAATTGCACAGGATGACACCACTTTTAGTACTTTATGCAATGGCGTTGACGTTTAATTTACATTAAAATAGATGTCCGAAAATATCACAAAAGTCCGGCAAGTAAGTCCTCTGGACATATTATGGACGTCCGATTAAGGTCCAATTAACGTCCCGGTACGTCCATTTTACGTCCGCTCGGGACGTAAAATGGACGTCCATAGGACGTTCGGCGCAGCGACATTCGGACCAATATAGGACGTAAAACGGACGCAAATAGGACCAAAGCGGACGTCCGAGGGACGTCCTTAAAGTCCGTGAGGGACGTACTATGGACGTCCACTGGACGTACGTGTGCTATTAGGGCTAATTTATAAGATATAAATTGAAAAAAGTGGAATTAAATACAAAAAAAATTATCAACATAAAAAGGCACCATATATTCTTATACATTTACACAAATAGTTGAAAATGTTTACATTTATAGGTAAAACAATTATAATATTAATTTTATTCGTCATCAATTACATCTTCATCGTGATCTATGTCATCCTCATCTTCTTCAATTATTGGTGGACTGTTATTGCACCCTTCACCTGAGCACCCAGAACAAGTAGAGTTACAGTATAAACCAACTTTTCTGCACCCATATCAAACGCCGTATCCTTTTTTGCATTGGCAAAAAATAATTTTCAAAAATTTATTGAGTGCAGGTTGTTTGTTCATGCGTACGGGTAATAACAAACCATCTTTGGAATACCATCCCCAATCTGTTGCTCTGATATTTTCATTGCCAAGCCATAGACATATGAGCAGATGTTTTATTCTGTTGTATGGTATTTCAAAATAAGCTTAAAATTTCGAATGTATAACGACCCACTAGCTAATATACCGGTTTTGTAGATTATTATGCTCCGAAATGTACTGTACTATACTAATGGAATTTTCCGGAAAAAATTAACTGGTTTTTTTAACGTATTTCCTTTAATTTTTAACGATAGAGTGTTTCTTCAAAAACGATTTGTAGAGATTTTTAATAGCTACAAGGATCTGCGAATTAAATCTTTTTGGAACCCTTAGTTTTTAAATGGGGTGAGTTTAAAGGGCTCGAAAAATATGGTGCTTGATCGTAAATCGATGCTTTAAACGGCTATATCTCGCCAAATATTCATTGTACAACAAATCTAAATAAATGATAATTTTAGTCATTAAAAAAGCTACAATTTGGTACTTTTTATTTTTTTTCATATATTCAGTATTTTTGGGCATATTTAAAAAAAGAAGGGTAAAAAATATGAAATTGTAGATCGTTTCTCGCTTTAAGCTGTACTTTTTCTACAACTAAGCATTTTAAATGGGTCAAACTTCTTGGACGTATTAACAATACATCTACAAAATGAATTGCAGAAGGGTCCCTAATAGCACACGTACGTCCAATGGACGTCCATAGTACGTCCCTCACGGACTTTAAGGACGTCCCTCGGACGTCCGCTTTGGTCCTATTTACGTCCGTTTAACGTCCTATATTGGTCCGAATGTCGCTGTTCCGAACGTCCTATGGACGTCCATTTTACGTCCCGAGCGGACGTTAGTTGGACGTACCGGGACGTTAATTGGACCTTAATCGGACGTCCATAATACGTCCGGAGGACTTACTTGACGGACTTTTGTGATGTTCTCGGACGTCTATTTTAGTGCTGAGGATATAAATTAGACGTCAACGCCATTGAATAAAATACTAAAAGTGGTGTCATCCTGTGCATATTAAGAATGTATTTTGGGAAATAAAACGTAAATGTTTAAAGGAACTTACATTTATTGTTACATTTATTTATTATTAACAAATGGGACAAATCCCCTGTCCAAATTATACAAAAATGCAACATTATAGAAATATAAAATAATTTTTAGTAATAAAACATAAATGTTTAAAGGAACTAACATTTATTATTACATATATTTATTTATTCATAACAAATGAAACAAATTCACTGTCAAAATTATACAAAAATGGAACATTATAGAAATATACACAAAATTACAGATAAAAATAAAACATACATGAATAAATAGGTACACATTTATAAAAAGTTTCATTTAGCATTTTAGTGCTTCAAATAGTACCTAAACCTATTGATACAAAAGTTTCAGACCATATCTATGTGTGAATCATAATTAGTTCTGCAGTAAGGAACATGGAAATATAAATACTGACACAGTGAATGGGAGGAATATTAAAACAAACTAGCTGAAGCAATTCAGGAGATTGGTTATTTTATGAACAAGTTTAAAAATAAAGATTAAAAGGTAACACTTTTGATAAGAGAATCCAGATTCAAGAAATTGATCATACCCGAATAAGAATATGGTCTACACAATTTGCAAGAACAGTAGATGCGACAAGTCAGTATAAATCTAATCGACATAAAAAATGTTTTTTAATGCAATTATAACATAATAAGTGTAAATTAGTAGAAGTTGAACAACTAGACAGTAAGTAAACCATGCTGACCAATATGAAGCTGATTCTTCAGATTTATTGTCAAAAAATCAGTCAGTAAAGCCTCGAAAATTTTAGGAATAGTAGAAAGAATTATAATGGAACGATAATTAGGAATCTAATTAAAAATCCTTTGTAATAGGTATATATTTAAGGCCCAAACGGGCTAAGTTAAAAAGACAAAACGTTTTCGGAAACCATGTTCCATCATCAGTGTCTACTGATGACAGACATCATTACAGACAGACTAGACACTGATGATGGAACATGGTTTCCGAAAACGTTTTGTCTTTTTAACTTAGCCCGTTTGGACCTTAAATATATACCTATTACAAAGGATTTTTAATTAAATTTTTAATACATGGTATACAGCCAACTACAGGAACGTAGATTCCTTGTGAATTTTATTGGACGGTATGGTCAACTTGGCTTCTCAGTACATAGACACTGATGATGGAACATGGTTTCCGAAAACGTTTTGTCTTTTTAACTTAGCCCGTTTGGGCCTTAAATATATACCTATTACAAAGGATTTTTCATTAAATTTTTAATACATGGTATACAGCCAACTACAGGAACGTAGATTCCTTGTGAATTAGGAATCAATAAGTTAATGGCTGAATCAATGGATTCAGCCATTGTGATAAGCCATAAAACAGCCATAAATAAATTGTGATGAAAAGTGACCCTCAGAGATTTATAAAAAATAAGCCATAGAGGCCTACATAAAAAGAATGCACAATTCCTTAAAAATAAGTTACGATATTCCATCTGGACCAAGACCTTTATTGGTATTAAGACACTGTAAGCATGCTAGAATGTCACAAATTTTAATAGTTAAAGAGTAAATATGGCTGTGACTGATATGGGATCTTTGACTACACTTATCTACACAGGAGAAAGAAGGATTGTGAATACTGCTAAAAAAATTGGCAAAATAGTTGAAACTGTGGCTCACTAAAAACAGAACCATTCAACTTCCCTTATCCATTCCCATTCTGATTTACCTTACAAGTGTGTGGTCGGCAATTGAAAGCAGACAAGTTAATTGTTGAGTTTTAAAGTTGAAATCATAAGTATGAAAAAGATCAATACTTAATATGGAACTTTGTTTTATTTCAGCAGTAGATACTGTTTTAGGTACCTATTTTTAATAAATAAAACAGTCTCAAAAATTGACTGTTCCTTTCTGTGCACCAACCACACAATTTAATCATTACAAAATTAATCATATTTGCTAATGCAACATGCAAATTAAATTTTATTTGCCTCCTCTTTACATCTCAGATATTTCATTATCAAGTTTCAATTTCCTTCTCCATGGCAACACTGGTCTTGGAGTTTTTTCAGGCAGCATCTGAAAACAAAATTAATGTACTATAATGTAATGTAATAAATTGAACAAATTAATTTCAGATTTAGTTCATTATACTTTGCTTATTGTAAATAAATCATCATTCAAAGGCGTATAATTAAACAACTGAATTTCAAGTGCTGCAGTTTTAATGGATCTCACCTGAACTAGAAGAATACCAACAAAACCATTGGTATTTATTTCTAATGACCAAATGAGCAGTAATTACACTTTGATACTTAAAAAACAAAAATAACAGTGTATAAATAAAATATATACAGCCAACAACAAACCTTCATCTCATATAGCTAAGTGTAGTTCTTAAAGCAATCTCATAGCCAGACCTGAACATTTGTGAAATGGTAAAATTTGCCATCTAAATTACATATAAGACACAGTTAATGATATGCTTCATCGGCTGTATATGGTCACTTAAGTGATAGTGTAAGTTTTTAAATGTTCCTTAGATTGATTTATGTTTAACAGTTACAAACCTTTTAAAATCAGAGCTATATGTGTGTCTTCAAAAGTTTTATATTGCTTTTTCCCTAGCCAACTATATTTTCCTTGAATTTTATTGCAGACCAGCTTCTTATGGCTTCTCCTAACAAATTCGTTTATGGTTTCCTCACCAATTTTGGAAAGCTCATTATCCTAAAATATAAATCAACATGTAACAGTAATCTAACTACCCCACAAACTTGATCATCCATGCTTAATTATTTTAGTTTAAACTATCTAATAAAAAAAACAGGCTCTGTTAAAAAATCAAACAAACATTCATTTGCAAATTTTGGTTTCTCATAACCATGGTAAATGTCTATTAAATTTACAATTTTAGGATATATCAACAAATTATACAAACTACGATAAAACTGACTACTAAAACTCTTTTTTAATGAGATTCCATAAAAATTTACACACATTTCTATAACATTGTTTTATTGTGAAGATAAAAATATGTTTGAAATTTGAATCATATGGATCAGAGTAATTGTTCTCTGGGTGAAGCAAGAAGGGTTCTAGCATCTGAACTTAAATGAGAAAGATCGGGAACTTCTTTATAATTTTTTAATAAATCACCTAGTATTAAAGGACAAAGTCCAGTTGAAGAAATTATTAGAAAAATTTAAAACATCTCGATAAGGTTCTCCAGAATTCTCGTTACAAGCATATTTAAACCCTTCTTCAGTTTCATTGAAAAAAAAAGCTTTGTAAAGTATCATTGGAATGGTCGGCCACGTGGTAATTTGGATTATTTTAGGCACTTAACATGTTAATAAAAAGTTTAAATCGGAAGTATTGTAACCAGAACTACATATTTAAACTGAAACTCTCGTCAAAATTATCAGTTAGTGATTCGGAAGAGGTTTGAAGAAGACGGAATATGGGGGTTATTAATATTTTCAACAATATTCTCTACGTTTTTCGTAACCTTCCTCTGTTGATGACGCTTAGAAACAAATCGTTTACTTTTAAACATAAACAATTTTAAGAAAAATTACTTACCTTTTTGTAATAAAATAAAAACCAAATTCGGAAATAACCTAACAAAAATGGTACCAAACTTTTAACCATGCACTATTTTAAAAAAGACCAATGCACTGTACACTGCTTAAATAGAGTTATTTTATTTCTTTTATTAAAGCAATAATAATAATAATATTATGATTAAACTGTGCCATTTGTTTAAATTAAATAGGTATGACATGACATTGACAATATTGACAATTAATTTCATCAATCATCACATGTCATATCCAGAGATATGTAAGAGAGGGGATATGACATACCGTGAAATAGATGGGATCGGTTCGCCATATTGGAGAGTGTCTGACAGATTGTTGTTTGTGTCGAGGACTTCTGTGTATAGAAATTTAATTTTAAAAATATTTTGAACTTAATTTTGTACGGTTTTACGTTTATTTTAAAGTGAAACCATTATGGCTTCGTGTGCTTTTGTTTTGTGTCTAAATAACAGTCGAAATAATCAGAAAAATTTAACTGGAATATCTTTTCATGGGTTAGTATGAAATTGTAAACAGTGTACAGGGCGGTATTACTTCCGTTTTTAGTGATGCTGCGAGTAATAACAACAGGTAATCTTTTTAATTTGGTTTATGTGGTTGTAGATTTCCTAAAGATGTTGAAAGGAGAAATGCCTGGATACAGTTCGTAAATAGTGTGAGAACTGGGGACCTTCAAAACATAGCAAATTGTGTTCCAAACATTTTGCGGAGGACTGTAGGACCTCATTAGCTTTTGTCCGTTTGCGTGAGATTGCAATTGCTACAATTGGTGAATCTCAGGTAACAATAATTATAACAACAATAAATAATTATTATTATTAATAAATGTTTATTAACAATAAATATTTATAAATGAAGTAGGTTATTAAAATAATGTAGGTAATATTCTGAATTACACCTGGACATTACACAGTACTTTTGTATACAACTTCAATTGTACATTTCACTTGCTTTCATTTGCAAATAAATAAGTTTGTATAGGTGTGAACAAAGAGATTTCAACTAGAAGGTTCTTGATATTTTATATAAAGTACTAGTTTTTAATTAAACACATTTTTGTTTAGACCATTCTTTAAATATGTACTATTTGACATTTTTTATTGATGTAACAGCAGCAGTTCTTTGCCTTTCAAAATATGATTTATGCTCTTTTTTTATAAAGCTACTTACTTTGTGTACAAAATGAAGGTTTCTATATGTTATGGTATTTTAGGTTTATGAAGTTTCAGGACTTTTTATGAATAACATTTTTATAAAACTAATATTAAATATGTTTTCAAATGCAGTCAACTTAAGATTCACACCATTTACATACTTGTATATTAATTAATACCAGATATATCTTAAACTACTAATTTATTAAATTAAGAAAGCTCCTTTTTCTAAACCTATAATATATATATATATATATATATATATATATATATATATATATATATATATTATATATATATATATGTATACATATGTACATATATTATTAAATCTTTGATATTCTGATATTTACTGTTTTGTTTTTTCATACAGGTGCTACATATCCAGGATAATTCAAAAATTAGAGTACGAAATGTTTACCTTAAATCAAGATGAACGCCTCAGAAGTCACCAGTTTAAACTTAAAAAAAGAGAATTTTTCTACAAGATCAAGATAGAACTTTCTACCAAATAGAGTTTTCTAGAGCTGGAATAACCTTAGTGATAACATTGTATCGGCCCCTTCTACCAACATGTTTAAAAATAGACTGGATCGTTTTCTATTATAGTTGCAAATTGTTTGTATATTATATATATACAGATATATATAGATATAGATATATATATATATATATATATATATATATATATATATATATATATATATTACAAGTGATTTCAATTAAAAAATAATTTATAAACACGTAGAAATTATCAGGTATAGTGGTCTCTATTAAAAATCTTTGTTTTTTCTAAAGAATATTTCGCTATTTATTTTCTAGCTTCATCAGGAGTACAATGTAAAACCATTACAAAAATGGCGTACAAATACATTTAAAAAACACTTACAGAAATTAAAAATTTCACATATAAAAATTGACATTGAAGTATGTAATAAATGTCATGATTAAATTTTCTTAGGCACGTTAGTCACAGTAATATAATTAAAAACTTAAAATGACTTTGGGAGTAAACACAAAAATAGCAATAAAAGAAACGTTAGAAGAATGATATTTCTTTGATGAATTATTAAGGTTGGTTGTTATTAAGGTGAATATTAACTATTTCCAATATTTATAAATTTTGTTCAATATATAGGGAACATATATAGACACATGTGGGAAGTTGACTTCCCACATGTGTCTAGTTTCTATTTTCTAGGTACCAAATGTTGAAGAAACATAAAAAGCCTTATATTAAAATCTCTATTTCACAACACTACTGCACACATGTATAGTTGGTTGCCTGACTATAACCAGATAATTTTCTTTCCACAGTTCATCTTATATACATAATTTTAAAACAACAATATTGATGGTTGATACTGTTATATTAATTTATTTTACTTTAACAATTTTAAATAACGTTGACTTTTGTCTTAAGTAGACACATACAGTTATATTGACTGCTCTGTTATGACTTCCGTCCTAACTTGTCAACATTGTCATTTCAATCAGTTACTTCCATAAAGTTCTCGTAGACACACCGTCTCAGCACTAACAACTTCAAGTGGAGTCATATGTCGCCATGTTACCTAATCCAACGGTAACTTTAGCAGGTGGAGAAATTTTATTAAACATCTTAATATTTTATAAGAAATAATGTAAACCAAATGTAACTAATTATTTGTTAACGGGTTTTTACCCATGTATTTAGTGGCTACATTCATGTACACTTTGCACCTTGGTTAAAATTTAAACTTCATGTTCTTTTTAATTAAGTGGTTATACAATTTTTGGGACACTGATGACGGAATATGGATTCCGAAAACGTTTTGTCTAACATAGCCCGTTTGGGTTTTTAAATATATACCTTTTACAAACATATGGTATACAGCCAACTACAGGAATGTAGATTCCTTGTGGATTTTTGTGGTATCTACTGGTAGGTCACTTATGTAGTTTCTTTGTGTTTGATTATAATAGGGAGCTATCTCTCTGCCCTTGCTTATGTGTAATAATAATAAATTGTGTGATAACAGTAGTAGAAAACTAGTTCTTGAATTCAAATTGTTTAAAAAAAAATAAAATAAAAATATTGTTTAAAATTCTTATAAAAATTTTTAACATCAATATAATAAAGTCTTTTCATTTTTCTAATTTTTATTCGAGGGCTCGATATAACATCATATTGTGAGCTAGCTTTTGTACCAGCTTTATACATAGGATGAGGGTCTCAAACTTTAAGGTCTATATCGACAATCGCCTGTTGAGTTAGTCATTGTTGACAGTTGCAACAGCTAAAAAGTAGTAGGTACTTTCAACTGTTTAACATATCTCACGACTTTGACACTAGAAAAGATAATTTTAACTATAATATCCCTTATCGTAGGCTCGCATTACTGGAAAAAGGATCTTTGCATGCAGATATAACAATTCTTTAATCACCTACCTATACACAATTACTAATTTTATTAATTGTACATGGAAGTAACATATCTAAATGTATATAAACTTATGTAAGTGCACTTGCTTATTGTTGTTTATTACTTGAATGTAAATGTTATAATTTTAAAACCATATCATTAACTGGTTTTGTACATTTTTTGTAATAAATTTTATTATTATTATTAAAGTGTACTTGAAAAGTACTAAAAATGAAAGTAATTTTATTTCAAATAACTATTATTAACATAACTTAATGCTTATTCCCAAACTAAACAGTAAATAGTAAAAATACAGTTGGAATTAATTTGAATCCGGACCTGCCCGTCGCCATATTGGAGAGTGCATATTGTCAAAATAAGTGGTCCCATTTAGTAAATACAGAAATATCCTTTGTGTCATATCCCCTCTCTTACATATCTCTGGTCATATCACATCATTATTTTTCATTATTTTGTCCATAGATAAATAATATAATAGTAGAAATAGATAGGCAACTCAATGTATAAATTTCGTTCATTAGGCCCCTTGCGGCTGGGGTCAATACTAATCATCTTTTGGCGGCAAATTCGAATGAACACCCTTACATACATACCCTTTAGCGCCTCTTGTGGGCTATTTAGTTACTAATTAAAATTTATTGGAAAATAAGGATATAAGATGCACAATTTTTTCTAGATATACGTATATTTATTTGTTGTTTAAGATAAAACAGTTATAAAATAATAACATAATATTTATTACACATATTTGCAGAAGTTAAATACTATTATTTTTTGCTTCCTGACAACTTACTATCATTCTTTTTGTTATTTTTCCATGATTTGTACACAACGAACAATACAATAATTCACCATGTTTAGTTTTGTTACTAGCACAACACAAAAATTCTTTGCTACAATAGGTAACTCAAAATAAACTTTAAAAATTAAGTAACCAAATTTAAATTAAAATTACTAAGAATAAATGCAAACGAAAGTTAAAGATATTAAAATAAAATTGAAAACTTGTAAACAAACGGAAGATCTGTCATTAATTCGGATTGACAGAATTGACATTGCTTCGTTTGATTATTTTATTTGGTTTATGATTGGTTAAAGTCTTCGTGAGAGAGATAGGCTGTCATTTCTCTTTATTAACTCGCTGGGGTCAAAGGGTCAAAGTGATGGGGGAATGAACCAAGTCATTCATATAAGATTCCAGGCCATGATTTTGTCTTTGAAAAGACAAAAGAGACAATTATTCTGTGGAAAAGATTATCAAGATTCATCTTGTCGATAAAAATCATATTTTTACTTATTAGAATTAGCAAACATATATATTATTATCTTAGTAACTAGAATAATAAAACAATTGTAACGAATTATCTAGAAATAAAAGATTTTTACACTTTACCTAAAAACAAAAACATGTTTTGGATATATTAAACTATACAATTTTTAATTAATTGTGATTTAACCTTTTCGCTTTTAATTATTTTATTAACGTAAATAATTTTTTATTTTATTGAAATATTTGCTATTTGATCCCATAATTGGTAAATGTCGGATGTCCAGAAAACGTCCGAGTTCGGACGTCCAGGGAACGTCCGAGTATGGACGTCCAGGGAACGTCCGAGTACGGACGTCCAGAGAACGTCCATATTTGGTCCACCCAAAGTACGTCCCACTTCGTACGTCCATAGTACGTCCATTTTACGTCCAGGGACGTCCGGACCAAAACTGGACGTATATTGGACGTCCATAGGACGTCGTGTGTTACTAGGGGTGAAGATCGATTTTAATTATGGGGGTGGTTAGGGTGTTGTTTTCCTCGATTTTTTCGTAAAAAATGAGGTATTGACCTTATTTTTTTATGATAGGTCTATTTATGCTCTTTAAAAAAGGTTTTGTGAGTTTTCTTCCAAAAATGCATCATTTTCCCGATATTTGACTTTGAATCTTTCAAATTTGGCATTTGAAGAAAACCGCTGAACATTGATATTGTATTTGTCTTTTTAAAAGCTACAAATTTGACCTCTACAATTTTTTTGATAAAATGCACCATTTTCGAGTTATTCGCGAAAAATCGATTAAAAACGTGGATTTTTTCGTCTAAAAGTTGTTACTTTCAAACTTAAAAAATATCATTTTATAAAAAAAAATGTATAGCACATTTTTTGTTTAGAATCACTTTTCTAATCGAAACCTGTAGTTAAAACGTAAAAAAAAATTTCACCCGGAGATGGGGTGGCAACCACCCCCTAGGCTTTGGCACACTTTGATTCGATATAGATTTTGATCCTTAGGCTATTACCTACCTTCTGTTAAATTTCAAGTCAATCCACGCCGCACGAAAAAATTGCGAGGTGAAATGCTACATTTCCTGGACTATAACTGGTTTGACAGCATAATAAAATCGTAGATTTATGTGTAGCTTTCAATTTTTATGAGTTCAGAATCCAGCAGCCCGCTGAAGTATGGGAATTTTTATAATATAATTATTTGACAATCTTTTGTTGGCCAACCAGCTACAGCAGAATTGAGCCGAAATACATTATATTCCTATGTTCCGAATTTATTTCGTTCAATCTGTATATAATGTCTATGTGTCAAAATAAATGTGGCGAAAGCAATGCAAACTAGTTTTATTTAATTAAAAATATAATACAGTCCTACAGAAATATAAAAAAAAGTAAATAAAACTTCTAACAAAAAAAAATTAAAAACTTATTCTGTATCAAAAAATACACACAACCAAACTTGGAAATCACCCAGTATTTCCGATTTTGTAAAGTATTACTAAATTTTTTTAATGGAAAATGAACCACATTTTATACTAAACCAGTTTAATTACTATCAAAAAATGTTACAAATGCTTCAAATTCACAAAAACGCAAAAAAAACACGAACAAATGAAAACATTGCAATGGTTGACTAAAGAAAGATACAGTCTTGTTGTTCATTTTAATAGTCAGTGTTGCCACTTCTAGGTCTAATACAAGGTTCAATCCGACGGGGAATGCTTCTAATCAAATCGTCAACTTGTTCATGAGGTAAGTTTGCCCATCCTTCTAGAGCTTCAATGAGCTGATCCGCATTACCTGGACTATCACTTCGAGCTCTAATCCTTCTTTTAATGAGGTTCCACACATGCTCAATGGGATTAATATCAGGTGAGCAGGCGGGCTAGCTCAGGACAGTGACATATTCAGTTTCCAGAAAGTCTGTGGCAACTCTGCTGGTATGTGGAGGGGCATTATCGTGCATGAAAATGAAAATATTTTCCACTGCACCTCGCCACAGCAACTATTGGTTCTAGTAGAAAATCGACATACCGGCGACCCGTTAAACTTTGCCGTAAGGGGTGCAAAGCTGTTTTTTCTCCCATCATAATACCTCCCCAAAACATTAAAGTTCCTCCTTTATATTTTGGAACGGATCTGGCAGTTTAGCTTGTCTGCCTCGACCTCTTAAAACCCGAATTCGACGGTCATCTGATCTCAGGCCAATTCTGGTTTCATCTGTAAAAAGGGCATTTTGCCAATCTTCATTTGTCCAGTTCTGGTGTTCCAGACACCAATTAAGCCTATCAATTTTTGTTCTCGGGAACCCTCAACTGACTCCTGCTAAATAAATTTTGGGAACGAAGTCTTTTTCGTACTGTTTCAACTGAAATGCCAATACCTGTAGTCTGTAAAAGTTGCCTTTGGAGCTCCGGATGAGAAGAGGTTGGATTTCTTCTAGCTATTTAACCTAAAACCGGTCTTGTCGACCACTTGTTACTCTACGACGACTTTCTCTAGGCCTGTTGTGACCTGTTCTTGAGGGTACCCAATTCTTAAAATCTTGCATATGTTTTTGACATGTCACGCTCTGCGAGACGTGTAGCGTAGCTGCAATTTGCCTTTGTGAACATTTGACAAACCTACGTGGGGCATATTACCTTTTTTGAATACAAACTTAATTTTACTCAAACTTGACACAAATAATAAATTTTTTCAATGTGCATTTGATCAAATTTTATCAATTATGAATCGTACTTCCAACAAAAACCTTTATCTCCGATCTGCAAAAACAGTTGTCATACATTTTTTATTCTTAGTAAGAAATACTGGGTGATTCCATATAAATTTGGTTGTGTGTATATCCTCTCTACGGAGAAAACAAGAGACACAGGCTTTATTTTACTATAAATACAGTTCCCTAAAAATATAAAAATAAAAACAAGTTATAAAAAAATATACAAACTTCATTTCTCTCAAGCTATTTTCTTGTATAGCGAATTAGATACGTTTCGTATTTTAAACTTTTTTAAAGTAAAATTATTCTGGCTTATTCCCAGTAAAAATAGTAAACTAAAGTTTATTTCTAACATGTGATTTCAATTTCATCTAATTCCATATCTACACACTTTTTTCATGTCTTTAAAATACTTTGGACGTACATTGGAATTAAAATAACATTTATATTTTCTTAATAAACCACTTTTAACTGATAAAATGTATACAGGGCCGGCGATAACGAGACTACATGGGATTGATGGGATGCACTGTAGACGGGCGCCAATAAGAATTGTTTTTTCTGCTAGTGTTAGTAAAATAGAATAATTAATTTTTTAAATTTCAATTGCAGTCATAGAACTACCGTATCGCAATAGAATTTATTGGTAAGTGTATTATGTTTGAAAAAACAAACAATTTTGCACTTAGATATAAGAAAACCTCATTAAGATATAAGCTGATAAAATAACTCAAATGTATATAAGAGTGACGAGATTAGAACATAGCGCTAAAGGAGCTATACCAAAAAGTAAGAATGGCTAAACAACTACAAATGATGAAATGGACTGGTACAATATCAGAATGAGTTCCAAGCAATGCTAGATATAGAGGAAGTTGATTTATGTCTCATATCTCAAACTTCTTCTTCTTTAAGTGCCGTCTCCCAATCGGAGGTTGAATATCATCATCACTATCTTTACTTTGTCTATTGCTGCTCTAAAGAGTTCTATAGAACTGCATTTAAACATGACACTCTCTTTCTTCCTATACTCCTTCCTCCTCTTATCTTTCCCTGTATTATCAGCCTTAGCAGTTCATATCGCTGTCCCCTCATTACGTGTCCCAGATATTGTAACTTTCTTATTTTTTTTGTGTTTATTATTTCGCATTCTTTGCCCATTTCTCGCAATACTTCCGTGTTAGTTTTAGTTATAACTCAATATCTCAAACACATTTCACTAAACAATCTTTTATTTTTAGAGGATACAGGGTATACCGCACTATACATCCTTAGAATGCAGCAAAAGGAGGCAGCGCAATAACAATAAAAGAAAGCATTCAACATTATGAGAAGCTAAAATATGAAACAGAACATATACAAGCAACTATAGTGTCAGACTCAAAACTAATTGCAAAATGAATGTAAGCTTGATTTATAGCCCCCCTAACAATTCCATTAAACAAGAACAGTATGCATAATACATGAAAAGTTTGGAAAAAAGATATATCATTGGAAGTGACCTTAAGGCAAAGCACGCCCAATGGGGATAAAGATTAATAACTCAATGAAAATAGTTACTGGCAGAGTAAACCGACTTATTGGCCAACAGATAGAAACAAAATGCCTGACTTAATCTTCGTTATTAAAAATATTTCATCCAATTATATAGATATTAATAATGTTCAGATCATTCACATATAATACTCACTGTGAGTGACACGATCATTAGAAAGGAGTGTAATCCAATACTAACAAATAAACTTACAGACTGGAAAAGTTTTAGATCGATCCTTGAAGATAGAATTGAATTAGCAGTACCATTAAAAAACCTGAACGATTAGATGAGGAAGTAGTTGTTTGTTCAAAATTTACAAAAATCATCATGGGAAAGTAATCCTACTCTAAGATCAAAAGTAAATGGAAACAACTATCCAAAAGAAATTAGAAAGTTAATTAAATAGAAAAGAAAACAAAAAAGAAAGTGGTAACATACCGAAGCTTCTCAAAATAAAACAAATTTAAACAATTCTAGTCAAAAAATGAGTCAATCTGTATACTCTTTATGAAAAGCAACAAAAAGGCTAAAAAGACCAGTAACCCATTCTCCTCCCACTAAAATGGAAGTCGGTAGTTGGGTTATAAGCAAGAAACAAAAACAGAAATTTGCCGCACATTTATAAAATATACATTGCCTCTTAAAGCCATAGTAAAATTGATCAACATAATAAATGTTGCATTTAGATTGAGGTATGTCCCAAACGTATGTAAAATAGCTAAGGTTATAATGGTACCAAAAACAGGGAAGCTTTTTAAGAAACTCCTGCTAAAAAGAATGAAACCGATAATAGAAGAGAAAAAAGGGATTCCAAACCACCAAAATTTGGCTTTAGAACTAGAAATTCTACAATTGATCAGCTACAAAGAATTACCAACATAACTGAAAAATCAAAAGAAAAGTCTCCTCTACAATATTTTTAGACATGGCTAAGGCTTTCAACAAAGTATGGTATAAAGGTTTAATTTACAAACTCAAAATTCTTATGCCTATTCAGAAGTTTTGAAATCATACATATTAAATTAAAAAAATTAAATTCTTTATTTTCTTCCTGACAAACATAGTTTGTATAGAATTAGTCATAGTTTCTGACAGATATTTCAGAATTACACTTTTACGGTTTTTCTCCAGTGTGAAGCTTTTCTACACTATGCGTTCTCAAATGTATTTTCAATGCAGTTGTAGTACGGAACTTTTTTTTATTATAACTTATTTGTTATTTCTCTATGCTAGGGAGCGGTCATGTCAGCGCTATTATCGATTTTAAAATATGAAAGAGTGGGGCAACAAATACATATTTTTATTATTTAGATATTTTTATATTATGTAGATGCAGCTTGGCCGTAGAATAGGATTAAATTTTTGTGTTTTATAACATGATTTAAAGAAAATAATAATATTTTAACTTTTAATAAATGAATCTTTTAGAAAAAATATGATTCAAATTTTTTATTTAAATATGTACAAATCTACAAATAATATAATTAAAACTCTCTTCTTAGAAACTATAAATAAAATTAATTCAATCAATAAAGTCATCAATCACCGGGAGATAAAGCTCAAAAAATTGTAAGGTGTTTCCATGGACGTATAAATAAAGAATTTATTTATAATGGAAATCTTTATTTATACGTCCATGGAAAATCATCTTTATTTATACGTCCATGGAAAATCATCTTTATTTATACGTCCATGGGTGTTTCGATCAAAAAACAATTCCTGATCTTGTTAGTACGCTAGAATTGCTTTTTAGCATATACACCAAAGAATTATTTTTTACAATTTGAAAATTCGAAATTGTGGAGTATAATTTCGGATTTTTAAATTAAAAAATAAGTAAGTCTCAAATAACTAATCACTAGAGCTCAACAAAGGAAGATAAGAAAATGGCAAAAATTGCAGCTGGGGCATAGACCATAGCAAATCCCAAGAAATCTATATCAGCAATACCCGACGATAAAAAGAGATTTCGGGAGAATACCATTACCCCCCTTGTAACAGAATTGCTAAGAAACCAAGGTGCTCTAACGGGCAGACTAGGTCATAAAGCACCCTGACAGAAGTATTCAGAATGGTGGTAGCACACAGACACCATCCTGATATTCAACTATACTAAATTCATTTAACAGAAAAGTAGTGGTCAACAAATACATACACAGAACACGTGAAAAATGATGTTTATATAATCGTACAGGGTTGTATTAAGATTCTAGCCAATGACGTATAATATATAGACTCGGTGAACGCTTTAAAAAGTGTCCAAAACATGAATACCTTTGTTATTGTTTATTGTTTTGATACGAAGATGCACGAAGTTCATGATTTCTTACGAAGCATCACGAAGTTGATCTTGTGTTTGAAAACATCATGGACGTATGAAAACATTTTCTCCATTTTGTGTGTTTACATATTTTATGTGACAAGCAAATTTTATTTTGAATTGTTGAGAGTTATTTACTTACTATTTTAGTAAAATGCCATGCTATTTTATAAAAATAATTTTTTCTCTTATAGACGGGAACAAAAAAAAATCATAAATATGTAATTTTAATTAAAAAAATAATTATTGTCATTAAAATATAAATAAGCACGCCGCTGTTCTGGTAAACATACCTTCAACCTTGAGCAGAGAGCAACTGAAGATGGATAATCACATATTATGCACTATGATGTTTTTTTTTGTTGTTTTTGTCACAGGTTCTTACAAGGTAAATACCTATCGACCTTTTATTTACATACATAATATAATGATCAACATATATCACCTCACTACAATCATAGTGTCATAAGGAAAAGATGAAGACAGACAGTATCCTGGATGTAAGCGGAAAACTTCTTATTGGCGATATCTATATTATTGTTTTTTAACAAAACAAACTCTTTGCTGGGCCTGAGGATGAGGCAAATATTGTAAGCCTCGAAACCGATCGCTTCTTTGAAACACTTTGAAAGTAAATATTAGATTGTGAGTATTGACCTTTTTAATATATCCGTTCAATTATGGACTCACACTTGAAACCCTTTTATCATCATAAGAGATAATTATTATAATAAAGAGTCAAAATAATATCAAATTTACTTACTTAACTTGATATAAAACAGCAAACAACTTAAAAATTTTCGCAGTTCTAAGTTTATTTAAATAAAACTATAATTATACCAACTATTAAATAGAGCTATAAAAAGTAAAAATTATATTTATATAATTAAATTGAACAGACATAAATGTGATTCGTAAGGATTACTGAATCCATATCTGTTAAAACAGCATATTAAGCGTTTTTGTTTAGAGGTGTAGATTGTCGTTACTTGTGAATTTCTACTTGTTACTTTTGATACGCTTTTGTATATAATCAGTTACAATATAAGTGATTTTGTAACAAGTAGATACTTCTTCAGCATCTCTAGAGATTGTGAATGAATTGATCACGCGTTAATAGTGTTTATTTTCTACTTTTATGTTAGGCGAATATAATATAGATCGGGCTCAAGCAAATTTGATCATTAACAAACTGGATCAAGCACTTGATTAGGCTCCTATTTGAGGTCAAAATGAACTTCTGCAGTTCCATAAAACATCGTTTAGCGAAGGGACCCTGTGGGTGAACTGTGTTAACAAGTATACAAAAAAATAGACGACTGAAGTGGTGAAGACTATTGAGAGCCTGTAGGAGGAAGTAAACATAAATATAATTTTTTCAAATAATATGCCCAAGTGCCCCATGGTCCTCACCTGCGTCTCCAAAGAAAAAACTTGATGAAGAAACTATCCGGACCCGTCTGAAGAGGCAAAATCAAGACACAGAAGACTGGTTGTGATCTCTGTTTCACAGACTGGACGACAGTAAAGATAAAGGTTATAGAGGGAGGATTTATGAAGGAGATAGTTCTCAGATCAGCATGCCTCCCATATGCTAACTACCCCTTTTTCTTCCTTAGGGATTTGCCCTATTCTTTTTTTGTTCCTTTTGGACTTGTCGTGATCCCACCATAAGGAGCTCAGACATCCTACAATTTTACTGATTAATTCGTGTACTCCCTGAGTAAGGGTGAGATACTGCATCTTTGTTTTAGTCCTTTAGTTACTTTTATTGGCTCTGATAGTTTATTTCCGATGTTTAGGTAAGTAGTGTTATCCCTGTATACCTCTGTGATTATTTTTTTTTAATTTTTTAAAAATGTTTCGTTAATTTTTGAGCAGAAAAACAGTATAATTATAATTTATATAACGGTTTTTCGTTGTGACAAACCTATTTTTAATTCAAAGTTATAATATTAAAAAAATAAATACTTTGAATACTGTAAATATTATACCTTTTTAAGTTTCAAAATTAAAAATTTAACAACAATTTAATATATTAAAAATAAAGATTTTATTGTGAAAAAAACAAAAACAAATAGCTCCGTTCGTACTCCTTTCCCACTTCCCCCCACAGACCACTAACCTTCCCCCTAACTACATCTTTCATAATAGTTTTAAGCATGATACTATGATAAGAAGATAAAATATTGCGCATGTTTTGTGACGTCATTGGAGAGTTGCACGTTCGAAATGTCAGTTTTTTGTATGTGTCAATAAATAATCTTTAATAAATAGTTTTTAAAAAACTTCTTAACTTATTTTCGTCTAGTAATTTCATCACAGAATGCATACAAATCCCATTTAACTTTAACAAGAATTCAAATTCTACTCTCCAATGACGGCTTGCGCGAACACGACCGATTTTGGGCTACGGGAAGATCCTATCTTGTTATTCATAGTATCATCACAAAATAATAAACAAACAGAATGCCCACTCTCCACGGAAAATTAAGTACGCGCATCTCCTTCATAGATAAATTTACCTAGATTGGTAACAGAGATAGCCAAGGCCAAATCATGTTCGGATTTGGCGCCCATTCGTATGGTGGCGCTGCTAGTCTCTTTCCTGCACGGAGGGAGTGTGCTGTGGAAACATAGGAAAATTCAAAATTGAATTTAGACAAATACGGCGCCATATTTGTACTTGTTTTATCTTTTATAATTTAAAATTTTTTATATCATTGGTGCAAAAAGGTACAATTTTAGATGATTTTTTATTATGGACTCGAACACATTACATGGAATAACGATGTAGAGACGAAGAACTGAACAAAAAAGATGTGTTTCAAATTGCATGGATACTACTGGCAAATATAGTTTTTCTTATATGGATATGTTTGATAAATGGGTAAATGTTGTTAAGAGCCCTAATTATAGAATGCTGCAACAGAAACTATTTATAACAATTTTCGTGTATGCGCTAGTCATTTTAAAGAGGACGATATAATTGTTGGACATACCGGTATTACGAGAACAGCCCTTCTGAGTTTGTTTTTACCAGCACCAGGTAAGAACTATTATGCCAATACATGTATGTATGTGACATGTGACCTTTTACTTATAAAATTAGTTAATTATAAATTGAACCTAAAATTATATATTATAAAATCAGTCTTACTTGCTTACAATTTGAATTATTTTGTAGGTGGTGGTTCAACAACTATCTTAAAAATCATCACCTTAGAGAGGGTTCGACATAAATTTCTACAGGTGTGTGCCTTTCAAAGTTGGATTAGATTAGCAGACCATGACTACACTATCATATGGAGAGGTCTTTGAGCTTGCCTGTTAAGTGCGAGGAGGGATCTGTGCTTTCTTGTGAGTGAGATTGGTCTTAGAGTACCATATTACCATGGTTTGTCTCATCTATGTACTTTTAATGTTCCATTTTGTAGAACAACCTAAATCTAAATGTATTTAATATGTCTCTCAATAAATATATAAATATTAGTAGAAAAGAGTTACTGGTAACATAGAGTTTGGAAACTTAACTTTGTAAAATACTTCATGTTTTTATTGTAACTAGGTAATACTTTACATATTTTTTTTTTTATTTTTAATGTTATTTTTCCATCTTTATAGTGCTGGATCTTAGAATCTTAGAGCTAAGTGTTGGGTTTATAGGTTTAAATATGACTAAAAATATTATCATATAAATGTATACAAAGTTCTTTCTAGAACTAAATCATTTAATTTTTCTGTTTCCAACGCAGAGTTCTGTCTTTCTGTGAGTAGAACGCCAGACAGTAAGAGTTCTCACTGACCACTGGTAGTGTGTGTTATTAGATTAGGATGTAAGTACTACAAAGAACTCAGAATGTCTGACGGCTGTCTGTTGCTTATTAGGCTTTAATTTGACATTAGAATTCAAAAAAAAATTATTTAATTACTGACAAGTTCTTGTCACAACATTTAGAATACTAAATTATACTACATTTTTCTATCCCTATTTGTAAACAAAATATTGCAACTATCTTGGTTTATTTTTAGTTCCAGCTGATTTACAGCTAGATTGAAAATATGAATTTTCCAATCTTGGTTCATTCATCAATCCAATCATCAGGTTTTTGAACAGGTAAATTTTCTGTCACATCTGGTATTGATTTAGTAGTGGAATTCTCTAATGTGTTATTTGGACTTTCATCTGCATCATTATCATGATTCATTAATATAACAATGCAATAGTAAACTTCGTATATAGTACAGAGCTCCTGGTAAAGCAGTTTTTCATTTAATGATGTCTAAATATTTGGTTTTCAATGCTAGATTCACCAATTTCCATATAACTTATTATATCTTTCAACTTAACCATTTCCTTCATGGTTATATGGTGTTGTTCTACTTGAAATATTCCTTTAGAGTGTAGATAATTAATAAATTCTTGTGAAGTAAAGCTAGTTCTCCTTGTCAGATTTTATATATGCCAGCATTCTATATACAAAAGATAGTGATTTAATCTGTGATTGGTTTGAATTGCTTTCCTACCAGATAATGTCTGCATTTTTTTAATACTTCAATGCATTTGCATTTTTTCAATTGCATGTTTTCATTCAGAATCTGTGAGAGTATGTGTGAAAAAAGCAATTGTTTTTCCCCATTGATTGCTTCGCTTATGTAATTATAGACTAAATTTATTAAAAGCATGTACTTATCTTGTCTTCTAGGGATTTATCTTTAGATTCATTGCTTTCTAAAAAAATCTTGAATGTTATATACCAATGTTTGAATTCTTTGCAAATTATGAGAATAAAATTGTAGTAAAATGCCTTTTGCACAATTAGGCTTTTATTCACATAAAACTTGACATACTAAGACAAAACAATTATTTAAATACTGACCAGTTCTTGCCACATTAAGAAAACTAAATTATAGTACACTCGGCTTTTATTATTAATATTTCTTGTAACACATATAACATTTCTTGTAACATTTTTATAAATAAAGATTTTATTCTATATTTTATTCTTTAATTTTTTTAACCACTTTGGCATTTTAATGTAATGTAAAATAAATATAGTCTCAACATAACAAGAAAACCCAAAAAGTATACGAAAAATATTTATTATCGTATAGGATAAGGATTTTTCTTGTTGTTTTAGGATTATATCGATTTTCCTTTACTTTAAAATGAGTTCACAATCCTAGGTAATATTACTAAACTTTTGAATTTCGCGCCATGCATATATAGTTAGGCGCCCGGTCACTGGGTGATGCGCCAATCATTGTTTTAATCATTGGTTTTAATCGTCAACAAGGAAGTTTCAATGCTAGGTGGTAGTGTGCTATGACCGTATTTGTCTAAACCATGGACGTATAAACATACACTTCATCTAATTTATATAACGATGCACGTCATCGGCGTCATAGCCTGTGACGTCACATGATACCAACAAAATATTTAGGGTGTAGGTGTGTTCTTTTTTAGAATCACTTTACCGACTACACTGACATTACAGCCACTAGACATATTTTATTATATACGCGTAGAAATCATATTTTAAAATTTCTATTAATGTTAACTTGAAGAAATACACAATAATATGTTTCATTTAATTTGTATAAATGCATTATAAAGCGTTTTTATCAAGAACATTTGTTCGGAACACACTGTAACTGTAA
This sequence comes from Diabrotica balteata, assembly GCA_918026665.1. Taxonomy (NCBI): domain Eukaryota; kingdom Metazoa; phylum Arthropoda; class Insecta; order Coleoptera; family Chrysomelidae; genus Diabrotica; species Diabrotica balteata. The sequence goes on from OU898281.1 coordinate 49,404,419, forward strand.
TCGAACGAAGGTAAAATTTTGGCATAAATTGGTAACACTTATTTGACATTTGCTGTGTTGACACTTTTTGTACTTCATTATTTTGAATTTTAAAGTGAATATCTCTTGTTTTATATTTTTAACTATCTAATAAAATCTGTTCTTTTTAGAACAAAATTAGTGTGTTTTATTTCAAAAATGTCACGTAAGAATTTAAATAGTCGTTGTAAAGAGATGGTAATGCTTTTGCAATAATTATGTAATCTATTTGATTTAACATGGAGTCAGGATTTTTTTATACTTTGGCAACTATGTCAACTTCGATCTCTGACGTAGATAATGACGTAAGTCGTTATCTAAATTAGATGAAGTATAGATGGACACAGCAATAAGATACCTTTAACACACAATGTTTTGAAGCTTCGATAGAATGTGATGCTACCGCAATGAGGAAAAGCGTCCTTAAATTTTTACTCGCGGGTAATTATTCAGATTTTAAAAATTGGAAGTAGTAATAATGTATAAAAACACGTTCAAAGAATTAAAAAAAAAACAAGAGTTTAACTATTAACAAATCACGTCTTTATAGAAAAATTAAAATACAATTTTATTTGCTTTAAAATTAATACAATTAAATATAATTGAATTCAAGTTAATTTTTTAATAGTATCAAAATAATGCTACAATAAAAAATCTTTATGTTTTCTCCTTAATTTGCCACCCAAATAGTTCGATCGTCAATATTATTTGGAAACCTACATAGAAAAATAAATGAGTTTTATTCATTTCACTAATTTATTTGTATCCATATGAGAAATATTAAATTAAAAAGGTACTAAACAGATCTTTTTTAATCAGATGATGTCTACTTACAATTTATAAATGTCTACTAATTTCATGAACTCATATCTTTCAATTCATTCATGAACGTGAATAAACCCAATGGTACGCCTATTAAAATGTAAACAAACACGCTTCCTCATTTCCTCATCTTAAATAATGTAAATTGTATGTACTTACAAATGAAATGAGAGATCGGGATGTAATTATTTCGTTTATTTTATTTCACTTTTCACAAATATCACTCAAAATACAGCCAAAATATCGAAAAATAACTTTTTCCTCATTTATTGTTAAAAGTAAACAAACATGGAACAGCATTTGAAGTTTGACGTAGATCCATAAGACAGAGAAATGTAAACAACCGTTGCCATTTATAAATAGTTTTCAGTGCTTCTACATATAAAATAATTGATTGATATCTATTATACGCTATTATTAAATGATAATGCACACTATGTGCATACATGATATTTTGATTACAATTAAATATATTAATATAACCAATAAATTATTATTTTGGTTTGATAGCACCTGGAGAGTGTAAAATACGCAGTAATATTTTCAGCGACTCGTGAATAAGAAATTTTAAAACAAAACGTGACAACAGTTGAAGGTGCTTAGAATGTGACCTATTCAAATAATTTTGACTTCACAATTTTATGTAAATAACTGAGTCCATCTGTGTTTATACGTCCATGGTCTAAACTCAACTTTGAATTTTCCACAGCACACTCCCTCCGCGCAGGAAAGAGACTAGCAGCGCCACCATACGAATGGGCGCCAAATCCGAACATGATTTGGCCTTGGCTATCTCTGTTACCATTACCAATCTAGGTAAATTTATTTTATCTATGGTGTAAACATAGTGTAAACCATATTATTTATATTTATCAACCAAATTGCCCAATTGAAATTTGAACTGTTCTATAAGCGATAAGCATATAGCATATATTATATCTATCTATATTCTTTGGTCATGGTCACAGGCAGGGCGCGGCATATTTTTTGATTTTGGATGATATCAAAATCAAGTATAATCAAATAATCACATCACATGGAAGCAAAACAAGAAAATATGGAGGAAGCATGTAAAATAGAAGTAGAGTATGATGACTTTGATAATGCTCTTTTGGATGGCTTTAAATGTGAAATTCAGGATTCACATAGACAAAGTACACATGATACATATGATTATTTAGGCTTAAAGGAACATCCTAAAATAGAACAACAGGGGAATAAACTTAACTCATTTGAAGAAAACCAAAAAACTGAAAAAGGTTTGTAACAATATATTTAAGTTTCTTCCTTATTTAGAAGTAGTATAATTACTAATGTAATTTTGCTTTTAAATACAATATATATAAGAGATAATTACAAAATAAGTACTTGGTTAACTGATATTTTGTTAATATAAGCAACTTCAGTTACAGCATTGCCCTTTCAGCTTTTTCTTAAAATAATGCATGAAATTCAAATATCATAATGAATGAATTTAATATAAACAATGGTAACCTTCAATGTTTACATCAAGTTATAAACTTGGCGAATGTTTACTCTAGATCTAGACCTAATAGGCACCTAATTTAAGGAACAAATAAATGTATATAAGTATATTTTTGAAATATGCTAATTGGTTTTAAGAATGGAAAATGGTTTTTACCATGGTTTTACTTCAATTTTTATCATACAAACACTGTACTGGCAAAACTTTCATTTTTTCTGGGATAAGAAGAAAAATTAAAACGTAAAACTTATACTTATTTATTTCTTTTCACAATGTTAAGCAGTTTCTTAATTTAATTTTTTATTCTTTTTTTGAATCATTCCATTTCAACAAGCTTTGTCCGATAGTATTTCTTTATAGAATATTATTTTATTTTCTTAAACAGAAGATTGTTAAAATATCACTTCAATATGTCTAATTTTTAATAATTTATAAATAGTCAATACCTATATTGTTTAATAATTTGTAATATTTTATGTACCTTTATTTACTATGTTTATTTTCTGAACTCCCATCCCACCATTTAGTATAGCATAACTTTAATTTTCTTTTTATATTTATTTTTGTAAAAATTTAGAAGAACTGTTCCACGCTATTGAATATTTTCTCTTTGATCTTTTATTATATTTTATAAACACCAGTTTGTACTTATTGGCTGTTGGTTTTAGAGTATATTATTCCATATTTAATGAGAGCCATTATGATACAATGAACAAATCTAGAAAAAGGTTATTCTACTATGTCTAGTTTAACCCTTTCGCTCATAGTGTCCTCATATGAGGACATAAAATTCTTCATTTTTTGTGTTACTCGAACAACTGTGGTGACAGTTTATTCATGTTGTCCCCATACAGATACAAGAAACTTTAATTCAACACATATATCGCCACCTATTTGTGGGTAGAAGCACTACAAAATGGATTTGAAAATGTGACATAGAGACCATTGTGGAACTTTCCTCTGACATTGACAGTTATGCTAGTTTAGTTGATTTTGTTGTCTGAAAAGTATTGTGCTCATATGAAGACAGTGTGAATAAGTGAACTAAATTAGAGGTAAGTTAGTTTTTGCGATGGATATTATAAAATAATTAATTTGCTGTTTTCTTCAATTACTAGTGCTTCAAAATGAGCAGGAGAAAGCCACTTACATATGAAGAACTGCTTCAAGAATTGGAACAATGCTTGTCGGATGTTGAATGTTTATCAGATGACGAAGACAAATTGTGGGAAATACAGAGCAATACAGGAAAAGAGGTCGTCCTTCTAATGAATTTGAACAGCCAATTTCCAAAAGAACTAAGGTAGAAGTGCGCCCAGTAAAGGAAGTTCGTCTCAATAATATAGGACATCTACCCAAAGTAACAGAAAAATGTTCCAGGTGCAAAAAGCCGGGATGTAAAGGAAAGTCAAAGTATACCTGCTGCAAATATAACATTCATTTGTGCCTGGATAAACAGAAAAATTGTTTTTTTGATTATCACATGTAATACTATTTGTAATTCACTGCAATAAATTTACTATAAGTTTGAGTTTCTACCATTTTATTTCCTCTTATTCACAATGTCCTCGTATGGGGACAACCCCTAACTCATTTAAGGGTAAACAAAAAATTTTAAAGTTACATTTAAAAATCTTAAAAAAAAATAAACAAAAATGGTACCAACATAATATATTTTTTGTAATACGAAATAAAAAGTCGTGAGCGAAAGGGTTAAAATGTTGACTCATAGAAGTTTCATGGTTATTGTGAAGCCTTAGTGTGCACAACCATCTTTATGCTACAATATTGGCATCATTCACTGAACTGCATGAAAGAATTATAAGGTTTAAAAATATGAATAAATGAAGATCAGAAAACAAAAATTGAAATTTTAGTGTTAGTTGGAATCAATAAAGCTACAGAAAAGGTTTGGAAAGCAGTTAAGGCTTTGAAGTCAATTCCAAAAAACCCTGTCAAATGAAGATAATTTGGGATGATAAACACACTGTGCAAAGTTCCTTAAAATCCAAACATGTGTTACACAATACAGTTTATAAAATGAGTCAAGATTTAACTAAATTACAACAAGACCAAAAAATGCAAAGGAAGAACCTCATATGAATTAAAGCATGATATTGATAATAGTTATTCTATTCACTATATTAATAAATGTCCTAAAGTTGTTAAATGCACTGGTATAAAAAACATAACTTGATCCCACTATGGTTATATGAGCCCTAACAACTATATAATGGGACAAATTAAAGTATATAACAAATTCAGGTGTTTGACTGTTAATTTATATTATTTTTTTAAAATTATGATAATACTGTTACGAACATGCTTTGATGATATGTTCGAGACTGTTTCCAAAAGATTCGATGAAACGTCTCAAATGATTGAAGAAAATTCTCAAATTATTAAAGAAACAGCTAGACAAAACGACGAGAAATTCGAAAATATGTCTAGAAGATTCGACGAAGTATGTATTCAGAACAGTGAGAAGTTTGAAGAAGTCTCTAAAACATTCGATAAAGTAGAAGAGAAGATCAAACAATTAGAGACCATGATAACTAACACGAAAGTGCTACCACCAATTAATACGGTAGTCTTAGAACCGGTAGTGAAAGAAGAATCACCTAGAGACGAAATGACACATCATATGAGATTCAAATTGCCACCATTTGATGGAAAGTCCTCTTGGTCCATATACCTTAGACAATTTGAAGCTATTGCGACAGCCAATCATTGGACAGAACAAGAAAAGGCTGTTTCCTTGACTGCTGCTTTACGAGGTGATGCTGCAGATATCGTAAGATCAATTCCTAAGTGTCAAGAAAAATGTTACCAGACCTTGTTCACTCGACTAGACAAACGTTACGGAGATGCCCATCTACAACAAGTCTACAAAGTACAAATAAGAAGTAGAATTCAACGAGCAAGTGAGAGCTTGCAAGAATTTGAAGCAGATATTGCTCGTATAGCGCTGTTGGCCTATATAGAGGCACCAGACAACATTTTGGAAGAAATTGCTGTAGATGCCTTCGTCAATGGGTTGAGAGACAGTGAACTACAGAAAGCTTTACGACTAGCAAGACCGAAAGTTTTAGATGAAGCGCTCGCCATTGCCTTCGAACATGAGATAGCTAGTCGAGTTTCACGGAGCTATCAAGTACGAACCTCTGAAGAGAGTGACGAACGAAACGATAAACGTCTAGAGGAAATCGTACGGAAAGTAGTTCGTAACATGATGCCGAAGAGACGTGAACCCAGATGTTGGAATGGTAACAACGAAGGTCACATTCGCCACAAAGTGCAAGAAAGTAATACAACAGTCAGAAATCTAGAACAGATCGAGCACTGGGCTGGAAAAAGTCATTCAAATGCTGATGTTCAATCAAGACGGCCATACAGTGCAAATCGTAATCATTGTCTTGAATTAGAAGAACGATTTTGCCCCGTTAGGCGAACCACCGTTATTAATGATCAATGGCAGCCTCAACAGCTACAAGACGCTCAAGCAGATGATCCATGTATAAAAAGAGTGTTGGATTGGATGCGTCGAAGTGAAAGACCTTCTTGGCAAGACATTAGTGCATGTAGTCCCGAAGTCAAGTGTTACTGGAACCAATGGAATTGCCTAGTTCTGAAAGATGATCTTCTGTATAGAACCCTTCAGAACGATGACGGTACAGAAACTAAGCTTCAGTTGATCGTACCTAAAATTAAAGTGTCAGAAGTATTGCGTCAGTTGCATGACGGTGCATCAGGTGGACACTTTGGTATTACGAAGACTCTGCAAAAGGTTCGAGAACGGTTCTATTGGGTGAACTGTAAAGATGATGTAAGAAGATGGTGCCGGAAATGTGAACTGTGTGCAACCAGTAATGGTCCAGTTGGTAAAAAGAGGGCACCCATGAAACAGTAAGAGGACACCCATTGCAGGTCCACTTCCAGAGACGAATGATGGAAATAAATATATCCTGGTAGCTATGGATTATTTTACGAAATGGACTGAGGCCTATGCGATACCAAATCAAGAAGCTGCTACCGTTGCAGAGGTACTGGTTAAAGAATTCTTTAGCCGATTTGGTGTTCCCTTGGAGATCCGCTCCGACCAAGGGCGAAACTTCGAGTCAAACCCTTTCCAAAACGTTTGTAAATTAATTGGTGTCAATAAGACCAGAACGACACCCCTGCATTCTCAATCAGATGGAATGGTCGAGAGGATGAACCGAACGATGGGTAAACACCTGTCCAAAGTTGTATCAAAACATCAAAGAGATTGGGATCAGCACAGTCATTTATTCTTAATGGCGCCTACCGCTCGGCCGTGAATGAATCTACATACTCCAACCATACCAGACTCCAACCTGCCTGATGTTAGGCCGTGAAGTTCGTTTGCCCTGCTACCTAGAGTTTGGCTGCAGACCTTCCGAAGAACATGTTGCAAGCGAAGATTATGTCGACCGCCTAAAGTTAAGGATGAACAACATTCATGAACTTGCCCGACAACACATCCAGTTAGCCAGTGATAGAATGAAAGATCAGTACGATTCTCGATGCAAGAATGAAAGCTATGAAGTAGGTGATCTTGTTTGGCTATAATCCACAACGTCGTCGTGGCTTGTCTCCTAAACTGCAAAGACAATGGGAGGGTCCGTATGAAATTAAAAAGAGAATAAATGACGTAATATACCGAATTAAGAAGTTGCCGAAAGGTAAACCAATAGTAGTTCACATAAATCGTCTTGCACCTTATGCTGGCTCAAATGAAACAGAAGTACGAATCCTTCAACATGAGATCAAAGATGATCGGCGACCAAGCTTTAAGGAGTTTATGTCAAATTACGCAGAGAGAAAGAGTGCTAGATTCGGCGTGACGGCAGAAGTTCAGCAGGATCTTTTTAGTGTTCCGCATAACGTCTCTCTAGACCACTGTGTTGCCCAAGATCTTGAGATGACTCAAGGAATCTCATCTGTATTTTATAAGAAATTCGGTCGTTTGGACGAGTTAAAAAACCAGCAGCCTAAAGTTGAAAGAGTACTGAGATTAGAAGATGGTTCTCGATCTTTGTTGTATATGGTGACCAGAAAGTCGTATACAGACAGGGCAAGCTACGAGGATATATGGCGTGCTCTGACTAATTTGAAGAAAACTGTGTGCAATTACGATATCAAGAATTTGGCCTTACCCAAGATAGGCCATGCACTAGATAATCTGGACTAGAAGATTGTTAGAAGCATGCTTGAAGTGATCTTCCGAGAAACCGGCTTACGAATTATTGTGTGTTGCACTAATCCGAAGAGATCGTGTCCTTCAAAGGCAGTAGACTGTTATTTCTTTCTGAGGGGTTCATGCAGAGCTGGAGAGTCCTGTAGATTCCGCCATCCTGGGCCTACATAAAGAGTTGCTGATCGGGACGCTCAGATCTAAGAGGGGAGCAGTGTTACGAACATGCTTTCGGCATGGCTTATATAACGGTTGCATCTCGAAACGGCTTCCAGAATCATCACCGGAACCCTCGAAGGCAAGAGAACAATCGGTCACGTGCGCGAATTAAAAGTGGGAACTTTCTAGAATATAGTAACTTAGGTATATATATATATATATATATATATAATATATATATATATATATATATATATATATATATATATATATATATATATGTAACGATCTTAGAGGAAGTTTAGTTTATAAGATAGTACCGAACTGTAAAGTTATAAATAAATATATTTATATAAATTCGAACCGCTTATCTAAATTAGATGAAGTATATACAAGCAATATCTTATATGATACACAGTCTTCATCTGGAGTGTGGGTTTATTTTCAAAATGTAAGAGGTCTAAGAACTAAGCTCGACAATTTATTTATGAATGTATCCTATTCTCACTACAGTATTATCATATTCAACAACACCTAGTTGACATATAACTATGCTAATGAAGAGCTGCAATTGTTTGTCCTCAAAATATATAGAACTGATAGTCCAAGAAAACAAGTTCATTCTCAAGAGGTGGTGGAGTCCTTATTGTAGTTCATAAGAGCTTTAGCAGCAGATCTTTATCAGTTAACCAGACGATTGAACAAGTTTTTGTCTTGGTGACAGTTTATTATAGGAACAGCATATTTCCCACCAAAGTCTACATTTGAGAAATATTCCGTATTTTGTGAAACCTTAGAACAAATAGCTGAAGTTTATCCATCTGCACACTATTACCTGGCTGCTGACTTTAATTTACCAAACTGTGAATGGTTTTCAAATATTATGAAATGTGCTCTACAACAATTCCTCAACCAGCTGCCACAGCATCCAAAGTCGAAGCTTTGCAGCTTGTGTCCCGTATGTGTGCATACCACAATTTATTTCAACAATAACACTGTTGTGAATTCCACTGGTAATATTCTTGATTTGGTGCTGGTTGATGATGCTGATGTAACTTTCCAGGTAGATGAAGCTCTTTTGAGGGAGGGTATGCACCACCCACCCCTGGAATTTGAGATAAAATGACCAAAAGGTGCCCAAATAATAGTGGTTTGATTAGTGATCGTTTCTATAGGGACTTTAAGTCAGCTGACTATGTGAAAATAACTGATTTTTTATCACAGTTCTGTTGGGATAATTTATTTTTAGGAAAACTACTGAATCAAATTGTGAATATTTTATTATGATATAGTTAACTTAGCTAAAGAATTATTTATCCCCGTAAAAAGGTGTTCAACACATAGATTCCCTTCTTGGTTCTCTCCACAGTTGATAGTTGAGAAAAAGAAACCTCACAAAAAATATCTTTAATCTAAATCACTTCGGGATTATTGCATTTTTTCTCAGCTGAGGGCCAACTGTAAATTGTTAAAAGCTGAAGGTTTATTTAACAGAATTATCACTAGGAAATAATTTGAAGGTATTTTGGTCGTTTGTGAATTCATAGAGAAAGCCTTCCTTGTCTGCTGTGTTGAGTTATGATGGTGTAACCACAAAATGCTGGAAAAATAGTTTTTAACACCTATTTTTAAAGCGGAGATAATTGATTGGTGAATAATTACAGGCCCATTAGTATAAGTGTAATACCAAAAATATTTGAATGTATTGTATGTGACTATCTTAAAGCTTCACTTGAAAACCAGCAAGCAGACCAACAGTTTGAATTTCGGAATAGTAGATCAACTGAATGAAACATACTAGTGTTTGTGGACTTCCTGAGGAAGGCCATGGAGAGAGGCTGTAGGGTACATGCACTCTACATTGATTTCTCCAATGCCTTAGATCGGGTCAACCATAATATTTTAATAGTTAAACTTAAAAAATGGGTGTTGATGGGCCACTTCTTAGATGGCTGAGAACATACTTGATTGACTGAGTTCAAATGGTGCGTATCAGGGATTTTGTTTCCAGTGAGATTAATGTTCAATCAGGAGTACCCAGTGATCTCATTTGGGACCCCTGCTATTTAAAATATTCATCAATTATGTACACCACTGCTTCAAGTACAGTTCACCTTTTCTTTTTGCCAATGATCTAAAGTTCTACACAATTATCAATAATACTGATTGTGTTAATCTTCAACATGATCTCAATCATTTGAGTGAGTGGTGTGTGTTGAATCCCAAAACCCTGAACGCATACAAGTGTCCTGCTGTTTCTTTTGGATGATCGAGAGACCCAATGGAATTTAATTATAATATACAGAACATTCTTGTTGACTGAATTACCGAAAATCGTGATTTGGGAATTAATTTAGACTCTAAACTTTTATTTGAATCGCATTATATGTCAATAATTTTCAAGTTTTTACAAAAGCTTGGCTTTATAAAAAGATTCACTAGAGACTGAGAATATTGAAGTGATTAAATTACTATATTGTTCTTTAGTCAGACCCCATCTAGAATATTGTTCTTGTGTATGGTCTCCATCTTATATTATTTACATATAAAAAATTAAGACAGTTTAACACAAGTTCTTGAAATATGTAGCATATAAACAGGGTATACCTTTTGAATTAAATCAAGTAAATTATGATCAAATTGAAACCCAACTTGGTATTCTCTCATTGTACGACCGATAATTAATTAAAGATACAAATATGCTCTATGGCATAATTAATTCTACAGTGTTGTGTCCTCAACTACTTGAGCAGGTTGGTCTGCATGTACCTCTCCGTAGAACACAATTAAACCAAACTTTGTTGTTTCTCTTCACAGAACCAGCATTGCATATAATAATTTTTTATCTCGAGCACTAAGATGGGCAAATATTCACCCATATCTAGATTTTTTGCACTGAAGGCCTAATTCACTTCTGGTCTCAGGCATGTGTTTATTTGAGTGGCTGTGGAATAGGTAATCATCACTTTGATGAGTAAAACTAAATTACGTGGTTAAGTTTTGTGATATTAGAGAGTTTTTAGACCCTTTACTTTTCGATGGACGTTAAACGTAAAACGTTATACTTATCATGCGCCATTGGCGAGGAACCGCAAAGTGGGCGACGCCTGGTGGTAGATTTCAAAAGCATCCACTTCGGGAAAACATTGAAATTGTCATTATTTTGTATAGATATTAGCGACCGGTTTATGTTATAATTATCAATGACTTCGACTTCATCCTATTAAAATTCACAAAAAATTCCATACATTTTTCCGATGAAGGAGAATATGAGAAAAGTTTGACAATGCATTTTGTGAATTGGCAAACATATAACCAAGTACGTGACTGTGTGGTTTACATCTTATTGAGAACGATTACTTTCCAAGTGTTGATTAAAATATTATTTTTATTTTAATATATTTATACTTAATTTACTTTATAGTAACACCTGAAACTACATTAAGAAGACTGAAGAAAAATGCTGTTCCATCAGCTAAATTGCCCCAACGGTCTCATGAAGTTATTAGTAGAAAACGTAAAACGTAATTTACAAAATATAACGTTTCCAGCTCTAAAAACTGCCTCATCCTCAACTAAAGATCTCTGCCGATCTTGCAACCATATAAATAATTAAGATAATGTAAATTTTACTTCCCGTGTTTCAGTACTGTAGAAAAACAAACATTTAAATTTTTTTTTATTTTTATTCAGGTTTGGGAGTCAATTACCTTATGTATAAACTCGAATTTTTACTTTAATTCATCTTGAGTCCAATTTTTGTCGATTTGAATTACAGTAAAACAAAAACCATGACTAATCAACCAGAAGAACTAATAATTACAGTGGAACAAACAAGAATAGAACAAGTAAAAGAGTATATATATGTAGGCTAAATCACTAAATTAAATAAAGAAAATCAGACCGAAGAAGAATAAGATTGGCCTGGGCATTATTCGGAAAACTGTCTTATATTCTAAAGAATTCAAAATACCCCCAATACCTAAAAACGAGAGTCTTCAATCAATGTATACTGCCTGTCCTCACATATGGCTCTCAGACATGGACGTTTACAAAGGAAAATATGGAAAAATAGCAAAGACAGAAAGATCCATGGAAAGACAAATGCTGAACATTAAACTATCAGACAGAAAAAGAAACCAATGGATCCGTAATAAAACAAAAGTGACATGTTTCAACCCGAGTAGCAAAGCTTAAATGGAAGTTCGCCGGACATACCCTAAGGCAGAAAGATGAAAGATGGACTAAGACAATTATACATTGGAGACCATGGAATCACAAACGAAAAAGGGGAAGGCCACAAATGCGATGGTCAGATGACCTGAAGAAACACGCCGGGTCAAAATAGATGCAAATTACCCAAGATAGAGAGGCATGGAAGAAGGAGGAGGAGGCCTATATCCAAGGATGGATGTTTAGGGCTGTATAGATAGAGATAAACTCGAATCTCAAACAAATAAACTTTGAAGAACGTACTCCAACTTTTACTTTGGCAAAACACACGTGTAAATTATTTATATTAAACCTTTTATACCTTATGACAAAATTATTTGTTTTCCCGAAGTTATCGTCCATCTTTAAAATCTTCAGCGCCCCTGTCGGAATTGGCTATCGCGAATACCACGTTATACTCTATAACCTATTTTATTGGAATAATTTGCTATAATCTAAGAAAATAGACGACGAAGACACAGAGAAGTAATAGATTACAATTTGATAAGTGACTTAATTCTTCACAATATTTTTGATCCTGTAATACGTGTTGCACCAAGACTACATTTTGTGTTGGAAACAATTGAAGAGAAAGATGCTGAACTAAGTTTTCTAAATTTTTTATTCTAGTTACCTTTGGTTCTGCTCTTAGACAAGGAAAGAGAGCTGCTCATATGACTTTTTTTGTATTTTATGATTTAGATATCTGGCATTTGACAACATTACAAACACGTAATCCCTTAATAACGTTAACCTTATCTTTACCTAAATAAGGGAATACTTTATCCGCTAATACAGTAATCCGTTATTTTTCTGTTAATGCGCATGAGCAGAATAAAGTATAACCAAACAATATAGACGCTGTTTATATTCTTTGGTATAACGTTTACCGTTACTGAAATAAGGGGCTTAAACACTCTCTATTTATACTTTATTTTTGTTTTATTGTAAACATTGTTAATCTTATTGGGCAGCAGCCCGTTGGAAATAAATAAATATTCACAAAACGTAATTAATATTTTTTATACAATCCATATAACCTATTAATGTCATAAAGCTCATCAAAATAGGTAAAAATTAGTGACAACTAAATAATGGTACAGTATGAAGTAACTGCTAAAAACAAAACAAGAAAAGTAAGCTGCGGAAACAATGCAGCCGAACACTAACAAACTTTAAAGTATATTCTAAATTTAATTTCTTGTCAAATTAAGTGAATCGCTGTATTATTTCAATAAAATGGTGCTTGGTATCTGCACAAATTCAAAAATTTGTGAGTTTGTGATTAAAAATTATTTCTCCAATAAAACAATCCGTGAAGTAGCAGACGAACTTAATATTCCTAAAACTACAGTGTGAAATATAATTAAGCCTTATGGAAAAACATGAGGTATCTTGAATAAAAAAATTAAAAGCTCTGGTCGTCCAAAACTAGTTTTTGATCGGAATAGGAGAATATTAGTAAAAGTTTGCAAAAAAGGTCGAAGAAATACTCAAGGCAAGTTACAGCTGGGTGGAATCATGAAACTGGATTAAATGTGTCAAGGGAATGCTGTCACAAGTGGATACATAAATCTGGAGTAAAGTTTACAGGTTAAAAGGTTACAGGTTTAAAGGTTACAGGTAACAATTTAAAAGTGTGCTCAGTTTAATAAATTATATTTTCTTATAGGCAAAGGAAAAGCCACTGTTAAGCAAGCCAGGCTCATGTGGGCAAAATCAAAACTTTCTTGGTCGGTAGGAAGATTGATTCCATGTAATTTTTAGTGACGAATTAAAATTCGAAGTATGTGTTGGTGATCACCGCAAACGATATGAATTTATTGAGGGTACCGTAAATGCTGCGAAATTTCAACAAATACTTCAAAACAGCCTACTATCAAGCATTGTGAAATTAAATGTTGCTGAGAATTATATTTTTCAGCAGGACAGAGCAGCCTGTCATACAAGAACAATAAAAAAATGTGTTTGGAAACCATCGTGTAAATCCCCTTTCTTGGCCTTTAGCAGTCTTCGCCTAAATGCCATTAAAGCAGAATGCCATAAAATAAAAGAGACATTAAGGAACAACCCACAACGAACATTACACTAATTTAAAGCCAAAATAGAGCAGCTTTGAAATACGTTTATGCCTGAACAGTGCAGTTCTTTGGTCGAGTCAATGCCCAACCGAATTAGAGCGGTCATAAAGTCTAAGGGCAATGCTACTCCATTTTAAAAATAAATATTCGTTCTATATCCCAATATTTAGTTGTCAACAAAATAAACATTTTTTATTATTAATTAGTTGGTTAGAGTAATTATATTTTGTTTTGTGTTGATGATTGAACCTATAATATTAGCAATGAACTAATTACATATTATTACATTAAAAAATATTATTAGGAAAAAAGAAACTGTCAAATATCTTAATTATGCCTTTATTTTAGTTTGTCCCATTATATAGTTGTCAGGGCTCGTATTATCAGAATGTTGGTGGGTTGCGAACTAATCTAAATGGACTTAATAATGGGATTTCTTATTATGTTAATGATATATTATGTAGTTGTTCTTACTGAAAGCTGGCTCACAAATGTGCTTCAATGGACACGGTACCTTCATTGGTTTGACCCTTGTTGTTGTTTGCTGTTTGTAAATAAATATTATTGATTTTTTGTGTTGATATGCTTATATTGAATACATTGAGGTACATATTTCTAAAACATATTTGTATCGTTAACTACACTTCTGCTATCTTAAATTTTTTCTTTCTTTTTACATTAATTTTCCCTTATACTCAAATATTTATATTACAGTCAGTTTGTATTTTAGGTTATCTAAAAGAGGAAAACAAAATGAAGATGATGGAGGACCTCAGTGAATATTCATCTTATGAAGCGTATTATATGAGTCCACATGCTGAAGACATACCATTAAGTCAAGCTATAAAAGTTGTGATTGGAGAAAAACCTTACAAGTGTGACTTTTGTTTTAAACAGTTTAGCCAAGCAGGTTCTTTGAAAAAACATTTGAGATTGCACACTGGAGAAAAACCTTACAAGTGTGAAATTTGTTTTAAACAGTTTAGCCAAGCAGGTTCTTTGAAAAAACATTTGAGATTGCACACTGGAGAAAAACCTTACAAGTGTGAAATTTGTTTTAAACAATTTAGTGAATCAAGTACTTTGAAGAAACATGTGAGAGTTCACACTGGGGAAACACCTTACAAGTGTGAAATTTGTTTTAAACAATTTAGCCAAGCATCTTCTTTGAAAAATCATTTAGGAGTGCACACTGGAGAAAAACCTCACAAGTGTGAAATTTGTTTTAAGCAGTTTAGTGTAGCACATTATTTAAAAAGACATTTGAGAGTGCACACTGAAGAAAAACCTTACAAGTGCGAAATTTGTTTTAAGCAATTTCGTGAAGGAAGTTATTTGAAAGAACATTTGAGAGTGCACACTGGAGAAAAACCTTACAAGTGTGAAATTTGTTTTAAGCTATTTAGTGACCCACGTTCTTTGAAATTACATTTGAGAGTGCACACTGGGAGAGCAAAATACAAGTGTGAAAGTTGTTTTAAACGGTTTAGCCACGTAAGTAATTTGAAAAAACATTTGAGATTGCACACTGGAGAAAAACCTTACAAGTGTGAAATTTGTTTTAAACAGTTTACCCAAGCAGGTTCTTTGAAAGATCATTTGAGAGTTCACACTGGGGAAACACCTTACAAGTGTGAAATTTGTTTTAAACAGTTTACCCAAGCAGGTTCTTTGAAAAATCATTTGAGAGTTCACACTGGAGAAAAACCTCACAAGTGTGAAATTTGTTTTAAACAGTTTAGCCAAGCATGTTCTTTGAAAAAACATTTAAGAGTGCACACTGGAGAAAAACCTTACAAGTGTGACATATGTTTTAAGCAATTTAGTGAAGCACATTCTTTGAAAACACATTTGAGAGTGCACACTGGGGAAAAACCTTACAAGTGTGAAATTTGTTTTAAACAATTTAGTGCAGCAATTACTTTGAAGGGACATGTGAGAGTGCACACTGGAGAAACATCTTACTAGTGTGAAACATATTCGCCACGCAGGTATTTTGAAAACACATTTGAAAAAGTACACTGGATAAAAACCATATAAGTGCAAAATTTGTGTTAAGCAATTTAATAAAGCAAGTACTTTGAAAACACATTTGAGAGTGCACAAGGGGAAACACCTTTCACTAAGTGTGAAATTTGATTTTAACAGTTTGGCCAAGCAGGTAATTTGAAAAGACGTTTGACAAAGCACACCTGAGAAAAAGTTTAGTATTTATAAAGTCAGGTAAAACACCCAAAAAAACTGTTAGTCTTTAAACATTAACAGAATATATCTTACGGAAAATGGGCGTAACATTTATTTTTATATTCATGAGGAACAGAATAAGGGCAATTTTAATGTATGTAAAACAGTTGTAAAGTACGTAGGTGTTTTATAAAAAAGTTGTAATCATATCATATTTAGCAACCAAAACAATTTAATTTCATACATTGTGTATATATTATTATTTTAAATAATAAAATTTAAAGCATAGAACAAATTAAATTTTAAATTGGTTACCTAAACATACACTAGTGGCCAAAATTCTGGAAACTTTACAAAACTTTTAGTTTTGTTATCAACATTCTCCTTTTTCACAAGACTTATGTTATTTATAAGTTAATCTATAATTTTATTGCATCGTTTTATGCTTCTACTTAATATTTAACATCATTTTTAAGAGGACAATCATCTAAAAATTTGAAAATAAATAAAACAACAGCTATTAGATATATTTTTAAAAAATGGTGCAATCTTTATTATCAAGAAAATTAGTATTTGGTGGGATAACCTTTATTTTTTAGGACAGACTCGATTCTGCGAGGCATGGATTTTATATTCCAAATCTTCTGGTTTAATAACTCTTAAACCAGTTTTAAATAATGGTTTCTATCAGTTCTCTCTTGTTACTTGGTCTTCGGCGTGATACTAACACTTTCAGACTTGACCATAAATATTCTATTGGATTTAGATCGGGACTATTTCCAGGCCAAGCCAGGACAGTAACGTTATGTTTTCTCATCCATTCCATGCAAGTCTTAGCCGTATGACAAGGCGCTCCATCCTGCTGGAAGATGCATCACTTTCAAACAAATCTCTGATAGTCGGCAGCAGTTTGGCCTGCTTCCAAATATATCACCAGTCTCTATCTAAATAGATAGCCGTCTTGTGACAAATAGAACTTATGCCCACGTTGGGCGGTAATGTAACAAAAAGGTGATAAGGAAGTCTGGGTAACTCTATACAGTGTAGCAAAAGGATAAACTCTAAAATGTACCTTGATACACCAACGAACTAATATGTGGAATAACAGAAAATGGAAGGGATTAAGTAGATAGAAATAAATTATGTAAAAGAATTAAATAAAGGGTAAATATGAATTTTACAATATAACAAAATTAAGTGTTGGCTAGCGACTATGCAGGAGAATGACCACTTGACACTCAAAGAAGGATTCGGCCAATTTGCATGCCCTACAGAGACCGTAATATATAAGAACTAACGATAAGAAAACCCCCAAGTAGTAAACAGATGAAAGATAAAAGTTGCTCTACTGAATGCTTGGGCGCCAGAAAGTTAAATGTTTTCTTCCCAGATATCTTGTATTGCTGAAATATGAAAAATAGGTACTAATTGAAATATTAAATTTTTAACCACAACTTTAATAATTACCAAACTTATGTACAGGCTATTTTAAATGCTTATATATTACCCACCACCTCTTATGTACAGTAACAGCTATATTTACAGTAAAATCCCTGACTATAATTATAAAACAATTTACCCCTGATATACCTCTTAATTTCAAATTGTGACAAAAGTTATACTCAATAATAATGTATAAATAATAAATATAAAAATACTACTCACTAATAGTTTAGTTTTCGTTCAATAATTGTTTAGATTTTTAAGTGAAAACTCTCTGGATATGTGTGCACACGATAACCTAACAAAGAGAGATTCAAGGGAGAGTTATAACCTCATCCCTTGGTAGACAATAAATAATTGAATTAAGTTATAATGATTTTTGTTTTAAGAAAATTGAATGTATTTATTATTAAAGATATATAGTTAAATTAAAAGTGAACCAAAAGTTAAAACCTTGAAGAGGATGTAGCAAAAGTTATATAAAATACTTGAATGACAAACAAAAAAAAATCAAAATAAGTCCTTCCTGCCGGTTTCCGTAGGTTGCCCTGGAAGATGATCCGGTGAAGAACTAGACTTAGGTGGGTAAAGGTACACCAAACCTGGATTCCATGTATAAAGGTACTCTTAGACAAATACGTCCTTCAAATTCTTCTTAAATCCCAAATAAAAGCCCATAAACTTAAAATTTCTTCCCCTTGTCTTAGTAAATATAACCCAAAAAAACTAAAAGGTTTCCTCCCTGACTTGTAAGTGGATTTCTGGGAGTAGGCTAAAAAAAGGAACAATTGTGTTACTTCATGTCCTTTGTACATACAAAAAGGTAGAGAAAAACACAAGGTTTATTAACCTTGAAATGCGATACAAGAAGTGTCAACAAGTGACCTTAGATTGAGGTAAAAACCTTAATGGTTTTCGGTAAATAGTGACCTTGGAAAGGTGTGACAATGGTTTTATAATGTATGGATATATTAAATAGATAGTTTTAACGGAAAGCATTATCTTTATATATTATAGAATAGGAAAACAAAAAGAAATATTAGCCGGTCTAAATGGTATAAAATTGAAATAAATAATTGTTTGCTTTCATCCTTGAAAGGAAATAAAATTTGAGATAGATATAGAATCTAATACTTGTAATATATTTAGGTATAAAACATTTTCCTTAATGAAATAAGGTGAAATATGACATGTATAAAATATATGAACTACCTATCAAGAAGGAATTAAAATAGATCTGAATTTCACTAACAATGGCGGATGACATGAAGGGTTTTTCCTTATAATTTATTTATAATTTAATCTTACCGGCTGGTGTGATCCAACTGAAAGTATCCTCGTACAAAACACCAAAATAACTTAAATGGTTACTTCTAAATCAAACAGCTCTTCACAAAAAAAATAAACTTTAACTAAATTCATGGAAAATGGCACGTCCCAGCCGCCACTATGATCGAAACGATCTTCCTTCGATCAAATCCAGTCAACAAGTGATTCTATTACGGTTCTACAGGCGTCAAGTGGATGTACTTTCAGAATCTTACACCAGGTGGCGCGATTTAATGCCAACCTTAGAGAATAAAATTTACTAGGAGTTATTTAAATATTTAGTTTAAGAATATTTCAAATATGAATTTAATTTAGAATTAAATTAAAATATTCCAGTCACAAAAAAAGGTAAACGATTATTTAAGTAACGGACTCGTTACAGTCTTCCTGATATTTTTTTTGCATTAATATTGCCCTCTATTACTGCTAAACGTCCAACTCCATTAGTGGTCTTACAAGCCTATACCATGACACTCACAGGATGCACCATAGATACCGTAGTACACTGGGGCAAAAGGTCTTCCTCAGTCGGCGGCGAACAAACTTCACTCTCACTCGTCACTTTCAAAGATCTTTTCACTTTTCCCACAGGGTACCACAGAAAGTAGTACCTTGAGTGGTACCTGTCGAGATTATGTTCAGGCATTGATAGCTTATTACGAGAAAGCCCTAAATACCGAAGAGGACTGAAATAAAATTGGCTGTGGACCCTGTATCTGGCAGGATACGAAATCTATGAAAGTAGCCGAAAACATATTTGATATGTATCAACTACGTGGAAAGAAATAGACGAGGACATTGAACGTGTTTGTGTAGCAAAATTAGAAATGTTTGTATTTGAAGAAGTGGTTGTCTAAAGGAATAAGATTAATTTGACGGTTGGTTAACAAATGAAAAACGGGATGCCGTGATTTGCGAATCCTACATTTGTGCGAAGAAATGGTGCGACGAAATGAGGTGAAATAAAGCCGTGTACACAAGAATTATATTGTTTAACCGGCGGGTCCTTCGGGCCCGTCATGTAGTCATAAAAAAATGCGCAAAGTCATATAAAAAGTGAAAACCAGAACACAAGACACATTTTTACACTTTGAGTAGTTACCTTAGGGTGCTTTGTAGCACTGAAGAAAACATAGGTAACGGATATTTTACTGAAATATTGAAATAAGACAGACATGATCGAGACTGAATAGCAGAAGTTTAAATTAAGACGACGTTGTGAGATGTATGAGAATCGCGATAAATGGCTTCGAATTTTATTGAACATTGTTCGATAAAAAGAACTAAGAATAAACGGAAAAAAGACAATGCAAAACATAACATAACAAATCAACACGAAGAAATGATCTTGATTTAAAGAAGCGAATGCGCTATTTGGTTTTTAAACAAAATCAATCGCAAACAAGTGAAAATATCGATAATAATGGTAAGTAAGGATAGTAACAAAATAAATCTGGTTAAATTAACACGCAACACGTACATAATGAGTTGGAAAGTATAATAAAAAGTTAAATAAAAATAATTCGCAAAAATGTCAATGTTAATAAATGATAAAGGTAATATATATATATATATATATAATATATATATATATATATATATATATATATATATATATATACAGGGTGAGTCAGGAGGAACTTTACATACTTCTACCATATGTAGAGTCCCTCAGGGAGCATATCATGTGGCCACTAAAAAATGTCAACTCCTCTTCTTTATTAATTAACAGGGTTATTTGTGTAATTGACCATTTATTTCATTTTACTGTGGTGTTTATACGGCTCATTTGATTTTTTTAATTTTTGCATGATACAGTACACTACTATCAAGCATTCGACTTAGCTAAACTAAAAAATTCCAGGACTGGCTTTGGAAAAATTAATTTAGGGATTCGTATTAAATATTACACCCTGCATATATTTTTTTTAAATGCAATAAGTGATTTTCAAACTACATAAATAGCCAATGAAAACGAGATATGCGACAATGTTGTCGCACTTTTATTAAATGTTTAGTGAACGATCAAATCTTACCAAAAATAGAACAACCATAATGAAGTATCAAATTATAAGGTAATTAATTTAAACAAATTATCAAGAACATTTGTTCGGAACACACTGTAACTGTAATCGAACGAAGGTAAAATTTGGCATAAATTGGTAACACTTATTTGACAGTTGCGGTGTTGACACTTTTTGTACTTTATTATTTTGAATTTTAAAGTGAATACCTCTTGTTTTATATTTTTACCTATTTAATAAAATCTGTTCTTTTTAGAACAAAATTAGTGTGTTTTATTTCAAAAATGTCACGTAAGAATTTAAATAGTCGTTATAAAGAGATGGTAATACTTTTGCAATAATTATGTGACCTATTTGATTTACAATGGAGTCAGGATTTTTTTATACTTTGGCAACTATGTCAACTTCGATCTCTGACGTAGATAATGACGTAAGTCGTTATCTAAATTAGATGAAGTATATATATATATATATATATATATATATATATATTTATATAGATAGTGGAACCTCGATTATCCGTCTCTCTATTAACCGTCACTTCTGTTAACCGTCAGGGTCCATACATGTTATATTGACTACATAAGTAAAAATTTAGCCATCAATTTATTTTGTTGTCAAGAGAGGCACATTTCTAAGCGAAGGAAAGCGAAACACCAATGATTTCAAAGAATTGAATAAACAAATAAAGAAGGGAGTAAAGGAAGATTTAAGAATCTATAATGAAAACAAGCTAGAAAAAATAATAGAAAAGAATCGAGGCCTGTAATGCTAAGATCAAATTTAGGAAAGCCTATTATAATCTCATTTAAGTATAAAGATGGAAGAGAAATAAGAGAAAAAGAACGAAGTCCTAAATGTAACTCAAACATTTTAACGTGATTTATATTCTTCAAACAAGAACCCAGATAACACTGCAAAGGAAAATCTTTAAAAAAGATATGTCAACTCAGAAATACTCCCTAACATAGAATCCTTCGAAATTAAACAAGCTATGGCACAACTAAAGAACAATAAGGCTGCGGGCCGAGATGGAATACTTGTATAAATGTTGAAGGAGGGAGTGAAATTATTCTCGAAGAATTGAAAATTTTTTTCAACGAATGTCTTCAGAGGGGAGAACTTCCAGATGATCGGAATGAAAGTTTGACAATACTTCTCTTCAAAAAGGGAGACAGGGGTGATCTGAATAACTATAGGCCAATCTCTCTGCTATCCCAAATGTACAAACTGTTTATGAGAATAATAACTAACAGGTTAAGGTCGAAGCTCGATAGCTATCCATCGGTAGAGCAGGCAGGATTCCGAAAGGGTTACAGTACAGCGGATCATCTTCTTACAGTCAGAACTCTAATAGAGAAAGCTAATGAATATCACTTAAACTTATACATAGGCTTCGTTGATTATGAAAAGGTATTCGACTCCATAGAACTTTCGGCAATAGAGAGAGCTATAAACAACTGCAGGATAGACTCCCGATACAAAATGCTCATACATAATATTTACAAGAAAGCTACAATGAAAATACAAATAGATGCGAAAACCAAAGCTATACCAATCAACAGAGGAGTTCGCCAGGGAGATGTTATCTCACCAAAGCTATTAACACTTGGACTGGAAGATGTGCTCAAAGACATTAACTGGGCAGATAAAGGAATAATTGTTAATGGAAGAAAACTAAGTCATTTAAGATACGCTGATGACATTGTAATATTCGCTACAAGTTTCGAAGAACTACAGACCATGATGACGCAATTATTTCAAGCTTCGGAAAAAGTAGGTCTTCATCAAAAAAAGATGAACTTGAAAAAAACAAAAATAATGAAAAATACATCGAACATAAGAAAAATAACGTTGAACGACATAAATTTAGAAACAGTAAGCGAATACATCTACCTGGGACAGATAATGAAAGTTAACAAAGAAAATCAAACTTCCGAAATTACCAGAAGAATAAGATTAGCGTGGGCAGGATTTAGAAAACTTAGTTGGATCTTAAAAAGCACTAAAATAGAACAATATTTGAAAAGCAGAATTTACGATCAGTGTATCCTCCCTATACTCACGTATGGCTCACAGACGTGAACACTCACCAATTCTAACATGGATAAAATAGTAAAAGCACAAAGAGCGATGGAAAGATTAATGCTCGGGGTGAGACTTATAGACAAAAAAACAAATGGATTAGAAGCAAAACGACGCACAAAAAGTAAAAGACGCACGCAAACATGCTGCCAAATTAAAATAGAGCTTCGCAGGACACAAGGCCCGACTGAAGGATAAGAGATGGAACCACGAAATACAACAATGAAGACCGTTGTTAGGAAAGAGAAGCAGAGGAAGACCACAAATGAGATGGGCAGATGATATTAAGAAAATCGGAGGACACAACTGGAAGCAAGTGGCGCAAAATAGAAGACACTAGATTGATTTGGGGGAGGCCTATGTCCAAAGTTGGATTACTTAAGGTTGAAGAAGAAGAAGAACAAAACTTTATTTCGTTTGTGCCAAAAAAGATGAACAGTCTCCAGAATAGAGCGACTTACAATATTCGGCTCCAAACTCGAAGGTCAGCTGGTAGAATATATATTGATGATGAAGAGCAAATTTCACGGTTTGACAAGAACTGATCTTCACCGTGTGATATATATGCTAGCAAAGAGAAAAAGTTTGTCGAATCCCTTTACTCAATCAGATATGGCTGGAAAAAAGTAATTGAAGATATTTCTAAATCATCTTAAAGAAAATCTTTCGATACGAGGGAGCAACTGCTACCCTATATCTTTTGCCAAAGTATTTGGATTTGATAAGGAAAAAGTGGACTCTTTTTTCAACCGTTTTGAAGATATTTATTCCAAAAATAACTATCCATAAAATCGTATTTACAACATGCATAAATCTGGCCTTAGAGTAAGATACCACAAAACATATGTCATAGAGGGAAACGCCAGATAGCTGTACTTACTTCAGCACAAACAGGATCGACCCTTATGACAATAGTGGTTTGCATGAATGTTGCAGGACATTTTGTGCCACCGTTTATTCCCCAGAAAAAATATGAGTGCTCAGCTAATGTGGCTGTCCGTCAGGATCAGTCGGAGTTGCACATCCATCAGAGTGGATTCAAATTAATATCTTCAAAGAGTAGTTTAAGCACTTTATTTAACACACTAACCCGACACCTAAATCGAAGGAATTACTGATTCTAGAGGGACACTTTAGTAACATTCGCTATAATAGACATCGCTAGGAAAAAAAACATACAACTCGCAAACTGCAGACGTTAGACAAGACTTTTATGGGGACGTTAAAAACATACTACACTTGCAATAGCTGAAAATATGCATGTCGATTCGAAATTATAGCAGACCTCTAACTCCATATGATATCCTATTTGAAAGTACAAACAGGCGAGATTGCAGCCAACTGTGTTAAGGTCACTGCAATATGGCCTTTAAATAAAGATGTCTTCAGTGATATGGACTGAAAAGATAATGCTGTAAGAGACGGTTGTACAACCAACATCACTGCACTCCTGATGCCATTGTTTCGAGCGACAGTCATAGGTCGCTGGTTTTTTCCTTGGGCAACAAATTTTGTCCTTAGGGAAATAGGTTCACTTTGTATACTTCTTTGAAGGACCACCCAGAAAACTGGGACAAATAAAAGTTTAGCAAAGAACGTTTTAACAAGTATATTTAAACAATTATCACAACATATTTTTTACGCCTATAACTTGCTTACGATAGCTGATTTATGAGATTTAGTTTGAATTTATGTGCAAAAAACTAGACAACTTGTCGGTGATACAATATTGACACGAACTGACTAAACTTATTAATATACCGACTGTGTTCAACCTTCTGAGGTGCGACTGGCGCGAGCAGGAGCCTCGCGCTCATAAATGCTGAATTTGAACTCAAACTGATGTCCACTCACTCCCTTGAATCACTACGCTCGTAATTGTTTCTTATCATTCAGAAATCTCCCCCCTGACCCCCTTGACGTATATAAAGGATATGTTTACATTTAAAATACTTTCCACTTTCCTTTCTTTGGTAAAAACTACCTGAGAAGGGTATTTTTCTCACCTTTCGGAATTTTCGAATGACAAACCGATAATTTGGAAAATACTAATTGTTTCATTGTTATGATTCTTTGACGATTTTAGAAGATTTTAGTATAAAAAAATTTTACAAATCTAAACTAAAATACAGTATGATATAGGTAATAATGATACAAAATTAAATAAAAATATTAAATATTGTTGTTAGGCAACAAATCGCTCTAGGCTTAAGTTAGTTTAGTTGTTCAGTATGTATATTATAGGAAATAAAACTTTATATTAGTAGTAAAGTACGGCTGTTTATTTTCCAAATCCACACCTCTTAACAGTTTTTTTCTTATTTTCATTTATTGTTATGTTAATATCTTCAGATTTAGATTCTTCAACATTATACATATAACATTAATTTTGAAGCTCTTACAATTCTTTTATTCTTCAATGATTGATGCCAATATTGTGGCATAAAGATGGTCACGCACATGAGACATGAAGGCTTTACAATGGCAGTGGCGTCCGATCAGGTCCGCAAATCAAGGTAATTATAGAGAATTAAAAAAATGTTTAAGAAATACGATTTGGAATTTTCTATAATTTACTTTCTGATTCGTAGACATTTATTCGAAGAAATTATGTGAAAAGCCACCAAAAACATGTAATTGTTTGCAAAAGAATATTGTTTAATTAATCAAGATTTTTAATCTTTCAAAACAATATGACATATGGCTGGTATGCATACAAAAGTAAAATTTTATGTACATTCGACACTGTTGTCACTTTTAAACGAACTAAAAATTTGATTTGAAACATTTAATCCAATTAACTAAATTTAATTCAACCCATATCATAGACATATAATACAAATAGACTGACTGCTGCCATACAGTCATGTTCCCCCAGTGTGACAGAGAACACTGACACAAAGCAGTCCCTGCATCTCTTTCTAATGGGCCGGGTTTATCGACCAAGTGATCTTCTCGTTGGTAATTTAGGTCACGTGTTCAATAAACCTGGCAAATTAGAAACAGTTGTAAGGACTGCTTTGCATAAGTTTTCTGTAGTACTGGGGTAATGACAATGTATTGCAGTGATTATTCTATTTGTATCATATGTCTATGACCCATACTCAACCAAACCTTATGTAACAAAACTTAACTATCCATATCATAAAAAAAAGACTGAGGGTTGCAATACCAGCATGTTCTCCCAGTACGACAGAGAAAACTGACAAAAGGCAGTTCCTGCATCTCTTTCTAATTTGCCAGGTTTATCAACCACGTGACCTAAATGACCAATGAGAAGGTCACATAGTCGATAAACCTGGTCCATCAGACAGAGATGCAGGGACTGCTTTGCATCAGTCAGTCTATCTTGTTTTAGATATGTCTATAGGTGTAATCTGACCATAGACATATAATACAAGATAGACTGACTGTAGAAATAGTCACGTTTCCCTAGTGCAACTAAATCAGAGAAAAGTCCCCCCCCCTCCAAGAGAAAACTGACACAAAGCAGCCCCTGTATCTCTGTCTAATAGGCCAGGTTTCTTGGTCATGTGAACTTCTCATTGGTGATTTAGGTCGATAAACCTGGCAAATTCGAAAGGGATGCAGGAACTGCTTTGTGTCAGTTTTCTCTGTCGTACTGGGAGAACAGATTAGTATTTCAATAATCAGTCTCTCTAGTATTATATGTCTATGTAACACTGATAGAATTACCCCATTCGAGCATATGAAGATGTTGTCATTAGTGTAAATTCTTGTTTCATAGTATATAATGTAATATAAATTACATAAAAAAGAACGTTTTCCAGACAATAAAAATCATTGTATAATCATCAGTGATATAAATTTCATAGTCCGTAGATATACCACACTCTTACTACACTAGTACCATAAGGTATTTTAATTATACTACTAATATGGAAGAAACACTTCATACTGTTACAACCTTTTACCTTTTTCAGTTTTTTTGTTTTCTTCAAATGGTTTAAGTTTAGAGGAAAGGCACCGAATTCGAGACAGGCGCCTAATTTGAGACACCGTCATATATTTGTGTACGATAGGGTGACATCTAGTGAAAATATTGAAAACTGATCATTCTGTGCAGCAGTGGTAGATCTGCTTTTAGTTGACGCTTAGATGTGACCTTTGTTGTTTTGTCGACGTTAATTTGATTTACACATTACACAATTTTTTTTTGGAATTGGTAAAACTTACAATACATCAAGGTAAGATGAATACATTTACTCCAATTATTTTTATTATTTTTTTTTGTTAGTTTAATATTAGTTAATACATTTTATGCAAATTAAACGGTAATTGTGTGGCATATATAATCAACAAAAATGCGTTTTATTTTTAACGGAAAAATCCAATTTGAGATACCTGTAGGTTCCAAATTTGAGAGTGTCTCAAATTAGGACCCCGTGTAAATTTTTTATTTTTATGTGTTTTTTTTTGTTTGTAGATGCCACCAAAAAATAAAAAATTTAACGCAAGTGATATGATACTGGCTGTAAATACAGTAAGAAATAGAGAAACGGGCTATTTGAAGGCCTCAAAAGTTTTTGGATTACCAAAAGGTCCGTTAGAACGATATGTGTAATCAGACAAGACAAGGAAGACGTGGGTCAACCTTCTACATCAAAAGGCAAAACATCAAGAAGGAAGCGGAAAGTTTCTTCGAGTTCAAAAGCTCATATAGCAGTGAAGACTTTCCATTAGCTGATTCATCGTCCAACGAAAGTGGAAAAAACGACACGGAATGTTTATTTTGGACCGGCAAATTTTCCGACGATAGATATGGCGAACGATGGGCAAAGTCTTACCAATGTGGCAGGTGGGCACATGAAGACTGTGGAGAAATAAAGTCCAGCACATTTATTTACCTTTTCTGCGAAGAAAGGGCTTTTTTGAATAGTAGGTATCTCAAATTAAGGTACCTATCTTAAGTTTAGATACTTGGCTATCCCAAATTAGGGCACCTTTTATTTTTATTAATGTCGCAAACAAAATTAATGTATTTGTTTTGAAAAAAAAAATATGTTTTATTCGCTTTATTTTTTTTGTTGTGTTCTAGAAACATTAAATTTAAGTTTTCGAAATAAATGTTTTAAAAACTTTTGAATATTCTGTTTTATATTTGTTTTTCAAAAAAAAGTGTTTCAAATTTGGTGCCTTTTCTCTATTCTAGTCTTGTTCTATTTTATTTCTTTAAGTCTAAATAATCATGTGTCATGAATACATTTACTATTTAATTCTTTCTTAATTTCTCATTTAAAGTTATCCAAAAGAGCATTACTGTATTTCTACTTTATTCACTTCTTCGCTGTTTTCTTGTTTAAAGGCAGATTTATAAACTTTACTTTGGCGTTGGCGCTGACGTTCGCGTTACAACATGGTCAAATATGAAACTCGTATGTCTAATTTATAAACATCGTTCGCCGATGGCGTCGGCGTTCGGTTAAGTTCAAGATGAACCAACTTTATCGTTTGCCGTTGGCCGTTGTAGCACAGATTACACCAACCCTTCTGTGGTTGTAGCATCGAGCAAAAAGACAATAGAGGGAATGTAAAGGTAGTGGGGGCAAACATATTGTTAGACAGGAAGTGCGATCTTTAGAGGCCACATTAAACAAGGAAAGAGAGTCTCTCTCCTTGTTTGACATCAAATTTAGTTGGGTTATGTTATTGTTTGTCCCAAATGTCACATGAAATCTTATTTATATTGAAGTTTTTTAGCAATTGTGTCGCATTTTAGACTCTTATCAATAATATATTAATTAAAACTTTCTCGTCTAAGACACATTCTGCGAAATATTATATAGCTACTTTTGATAAGTGTCGGAAAATTTAAATTTGGCGCATTCGCATTTCCGGATATGTCCGCCATCAGAGGCCACTTTTTTGGTCTCCTTTTCATAAGGATTAGATTTCCTCTTTTGTCTTATTGCTCGATGGGTTGTAGTCACGATCGCATGATCGTGAATAAATTTGATTTATTAAACAAGGAAAGAGAATCTTTCCTTGTTTAATAAATCAAATTTAGTTGGGTTATGTTATTGTTTGTCCCAACTGTCACATGAAAGCTTATTTATATGGAAGTTGTTTAACAATTGTGGCACATTTTAGCCTGTTATCGTTAAGATTTATTTAAAGTTTTTCGTCTAAGATACATTCTGAAAACTATTTTATAGCTATTGTTAATAAGTGTCAGAAAATTTAAATTTGGCGGATTCGCATTTCCGGATATGTCCGCCATCAGAGGCCACTTTTTTTATCTCCTTTTCATAACGATTAGATTCTCTCTTTTGTCTTTTTGCTCGATGGGACGTATAAACATAGATCATCTGTGTTTATACCATCGAGCAATAAGACAAAAGAGGGAATCTAATCCTTATGAAAAGGAGACCAAAAAAGTGGCCTCTGATGGCGGACATATCCGGAAATGCGAATGCGCCAAATTTAAATTTCATGACACTTATCAACAGTAGCTATATAATATTTTTCAGAATGTGTCTTAGACGAGAAAGTTTTAATTAATTATTAATAATAAGAGTCTAAAATGCGACACAATTGTTAAAAAACTTCAATATAAATAAGATTTCATGTGACATTTAGGACAAACAATAACATAACCAAACTAAATTTGATGTCAAACAAGGAAAGAGACTGTCTTTCCTTGTTTAAAGTGGCCTCTAAAGATCGCACTTCCTGTCTAACAATATGTTTGCCCCCACTACCTTTACATTCCCTCTATTGTCTTTTTGCTCGATGGTTTATAGGTCCATGGGTTAATGCATGGCCTGGAATCTTATATGAATGACTTGGTTCATTTCATTCCCCCATCACTTTGACCCCAGCGAGTTAATAAAGAGAAATGACAGCCTATCTCTCTCACGAAGACTTTAACCAATCATAAACCAAATAAAATAATCAAACGACGCAATGTCAATTCTGTCAATCCAAAGTAATGACAGATCTTCCGTTTGTTTACAAGTTTTCAATTTTATTTTATTATCTTTAACTTTCGTTTGCAATTATTCTTAGTAATTTTAATTTAAATTTGGTTACTTAATTTTTAAAGTTTATTTTGAGTTACCTATTGTAGCAAAGAATTTTTGTGTAGTGCTAGTAACAAAACTAAACATGGTGAATTATTGTATTGTTCGTTGTGTACAAATCATGGAAAAATTACAAAAAGGATGATAGTAAGTTTTCAGGAAGCAAAAAATAATAGTATTTAACTTCTGCAAATATGTGTAATAAATATTATGTAATTATTTTATAACTGTTTTATCTTAAACAACAAATAAATATACGTATATCTAGAAAAAATGTGCATCTTTTATATATCTTATTTTCCAATAAATTTTAATTAGTAACGAAATAGCCCACAAGAGGCGCTAAAGGGTATGTATGTAAGGGGTGTTCATTCGAATTTGCCGCCAAAAGATGATTAGTATTGACCCCAGCCGCAAGGGTCCTAATGAACGAAATTTATACATTGAGTTGCCTATCTATTTCTACTATTATATTATTTATCTATGGGTTAATGTGATTTTCTTTCTTATTACTCAGAGTACAAGTTATTTATTCTCTATGTTTTAGTTATGAATGTATAACAACTATGTATTAATTATTAATTTTAACAAATTAATATTAACAAATATTGTAAAATTTCCTATTTTTAATCCTAATCGTTTTCATAAACTTGCTCAGATTTTTTTAGGTTGGAGATTGTCCATTGTCACTAG
Organism: Diabrotica balteata; assembly: GCA_918026665.1. NCBI lineage: Eukaryota > Metazoa > Arthropoda > Insecta > Coleoptera > Chrysomelidae > Diabrotica > Diabrotica balteata. The sequence continues at coordinate 49,435,213 of OU898281.1, forward strand.
AGAGTTAAAGTGCAGGGCAAAACGTTAACGTTAACGTATAATTTGACAGCTACTCGTGCGCAGTAGAGGAATACATACGTTTGCGTTAACGGGTCTCCGTATCCGTAACCTTGCGTGCGTTTACGGATTCCCTTAACGCTAACGTTATCCAAATTGTTCCGATGGTTCCGAGTATTAGCGAATTTCTATCAAATCTCCGAAAATTAAAAACTTTTTGTTGTTTTGTGATTTTAACCAAAGATTCATCTTTTGTTTGTATTATTGTAATCTAAAAATAGTGAAAAAAAATCGAAAAAAAATGACGGATATCAATTTTCCAATAAGTTATTACCAAATACATGTAGGAGTACAGCATCGTACATGTCATCATCCTCGAAATCAGATTCCCCACACATTTCAAATATTAAAGATATCTTCCATTCTGCTGTAAAAACAATCAAAATATTTCATAAAAAACTAACCAAACCAGGAAAAAATATAAAAGGACCCTGTCTAATCATTCAAATTTGTAATTAATCCACAACAAATTTGAGTAAAAGTAAGGTTAGAAACACACGTTAGACGTTAACGTTTTACACTTCACAGCTAAAACGTATAGTGTCATAGATAAAATTTATAGATTGGTAACAGGCATTGAGTTTCCACTAACTCAATGGCAGTGTTCCCAAACGTAAAAAAATAAAATCGGTAGAATTCTTTTAAAAAATCGGTACATTGTGGAGTAAAATCGGTAGATCTTTCAAAATATAATATTTTGTTTAAATTTCATAATGTTTTACAATTCGTTTAATTAAGAAAAAAATAAAATTTGTTTATTCATTTAAATCTAATAAAATAAAAAAATGAGAACCGAGATACTGAACTTAAAACGAGAAGGTTGGCACTACTGGCACATTGGCACTTGGCTGGCAGTAACATTTAACAGTAACGAAGCGGGAAATACAAGGCTTCTCCAAAACAATCAACAATAAAAAACTGTTGTAATAAGTAACAGAAAATATTAGATCTTAAACAAATCAGACACTTATTCCTCTAAAACAGTCAACACTTATTAAGAAAAAAATATATAAATATAAACTTAAACTGATTAAAATCTAAACTCTTAACGAATTAATTCCTATAAAGATGGATTATAACTGACTGAAATTTAAATCTTTAAATGAGTCTGTGACTAGGAATCGAATACTTATCCGAGAACCGAAATCTAGAGTATAAAATCCTTTTATAATTTGTAAAGTACCGCTTAGGTACCATTTAAGAATAAATATTTGAATGTTTTCACACGTTTTAGTGAATACACAAAAATGCTCAATGCAAATTACAGGTATCGCAAGAAAAATTGTTTTGTCTCTTACATATTTCTTCTCAAATTTAAGAATAAGTAAAAATTTCTATCTGAATATAAAATTCGGTACAATTTAAGCCTTTTTCGGTACATCGGTAGAAAAACGGCGAAATCGGTACATCTACCGATTTATCGGTAGGTTTGGGAACACTGCTCAATGGTAACAGGGATAAGCAATGTCAAATCACGTTTGGATTTAGGCGCCCATTCGTTTGGTGGCGCTGCTAGTCTCGTTTCTACGCGTAGGGAGTGTGCTGTGGTCAAATCAAAAGTTGAATTTAGCAAATACCGTTTTTCAAGTCCAGGAGATTATAATATGGATATGTTTGATAAATGGGTGAATGCTGTTAAAAGCCCTAATTAGAGAATGCTGCAACAGAAACTATTTATAACAATTTTCGTGTATGCGCTAGTCATTTTAAAGAGGATGATATAATTAATGTTAGACATACCGGTATTACGAGAACAGCCCTTCTGAGTTTGTTTTTACCAGCACCAGGTAAGAACTATTATGCCAATATATGTATGTATGTGACCTTTTACTTATAAAATTAGTTAATTATAAATTTAACCTAATTATAAAATCAGACTTACTTGCTTACTATTTGAATTATTTTGTAGGTGGTGGTTCAACAACTATCTTAAAAAATCATCACCTTAGAGAGGGTTCGACATAATTTCTACAGGTGTGCCTGTTTCAAAGTTGGATTAGATTAGCAGACCATGACTACACTATTATATGGAGAGGTCCATGAGCTTGCCGTTAAGTGCGAGGAGGGATCTGTCTCTCTCTTGTGAGTGAGATTGGTCTTAGAGTACCATATATTATCATGGTTTGTCTCATCTATGTACTTTTAATCAAAAGAACAACCTAAATCTAAATGTATTTAATATGTCTCTCAATAAATATATAAATATTAGTAGAAAAGAGTTACTGGTAAGATAGAGTTTGGAAACGTAACTTTGTAAAATACTTCATATTATTATTGTAACTAGGTAATACTTTACATATTTTTTTATTTTTAATGTTATTTTTCCATCTTTATAGTGCTGGATCTTAGAATCTTAGAGCTAACTGTTGGGTTTATAGGTTTAAATATGACTAAAATATTATCATATAATATATTATCATGTAAAGTTCTTTCTAGAACTAAATCATTTAATTTTTCTGTTTCCAACTTAGCAGAGTTCTTGAGTTCTGTTTTTCTGTGAGTAGAACGCCAGACAGTAAGAGTTCTCACTGACCACTGGTAGTGTGTGTTATTAGATTAGGATGTAAGTACTACAAAGAACTCAGAATGTCTGACAGCTGTCTGTTGCTTATTAGGCTTTAATTTGACATTAGAATTCCAAAAAAATTATTTAATTACTGACAAGTTCTTGTCACAAGATTTAGAACACTAAATTATACTACATTTACCCTTCCCTATTTGTGAACAAAATATTGCAACTATCTTGGTTTATTTTTAGCTCCAGCTGATTTACAGCTAGATTGAAAATCTGAATTTTCCAATCTTGGTTCATAATTATCATCAGGTTTTTGAACAGGTAAATTTTCTGTCACATCTGGCATTGATTTAGTAGTGGAATTCTCTAATGTGTTATTTGGACTTCATCTTCATCATTATCGTGATTCAATAATATAACAATTCAATAGTAAACTTCTTATATAGTACAGAGCTCCTGGTAAAGCAGTTTTTCATTTAGTGATGTCTAAATATTTGGTTTCCAATGCTAGATTCACCAATTTCTATATAACTCATTGTATCTTTCAACTTAACCATTTCCTTCATGGTTATATGGTGTTGTTCTACTTGAAATATTCCTTTAGAGTGGAGATAATTAATAAATTCTTGTGAAGTAAAGCTAGTTCTCCTTGTCAGATTTTATATATGCCAGAATTCTATATAAACAAAATAGTGATTTAATCTGTGATTGGTTTGAATTGCTTTCCTAACAGATAATGTCTGCATTTTTTTAATACTTCAATGCATTTGCATGTTTTCATTCTGAATCTGTGAGAGTATGTGTGAAAAAAGCAATTGGTTTTCCCCATTGATTGCTTCGCTTATGTAATTATAGACTAAATTTATTACAAGCATGTACTTATTTTGTCTTCTAGGGATTTATCTTTAGATTCATTGCTTTCTAAAAATATCTTGAATGTTATATACCAATGTTTGAATTCTTTGCAAATTTTGAGTATAAAATTGTAGTAAAAGGCCTTTTGCAGAATTAGGCTTCTGTTTACATAAAACTTGACATACTAAGACAAAACAATTATTTAAATACTGACCAGTTCTTGCCACAACATTAAGAAAACTAAATTATAGTACACTTGGCTTGTATTATTAATATTTCTTGTAACACATATAACATTTCTTGTAATATTTTTATAAATAAAGATTTTATTCTATATTTTATTCTTTAATTTTTTGACCACTTTGCCATTTTAATGTAATGTAAAATAAATATAGTCTCAACATAACAAGAAAACCCAAAAAGTATACGAAAAATATTTATTATCGTATAGGATAAGGATTTTTCTTGTTATTTTAAGATTATATCGATTTTCCTTTACTTTAAAATGAGTTCACAATCCTAGGTAATATTACAAAAATTTTGAATTTCGCGCCATGTATTTATAGTTAGGCGCCCGGTCACTAGGTGATGCGCCAATCATTGTTTTACTCGTCAACACGGAAGTTTCAATGCTAGGTGGTAGTGTGCTATGTATAGTGTCCGTAAACGTAATATCTTTATATTATACGTTATTGATCTTTACGTTTACGTAGTGTTAACGTTTACGTGTCACCTGCACTTTAATGCTTTAACTCTCTACTTTCTCACTTTTGATGTCATTTCAAAGATTGCACATGCGCAGTTGACGGATCGGGTCCCTGTAATCGCTCCTCTTTTTTGGTCCCCTTTTCATAACGATTAGATTCCCTCTTTTGTCTGTTTGCTCGATGATCCTACCTCTCGTTATGTTCTGTGGCACAGCACATAACCACTGAATAAATCTTCTTCTTTTTCAGCCTTCATTTATCCATTGTTGGACATAGGCCTCTTCCAATTGCTTCCACGCTTCCCTATCTTTTGCAATTCTCATCCACTGTTTTCGCGCTACAGATGTTATAAATAACAATTATTTATTATATTATTCTGTGACTTAACCCTTTATGACTATTCTATGGTGCTGTGATTCCGACATCCGACAATCTGACATGTTCATCATAACTTGATCATAAAACGCACATTGCTGCACATGCTCAGAAAGATAGCGGTAACGTAGCCGCGTAGCGCCATTTTAGTAGTAGCTCCTAGATTGAGTCTATACTTCCGTAAAATTTTTTAGAGTTTTTAGCATTCTTAATAATATATTTCCGACATCTGCAGGTTTATATAGCGGGTTTGAAAATCTTAAAGAGAGTATGAATATAAACGTGCTTCGATATTAGCGCTTCGCGTGTATTTTGCCGGTGTATTGTGTTCAACGTCACCATCAACCATGATGCAAGCAAACAATCGAGTCCCACCTATAAAGTTGGAAAACGATATAGATCTTTACGCCGATGATATCGAGGATTTCGCACAAGTAAGATATTATAAACTACTAATAATTGAGGTACAATTTTATTAGCTAACCTACTGCAATAAATTGAGTATAAAATGATTATTGATTTTTTATCTGTCGTCCATATTTATATTTTCAAGCGTCGTAGAAATTAATTATTTCTCAGTTAAGTTCATAGAATCTTAGAGAAATGAATAGAACCTACAGAAAAACAGGGCTGCTATTGCGTTTATTGTTTATTAACATAGAGAATTATTAATTCAAAGTAGCTTAGTTTCAACACAAAATAACAAAATATTGAGTCCATATCAAGAAGTTATTAGAAAGGTTGTTATAGAATAACAACTGTTAAATTTCCGTAAATGCCCTCCTAATTTATATTGAATATATTGTAATCTATGAACATTACTGAAAGGCACTATTGTATACAATAAAATCACTTAGTTTTATTCAATGTTTTAAGGTCCATTTAGTTACAACACAAACATTTGAAGACACTTGTTTTCAGTTAGCTAATACCATTATTAGAATCTTGTCTTTGAACTAGAGTACAGTTGAAAAAAAACTCCAATGAAAGTCTTCTGTTTCTAAACCTGACAAAAAAAACCATGGCTAAACACACATGTGGGAATAAGTGTATTGTGATAGATTATTTTAAAAATTATTTTTTATTGAAATACAAACAATATACATTTAATAATTTAAAAAAATTTGTTGGCAATTCAGGTAAGTAAGTTATCTTGAAACAGCAATAAATAGGCACCCTTTTTACGTAATATACATTCATAAACACTTATTACTTTGCTCATCGACTTATATGCATACTATTTTAGAATATAATAATAATCTAAATGCAGGAATTAAACATAAATACTAGATAATAATGTAAAATAAAAACTGATCAATAAATTCTGTATTATATTTAACAAATTTTGCACAATTTTTAACGAAAAAAATAAGTTTTCTTAAATTTTAAAGAACTGAAATTCTTCTTATTACTCTTTATAAGCAATTCTGCTTGTTCATTGGCGGACTAATACCTCTATATAATATTTCTCCTATGGAGAAAGATAAACTAACGCCCTACGGGCGTAAACAGGTCATCTCATGGTCCAGGAAGAGAACCTAACCTAACCTAATTTAACGCAACCTGAGCTAACCCATACTAACCTAAACTAACCCAACCCAACCTAACCAAACCTAAATAAAAAACTAATTAACATAAAATATATTAGTGGGTATACTGCTCCTATAAAGCAGGGCTAATCAACGCCCTACGGGAGTTACTAGGATATATAGCTGCTCATGAAGGAGGAAAATTTACATAACTAATTAACTATAAATCAATCTAACCTAAGCTAATCTAATTCAAACTAATCTAAAAAAACATACCATACTATACTTTGATATATATATATATATATATATATATATATATATATATATATATATATATATATATATATATTTAAATCATGAATGTGTTGCTTGTGTGAGTCCATTTCAAATAGGTAAAGAAATAATAAATAAGACTTACTCACAATCAATTTAATTTAACTATCAGACGACCGGTTTCGCTTTCTACATTATGCAAAGCATCTTTAGGTCTCGATACAAAGTTAAACAAATGATGCCGGTACTCTATTCATAGATGGACGGTAGAACATGTTTGAAACTACTTTATATTGTTGAATGGAGAACTCAATACTATTATTGCAGTTGTTTGACAGTAAACGGGAAGTTCTTCAGGAGATAGATTTGATCCAATGAATTTGAGATATGTGTGAGATTGTTTGTTAAATGTAAGTGGTGTAATATACTATTGTGTTATTTAACTATAACACACTATATATACTATATATAACTATATACTATAACAATATAGTATATTACACCACTTACATTTAACAAACAATCTCACACATATCTCAAATTTATTGGATCAAATCTATCTCCTCAAGAACTTCCCGTTTACTGTCAAACAACTGCAATAATAGTATTGAGTTCTCCATTCAACAATATAAAGTAGTTTCAAACATGTTCTACCATCCATCTATTAATAGAGTACCGGCATCATTTGTTTAACTTTGTATCGAGACCTGAAGATGCTTTGCATATTGTAGAAAGCGAAACCGGTCGTCTGATAGTTAAATTAAATTGATTGTGAGTAAGTCTTATTTATTATTTCTTTACCTATATATATATATATATATATATATATATATATATATATATATATATATATATATATATTTATAATATGTATCTCTTTGTATATATATATATAGATATAAACTAGTTATACCTCTGTCTAATGCAATCTACTATGTTCTTAAACCTTTCATGAGTATTGTGTCCATATAATGCATCCCACATAAATTGGTCGATGTGTTCCGGTAGAAATGGAGAGCTCATCACTCCAAGTCGTCTTAGGTATTGTTTAAGACGAGACCAATACCCTTCTACTTGATTTGTACAGACCCCTGTTAGTAGATCTTTAAAAAATTTAGTGTAATTCACAGTTTTGTGAATGTACCCTAAATTTTTTAAGTTGGAATATCCCTTCCATTGGTCTGTCCATATTTCACTACCTTCCCGGATGTGTTTTTTAATAATCTCCACTAATACCTCTCCTTTCCTACTTTCTAAATATGTTATGTACCCCCTTTTTAAAACTATATCGTACATTCCCAAAACCCATTGTTCTTTAATTATTCTACCACGATTATATTTTCTTTTTCTTACAACACTTTCAATTTCAACAATTTGAACTGTGTGTCCTTCTCCACCTGCAATAATAAGAATGTGAAAAGTAACTAAATGTTAATATTTTTTATTGTTATTTTACCTAATAAAAATGGTTCTTCCTCTTGTAAAAGTTTCCAAGAAACCAGATCTCGCAAATACTGATATATCTGTATAACAGATCGTTTTACTAAATTCATTATTTCTGCGTCACTTTTAAGTGGCGTCTGACTTGCCCAAAACCACATTACATAAAATAGAGTTTTGAGTGGTACTCTCAATCCTTCAAAAAATGTACCTGTACGTACACAATACATTTTTTTGCATCTACTGCACCAAAAACCATGGTTTAATTTAAACCAATTTTTCTGTCTCACTACACATAGACGTCGACATTGTCTAACTTTGCATTTAAATTGTTCTTTAAGTAATTCAATATTTTGCACATATTGAATTAATTCAATATCGCTTTTTTGTGTTATATTATTTATATCAATTATAGAATTCACTTCCATTTTTCAGAAATATAAGCAAAACATAAATTTGTTTTGACAATTTATAAATTTCATCCAGAGATATTTTAATTTGTTTAAATACATATCATTTAAAATATTTAAAACTGGAACAAACCTATCACAAAAATTGGCAACCTCGCGCAGTCGCTGTCAAACTTCAATGCAAAAAATCATAATAAATCAAACAGGTTATATGAGCAAAATTATTATTTTGGTGAATATCAACCACTATTTCATTACAATCCAATGTTCTAATAAAAATTACTAAATATTACACACTAATATGATATAATTAAAAGGTTAGTAGTAATATATAAGTTTGTTTTATAAAAATATGTCTCAAATAAGCATGGATAATAAGTGTACTGGCACCCGTAAAAAGAAGTATTACCTTCAAAAAATATATCATAAAATTTAAATTATAGAGAATACTCATGATACTATACATTTTTATAGATTTGGAAACGTCGCAATTAACTCTCAATATGGCCGCCCAAAAAGTGTGAAATTTTCAATTTTCAAAGTCGTTTTTTATTTAAACAAATGGAAATACCGCAAATTTTATTTTTTGAAATAGCTTAAAATAATGTATATTTTCAAGATTTACAAAATTTTTTTCCGAAAGCGCGTGGAGGATAAATGTACCGTAACCCACCTATGCATATAATTTAAATAAGACCCTACAACTTTCTCAAAATATTTTTGACATCTTATAAAGTATTAACTTTGTTAACTTATTCGGTTGTTAATTATAGTAGTATATTTAGATTTGCAATATTTTAGTTTATCACTTTTTCAAGTAATTAAAGGTAAGTTTTTTTTCATTTTGTGAGAAAAATCGCCATTGTAATGTACAGTTTTTTACATCATCATAAAGCAGAGATTTCAACTAACAAAAAGACCATCAACATTTTAAAAAAGCAGGTATTTTGTCATGAGAAGTTTTGATTGAAAATTAGGTTGCTTTTCGTTATTAAATCAAAATAAGAAAATAGATATTTTCATCATCAGTTGGCGCTACAGCCCTTTGTGAGCCTTGGCCTGCTTCAAAACATTCTTCCATCCTTCCCTATCAAGTGTCTGTCTTCTCCAGCTCCTCACTCCAATCTCCCTCAGATCTTCCTGTACATCGTCCAGATATCTGAGTTTAGGCCGCCCCCTTCTTCTTCTTCCGACCGGCCTGTTTAGCATAGTTATTTTAGTTGGATCACTCTTATCCATCCGCATAATGTGGCCCACCCACCTTAGATGGTTTATCTTGATGGTCTTCACAATATCTGCATCACCTAAAAGTCTATAGAGTTCATATAGATATTTTAAATAAAAAAAAATATAGTTTGTTTGGGAACAGGTAAGTTTTCACTGAATTTGGTGAAATAATTTTATAAACTGTTTTTTACCCTTAAAAACTCGCTCCCTACCACATTCCAACCTTAGATCACCCATAAATTTTTTTCTTTTATGTTTGTTATACTAGCTTCTCTTTCCAATAGGTTCCATCCTGTTACTATTTTTTTTACTGTTGAGCATTTTCAAAGACTTCTACCCTGATCTTTTCTTTGCCTTTAACTATTTCTCTTCACCTAGGATACAAGGCTCTCCACCAAAACCAAGTCACAACTTATTTGGTTTGGCATGTCTCTTGTATCAGGGCAAAATTAAACCTAATAGCAGTAGTAAGTTCTTCTGAAGCCGGCTTACTCACATGAATGATCCTGATTAATGTCATTATCACCTATTTGGGACAGATATGGAATCCATGACTATGTCTCTCTGCTGGTCTCCTCCTACATTTTTATTTATGGATTCAGAAAAGTCACTTAAAGATGCTTATTGAATTTGGAATCTGCGGTTCTTCTTTTTCAAGTAAACTTAACCACTTCTTTTTCATGGAGGAAAAGTCATTAATCTATAAACTGTACACTGGTTGGTTGGAATAGGTTAAAATTCTATTGAATTTGTATCTATTCTTTGTTTCTAGTTAAGAAAATAACATTACGCTTATGGAGATCAGTGTTGCCAAAACTCTCAGACACTCTCTTTTGCACGGATGTCCAAGATATTCCCTTTGCTTAATTTTTGAATTTTCATTTTCAATTAACATTTAACTGTAAAGTCAGAATAACTACTAAATAAAAGCCTTATTATCATTATGTAGTCAGAGAAGGACATAAAATCGCTGACATACATACACACATCGTTTTATTTTAAATTGCAATTTGTAATTAGATATACGCATTCCAAGCGGTCCGTTTATTTGCTTTTAAAACTTTAATATTCGGCAAAATGCATGATTTAGCTAAGCAATATTTTCTACTGATTTCTATGATTCATGGCATATGGTATTCTGACCGAAAAAACAAATAAACTAAATAAGATAAAATAAAATTATCTTCTGTAAATACTATTTATCTAATTAAAATCATTTTCCCTACTTTTCATCTCTTGTTTCGAATGGGCACTTTTGGTCAATTACGTTAAAAAACATTAATTTAATTTGTGTCTGTGGAAACGAAAATACAAATTATACAACCCTAAATTGTGCTTGTGTGTCGTGGCAACGCCGCGTTTCTATCGTCCATAAGAAATACATGGACCTATCTCCGCAATGTTATTTTCTTAACGTGGAACATAGTATAGCAGTTCATATTCTCAGAACATAGATAGCTTGGAAAAATATCAAATTAGCTCTGACAAGCGTATCATATGAAATACTAGGACGCAAAAAGAAAACAACAAAAAAATGGTTCAATAATGATTGCCTGAACTCCATAACAGCAAGAAATATGGTTAGAAGGAACATGCTACAAAACCCCTCGCACAACTACAATGAAATGTATAGACAAAGAAGAACAGAGACAAGAAAACTAATGACAAGGAAGAAGAGGGAGTATCAGGAACAAATAATCAGAGATATAGAAGAAAAAAGAAAGAACAAACAAGCAAAACAGTTTTTCAAAGGAGTCTCAGATATCAAGACAGGGTACCAAGAGAGAACAGGAAACTTCCTTCAAAACGACAGCAGACAGCTTATCACTGATGACAAGGAAATACTAAAAACCTGGAAGGAATACTTCTATCAACTATTGAACCACTAATCTAGCAGAAATACATCAAACATAAAGGTACATACAGCTGAAATAAAAGACCAATACCCGACACACAAAGAAGTAATACAGGCAATTAAAAAACTTAAAAAAAATAATAAGACACCAAGTAGCAATGGTATACCCGCAGAGTGCTTAAAACATGGAGAAGCATTGTACAGTTCTATATACAAGCTAATTAAAGACATTTGACAAGAAACAATGCCAGGTGAATGGAAAGAAGGGGTTGTTGTACCCAAAAAAGAAAACAAAAAGCAATGTATTAACTACCAGGGAATAACACTCCTAAACACCACCTACAAAATCCTTGCAAACATCCTGCTAGAAAGAACCAAAACATACACAGAAGAAATCGTTGGAGATTATCAATGCGGATTTAGACCAGGCCTCTCTACTATTGACCAGATGTTCATAGATTTTAAACAAGCATTTGATAGAGTATGCAGGGCCAGACTGCGATGTAGGAACTTGGCTTTTCAAAAAAATTAGTCAGGTTGATATCGACATGTATGGAACAGTTACCATTTAAGGTGTTGGACAACAATACTTGGAGACATTTGAAATAAACAATGGACTAACACAGGGAGATCCACTTTCACCACAACTCTTCAACTTAACTCTGGAGCACATAATCAGATCTGGAGCACATAATCAGAAGTGCAAGAATCGAAAACTTTCTACAGTATTTCATCGAGAAAGGCCAAACTTCAACAAACAAAATCATGGTAAAACCTGTTACTGATATACAAAAACAATTTTTTTATGGACAAATCTGTAACACTTCATACATAATTATTTAATATGATATGGTGATCAGTATTCCATAAAGTTCTTGTTATTTCTTTTATTATGAGAGATATTTTTAGTTCTGAAAACATTGTAACATTAAAGGCTGATTTATAAACTTTACGTTGGCGTTGGCGTTCGCCGTTGACCTTGGCGCTAGCTATCATACATTGCATTTATAAACTTTCGGTTGGCGTTGGCGTTAAAGATCACATCTTAATTTCTTGCCTTACAATTTTTGATTTGGTATTATTAATTTTTGCTTGAAAATTAATAAAATGAAAAATGCTTGGCCTTTGTTAGGTGCAGTGACACTGATACTTTGTATTTGAGCAGCACTGAGCCTTCGAAATAAAAGACAACGTCGATACAAACGGAGGCCCATTAACTAGAACCGAAGGACAAGAGGTAATTTTAATTATTATAAAAATATGAAAAACTGAGATACCCAGCAGTTTTTTAAATACACCAGAATACAGTTTCCAGCATTTGAAAAATTACTGCAAATGGTAAAACCAAAAATAAATGTAAACTATCGCTCTGATGGAATTTCTGTTAAAGAGAGACTTGTTATTATCTTAACTTTTTCACTTTATAAACACGTGGAAACATAAACAAATAAATTTGTTTGACAAACCTTGTCACTTTTTCGATATTGCTATTGGCTGCGATGACAAAGATACAGTTTTATTTTATGTTCTGAGATCGTGACTACAACCACAAAAGGGTTTGTGTATTCTGTGCTACAACGGCCAACGGCAAAAAATAAAGTTGGTTCATCTTGAACGGAACCGAACGCCGACGCCAACGGCGAACGATGTTTATAAATAGACATACGAGTTATCCATTTGACCATGTTGTAACGCGAACGTCAGCTCCAACGCCAACGTAAAGTTTATAAATCAGCCTTTATTTTTATGGTCATACTTCTACTTACTTTCATTTTTGATTTAGGATGACTTTGGTGGTGAAAATGTTGATCTTTATGACGATGTAATATCAGCTCCTCCTGGAAATAGTGACAACCCAGGTGATTCAAATCATCATGCTCCTCCTGGTGCTGGTGAAGATGGTGGAGGTAATTTTGTTGGGACAGGAGGAGCATCCAATAATATAAATTCTTCTGGAAGAAGACATCAACTGTATGTTGGAAATCTGACTTGGGTAAGTTATATTATATTATACAATTTGTTACTATCAGTAATATATAGAGACTGGTTGCAGAACTGGTTTGCAAAACAGAAAAATTGACTGGTTTTACTACTTTAAATTAACTTTACTTTGAATTATAAACTAAACATCTTAGGCATATAACTGGTTCTGTCAGAAATATTGATACAAGCTATTTAAAAAAAAAAAAAAAATTAAACTACTGGTTTGATTTAAAACATTCTTACACAATTAATTACTGATATAATGAGCTTCAAATTACAAAAAAATTATTAAAAATGGCTGTTCCCTACCAAACCATCACTGAGGCAGGACAGTCTCCTCAATCCTTGGTTCCAGTTTGTGAGCTTCCTTGGTTTACTGTGCTTAAAATCTATTGTTTTGCTTATTTAAAGTCGCCTTCACAGTAAAAGAAATTCTTTGCTACACTCTTTACTACAGGAAAACATCTTAATATTCTGTTAAAAGAAAACAGGAAAAAAATCAAGGTATTTGTTGCAGTTATATGATAGTGTTAAAATGTCTTTACTGTACAATCTAGTGATGAGAAGGTCATGAATGAACCATTCACAAAGATCTGATCTTTTTGAAGACCCGTGATTGATACAATCACATTTTGTGACCTTACCGTTCAAATGACCCTCTGAATCATATCTATGCATGACACTGTCTAGTGTTTACAAAAGAACTGTGTGATCGCGACACATTGTTAGGTCAAATTAATATATGAACCGCGAACCGCAAAGGATCATTCAAATGCTGATTTCAGTTTCCCAGAATGGCGAAACTCTTATGCTGCAAAATTGTAAAATTATATACATTCGAATTGTCGAGCAATAGTCTCATAGTCTGTTCTGTTTATAAATTGGTAGGAAATAAAATCCATATTAATTGTCACATTATCCTTCATTCATGAACATAACAAATATGAAATGTAATTTCACTTAACTTTTTCAAGTATTTTTTTTATATTTCAATGATTTCTAAAGATGATTTAAGAAATAGAAATCTTAATGTCAGCCTTTAACTATATTTAATTCTTAAATTTATAGTAACAATATTGAATTCTACACGTAAACAGCAATATAATTAAAGTTGTTCTAATGAAGGCATCTCTATGAATGGATCCTGCATTATCATTAATTCATACACTCTCAGAAGAAAGATTCATAAACATATCAATATTAAATTTTACATAGTTGTAAGTCATTGACCTGGGTCACTGTCCAATGGTAAGGCATTGTCCTGGTTGTTGTTTAAAAGTCATAAGTTTTGTTTGGTAATGTGACACATGGTTCTCAGTGCAATATTCATTTTCTGAGCCATGATTTTTTTTTAGGACATGATGTTAAGAATCTGTGATATATGATCCATGAGAGGCTGGCTGAAGCCACTTCCTTCTCTTGTATTCAAAACAACTTAACATGATTCACAAAATCATGAGTAATCAATTTAGTAATTCAAAATTAAGGGCTCCTTCTATTCCGCACTTATGAAGAGCAATGATAGTAATATCATTCTCTTTGTTTTTAGGTTAGGTCATATATATATATATATATATATATATATATATATATATATATATATATATATATACAGTATAAACACACCAAAATATTCCAGTTTAGTCTGAGCCATTGCAATGGAAGGGAAAAACAAAGAGAATGATATGTCCCGTGAAATTTCTATTGAACTATAATATATTGCGTTCTGCACATACGATGACCTCAATATAACAATTGGGGTCATCCTGAAGGAGGAGAAAATGTATTATGTTCAATCTAGAACTCGCTGGTGTCCACCTTTCGGATTGGGTGTGTATATTCAAATAAAAAAAAAAAAAAATGAAAGCCAGCAAACTGTATAAAACTCATATTTTAAAAAGAGGTTAAATTAAACATAAATACACATTACCAAATACAATTATAACTCAAGAAGAATATACACAAGCTTAAATATTAGTTGATATGAAACGACACCAAAAAGACAACCATGATAAGAATAGAAAACTGGTAAAATGAACAAATCTCGCACATTTCTGACCCGTATGTTAACACTGGTCTTATTAGTGTTTTATATATGTTAATTTTAATTTTTCTGGTAGTTTTGGGGCCATCTGTTTACTCAAGCCATAATAGCACTTATTGGCAAGCACTATTCTTCTTTTAATTTATTCGCTGACATTGTAATAAACTCATCACATACAAGAAATAAAATTGGTGTTAACAAAATACAAAAAATATACAATACAGTAAATAAACCAAAACAAATGCAAAATGTTCAATTCGCGATGTAATGTCAAATATAGCACAAACAATTTCAACTCGCCAAATAATTGAATAATAATGTAGCGATTCTACACAGTAAACTTATGTGTTGTAATGGTTTATATAAGTTGTACTTTTCCCCGTGAAAAGATGGCATCCCGGATATCGCAAAAGATGTCTTCACTGATGAACAGAAACCACCAAGTTGATCATGGACATTCCACTGCATTTGACTTCTCTCGGCCTCTCTTGGTCCCCAGACCGTTACCCCAACACACATACACATCTGTGCGGTTTGAGATATAAAACTCAACTCTGATTTTAACTTCAAAAAACACATCTCTCTCATATGGCATATGGAACTCAACTCGCCCTTATCTCGCAGATGGCCGCCTTGGAATGTTTAGCCCTTAAACCACTGTGCAATTTTACAAGCAAATCCCAGTTTAAATATACGGGGAGAATCAAAACTATCAAAAAGTCTGTTAATAAATTACAAATGTTTAGACACAGTTGCGAAACTGCAACACTATAACCCTCTATAGCCAGGTAAATTTGGTTATAACGAGAGAAAATAAGATAGAAAAACGTATTTCTTACGTTTTTGGCCTGGCTGTCGCTATAAATAAATACCCTTTTTAGCTGCCGCCCGCAATAAACTTCTTCAGAAATTTACAATTTATTATTCACAACTGTCATTTTAGGGGGTTGTCCATTTTAACATATATGTATTATTAAAAATAAAAGTAAACTTTTTTTCAAAAATGCCATTCAAACAATATTTAACATCTTATATTGCTCCGAATGGCTTGACTATAGGAAGTTAATGTTTTAGAAAACTACATATTCTTATGTATGCACAATATTATTGTTGTTTGATCTAACTAGATCGGCTTATAATGAGGTAATTAGTCTTCCATTTCAGTTCTCCTTATGAGCGAGTCTACTACTGTATCAATAGTCAGTAATGTAAACATAACTTTTAGCTGAGCTTAGTTTATTAACTTTACAAGTCACATTTACATGTGTATCAATATTTATGGCTGGATTATGTATATTGAATTTTATAGAAAATAACTTTCAATTTTTACATGGTATTATTCTTCATTGCATTGAAACACTGCAATACTTGATACAATGATGATTTTTACAATTTTGGTTATTTATTTTCAGTGGACAACTGATCAAGATATAGAAAATGCAGTGCATGATATAGGGGTTACAGACTTCCATGAAGTTAAGTTTTTTGAACACAGAGCAAATGGTCAATCCAAGGGATTCTGTGTCATATCTTTGGGATCTGAAGGAAGCATGAGGCTCTGCCTGGAACTCCTATCTAAAAAGGAAATTAATGGCCAAACTCCTCTTGTTACCCTTCCCACAAAACAAGCTCTTAGTAATTTTGAAAGTCAGTCTAAAACACGTCCTTCTCCTACTAATAATTCTAACTCACGTCCTCCCCATCCTAATAATAATGTTCATTCAGGTCCTATGCAGAATTATGGAGGTAGAATGCCCATGAACCCTTCCATGCGTCCTATGCCCCCAGGTATGCAAGGTGCTCCAAGAATGCAAGGTCCACCTGGATTTAATGGACCACCAAACATGAACCAGCAACCCCCTAGGTTCCAAGGTAATCCACAATGGAATGGACCAAGACCTAATGGTCCTGGGCCCAATATGGGAATGAGACCCATGGGGCCACCTCATGGACAACCAGGGCCCCCAAGACCACCAATGGTAAGTTTTCTGAAGTATATATCTTCTCATTTTTGTGTTTATTTATTAAATTCAGAAGCAACAGAAAATGTATTCTCAAACATTTCTAAGATTATGCTGTATATTGATAATACACATATCCAAAAACTAAAAAAAATTGCTACATATTTTGTTTTGTAATAAACTAAGATTTTTATATTAGATATGCCTTTGTTCTAATAATCTTATATATTGTTTTATGTACAAATACAGTATAATTGAACTTTGTCAATTTAAAAAATATTAGATGTATCTTAAAGGCTAGTTATTTATGTACTAATGACAAACTTGGTTTTACCAGTTAGAAGTCAAGTGATATGTTACTTGATACTGATATGTTCAGTGCAACAGCAATGTTGATTATAAATAATATAGTATTATGAGAATTTCGCCAAACAGTAAAATGAAATGTACAATTGTATAGATATTGTATATGAAGTTATGTAACTGATGTATACATCAAGGTATGTTATTATCTTTATTCAATGTTATATTCTTATCTTAATAGCGTAGGCGCAAAATTTTGGGCCGATGCTTTTTAAATGCATTCATTTTTTTCGAATCCTGAGAAAACTTACAAATATTTTTTAAAAATTTAAACGCAGAATGAAATACTACATTATTACCGAGGACCAAAAGTCCCTTAGAATAAACAAAAAGTTTTTTGAATGAGATATTTAAAATTAAAAATCACACTAAATTTTCTCTTCTTTTTCACCCCTGTAACTTATTAAAATAAATATAGAAGTTTTCAGGGACTTTCGGCCTCAGTAATAATCTATTCTTTCATTCTGCGTTTAAATTTTTTAAAAATACTTATTAGTTTTCTCAGGATTCGAAAAAAAAATTAATACATTTAAAAAGCATTGGCCCGAAATTTTGTGCCTACACTCTTAATACACAGGATGATTTTTTTGTATGAAGAATCTTACTCAATATAGTGAAAGAAACAAAAAGAGGTATTTACAAAAATTGGAGGTAACTTTAAACTTCCTATTTTAAAATGAATTACAATTTTACAGGGTATTTTGTAATGGTGTGTCAAATAAAAGTTATATTTTTTAATGGAACATCTTGTATTTTATTTTAAATGTGAAATCTGCTTCACTTATATATCACAGCAATATATAGTTGTAATGTGTTAAACTAGGTATTTAAAAAGTTGTAACTAATATTACATGAAAATCATAGCAGGTTTAACTCTCTGTATAATTAAAAAGAAGCATAGGAACAGTCATAGTTTTTTAATAATAGTCAAAAATGATAAAAATTATTAATTTTGATAATATTCATTACATCAAATAGAATGTAAGTAAAAAATGCAAGTATATTATTTTCTTTCTCAATTTCCTTGTAGATCTTGGAGCAATTTTTTATTTTGGCCTTTATCTCCTTTCTAGTAATACCTTCACCCATTTCCTCTTGAGAATTTTTGTGTAATCATTGGGCTATTTTATTTTTATATAGAGATGATTTAGAATTCAAAAGACATTCCAATTCTCTATATATAGCAATAAATTTGATGGTTTTTTCATCATTCCAATGAAGCATTTTTTAAATTAACAAGTTTAAAAATATCACGATGAATTTTTATCGCCAACATAACAAATTTGACAATTCTCTACTAGCTACTGGCATGCCTGTAGCGCACAGCCAGTTTGGGGACAGTAGTAACTTTGGCCAAGGCCATTGTGCTAGTAACAGGCATGTGTATCTACGGCTATACAAAGCATTTGTAAAATATTTCGAAACATAATTCTGATTATATATTTGATGTCATCCCTTATGGTTGGAGGTGTTTTATGCACTTTCTTAACATATTACCAAAGAAACCCCATCTTTTACTAAATTGATCATTAAGTTTATCCATATACTAATTCTTATGGAACACAGGAGAACTATAATGTAAAAAACACATTTGTTCACTTATATTAAGTGGAATTCCAATAATATTAGTAACTATCTCGCAATAAGATGTCACCATTTATTTCAGGTAAATTAAAAAATATATGGTTTTTCTACTTTTTTACTGATGATAACTCCCCTCTCATTTTATCTTTGATCACAATAATTTTATCACAATATCTTTGACGACCGCGCCGTTATGAAACAACCTGTAAGATTGTAACTAATTTAAAAATGAGTCCAAAGCTATCTACTATTTTTGTAAATAACTTTTTTTGTATCTTGTACTAAAGCAGATCTACTGAGCCTCTTCACACTAATCAATCAACCTGTATATAATACAAAATGTGATTAAAAGTGGTGATTGATGAACCAAATGTTTATGGTGCAATATCAAAAAAGTTAATAGATTTAATATACCATCCATAGCTGAAACATGTTTGTGGATTGAGAATATTCATCTTGTTAGAATAGGAAATTACACAATAGGCAATATAAATTATATGTGGTTAATTATACAGTGCTATTAGCAATGTTTACATTAAATATGGCTTCTAAAATATTCTTACTGTCATCAAAAAATGATTTTAATAAAATTATATTTTTAACTTAGTGCATAGATTTGCCTATTTAAATAGTACTTTGATATAATAAAGCAGAGAGGTACAACATATAAAATTATTTATATTTATTAATGTGAATATTATATGTAAACTGTTATTTTAAATACTGATACAATTTTCTGAGAATGATACCAACACATTAGGAAAAGTAAAATAAATATAATATTGCAGTTTTCAAATCAGAAGATAGTTAGTTTTATTTTTTCCTGTTTGTATGGTTTTATTCAAATAACATGAAACTGCATAGGTGAATAGTGTCCAACAATTTTAAGAATCCCTTTTCCAAAACTGGTATGTATTTGAAAGTTCACCCAAATGCTATTATAAAGTAATTTGACTTTGAGATATTTGAGTAGTGCTGGTTTTTATATAGACCCATTAGCTAGGGTAATTGGTAATATACAGGGTTCGTTAGTTTAAAATGTTTACCCTAATATTTATCAACATTTGTTGAATTTTGTGAAGATGCTGAAACAGACTGATTTTTAAGGGAACATCATTTAACGATATAGATATGTGTTATGTGTCAAAAAAAACATTCATCCAAAAAACAAAACTAGGTAGAAAGGTTGAATTACTATTTATTATTTGATCATATTCTCATAAATTTCTTTACCTTTTAAAACCATTTATTTACATACATATATAATGATCAACATATTACCTCATTATAATGATAGCGTCATAAAGAAAATATGAAGACAGTACCCTGGATGTAAGCGGAAAACTTCTTATTGGCGATATCTATATTATTGTTTTTTAACAAAACAAACTCTTTGCTAGGCCTTAGGATGAGGCAAATATTGTAAGCCTCGAAACTGATCGCTTCTGTAACACTTTGCAACCTTTTTATCATCATAATAGATAATTATTATAATAGTCAAAATAATATTAAATTTACATACTTAATTTGATAGAAAACAGCAAACACCTTAAACATTCTTACAGTTCTAAGTTTATTTAAATAACAGTATAATTGTACCAACGCACACATAGAGCTATTAAAAGTAAAAATTATATTTATGTAATTAAATTCAACATACATAAATGTGATTCGTAAGTATTATTGAATCCATATCTGTTAAAACTGCAAATTAAGCGTCTTGGTTTAGAGGTGTAGATTGTTGTTACTTGTGAGTTTCTACTTGTTACTTTTGATACACTTTTGTATATAATCAGTTACAGTATAAATGATTTTGTAAGTAGATACCTCTTCAGCATCTCTGAAAATGTTGAATGAATTTATCACGTGTACCTAGTGTTTATATTTTACTTTTCTGTTAGGCGAATATAATTCATTATGTGATAGAATAAGCCATTTCAAACGAATTTAAAAAATATTTATTTAATATCACTGTTAAACGCTACCAACAACAATTCAAATATCTAACTTTTTTGCCAGTCTTCCAATGTAATTTTGTATGTGGCGGAGGAAATTTGTCATTTAACACTATCAAAACATAGGCGTTACATTTAGCTTTTAAGAGGTGTCAATAAACTGGATACTTTTTACAAGAACACAGCTAATATGAAAGTAAATATCATGCTGCTTGAATTCCCCAGTGAAATATCTGTCTGATGATGTGCCACCTTTTTGGTATGGGCAGGGGAAGGGGTTGACAAATTACAGATTTCTATATCATTAAAAGATGACCCCTTTCAAATAAAAATCAACCTGTTTAAGACTTCTCACAAAATTCAATGAATATTGCCAAATATCAGGGTGGACTTTTGAGTGGCGAACCATGTATAGATTCTTGTTTTTATGTGTTAATTATAGTTTAAGAATCTGAAATATAAATAATAAATTTCATTACAAAAAGTACTAGGTACCTAGATTTTATAAATATTCTATGAATAAAAACGAGAAACATTTCTTGTTGCTTTTTTTAACCCTTCTTATTTCTTCTGTTTTAAAACATTGAAAAGTATATTTATTTTTTGATGAATTAATTGTTGTACAGGCTTAAATTTAATAAAAAAAAACTATTTGTCCATTTTATGTAAATATCTTGATTTTTGTTTAGATTATGATTTTTGTTTTACTTTGGTACTTCTACATCTTAAACATTTTAATTTAGCTATTTTTAGTGCTTACACATTCTTTAATGCTCTTATAAAGATGTATAACTACGTTGTCAACCTTTGATACTTATATTCTTATATAAAAAATAACATTTTTCCGATTTTTATTCGAGATATTCTTTAATCATTGTGATTAAGGATCCTAAATTTGTTAATAACTGTTAATGATTTTTCCTTTTTGTTAGTGAAATTATACAGTGAGTAGGGTTGTTTTTATTGAAGCCAAAATGGAAATATAATTTGCTAACTGAGAAGTACAGTGTTAAGTAGCAAAACAATGGATTTCAGAAAGTGGTATGCGAACTCACATAATATAAAGCTAGAATGTGTTTTGTAAACTCTTTTATTTTTTGACTATTAGCTGCAAGTTGCGAGCTAAAATAAGATTAAAGTTAGAGGATAATATGTAGTACTTACATGGAATTCTCTCACTGAATTTTTTTTTTTTGTAAAAATCCTCAATTTTATAAAAATGTTGGAACCCTGTAGTTCTAAGTTATCAAATTGTAAATACATTTATTATATGATATGCAATTTTATGTAATTACTCTGCTTATAATATATAATTATATTCATGGGTTTTAAAATGAAATTGGATTTATCTCATGTTCATATACATTGCTATCTTAGTGCAATCATTTGAAAAATATTTCTTATCCAGGTATACTTTAATCAACCACAAGGTATAGAACTTTCAGGAAGTTATCTACTGATTGACTTCATTAGATATATCCTAAATGCTTGGATTGTCTGATTACAAATTCCATGTCATAAAATTTATTTAAAGTCTTAATACTATTTTTTTATTCCATTCAACAGTAATACCAATTAAAATGCAAAGTATTTTCTTTGGAAGTAATATAATGATCAATCAGGATCTGATTTGTATAGGTCTAAGGTTGACTCAATAAGTATTCATTTTAGAATTAAGTATCCAATCTGCAGCTCTAAGATTCATATTTTATCTGTGTTAGTGCAACTCAATCCACATGTTACTTGTGGTATATATTCATTATAATAGTTAATTATGACCATATATTTGTTTAAAAACATAGATTTTGCTTTTTATCTGAATACATATTAATATTAACACATTTTTGGGAAAAATTGAAATATATTTTTATAGACTTTAAAGCTAAGAAAATCAAAAGAATAATAGTGTAAGAATATATGATATAGTCTAAATAAAATGTGTAGAAGTAGAAACTTTCTAAATATTAATTAGTTCTAAAATATCTAACCAAATGTTTTTGCTAAATTTTTTAAACATTTTCAAAGTATTTTCTTGATCATAATTATTATAAAATAGATTATCACATAAATATTATTTAAGGATTTATATGCTTTAATGTTTCCACTTATTTGACTTAACTATTAATAGGAACATACTAGGACAATATCTAATCCATCATATGTTACTTGTCACTGTCATTTGATCCATTCAATCACCTATAATTTATTTGTATAAAATTGTTATGTATTAATAATCAATTTCTTTTTTTATGGAAGATTTAACATGACCAATATCTCGGCAGGATAAATAGCAATTATCCTACCTTACTGGGTACTAAAAGAAACTGAACAGGTTCCCATGAAATCCAACATCAATTGGTTTGCTGGATCTATGGCAAATCATTTTCAAAACAGAGTTCTTCAAATATAAATCAAGTTCTTGATCAATGAGTTTTCATGTTATAGACAAACTCAGGCTCACTACCATTATCACATCATGCATACATGATTGTAAAATATTCTGACTTATACCATAAGTCACATGTTGCCTGGAAATAGGCTGTTGCGAATGCTAGCTCATTCTTACAAAAATTAGGTTGTTTGCATGCTTTGTTCCTAGTATGGGTTCTCTCTAAGGGTCAAGTCTAGTAAGTAGATACCTTAATATTATCAACTTCATATTTTATATTAAATTTGTTTGTATGAGGTATTTTTATACTGTACAGGTAAAACATAAAACAAAATTTACATTTTTGAACATTACTAAGATGTTACTGCTCTTTGCAATAAAATATTGTGGGTTTCTTGTAAGGTACATACTAATTTTGTAGTCATATATTTTTTAAAGAAGCAGCATTTCTAATATGCTATTATAATACTCATGAATTGACTGTAATAATATTCAGGATACATAATTGTTCTAAGTCACGAATATATGTGTGAATCCATGTGAATCATTTGGAGGAGGTATTTAATATAAGTTAGGAACAATTTAAATAATAGGGTTTTATTAAATAATACTATTTGAATTATCAATTTAAATACATACATTTTTCTGTTTGGTCTCTTGGTGTTTACTTCATATAGGCCAATATATGATATAAAGTGGTAATATTTGTAGTACAGTAAATATTGTTCAGAGTAAGGTGGCATTAAAATATATGTTTTTTCAGTATAACTTTGAGGTTAGGCCATTCAAGATTTTTGACATCGGAACTGAGAACTCCACAGCATTGTTAAACATCAGAATAGTAAATTTGAGGAATTTTCAAAATCTATTTAAGAATACATTAGTCAATCGAATTTTTCAATTAAAGGAAGCAATGACATTTCAAAATGCCTTTTTTTAATAATGTGGAAAATGAGACAAGTTTAATTCATATTATGAAAGATTACATCAAAAATGTAATTATGTATACATACTGTAAATAAATTTTAAAACTTAAATGGTTAAGTAATGTAAAAAAATCAATAAAGAAAGAAACAAAATAGTAAATGAGTTATGTAAAAGAGGTTTCAGTTAAATTGGCTGAAACTTTCCAGCTTTGATCGTCGTGATTAAAAGTTATCATTGCGCCAAGACTCAGGAATCAATTATTTCTGAGTTACAGAGGTTCAGTGTCAGTTTTTAGTTCTTTTGAATTATAGATATTTGTAAAATATACAGAGTTTTATTAAATAGGTGCAACTACTTTAGGGATTAATTCTGTATGAAAAATAATGAGAGGCTATTTAAACATATTTGAAACATTTACAAGCATAAGTTAACACTTACAAGTACAGTAGACTCGCGATTATCCGAGGTAATTGGAACCATGACTACCTCGGATACCGAAAAAACTCAGTTAACGCTGAGATTGGTTATACTGATAGAAAAATGTGTACCTACGTAAATAATGATTAATGTGTTTATTTAATAACTAAAAACTAATATAAAAGTCGTATAAAAGATAAAACAATTTACCTTGTAAATGTTACTGTTTAAAAAAGTCTGATTGATTTTTGTTTTAACTTCATTCCTCTTTTTGAGGCGGCGATGTAGCGCCAACGTTGAAAATGGAGGACGTCTAATGGTGTCAATTCTTCTTGTTGCTCGATGTATGCGAGAACTGTTTCACTACTTCAATCCATCGGAATGAGAAATCTTTTGAGTTATCTCATCTGTATCTTCTTCATGAGCTACGTTTAGAATTAGATTGGCAATTGCATCATCTGTCAGCTATATAATCAACTTCACAGTCATTAGTTTCATTTTGAACGTCTTGTGTTTTGTTGTTTATCTTAAATAATTTTTTGTACTACTTATAAATAGTGGACACTTTTACGTCTTCCCAAGCAGAGGCAATCCAATAGCAAACATCTTTAACCGTGATCTTCAATGTCTCAATTACACTCAGCCCGTAATCCAGCTTAGTTAGCAGTGCCTGAAGAAGCTTCCGCCGATAATTCCTCTTCATTGCTTCTATGTCTAGGGGTTGGATGAGATACGTGACATTGGGTGGAAGGAACACAGCTCATATGTCACCACTAATTCTCATCTGGGTGGGATGGTGCGTTGTCCAACAACAAAAAAGCTTTTCTGGACAGATTTTTGTTTATTAGGTAGGCATCAATGACTGGCACAAAGTCATTAAAAAACCAGTCTTTAAAAGTGTTGCAGTCCATCCATGCATTGCGTTGGTTGCTATAGATTGTAGGTAAATAATTTATATGGACATTTTGGAATGCTCTTGGATTTTTGGATTTTCCGATTAAAATAGGTTTTAATTTTAATGAACCAGAAGCGTTGTTGCAAATCATGATTGTGACTCTCTCTGCTTTTTTTTGTAACCTGGTGCAGTTCCTTCATTTTTAGCAGCTAGTGTTTTCGATGGAAGCATTTTAAAGTTAAGGCCTGCCTCATCAGTTAAATATTTGGTCTGAAGTTAGTCCATCTTAAAGGATAATGTCTTGTAATTTTAAATAAAATGTTCCAATTTTAGTTGAGTCGGCAGAAAGTTTTTCGCCGCAAATATTCAATTGTCGGATGCCATATTTCTTTTTCCATAAGTCAATCCATCCTTCATTAGCACAAAAGTTTTCTCTTCCATCCATAAACTTCTGGAATTCAATAGCTTTTGCTTGGGGTAAATTTCTTTAAATAAGGCGGTGACCAATTTCTGAGAATACTAACTTGACATCAGCTTGACCTAAAGCCTACCTTACACACAATTCTCTTCTTATCAATAATCCACAATTTTCAATGGATTGTCCATATAACAGCAGCCGATATAACTTGTAACTATCGACCCTTTTTTATTATTCGATATTGTGATTCAACAAGTACAGCTATAAAAGTAAAACACAGGCAAAATATTGCCTCGGTTAACCGAGGGGGTCAGATAATCGAGAGTCTACTGTATATACTTAAATTTCAGAATGTTTTTCCAGCCAGTATTACCATTTCAGAGAAAACGCACTTCTATTCAAATATAAATAAGTAATATCTTATCTTTATAAGTATTAGCTTTTGTTTAAAAGTTACTACTTCTAAGATAACACTTATTTTTATTTAATAGACCCATTGTCCCATCACTTGTCAAACTAGTGTCGTTGTGCCCTAACTCTATTTTACTTTAAGTTTGATACCTCGCGTTTTAACACCTAGAAACCCTAATTTTCGACCATTGTTTCTCAAGCAACCTTATATCATCAAATTGAAAAAAATTAGCTTTAATTTGATACAAAAAAAACATACATTTACTTCATGAGCAGCGTATTTTATTAAAAAAATAAATAAATGAATGAAATAAAATATTTGTTAAAAAACTAATTATTAATGGAATTAAAAACATTTGCGGACACTACTGACTTCATTGACTGGTAATCTATTATCAATTGTTAAATGGGTTCAGTTACCGCAGTTATCACAAAGAAGGAAAAAACCTATTTCAATGTATTCTCCTATTTTTAAGTGTATGTAAAAATGTGAATTTAATGAACTATGATATAATCTAGTAATCCTGCAGTGGGATCTTGTACTATAAAGACTATTAGTCTTTGCTATGTGGCTACTTTCAATTACTACTAAGATGTTTTCACTGATGAAGGTCTAATAAGACTAAATCATTCTGAAATTTTTAATCCTTTTGGATAATTTGAATTTTATTATAAATATAAATACCAACATTATGCATCTAAAGTTTTTACTTTATTGTAATTTTTTTAACGAATTAATTGGTTTGTTGATATAAAAACAAAACTGCTTTAACAAAGAAAATGTTTCTTGGATTTAACAAACTTTTTGAAATGAAATGATAACCAAACAAATTGTAAAAAAATAATGAAATTAAAAAAGATTGTTCCTTTTTCACAATTACAATGGCAGCACAATTACATTGTAGAAAAGTTAATTCCTCCGTTATCAATCTCCTATTCCAGGAAACCTTCTTCTTCTTTAAGTACTGTGCCAAAGTTTTAGGCGTGGGTAGCTTCCATGATGATTTGCCGATATCATTCTCGATCTTACACGGCATGTAATAATTCATCTGCTGATAAGCCAGTCTATTGACAAAGGTTTCGGAGTCATGCGTATTTCTTCCTACCAATTCCTCTCTTTCCGTCGATCTTTCCGTTGAGTATCAACTGCATTATCCTTTATCTGCTTCATCTCATTACATGCCCCAGATATTCGAGTTTTCTTTTTTATCATCTTTATTAAAGCTGGATTTTCACAAATCCGATATCCTATGACACGAAATACGAATTTTTTTTGTACCAATATATTTGATTGTCGTATCCGAAATTTTTTGACATATAGGTCATATATATGTGTTATGTGTCAGATTATTGTATGGATTGATATTTATTTCAATGAACTATCAATAAATTTTAGCTGTTTTGTTTGATATAATATATATTATATTGAGATATATCGGAACTTCTTCCGATGACTTTCAATTTCGTATAAAAAATCCCACCTGTCATTTTTCAACCAATGAAATTAATAATAATAATAATAATCTTTATTAATAGCACATGGCTAGAAAAATATACATGTAGATACATCAATTTATACCCTTAAAATTAAATCACAATGCTTTGCTTAACATATATCTTACATAAATTTTTAAATTGAGCTAAGTTTCCAGAAGCCTTAATGTTTTCCGGTAATTCATTGTATTGCTTTAATCCCCTATAAAAAAGATTGTTCTGACCAAAATTAGTGTTGACCCTATTCAGATAAAAGTTATTTCTAGAACGTGTGTTGTGTTCATGTACATCTCGAACAAAGGTACAATTATTAACACAAATGCACAGGTATCAGACCATTTAACATTTTATAAATAAAAATCATACTATTACATACAATTGTCTGTCTTACACTTAAAACATTTGCCATTGTTAGCATGTCAGTTCTACTAGTGTATACACTACATCCTAATATTATCCTTAAGGCTTTATTTTGTTTTTTCTGCAGTACATTCATTTGAGAAGCATTCATTAAAAACAGCAATGTAGAGCAAAAATAGAGATGGGGAGCAATAATCGATTATATATATATATATAATATATATATATATATAATTCGCTGAAATTTATATCGTATCATCGTACCGTCGGATATCGGACCTGTGAAAATCCACCTTTAGTCACCTTCACCGTAACCTACTCTGTTTAAGACTTCTCTGTTGAAATGTGTTGAACCAATGATATTCTAAGCATTCTATGATATAACCACATCTCGAAGGCTTCTAATTTGTTCATCATGTTAACCTTCATAATCCAGGTTTCACATTCGTACAGTAATACAGGATACATATAACATTTAAGGAACTTAATTCTCAGCTGTAAGTTCAGCTGAGAATTGCTCAGAATCTAAGTTTCATAAATGCTCCTCTTGCAATTTCTATCTGAGTTTTAATTTCTTCATCCGGATTTAGTGTCTCGTTTATCCAAGATCCTAGGTATTTAAAATGGTTTAATTTTTGTTATTGGTTCATTATTGACAATTAGTTGTATAGCACCAAGGTCTTGTTTACTAACCACAAGTTACTTTGTCTTTATACTTAATCCGCTATTAGAGCATTCTCTAGTGAACTCCACATTGCCCCTTCCAAGGCTTCGTTAAAAATTATTTCTGAGTAAACCATAAATGTTAAAAAATTTTACAGAACACTATATTATCAACTGTACCACTAATAATTTGAATGAAACAAAAAGTTATACCAGACAGAAAGATTTACGTATTGAATAAAACAAATTAAAAAATTTGTGATACTTTGTCCATATGTAGATTGTTCCCTTGTCTTTTTCTTTGTTTTTGTTGATGCGAAAAAAGATAGCTGTTAGACTGTTTGGTTGTTGAATCATAACTACAAACCACAAACTACTGGAACTGTTTTTATTAATGCTAGATAATTATTTAAATTTAATGTAAATATAGGAGAAATGTCATAGCTTTGGTATATAAATAAAATTGAAGTTTCACACTAAAAGTATCAATGTACAAGTTTCAATAACTACTGATTGCAATCTACCATGTACAATATATTTATTAAAATTGGACAAGTGATAATTTTCTGGCTATAGTGTTCATTAACTTACTCTTCAGTATTCAAAATTTAATCTCTTGTTTTCCAGTGCTGACAACAAAAGCAACTAATTACATATCACATATATCCCAATATTTAGGAAATCAATCAGTGAATGAAATGAGCAAATGAAAACTAGTGATTGTATATCATGTCTTTGGTATATTACTAAATAAAACATTTCAACAACTGCATATAATTTCAATTCCTCGAACATTTATTACATTTGCCTGCTAGATAAAGTACATTATTACATCCTTAGTCCTTAAGATCTGGTAAATGCAAGGGAACATTGTTTTCAAAGTTAAGTGTACTAAAGTGTTGCATAATGTTCATAACACATGGTACAACACTTAGAGATGGATGCAGGACCCCTCCTGTATTCACTCACCGTATATGTATATATAATAAATATATATATATAATATATATATATATATATATATATTCGAATTTAATGTAAATACCAATATACACATGTATACTCTACCTCTTTCAATAAGAAACCTATTAAAGCAGGGGCCACCGCAGCAAGGTCCTCCAAGAGGAATGCCGCCACAAGGTCCACCGCAGATGCGTCCAGAATGGAATCGACCACCAATGCAACAAGGCTATCCTCAAGGTCCGCCACACATGCAAGGACCTAACATGGGTCCGAGAGGTCCACCCCAAATGGGACCACCCGGAGCGCCTCAACCGCAAGGACCGGCTCCACACGTAAATCCCGCGTTCTTTCAACAAGGAGGAGGACCGCCGCCACCAATGCAACACATGCCTGGACCAGGGCCCGGTATTGTAACATTTTTATATTTACTATCTAGATGTTTAGGACTTATTCTATTATTAAAACTTGGTTTGAGTATAAGATGGAATCGTTTAAGTAGAGTGGCCACTCTTGTTTTAAATACTATGATAATGTGAACTGATTTTTAAAAATACATTTAATACCCTTGAAGAGTACAATTTGATATAAAAAATGTATTAATTTTATTATTTCTGCATGTAATTAGTATTTTAAATTGTTCAAGAATTATAGTAAACAGTCTTCCAAAAATTTAAAGAGTTTAAATCTTTTTAGCATTTATTATCATTATTTCTAATATCCTGTAACAATATATAAATATTGATTCAATACATGACTTTTTGATCCCTTTTTGTTGTTAATATTTAAACTGTTATAAATTTGATGCGAAAATATATGTTTACATTATCATAAGTATCTTTACTATCCGTTTTTCTGTTGGAAAATGAAGTTAAGAAACAATTCGTGTTGTTATGTTATAAATAACTAATAAAATAATGTGTACAATATTTACGAAAACACTACTGTAGTGTATCATAATCATAATACTTGTTTCATAATAAATCCATAATTCATTTATACTGAGATTGATATAGGTTTTCAGTTATAAGTTGAGAATGACGTCAGAACCTTAAATGTAGCGACATTGTTGATTCTTCAGATATTTCGTTTTTGAGAATTTCTTTGCTTGGGAGCTTACGAAATATTATTGTTTTCAAATACCACTTTTTTCTTTTTTAAACAATATGTATAATTTCCTTTATCTCTTAAACTGTAATACACTGGGGCTGAGTAGGTTAATTGTTTAATTATTTTTTACTGAGTTAAAACTGACGTCGTTCTCATTTTAATTAAAAACCATATAGTAGGTACATTTGTATTGTTTAACTATATTAGAAAATCGCGTTTAAAAAGTTACAATGTTAAAATATTATAAATTGGATCAGCAAATAGTAATTTTTTTCTTGTCCCATTTGTTTAAAATCCATAGACTTGTATGAGAACCATCTTCAAATTTTTACTATGAAAAAGAAAACATATGTCTCATGGTTATATTTGTGCAGGAATATACAGTGGGTGATCAAATTGTTAGAACCACCCCATAAAATTTTACTTTTTGTTTAAAAGTGGTATGTAATTGAGCTATAAAACATATTCTTGTGCTTAATTCTATTTTACTGTGATTTACAATCTTATACAAGTTTATAAATATTAAAAAAAACCAATAATTACATAAAAACACTTAAAATTATGCCTTAAGCCTAATACTTGCTAGTGTCATCCTTTGCAGGAATGACTGCCTGGAACCTTCTTGGTATACTTTTTAATGTATATCTGGCAATTTTCTGGAATTGTTCCAACTCCTGTGCCATTCTGCTATCAAGTGCTCGATCAATTGACGATTTGTAGTTATAATTTTATTAGAAATTTCTTATTCATGAGCTTTCAAAGATTTTCTATTGCATTCACATCTGGCGAGTTGCCAGGGCAGTTGTCTGGCTGTCAAGGTTGTCATTCAAGGAATTTTCTAACAGTTTTTTGCCTTGTGACAAGACGTCGAGTCATACATAAACGTAAAACTCTTAATCAGAAACCACTCCTAGGCCTGGGAAAGCATTTTTGCTTGCAGTACTCTTAAGTACTGGTTCTGCCGCATTGTTCGTTCGACAATGTAGAGTCTACCAGTTTCTTGACTGCTTATGATAGACCACACCATGATGTTTAGAGGGTGATTTACCGTCCGTACAATACAATCAGCTTTATCTTTTTCCATAGGTCTTCCCCTTACAAATTCAGCTCTATCCATGAGGGTCTGCACGGTAGATTCGTCTGAAAAACAAACCTGGAATATTATTCTTATTTTAGAATCAATGACAATTTGCTCAACTGTAAACTACATAAAGATATAATGTTAAGCAATGTTATTTACCTGATTCCAATCATCAATGGTCCAATCTTTGTGATCTTTAGCCCACTGAAGCCTTTTTTTCTTCATAGCTGGTATGAGTAGCAGCTTTTTTGCAAGGCTACAAGTTGAAAACACTATATCCTTCTTTATTCGCCGATGCGCTGTCATTGGTAAAATACTGGTGCCAGGCTCATGCATCATTTTCGTTGAAAACCTTCAAGGTTTTTTTGTGTGCTAAGCCAATATCTCAAATTTTTCTTTCATTTCGTGGCATTGTATTTTTTTTTTTTTCGACTATATTTTTGTTTGTGCCGTGGGGTCAAATCCAAATTTTCGTCAAATTTTTTCTATACAGTCCACAGTTGCGCTTGAAACTTAGAAATTTATGCTATTTTTCTATTAGAGTGATTATTGTTCAATAATAAAGTTTTTATTTCCACTATTTTCCTTGGGGAGATGTTTTTGGCTTCTCCCATGATGTTTTGGTACCACTGATATACCAAACATGCAATGTTTGCTAAATTCATAAAAAATAGTATATGACTGTTAGAATACACTAGAGAGCAATGGAACAACCAAGAATACAAAACAACACCAAGAATACAAAACAATATGCACACGAGTTACAAGCTAGGCTGGACAGCATTGACAGTCAATGTAATCTGAGTCACGAATTGCCACGGCCGCTTTGTTGCCATTGTTGTCAGACTATTTATTGTACTTTTAAAGTTGTTTAAGATAATAAAATGGATACAAACGCATTAATATACTATACAACTCAATTATATACCCTTTAAAAAAAAAAAAAATTGCTAGGTGGCTCTAATAATTTGATCACCCACCCACTGTAAATCAAGTTTTGTTAGATGAAGTGAAAGTGAACCTCTGCGACCAGATCATATCTAACAGACTGTAAAATATCCTTCTAAACAGTTATTTTGGTGTTTTTCACAACAAATGGCACTGAAAGGTTAGTTTGTAAAGGCGTGATGAATTCTGCCAAATACATTGAAATATTACGCAGGAGGATTTTTCAATTCTTGAAAACATTTGACAGAACATTTCAACATAACTTGGCTCCTTGTTACAATTCGAAATTGGCCCAGACTTGTATGCGGGACAATAAAGTAAAAGTGGTTGATTGGCCTGATAATTCACCAGACCTAAATCCCATTGAGAACTTTTGGCATATTCTTAAGAATCGTTTAACTAAGATGGTTGCACTACAAAGCAAAAAATGATAACAAGTGCTATACAAGTGTGGTTCCACAATGATAAAGTCAAGAACATGAGCTCTAAACTAGTTAAGTCAATGCCAAGACTATAAAGACGGAGTAATTTAAACTTTACATAATTATTTACCAACAAATCAAGGAACAGAACAGAATGGTGGAAAATCATAGAACAAGCCAGGACCCAGAAAGGTTTGTCGAGCTACTGATGATGATGATTTACTAACATTCTGACTATAAATTTAATATGATAGGGAATAAATATATAAATACATATGTAACATCAATAATACTATTTTGTATGCATATTAACTCTAATCCGGTGTCGGGCGAATTTTGTGTGGCAGAATAAGTGAGAGACTAATTTACACGATTATATGCTGCATCTGTATAGTGCATCTTTTTGTGCTTTGTTAAAAATTTTAAGAAACATACACAATCTCGTGCTTAATCTTAAGCTTATTTGTTAAAATCAATTAAAATTTTAATTAGATATATAAAACTATCTCCAAGAATTATCATTCTTGTCCATTCAGAGTTTGCCTACCCCTACCTCTCAATATATTAGTGTCCACCTATTTATAATGCAGTAAAATCTGTCATATACAATATTTATTACGAATATTTTGTTTTATATTCAATATGTATATATTTTTCAGATGTTATGTTATTGTTTACAAGACTACAATTTTTATAATATTTACTATATTTTCAAAACAGTAAAAATTATTGTTTTAAGTTCTATTTTACTTTTTCCTACTTTTTAAAAATATGATCATTAACAGCTCAATTCATGTGTAAGATATATTGAATTTACTTTATACATATAACCCCAAAACTCAAATATGCATTGTGTATCTTGTATTGACACTCTGGATAACTGCGACTTTTCTTTGTTAAATATACTGAAATATCTTTTGACATGCCAATATTAAACCTTTTTGAAATTTTGTGTATAGCAGAAGGAAGGACAATTTAGTCCACAGGTCTCCATATCCTTAATGGAATTTGGTTTGAAACTTATACTCCTATTTCTAATTCCTAAACGGTTTGAAAATTTTATTACAGTTCTTTTTTTCAGATTAAGCTTATGAATCTTAAAAATTATGAATTTTCTATTCAGTGTCTTGGAAACACCAACTTTTCTAGATCATTCAACATGGTTGTTTTAGTTAATACTTAAATTAGCAGTCAGACAATGTGGTCTTATAGGCTAATGTGTTGATTTTAGAGCACATTACTGTGAGCAGGTCTTCTCCATCGACATGTCCTCTTCAACCATTTTGTAGGTCTATTGGTTAAGTGTTTTTCTCTAAAGTCAACGTGTGAGTTGGTATACACACTTGAATTAATTTTTTATAGCAGCAGTTTTATAAAGTATTTTGGAGATAACATGTACTAAAAGTATTTGGCAGGTTTGAAAATGAGTATGATTTCTGCTAGTTTCAGTAGTTGAATCTAAGGATAGGATTAAATATGTATGTGATCAGAGCTATTCTCTTTCTTGGCAATTCTTTTAGCATTTTTGGTTACTTTGTCCATGCTAGTGCTCTTCGAAGATTTAAGTACCTTATTTTTTCTTGTACTTGTTTAACTGATGTTTTTATGTATGGAATATTTATGGAATTTTTGATAATTACTTTGTTATTTCATCATTTGGTATAGCATTTTTAGATATGAATACTGTGGCAAGATAGATGTTCTGCAAATAGTCAAGCTTTTTCTTCGTTGTTTCTTACCTACTATGAATTGTGATTTCGTTGTGGATTAAAGATACTTGAGTATTATTCTTCTTTGAGTGTCGGATAGGTTTCTGATAGAGTTGTCATATCAATTGAGACTAGTGAGGTGATCAGTTAATGATACTTTTCAATCAGCAATGTTTTGTTAAAAAAAAAAACATTGTACACAAACAAATCAAACAACCCTGAGTGTGGTTGATATACAGGGTGGTGAATCCTCAAACGGGCCATAGGAAATTCAATGGGAAATTCTAAATTGTTGAATTCCTGCTTCCCTAATTATTTTACATCAAAAGTCATAAAAAACTATTTGTAGAGGACTGAAATATGTATTAACCACAAATGTTAAAATTGTTCTACGAATTAAATGTATTCCAAAATTTCGTAAAAATATAATACATTTTTCAGGCCACCCCTTAGTCAGGCCACAAGAATGTGTATGACATGTTGCGTTTGGTCATATTTATGTTTCTGATATTTGACAATATTTGAATTGCTAAAATGTTGTGATTTATTGTTTAAAAAACAATATAGTTGATTAAAAAATGTATTCAGTTGAGGAGAAAGTAGCAATAATAAAAATGTTTTATTCAGGCAATAGTGCGCGAATTGTCAGTTCTTTATTTAGCGTAAGATATCCCAATAGACCAATTGCAAGACATTCAACAATTCGAAGGATTTTATAAAATTTTGAAAATACTGGGACCGTTATTTCTAATTGTACCTGTACAAACAATATTGCTGAGGTATCAACAAAATTTAGAAAATCGCACAGTTCTCGCACCATTGCAGACCAGTTTAATATTCATAATTCTACGTCCTTAAAAATTTTGAAAAGAAATTCTGTTCATATAAATTTTAATTTCATCAAGAACTAAGAGGAGATGCTGAGCGACGAGCGGAATTCTGTTAGGGAATTTTAGAGAGAGCTTATGCAGACAGACGATTTTTAAAAAACATTTTGTTTAGTGATAAATGTGCATTTACATTAAATAATAAACTAAATGTTCAAAATTATACGATTTGGTCGACAAATAAGCACAAATTCTTTGAATTGTTGTATAACATGGAATTTAACCAAAGTGTATTATCATTGTTTAAAAAAAGAAAGAAGTTTCTTACTTCGTTTCTAAACAATGGTACATATTATGATATCTTGTGTTAAATAAAGATCTGGCAGTGCTCGCACTACTATCGCCTGAATACAACATTATTGCGATTTTTCGTGAACTGAATACATTTCATCCAGTTTATTGCTTTGTACACAATATAATTTATTGTTTACAAAGTACTATTTATTTATTGTTCACTAGTAGTAGTAGTATTTGTGAAAATTTGCGTATTTTAAAATGTATTATATTTTTACAAAATTTTGGAATACATTTAATTTGTAGAACAATTTTAACATTTGTGTTTAATACATATTTCAGTCCTCTACAAATAGTTTTTTATGACTTTTGATGTAAAATAATTAGGGAAGCAGGAATTCAACAATTTAGAATTTCCCATTGAGCTTCCTATGGCCCGTTTGGTGATTCACCACCCGGTAGTAGATCATTGTGTTCTTCATTTGGTCTAACGAACCAGAAGCATTGAATAAATTTCCGATAGACATCAACAACAAAGAATCAATCAAATTCATTATGGAAGGAGAAAACAACAATTTACTTTCACTTCTTAATGGGTTAATCACAAAAGAGGATACAGGATATGCAATCAAAGTTTACAGAAAACCAACCCCCACCAACAGATTTTTAAATTACCACCCAACCCAAATGTAAACATGAAAGGAATTATCAAATCGTCATTTATAAACAA
The DNA here is from genome assembly GCA_918026665.1 of Diabrotica balteata. Taxonomy (NCBI): domain Eukaryota; kingdom Metazoa; phylum Arthropoda; class Insecta; order Coleoptera; family Chrysomelidae; genus Diabrotica; species Diabrotica balteata. Next base: position 49,472,404 of record OU898281.1, read on the forward strand.
GAAAATACATAAGATTGAAGAAAGGAAACAACAAAACACCACAAGCAACCCAGAAACACACACAAGAAGGGATTCAAAGACGACAACAACACCCTATGTAAGGAGCTTATCAGATAAATTAAAAAGGACGGGAAATAAGTACATCACAAAAGCATTTAAAACAACCAATACACTCAGATCTATATTGTGCAAAACCAAAGCTAACAACATAGGGGACTTCGACAAATCACATATATGCCAATAAGTCTATGAGTACAATGATACCTCAATAAGCATGAAAGACACAGACATGAAAAGGGGAAAAGTCAAAGAAGCTGTTCTCATCCTACTTAATGAAGAGAAATGTGTAGCAAATGCATCAGCAGAAGTCAACAATAGGAATATACTGACAATAGCGGATTAAGAAAGTTGGTGACAATTATAAACAGTACATATACAACACACAATACACAAACGCAATGCATGAACACACATACACAAATGCATAATGCACATGCAAATAATACAGAATACACAAAATAATCAGATTTTAATGTCCCGATGACCCTCAGATTTTTTCAGTTAAGAGCTTGGCTGTTGTCTCAAAATCCTCACGGCAAGTAAGTCAACCGTAAATGTTGACAGGATATAACCCTTACAACAACTTTAGCGGTTATAATCTTTTCACACAATTCTTAAATAGTCTTCTAGTCTTTGAAAGAAAAAAAATCCGGAGTGAAAGTCGAAACGTCAAAAATTTAATTTATATTTTTTCTTATAATCAATTGTGGCATAATCTCATATAAACCCGATATTTAACTTAGACATGCCACAAGAAAACAGTTTCAGAACCTTCTAAATTTCTTTATTATATTTTATTTAAGGTCACTCTGCCTTCTGATTATTATTTTGTTAAGACTTTCCTTAATTTACTTTCCTTTGAAATTCGATGTCATCATAGGGAGTGGTGTGAATTTATAGAATTCTTAATGAGAAAGTTGATTGTGTGGTCTACTTTTAGTAGTATGGAATACACATTATGACTAGCAATATCAGATCTCAAATTTTGTTCCAGTATCAGTTTCATTTATATATAACAAACTATCCTTTTCACTCCTTATTTCACATGTTTTCAGGCTGGCCAACTGTTCTTAAACAGAATTTGGTTTGTGGTTTGTAGGCATTTCATACTTAAATTTTTTAAATAAAATAAAGGAGACTCACATTAGTCCACTAAATTATTATACTTAATTTTAATGTGTATATGATTTTAATTTTATAATGTTTGTATAATTACAGTTGTCATTGTCTTTACTTTTGTATGCTTATAATGTTTTATATTTTCATAAAATCAATAAATACATAATAAATATTCTTCAATAAATTAACCACATCATTAATATGAATATCTTTGATTTACCATAAATATTTTTGTGGCCACTCTACTAGATTATTACAAGCTCTATTTTGGTATACCCAACCTGTATAGTATTTGCTATTATGTGGTATTTTAAACTTGCTATAGACACAGTTTTTATTTGAAATATTGTGGATCTAGAATTTCTGGGTCAAATAATTTTTTAGTTATTGAAAAGGTGACTCTCTTTAAATGAAAGTTTAATTATTGTTTAATACTTTTGACCATTAAGTAATAATTATATTTTGGAAACTTGTATGGTAGTATTAGGTTGTTGTGAAGTCAGAAGCAATTCACTGAATCAAATCAATGTCATTCAATTTAGTATGCAAGTTAATGTTTTACTTACAATTATGTATTATTAAGTTGAGAATTCTTCAAAAGATTACCCAAATATGTTTTCTAACTCACTATGTGTTAAAAATGTCATTATCTCTATTAAAATTATTAATAAACAATACAATTTTCACAATTTGGGTGACACCATTTGAAAAAAATTTGTTAGTTACCACCTGGTGTACACTATACTATATCGCTTTTCCTTGAGAATGTATTAAATATACAAAAATGTAATTACTTTTAATGGTAAGTATAAATGAATATACTGAGATGAGAAGTTGCATTAAAAAAACTTTACTAAGATAAAATCTTTATGACATGGTATAGTATAACTGAGCTAAAGATATTGCACCTGTTATCAGTCTTTGTAACTCGCTTAGTTCATAATTAAGCCATACCAAATGGAGGCTATGATTCCATTCTTAAGAATCATCTGGCCACATGATTGTTGTTTATACACATAACCTACTACAACCTAACAAAAGAACATAGCAATGCCTTAATTTTTTCAATAATAATTCACATTTTTCTTTTAACATAGATTTCATTTACAGATTGTCTCCTCATTTCGAAATAACATTTTTAGTTACGCCTAGAAACAGAACTAATATTGAAATGCGGTATTGAATAAAAATCAAAATATCATGTTTCGCAGTAGGAATACTTACTATTTAATTTAATAGACAGAAAAGTATAAGTACTTCAAAAGAAATGTCTTAATGTAAAAAAAAAACGTCTGTGATATCTTGTGATATTTTTAAACAGTTTGAAATTAATATATGTCTATCTACATAGGAATGTTCTCTAGTTTTACAAAAAACAAGTTTAAAATTTCAAAAACACGATTTAAATAGTGATTTAATTGTGCATCAGCTTATTAAATTTTGTTTTTGGCTTCAAAACATATACTTCGGGAAAATATGCTAAGTTTTTGTCTTTATATTATTTTTAAATTACGAAAGTACTTTTAACATATCGCAAAATACAGTTTTTATATGTTTTTAGGTCCCCTCAATATAAAATTTATACAGTACCACATTTACCTATAAATGATTCAAATCAAACTCATTACTAATGAGACGCAACGAGATTCATGGCTAACTAAACCGAAATGGAAATATCTATTATTAGTTGTTAACGAACAAAACAAATGATAGTACTGATAAGCCTACTGATCTTCTTGTTGTGGCTATCCTTGACTAATGTTGGTGACCATCATGGCGATCTTGATCTTGTCTGCAGCAGCGAGGAAAAGCTGTACAGATTTGTTGAACACGGTTCTGAGGTTCTTTAATCAGGATATTCTTATTCCTGGACTTCGCTTTCCAAATATTTGTCTCTGCAGGATCGATTTTAGCAGGGCATATCTGAATTCTTTTTGCATAATGTGGTCAGTACCTTTTGGTTTTTCTTCATTCAATCTTAAAATCATTTATAGCTGATATTTTAGAACAAAGCAAAATGTATTGTACAAATTTGAGGAGTATTATCAACTTGTCAGCGGTAGGATACAGTAAAAAAGCGGCTGATAAGTTGCAAAAGTCTGTAAATAATATAAATTCATTGACCAGACAATGGTCAATCAAATAAATCCGTCTATATTAACTTTACAAATAGAGGAATCAAATAATCAGCTTGGAAACCGTTTCAACCGCATTTGGTGAATAGGGTAGTATGGATCAGATATTTAATTTAGTGACGTTAACCCATGACAAGCAACCGATCAAAATGGTACATTTTCATGGAGCTATATAAAACTAGTTCATAGTATACCAGTTATAATTAATGACACCCAAGTCCCATAGGCGAATCAGCAAAGAATTTGGGCATTACTCTAGCTAGACCTAAAACTGCGGGAGAATACATTATAACAAGAAAGACGAAAACTTGGAATTCAATACAAAAAAATATATTTTATGATTAGAGAAATGCTAAATTGTCAATTCTGAATTACTAGTCTATAAACAAGTACTAAGACCAGTGTGGATAGTCAACTCTGAAGCTATGCCAAAGCTAGAATATAGCTGTAATTCAGAGATTTCAGAATAAAATTAGTTACTATTTGATATTCTTAGGTATATATGTAACACTGAATTCCATCAGTATCTGTACGTGGAGACTCTGGATTAAACAAGAAGACATATACAAGTACAGACTCAGAATATTGAGGTAATCTGGCTCCTTGACTCTGCTGGAATAAAAAATGACTTAAAGACAAAACTTTTTAATTGGCATAATTGGCGTAAATAAAAGTACATAGTATAGTGCATTATTTGTTAGATAAAATAAGAGGACAAAATTGAACAAGGAAGATGTGCTATTTCCCAATTAAATTCAATTTCCTGGAGCCGTAAAGAGAGAAGTTCAAAAGAAATACGGACAGATTGCTATCCCTAGAAATGGAGTACAAGATTTTAAGGCTTTGATGGCGAGGGAGGGAGGAGGGGGAGAGGGAGGTATTTTAAATAGGTAAAAAAATTCACATTCTTGATTTAAATAAAAACACATTCATGATTTGGAGATGTTTTAGTTGACACTAGTAAAATAATTATAAAAGGTGAATTGAAACTTTAAAAATTAAGGTTTAAGAAATTGTGAAACTTTTTTCGGTTCTCGTATCCACAAATATGAACAATCCAAAGCTTTCTCATTCAGTGCCTTGTTAGATGTGTATGGCGTGTAGAAGATATTTTTTTAAGTTTTACTATTCCACAAATTTACACAGCCACAACAAATGTAAAACATAAACCCAAATCGTCCATTATATTTAGAATCTCGACAGCGATTGTTTTCTTACTATTTTAATAGCTCTCTAAAGTATTAATATAATAAAATCTAAACTCCATTGTTCTTTAAGATGGAGACTCAATTTATTTAAGCAAGTTTATTTATAAAACTAGAGAATGTTACTTAGAAAATTGTATATAGATGAATAATTATATAAAAAGATAAATAAAAATTGCCCAGTTTAATGTAAATCAATCAAACAATGTGATTAACTTGGAGGGAAGAGATAAATCCCAAATGTTAGGGTTTTCTTTTAGTCTTCCAAAGAACTGTAAGTTTCAATCTACTTGATATGCGATCTGATCTCATTTTTACATGCGTTTTATATTATTCACTGAACAGTCAATATATAACTTTGCTACCAGACATATTAGTAATGTCTGAGTTTTATATTTTTAATAATCCTTTTGATTTAAATAAATTATGTATATAATTCAAGTTTTTGTTTTAAAACCTGGCGCTAAGATTATTAACTTTGGATGTCCATCTTAAACATTATATTGCGGTCGGGAACATCAACATTTTTCAATGAAAATGCCTAATAAAATTGATTAAAATGTTTTAAATTGCACTAAACATTAATTATTATGAAACTTCATCGTCGTGTTTCGCAATTTTTTATAGTAGTTTCAGTACCGTGCAAATATGGAGGATTTTTATTCAAATCTAATCAGATTTATTTGATAAACCATTCAGAAGTCATAGTTGGTCCGCATAATAAAGGATGTTGAACAAATTATACCTGCCACGCCTCTTTTTTTTATAAGGTTTTCTTAGTGTGGTAAAACAAAACCTTTGATAAGACGTTGGGGCGCTCCTATAAAAAATATCGATAAAATACAAGGAAAGTATTTTTATACCTTAATATTGTTCCGAAGCTATTTTCTTGTGGCATTTTAAATTAATTACTATTTAACTGGGAGTAAGCCACAATTAAAGATAAAAATACGTTTATTGACGGTTCAATATTTCTAAGCTGTTTTTGAAAGAACACATATCTGAACAGCCAGAGCAAGTCATTTTTTTCTGTCTTAAGGCTTCAGTGTTTTAGAGAAAGTATCCATCTTTTTGCTTGCAAAATTTGTTTTGACTTTTTGTCGTTTAAAACTGACTCACACAAGTCGTTATTTACAAACTTCATCACACCATTATCTAGCCCAAAATAATTACGGCTCGTCTTTCATTTTCATCAGGTTATATATCAAACAGCCCAAAAATCTTCAAGGTGCAATTTATTAAATTTCGTCTTACAATAAACTAAGTGTTCTAATAGAAGTGTTCCATGGTGAGAGGATCTTTATGGTTATATATTACATGACTCATTGGTTTCAAGAAGTTTGAAAAGAACCAAAAATAATAATTTTATAGGTTGGTGCATAATGTCTGTTCTATTTTTTATTTAAAAGAATCTATTTCATGCATTTGAAATTGAACTTACTTTTCAGAAAGCTTCATTTGTCGATCCTACGACGCTTCGACATTGTGATAAACAATGTACTGAACACATAGTAACATTTAATTGGGAATTTAGATTCGGATACAAGTCTTTTTCTATATAAAATTTTTTCATTACGACGCTTTTTTCTCTTGATTTTCTTATATTTACTGTATTCTCGTTATTTATGATCCGTGAGACATTCTGATATTTTCCCATTAATATTTTCAGATCTTTTAAAGTATCTGATTATTACTGTATCACTTTGTTAACGAACATTGTTTTATTTTCAAATAATAATATTTGAAGTTAAATCAATTAATATGTGTGTATGATCAAGTAATATTTAAACCTTAGATCATGGAATGATATGAAAAAGGACCCCAAAAATGACATTGAGAACTTTTACAAAAAAAAAACAGAATGTTCAGTATTAAAACAGCTAAAATTTACTTAATAAACTCGAAAATCGAATTTTTGCTCGTATGGTTGCTCTAAGATTTCATATCAATTCTCCATAAGGAATCAAAATAGCCACAAACCAATTTTTTAGCTATTATTTAATTGTTCGGTATTTGGTTTTAATTTGCTGCAAAATTACCAGTCGGTAGTAATTTGTAGCCCATTTAGATTGTCAATACGGGAAAGAATGTTTCTTGGTCTAAATTTTAACCATCTGTATACTGATTATTGTATAATCCGGAGCATAGTCTACTAAATGATTTTATATGGCTCAACTTTTGCATTTAATTTTTGTACAGCTTAACAAATTTCATTTTGTCTCTTCAAATCTGATACCTACATGTAACAGTGCGCGTGGTAACACTGACAAAAATAGTACCCAGCAATGTCGCACATACAATTGATGGAAAATTGTCTTTTTTATTTAATAAAATTACAGAAGTATTTATTTTGTAATTTTAAAAAGAAGAATTAAGAGATACAGCTAAGAGTTAAATATAGGTTATTCCAAATAGAAAACTGTTTTGTCCTTAAATAGTTTGAGAACATAGTGTTATTAAATTCCTCATTGGAGCTAGTACAAACCCCTTGGAAGGAATCTGAATATATATATATATTATATATATTATATATATATATATATATATATATATATATATATATATATATATACTGATCACTGATTTGACAGATCTAAAAATTTAATATTAATTTTTATGTTTTATGCCAGTTTTCATTTTGGGATTTCTTTCTTGTGTGTTTTAACTAAATAATAACCATACCCCTGAAGATAGTATCCCTTCAGAGCTTGTAGAAATTATTTTGCGCTCTTCAATAGTAAATATTTTCCCTATATTCCTTAAGTTTTCATAAATATGTATAAAAATAGCTTGTTATTGTATAAATATCTTCAACTTTGTATGTTCCATTGATTACTTTTCTTACTGGTTACATTGGTTGCAGTTTCTTATGACCTGCGCTTTTGAAGTCCGTCCCACAATTCTGAAAGAGTGTATTAAATTTTTGCTAATTGAATGAATGAACTCTGTTTTTATGTTTTAAAATTTGAATTTTTATTTGTATAACAGATCAGGCATGAGAATAAAATATACACCTTTTTTCCCTCGAGAGAGTGGTTGAAAGACGCGAGCATTTCAATTAAAATTTTTAAATTAGACCTAGATCATCTTCTAGGGATCGAAAGTACTTGAGCAAGATTAAATTAATACTGCGCTCGATATTTGCCTTTTATATTATCCAAGTTCATTTATTCGAGCATTCAACCTTATATTAAAATAATTGCGTTAAATCACTCTACCAAGCCAACCAATAGCTCTTCCGATTATTTTGTTCCTATACCGCATGTGTTTTTCAGATAAAAGTCACGCGTTTGGTGGCGCATTAATTCAAAATGGCGGATGTAATCCATCTTGTAAAATTATTTTAAATGGTAAATAATACCGCATTTGAAAACTTTTCATTTAGTAAATTCCTCGATTTTTATGAGATTCTGTTGCGCCGTTTTAAAATGACAACTGTTCAATATTCCGTATCAGCAATGTGGAATAAATTGGGGATTTTTCCTAATAATTTGGTGGTCTAGCTTATATAGAAAACTCTAAAAGATTAATTTATTTTTGCTGTTTCCCGCATTCTAATAAATTTGATTTATGTCTGTCATTTTTCTTAAATAATATACGTAATACAAACATAATTTCAAAGATTTCGTATTTTTTACTCAGTATGTTCTTAGGAACAAAAGATAGTCATCCTTATTCTTTCACATTAAGTCATTTAAAATTAATTTTCACAATATTAAAATTGCGTTGTACTTTTAGAGATGTCCATAAAATGAATTCTATTAAAATATGTGAAAATTGGAAAAAAAAATCGACAGATTCGAGTGTTTTCCATATGAAGTGTATACTACGAGCCCTAACAACTATTTGTTGGAACAAGCAGTTATTTTGCGAATATAACGCCAATTTACCGAAATTCTTTTATTTAATTTTTTTTTAATGATAAATATGAAATTAACATTTTTTTTTATATATGGAATTATATTTGCGGCTTAATTATATATTTTATATTGACTACTATGTAATTAATTGTTTGATAATCGAAAACTGCTGACAACTAACTATTGGAACATTTTTTGCTTTTCCTCACGTTTCTTAAATTTTATCAGCCTGATACAACGATTGCTTTGAAATCAAACATACGAGTAGTTAGTGCGTTATCAACAATAATTGCCATGGATCATTTGAGTATGAATGAAGACAACTGTCAGTTTTATTATGAGTAAAATATAATAACGAAAACGTGGAAACCCTACTGATCTGAAAGTTCGAGAAATTATTATTCCTCAGTACCACGAAGGGAAAACAATGCGTGAACTTTCCAGTGAATTAACTGTAGCAACAACTGCGGGTGTTTAATATAATTATTAAATATGGTAAAACTGCCATTATTGATGTTTGCTGCCCCTCCAAATGCTGTTTCTCAAAGGAGTGTTAAGCATTTAATTCGAATATGTAAGTCGGGAAGGCGAAATACACTACGAGAAGTAATCGATAGAAGGAATAGGGAAACTGGGATGAATGTTTCTAGAGAATCCTGTTGTAAATATATCCACAAAAGCTGTCTTAGTTTTTATAAGGTACCTATGTTTGATAAGTTCTTTTTTGTGATATAAATATTCTATTTTTTGATCTATACATAACTAAAACATAACTGGGACAAAGTTATCTATAGCGACGAAAGCAAATTTGATGTCTGTGTCATCAAGAGATTGTCGAAACCTTATGATTCGCAAAAAGTGTAATTCGAGAAGCATTCCACAATGATAAGAACTATAAAGTTTCCACAGGGCATAATGGTGAGGTTCTATGTCGGCCAAAGAGTTGGGAACATTATATTTTATTGAGGCCATAGTAAACGTAGCTAAATATTAATATATCCTTGAATATTCGTTTCTACCAAGTGCGGCAAAGTTATATCCATCCGAAGACTTTATCTTTCAGCAGGACTGAGCCTCATGCCACACGGCTAAATCTACCAAATATGGATGGGATAACATGACATTAAAGTTTTGTCACCTCCTTCTAGCAGCCCGAATCTTAATCCAATAGAAATACTGTGACACAAAATGAAACAACGCCTAAGAAATAACCCTCAGCGTGCTTTGCCACAACTACGTGTTAAATTACAAGAAATATGGGATAGTTTCAACCTTGAATTATGTGAAGGCTTAGTTGAGACAATCCCTAATAGAGTTGAGGCTGTTATTCAAGCTAAGGACAACTTTACGCCTTATTAGTAATTATTTAATATATTAAAATCCTTTTGTTCCAATATTTAGTTGTCAGCATTTTTTGGCTATCAAACAATTAATTAAATAGTAATCAACATAAAATACATAATTAAACTAAAAATAATTCTATATATCATAAACAATGTTGTTAATTTCATATTTACAATGAAAAAAAACTAAAATAAAAAAATGTAAAATAACTGCTTGTTCAACATATAGTTGTTAGGGCTCATATGAAGTTTTTGGGGGTAATTCATACATTCTCTTTTACACTGTCACGTATGAACATTGAACTGTCATCCTTTTTAAAACTTTTCTACAGGATCGCACAAAAATCTAGAAACATAAATGATAAGAACTTTTAAATGAGTAACTGTCATTTAAAAAAAAATGTCAATGATGTCATTTTTGGCATGCCAATAAATAATCCAATGCATTCTAACAAATGAACTCTTATAAGTATGTGGGGAACTCGAAGAATAAATTAATGTCCATCGCCATGTTGGAAATTTCGACAGAATCGCACAATAGGCAATTACAAGTATAAATAGTATATTATACTACAATTATTTTCTATTTTCCACTACATATAAAGGTCAAGATAAAATGAAATTTGTCAAGACATGGGACTGAAAATCAAACATTCTAATTAAATTTTTTGCAATATTTTTACATGTGTGATTAATATTTTCTGCCATTATCTATAATCGAAAGTCTGTATATTGTAGTATTATTTGTAATAACTAGATGTTTTATTAACTTATTAAATATAAAATTAAAATTACATCGTAATGTACAATTTTTATCAAAACTATTCTTTAATTTTCAATTTACATTGAAAATAATTTAAAAAACGGTATGTTTTTATATTTAAGTACAATCTGAAAGGTCTGTTATTTGTTGACAACATGTTGAAACCTGTATTTAGAATGGCTGGTAGTTTTATTGTTTTATACAATTGGTATTCTATTTTAGAAATAAGTTTAATGATTTATGTACAAATATATAAAAACTTATATATTAATAATTTGTATAGATAGATATCTATTATTCAATTTTATTTTTTGTATATTGTATATAATGTATGTATGATTAGTGTAAACCAAAATTTCGTCTACACATTTCTTAGGAAGACTTAAGTTCCATTTTTGTTCCAAACTATTAAATCCTAGTACTTATTTTTATTATACAGCGACGACAGCAAGCGGTAAGGAGAGACCGATTGTCACACAGATAGAAGAGGAGTTCGCTACGAAACAAGAACAACAATTGTGCGTTCATAGAAGAATCAGTGTGAGCCACGCCCTGAAAGCTTCCTTGGCATTATACAAACACGACTATACAGAAAGCTAGATGAACCCATCATCGGAGGGCACAGCTCGGCACTTTGCTCTGTACTCTCTCCCTCAATATCCATATCTCATTAAGGATTCTGAGGTGCTGAGTATTCTCGGCTTTACTTTGAGTAGCAAAAACATAGACTCTCACAGACACCTCATAGACCAGGGAAATAATATTTTTTTCATTAGACTGACCCGGTCAGCAAATAATTAAAATTTTGTTCTTCTTTTTAATATTGAAATGAAGTACTACTTAAATACAATATTAAATAATTATAACCCACACATTCTCCGAGTTATTACCATTTCCACCCACTGATTTTTGTGGATGTGTGCAAAGCAACAATGGTTTTGATCTTTTACAAGATCAATTGAAAGTTGAAGATTAATTGAAATTTGCAGATCAACTATTATAATAGATAATAGTACCATCGGTATATAAACTCATTATTTTGCTAAAATTGTTAGTTGTTTTAAATAAAATATTACGTATCTAAAATAAAATACCAAATGTTCTTTATTTTTTAAGTTTTTATTTTAAAAAAGTTGGAGCAATCATGTAGATGATCAAGTAGATGCTGATTTTAATTAAACCGTAGTTTAATGATTGTAAAAAAGTTTATTTTTCTCCACCTTTTTTCCTGGAATATATATTGTGTCATATCTATATATTTTATGGAAGCATGCTCATAAAAAGACTTTAACCTATCAAACATATTTTCAACTGTTGAACAGAAAATAAGATTATCAAAATCAATATTGCAGTCATGCCTCCGCAAGGACCTCCGCAAGGTCCACCACACGGACCCGTTGGACCTCCGCACGGCCCACCATTGGGTCCAGCAAATGTTCCGCCTCATGGACCACCTCATGGATATGGTCCACCTGCAGCAATGCCACAGCCACCATACGGTGGCCCTCCTCCAGACCACCGTGCTGAGATTCCTCAGTTAACAGAACAAGAATTTGAGGATATAATGTCTCGGAATAGAACAGTTTCCAGCTCTGCGATTGGGCGTGCCGTATCCGATGCCGCAGCTGGAGAGTTTGCAAGCGCTATTGAGACTTTGGTCACTGCTATTTCACTCATTAAACAGTCCAAAGTGGCTAACGACGACCGTTTGCAAGATCCTTATAAGTTCACTGCAAGACACTTTGCGTGGTGTCGAAGACAAAAGCTACAGCTCCAGCCGCAGAGACAGGTCAAGATCCAGAGACAGATCAACAGCAAAGAGAACTAGAAGGGAACGGGATTTTCACCCCCCCACATCAAAGGTACAGAGACAGAAGCCGAGAAAGGGAGCGTGAACGCGATAGAGATCGTGATCGTGAACGTGACAGATATTATGATAGAGACAGCGAAAGAGAAAGAGACCGAGATCGTTCAAGAAGCAGAGAAAGAGCCGAACGGGATAGAGAACGAGATTATAGAGATCGGGAACCTGAAGAGACGTAAGTATATTTTTATATGTGATAAAAATTATCGTTTTTAGTTGAAAAATCTAAAGAACTACTTTGTTCTAATTTGCATAAACTGTATAACCAAATACCAATACTCTAATAATGTCCTAATACAATCTTTTTGAGAGCATCTTCAAATTCGGACTGCTCAACAGACACACCAAAATTTTTTTATGACGAGGCTCCCTGCAACGTTTATTTATGTTTGCGTATTTAGGTTTCAGTGTATGAAAAAAAAATAAATTACAATGTTCTGAAGCTATTTCTTGGTACCCTTTATCTTTTTTCATTAATATACGAGGTTTATTCCCAAAGTGTCTGATTTTGTTTATAACTTAGCAATGCTCTATTCTTCATCATCCTCCTCGTGACATCATTTTAAACTAGTCCCTATTCCGAAAAAACTGACTCCATCGGTCCAAGTTTCTCAAATTCAGTTTTTGTAATGTCCTTCGGTACAATCGTCGCATTCGTCGAGTCTTTTATATCGTCAAAAAGCGGTATTTTATGTTTTGGAAATACAAAAAGTTCTAGGGTACTATTTTGATAATGTAGTTGTGTAACTTTGTGTTTTGTCAAGAACTGTTGCACAAAGTTTGGTGAATAGGTTCTCATATTGTGATAAGATAACAGTCTCCGCACAACCAAAAATACTATTGTTTTCTATTTCAACATCGTCCATGCTGCAAAATTTGGAGTGGAATATTTCTGATCTGAAAATTCGTCAGCATTTTAGAAAAACTTACGCACCAATCTTTAGGTAAATGGTCTTGAACGTGTTTTGTATAGGTTCGATAAAGATTTCTTCTAGTAGTTTGATTATTTCCCCCCTGTATTTATCAGGACCTGGATCTTTAAAAAAAAAAAAAAAAAAAAATTTATTATTCTTTGGATCGCACTTATCTTTTCTTCTATTTGAATTTTTTTCTGCGATAATAGGTTGCTGCCATACAATTCTCCTATATATTTCTTACGTTTTTGAACCTTTTCTTCGGTTTCCTATTTGTGTTATCTTCTTTCTAGTATTGTTATTGAATATAGTATGTTTTTGAATAACCCGACTATTTCTTTAGTTTCCGTCATCCATGGTTTATTGCCGAGATTTGTTGTGTTTGTTAATAGTTCGATTGTAGTTAAGGTAATCTTATTTTTATGCCCTTCCATCCAACCTAATTCAGATCGTCACTCATTTACTTCGTTTTTTTTACATTACTTTGAAACTTGAGTAGTACGTCTTTTTACTTTTCCTTGTATCGGATTGTTTTTAAGCAGTTGTATGTGGGTGTATTATTATTAATAAATGCTTAATATTCTTCTTATTTAGTCTCATTTTCATGTCTTTCAAGTATTTACTAATTTGGTTGCATTTCTGGATCGCTTTCTAATGTGTTATCACCCGGTATATGTTTTGTTCCTGTTTTTTCGTATTTATAAAAGCTTTTTATATCTATATAAAATTCATCTATTTGTTCTTCTTTATTCGTCGATGTTTAGTCTTAAATTTTATTTACGGTCTACTCTTATGGCACAAATCGCGCAACTGGCTATTCCAAACATCACGTCACTATGATACCTCGTCCCGATTTTGCCCGCTGTCCTTTCCAGTCAAGAAAATCGCAGAATCAGATGCCTGACCATTTGACTTCAGTGCGTCCCAAGAATGTTTAATTGCATTCGTGGTATTTCTTGTACCACTTTCTTTTCTTGTCTTGTAACACTTTTTCCTCATTGGAACATACTTTGTACATCCTAAGTATCGATTTTTAAGTTGTATGCGGCGAAGACGTATGTGTAATTGCCATGCTTGTCATAGTAAGCAATTATCATTAGCTTCAGAATATTTAATTGACAACTTTCTTAAACATCATAGTTTAAAATAATATCTTATTTGCTCATCGCAAAAACGCAATTCAGCAGAATTAAAGAACGCAAGCAGGAACAGTTTTATATAAATAGACTATAAAAAAGTACAAATAAAAAATATATTTTTTGTATCTATTAAATTTAAATAACCGCAATCACTTTAAAAGATACCTATGAGTACCATAAGTTTGAAGTTATTTTTCTTTTCAACCGTTGACAGAATTTCTAGGATTTTTATTTCACATATAGGTAAACTTTAAGGAAGTATTGTACCATTAGTGCGTTCAGACGACCTCAGCGGTTTATTTTAAGCACAAAGCAGCTGGGATCCAGCAGACAATAACTTCTTAACTCATTTGTCAACATTTCATTTCATGTTTTCACATTTCGACGAAGCTAACCTAATATATACAATATTTACGTAAACACTTCTATAAATAAATATTCCCGTTCAGTAAACAAACTTTACATTTATTATTCCATTGTAAACCAATTTTTTAGATCAATCGAAATTTTTAATTAAAAACTATTATAAAATTAAAACTCATTGCGTACCACGCATGCTCAAGCAACCGCTGAGTTCATCTAGTGGAAATAAAGTAAACGACCGTATATCATTTTTCGGATGGGAGAAAAAACTATTAAATATTCAATTTTGTAATAATGGACACCGGGAAAGGAATAAAAGTATGTGGTCAACGAATGTAGTTACCCTGTGTCGTAATTTGACTAAAGTGGTCGACGTGAAGTGGTACAGAAATTAAAAACCAAGTGAAGGCAAATAGGTATGATCTGGTTAAAAACCAATGCAACCAGAAGTAGAAAACGCAACCATCTTGGAATGATCATACCACATATGCAACTATCGGCAGGAAAATTCCCATGCATAAAGAAAGTTATGACACAAACACAGGACACACTATAAAAGAAAAAGATAGATTGTGGGACTTGACACAAGAGAGGACATTTCAGGTTGAACCATTTAATTATCAATGTAAATAATAGTGATCGTCGATTAGCTCTCTTCATCAGCCGAACCAGTACGTCTTCAAACAATGATAAATATATTTGACTTCCTGTGTAGGTCCGAACCGTTTAGTCAAGATTAATTTTCGTATGTAAGTTTAGTTTGTTTAAACCTAGTTTTTCAAACTAAAATATGTTTTGCACCAATATACTTTGCTCTTAAAAAAAAAATTAATACTTTTTGTAATATATTAGGTATATTCTATTCGAATATATTTTAATTTAAATAAAATAATATAAGATATATCTATATATATATATATATATATATAGTATATATATAAGTGTGTGTGTGGTGTGTGTTGTGTGTGGGTGAGTGAGTGTATATGAATTCACTAAAATTAAATGTTCCACTTCATGTAATTTGGCAAGTTCAGAATTGGATTTTCCTAATTAAACGAAAATAAGTATATTTAAAATAAAAGTAAATTGGGAAATGAAAAGGAAACCTTTCATTGAAATAACAGCAGGGTAATACTCTCTGTACGCTGCGATTTATGATAATTAATCTTTGTAACAACGACCAAAAATGTCATTAAAAAATTTTATAGTTTGTCATTAAAAATTGTCATTGGAAAGTTTCCATTTTTTCTAGTATGTTTTGTACACAATTAAGGAATTTGAAAGTGAGTATTTTGAGAAGTGTTTTTTGTGTGTTAAGAATATTCACTTTCAAAAGTTAAAATATAAGAGTCTCATATCATATGTAATATTAAGATTCATTTTTAAAATTCACCATACAACAGTATGAACACTTAAGCTAACTGAAATGCCTGTTATTTAACGTACTTTAAATGAATTCTATATATACAAGAATAGTTTAGTATAAATATAATATACATAAACAATTGAATGTTATTTACATACATTATATTTAGATACACTTCAACAAATACACAACAATCATAATGAATAATTTTGCTGCATGTCAATGATTAAATTATCATTGCTAGAAATATGTATCCTCACAAACTGGCAACTGTCCTCTTATCGCATTCAACACAGTTTCGGAGAATTTTACTCACCTACAAATTTGATTCATGCAATTGTAGTAAATTTAACAGGGGCTTGCGCTGAAGGCATCTGAACACTACCAGTCAGTTGTCCAGCCGCTGAGGTAGTCTGAACGCACCCAATGTTTTTCAGGAATGTCAATGTCAACGTCAACGTTACCCATATACGGTGCCAAAAATAAAGATTGCATTTATCATACTTAATTTGCCACCAACTCGTGGGGAATAATATAAACACAACCCCAATAAAACAAACAAAAAAAATAACGGTCGATTTATATTGAAATATTATTCAAATTTAAGGAATATAAGCTGGTAGTTACAAATGTACATAGTTTTAGGAACAGGCAATAGAGGTTAGCATTAGTGCAATAATAGATTCTGATTGTAAGAATAAATTTATACAAAATCAAGAGGACCAGAAAGAGGAAGAGTTACAACAACACCACGCTAACTGATCAGTATTGTCAGGCACTTGCTATAAAGAGCACGTTTATGTTAACAATAAGAACATTAACAAATACAAGTGGCATCTCGCTGAAGATATTGCATGTAAGCATCATTTTGCAAAGGAGCCTGAGTTACTATTCACGACAGATATCCTAACCAAGTGAAAGGTATGTTAACAGCTATTTTAATCAATGCCATGTAAGATCCAATATTGTCCTAACATAGGAAACAATTATTCTTTTTAATGCATAAAAAATTTACGACCACAATGTTGCACCCTGAGTCCGTATTGGCCACCACGAACAGTCCCCAATCTAAATCCCATAGAGAATTTGGGGGATATACGATCGTCAACTCAAAGAGCCGACAACCAACACAGAACACGCATCACGAAAATTATGAACAAGAATTTTTAGGGACGCAATAGATCAAGACTCACAATATTAATAAGATGAGACTTTTCGTGTTTATAATAACAATTTTCCACAGGGTGTAGCTACAATAGAAATGGAAAAAAAAAACTTAACTTTGGTTTTACGTGGAGAAAACTTAGGCATCGGGCATATACCACAGAAAACATTAGAAGCAGTAATTGGTTGAGAAAAAGACCCTATAATGTGAAATCAGACATCGAAATCCAATCAACGGTATCATAAGAAAAATATCTTCTCACAACAACAGTAATAAATACAGGTCGTCCTGGTAATTTGGAGAGTAGTGTGATTTGTAAGTGTTTGTACAATTAAAGAACACCATATGCGAACGGATATTTCCATTAACAGGAAAGCATTCACAAATTTGTATGTTTTTCATTAAAAATTGGTGTTATTTATAAAGACAAAAGTACGAAAAAACTATATCTTTTGAACAAGTTACTGTTATAGGATTTCATTAATCATTAAAACAAATTAGGAATTGGAGCCAGAACGTCCAGTACGAACTAAATGGAATGATCTATAATAAAATAACCAATTGAACATGCATACGACCAGTTATAATAAACGGCTTCCTAAACAAAGTCAGATTTAAATTTTCGAAATATCCGCGGACAGTTGTTTATAAGTAGAATTTGACTGCTTTCCAATTGAAAAAGTTGTGGAAAATTCAGTAATATTATCTATTACATATCAGCAATACTTTCCCAGATATTTAGGAGAGGAAGAAATGATAAAAACAAGTGGTCTGTCCCTGAATTCCCATAAACTTATTTAAAGCTGGAGCATAATACAATTCTAGTTGTATAATTATTCCTTCCGAAGATTATTTTACAAAAATCTAACATCCGATTCACTCAAAGCAAGCTGTGGTTTTCTGAGACCGTCTACAGGAAACGAGCGAAATGAGGAATAAATCCGCAGCGGAATATTCTAATTGTTAAGGTGGTTTCTTAAAAACAACGATCTTCAATGAATTGAGTTAGTCGAAGAAGATATTACAAAGAGAAAAGTATGTTATTAGCGGAAGAAAGAAGAAGAGACAATGATTAATGCTGCAAGTTAAAAAAATAAATGAAACAAACTAATTATTTTTTATTCAACCAGCGCTAGCGGAAGAAAACCGTCTTCCATTTTATTTCTTTAAAGCAATGTCAATATATTTTTTTAATTAGAAGTGATAAAGCGCAATATACTGTTTGACAGGTCAATTAACAGCTCACCAGTACAATGAAAACTTTGAATAATTTTTCTCACACACACACACACGCAACTGTATATGGAGATTTTAATATCGAATAACATTTCGTTTTTTCGTCAAAATTTAACGGGACAGCGAAATTTCCGTTGCCTGACAAGAGCCGAAATTTAAAGAAATCGCCACTATATCAATTATTCACCCTGAATCAACTGAAATCGGCTGCGTTCGGTTTCTGCTGACGGAGTCTTCTAGGAAACCGCAGCTTTATGCCATTTTTGTACAGATCATGACTGGACTAATAGTGGACTAATCAAAAATAACGGCAGGTAGCAAAGTCCAGTTGTGTTTTTTTGTCACACAGTTTATCCTTCACCAGTAACCTACATTTTGTAATGTAGTTAGCTAAAGAACTTTAGTTAATGAACGTTAATGATTAATCCATTACGTATTAGGTTAGTTCCTTATATATTTTGGATTTTTCATATCCTCTGAAAATAATGTTTGTATGATGTCTACATAAAAACTTCTATTTTTCAGAGATAAAGAAAAATCTAAAGTGTAAGTATATCATACCTACTTTTATATTATAAAATAAAAATAAATGATTTATATGATCAAAAGAGACCAAAAATTTAAAATATTGTAAAAAGTAGGGATGTCCCAACATGTTTAATCTTCGTTTTAATTTAATCATTAACTTTGTATTGCTGATTAATCCATTAATAGGTCAATTTAAGTTAGTTTTTTATTCGGTATAACCGTATAGACTAGTTTGACAGTTGAAATGTGTAGTATGAGATACTCAAAAACACACACCTAGGGATTCATAAGTTTTTAGTGGAACAATTTTTAAATAAACAATCAAAACGTCAAAACTCATTGTTTTGATCGCAACTTAGAAAATTTCTATTAAAAGATTTGACGTCAACAGACAACTGTATCAGAAAAAAGATACAAAAGAAAAGTCAAGGAACTTGTAGCAAACAAAATTATTGAAAAGTGTTATAACAAGAGTTTTGAAAACAGGAGTACTTTGCATTCCGACTAGAATAAAAGGAATGGGGGTAGCGGACTCAAAGACCAGCCGCGCTCTTCAAAAAATCCAACACAGTTTCAAAATACAGCGTTCAGAAAAAATTGCATATCTCAAACATTTATCGTATTGTCATCCAAAAATTATCCATAACAAAGCAGTAAATTAAATATAATAGTAGCGGTAATTAAATTATTACAAACAATATTATCACTCTTATTAAATTTTAACAAATCAGTTTAGTAAAGTAATAAAAAAATTATTTTTAGAACAAAAAATCGTATTTATAACATACAAATTATAAGAAACTTTTTAAAGTTAAAATTCATTAATTTAATTTGTATGCCTCACATATTTATTATATTCTAGGTAGTATTGGCGCACTGGCTAGGAAAAATATTCCAATTTCATATTTTTGCATTATCTTACCAAAAATAGTCATCTTATAACAAAAGTGCATGTTGCCAAGATAAAATAATTGTCAAAAACAATTTTTTTAAACGAAAAATTATGAACAAAAATATTTGTGGTAACTTTTCACTTGAAACACATCGTTTTCGGGTTACAAACAAATTATAATTAATATTTTAAAGTTTAGCAAACATGAAATTAAACCTAACACGTCATTTTATAAGATCCCGAAGAGTTTTAACGATAACTTTATAGTAACCCAGTGATTTTTTATTTGTTAATTTCATATATGGTGTCGAAATCACGTTGTAATTTCTTAAAATATAATAAAATATATAAATATATTATTTTTTGTTTTAAAAAACTATTTTTTTAATACTACAAAACTGATTTGTTTAAATTTATAATAAGAGTATATGAAAAATACAAGTAACATTGTTGACTGCCAGCCTCTTTTTCCCTGAACTGCCAAAGAGTCATTTGAGTACCCCATATGGTACTCAGTCCAGAAGATAAGTTCCAATATTGAGGGCCATATATGATACTCAGTATAACTTACAAAACTGCATGCCGTGTCCCTAAGCAGGCACTCTGCTTGTATATTTTATATGAAGAAATTGAAGTTTTGGCCTCAGAAAACCGTTCCCTGATTTTAGCCTTTGGCTAGATGTTATACTCTTTGTATGAAGGTCGTTTATCAAAGTGTAATAAAAACGGTTTTTTAGCTTAAATATTTATTTAACAAATAGCGTAACTCTAAAAACGGTACAAAAAAATAGTCGACAACTTAAGATATAATGCTAATAAAGAAAAATTACTGTAGTTTGGCAGAATGCACCTTAAAAAGGCAGTTAGAACACAAATATTTCGCGCAAGCAAAACACTTTGTCCACACACGGGGAGTCTCCTTTTGTGCTGTTTGTCTTCCATGCCTGTTAACAATATCCCTATTATAGCATTGGTTGCAGCAGTTTCTTTTTAGACATTTTACTAAATTGTCTAAAATTATTAGCAGGCATTACACATTCCTTATATATCCAGGCATTATACGAATTAATTTGATCCGATACATCTATGAAGGATTTTCCTGCATTTTATTCTAATATAATCTGTGGTTTAAGTTTGTCTTCTCTTCTTTGTATAACATTGACCATAGAAGGCATATGCTTCGAACTTACAGCAAGCTCATCTCGCCGATCCTTCCACTTTAAAACCATTCCATTATAATTTTGCTTGCATCAATATCACCTTTTGTTAGTTTTATTTTAGTTACATCAGTTGGATTGCGTTTCCTATTGGCCCGAAGTGTTCATACTAAAAACGTTTGTCTATCCAGTAATGTTTCTGCCAAAATTATACCAGTTGTCCGCATATAGTGTTCTACCAAAATCTAAATATGGCTCCATTAATTCCATAACCATTTTAGAGGATACAGATGTACCAGGCTGAGCTTCCTTTCCAGCATAAACTTTATACTGCAAAGTGTAAAAAGGCTCGGTACACAACTTAAAAATTTTAACCCCATACCGATGATTACACAGTGATTAAACTTATCCACTAGCAAGTCAATAAGGGGCTGAACCTTATGATGCCGATCTCCAGGAACCTGTGTTGAATTATCCGAAATATGAAACATGCTGAAAATAATTCTATATTTTAGTAATTAAAACCTAAAATATAAAATGTTATAATAGTACCTCAAAATCAACTCAAATCGGTTTCTCGCCATGTAGTCATGTCAGTTTGCTATTATATAACTGTGTTTTTTCCAATAATGAGCCGGAGAGGGCATATCTACTAAACCCATCCACATAAGTATGCATAGAAAGGTATGCATTTCCTGTCGATTTGTCAGTATCCAGTTTTTAATTCTTGCACTCCTCTTTATATTGGGTTTTCCAAGACATTGTTGAGCATAATTGTTTGTTCGATTTACTAACAAGGATAACACTTTTTCATCAAAAAACAAACAAAAGAAATCAAAAGAGCTGGCATCTTGCATTGTTTCCGATAGATCGGGGTTTACACCTACTTCTTTGGAAATCATATTATAATTTATATTTTTAATCCTTTGCTGATCAGGTATTTGTCAATTTTCAGATATGGGAATATTCTCAGGTGCTGGTTCTTGCTCATTATTTAACTTTTCATTTCTCAAAACTTCATTTTCACTAATTTCAAACTCACTGTCCGAATCTTCACTGTCTAGTGCATACTCTGGGTCTGCATCAGTCATGAAACTCGGAAATAGACGATGATCCGCTTTGTGATTCTACAGTCTCAAAGAAACGCTAATCTCTTCTCTTATGATAATGAATTCATTATTACAATATTTACAATCGCGACTGTATCGAAAAGCAACAACAGATAACTAAACTACCTGTTAGAACTTGCAAAAAGCTTTTTCTATATTTTCCAATACTAATAGGATAGATATCTATCGTTAGCAACCCAAAATATTACCAATTTTAGTTTACAGAAATCTGCAGGTGGATAAATAATAGAATATAGTATTTTATTGTATGTACCAGAGGTGGCGCTCATGCTCATCTGAGAAAAACATCACTCGTGGGGCCATGAGTACCCAACATGGGTACTCAGGTTAAAAATGGTGTGAAATACTTAAAAAGATATTAATTAACCCCCAAAAGGTTCTTACAAAAGCCTAAATTAAAATAATAAATAAAAATCGTCATTGCCTCATGGGTCAACATGCTCTAGAAGAGCTGTAGCATAAATGGCAAGTTAGCTGCCGTTTAAACATTTTTTATATATAAAACAAACCGATAGAAAATATATGGTCTCAAGTAAAGGGTGAAGTCAGACGCAACAACAAAACTTTTGAATTAGACTTACAACAATTATTAGAACATTCCTTATCAAAAGTAACTCCAGAAAATTGGAAAAAAGCTGTTAGTCATGCTCACAAGCAAGAAAATAAAATGTGGAATTTGGATAATATGACTGATGCAATGCTGGAACCGATAATAATTAACATTGGAGTTGAAGATTCCTTAGATTCTGAAGAAAGCAGTGAATCTGAAATGGAATTTGATTAAAATAATATTGATTTTTTTACAAATCGGCCACAAATTATTTTATATATAACCAATAAAATAAACATCTTACATTTCTTGCAAATTCATTAGTACCTGTTAATCTCCATCACTCCGACACTGGCAACTTTATTTAGGGATTAGTAACCCTCAAAACTATTGTATTCTACTCTGATTCAGCCTTTATACCTGGTGGTCATACTCAATTTAAAATTGTTTTCTTATATACTTCTGTAAGCTTGTTGACAAATATCTATTTTTCATTGAGTCAGCCGTATCAACAGTTTAGGGATTTGCATACATAATGTGCTATCAATATGATGGAAATGGACTATAATAATTTTGTTTACCAAAAGTGACTTTATTTATAAAATATGGTTAATTTCAGTCCTTTAATGTTGTTAATTAACGTAACAGTGATTAAAAAAAGTGCTATCTTCTCAGTTGCAGGACATTTTCCTCTTTTTTTTTTTTCATTTGTGTTTCTCAACCAGAATATTCTTTAGCTATTTAATTGGAATTCAATTCTACGGAGTTCTCGAGCTCGTTCTCGAGCTTAAAAAGTGCTTTTAATTAATTTTTTTTCCATAGGTTATTAGTATACATCTTAACCTTCCAGCGGTCGCGGCCTTTTTACCAACAAGAATGGTCGCGCGTATTTCCTAGATACGCTAAATACTAATTATTATAGTTATTTTAAGATGTAGGTAATGAAATATTGTAATATTAATACAAAATATATTTGGTGGAAGAACGGTGTCATAAATCCCAGATGTCTCCTAGATATTGCACATTACACATATTGTATCGCAGTTTTGCAGTCTTGACAAATGTGCTTTGAATGTTCCATAGAGATAAATTTCTAACAAATTTCACAGCTGAAGCGCGTAATCCTTGAACATTTATCATTTTGACAAGGCTTACATCTTCTTTTACTTGCTGTGGCCTCCTCTACTGTCTGGATGCCTAATTCTGCTTTTCTTTTTGAAATTTTTTCTTTGAACTCATTTTGAAGGAAGTATTGTGTTCTTCGTTCGACGTGTCCTTTCACAAGAGCGTTTGAAATTAGTCGAAGGTATTTTCGCTAAGTATTTTTTAGTTATTATTGGTGGAATAGATTATATAACTATTGATCTCGGCTACATTTAGCATGGAAAAAAATACCACCATCGGCCATCTTCCGGTGTTCCTGGCAACATTGTAAGAAGCACAAAGTTTGTGTACTGTATCTACACCTCCCTTTGTCTTGTTATAGAATGTTATAATCTCGGGTTTCTTTTGGTCACCTGTTTCTGCGTCGATTGCTGCGTCATCATGTAGACTTGAAACTAATATTACGTTTTTATAGCGCTTAGGCACGTAGGAAACAAGAGTCACGTCGTTCCGAAACCCAAAAATACTGGTATTGGGCTCACGCTTTTTTGTAACTTTCAATTCATTGGGAATTTGGGCCTGTTTTTCATCATTCCTACAAAGGCATTTTTTTTCTCATCAAGATCTTTTATCAAATCAAATTCAGAAAACCAGTGGTCAGTGTTCTCTCCGTATTAAATATAGGTGTTGCCAACCTTTTTACCACGTCTCGTGATTTGTTACTTATGGAGAATGGGCCATCTGGTTGAGTCCCTGCATAAATTTCCATGTTATAAGTGTAAAAGATGCGAGCGTCATCCATGGCATGGCATTTTGATCCCATATTTATTGGGTTTTTGGGAATGTACTGAATAAAAGAGCATCTTCCACGAAATGCCTCTAGTTTCTCGTCAATTGTAACATTTTTCCCAATTGAATACCTTTTTTGGCAATTAGACGCAAACTCCTCGAAAATATTCCTTATTGGGACCAAGCGATCCATTCTTTTACGTTCTACTCTCGTAGCTATGCCATCAAAACGTAATGCTCTCATTAAAAAATAGAAATCTTCTCCAACTCATCACTGTTTTGAAAAGATCCATTCTCCATAGTTCTTCAAGGTTAACTCGATTACCATGGTAAATGCTCGTCAAATAAAGCAAGCCCAAGAGGGCTGTCATTTCTAGTTTGTCTCTATCCCTGGCATCTCTTGGACGACAATAATTCGATCTTACAGAACTTATGTACTTATTTGTGAAGTTTGCGATGCTCTCAATCATAGAATCAATGAGGCACTTCCAAGTATCAACGATGTCTGTAAGATTCTTAGCTGGTCCAATGACCCTAGGGAGACGGAGTAATATATTGGGAGGTGGTCGCTTACGTTTTTTGTTTAGATTTTTTTGCCAAATCCATCAGTCGAAAACTTTTCCATTTTTCTTTAAATGAGCTATACAAGCCTCGTTGGAACTGTCAGCTTCGTCTTCGGCATTACTACAATCACTCAATTCGGACTCAGAATCGTCACCACGTTCTGAAACATGTTCCTCTTCGTCTGTATCGCTATCATCCATACGTATATCGTCATCCGACTCAGCAAACTTCAAATTTGTAACAGCTTCTATATCAGTGGGATCATTACTTACTTACTTACTCCGTGGCGTTACAACCCTTCGTGGGTTTTAGCCGACTCGACAACATGCCTCCACTGTTTTCTGTCTTGAGCAACCTCCATCCAATTCTCCACGCCCATAGTGCTTAGGTCTCCTGCTATATTATCTCGCCACCGGAGACGAGGGCGTCCGCGTGGTCTCCTTTCAGTTGGGACTTCCTGCCACACCAGTCTTACTGTTCGTTCGTCAGAATGTCTTCTGAGGTGTCCTGCCCATTGGAGTCTTCTGGACTTTATTTCTTTTATGATGTTGGCGTCTGGGTAAAGTTCTTCAAGCTCTTTATTAGTTCTTATCCTATATTGTCCTGATGCTTCATCAAGCACCGGACCAAAGATCTTCCTTAGGATTTTTCTTTCCCAAACACGTAGTCTCTCTTCATTTGCCTTTGTCATCGTCCATGTTTCGCTTCCATACATCACAACGGGTCGTATGATTGTTTTATAGACCTGTATCTTCGTACGTCGTGTTAGTTGTTTTGATTTTATAAGGTTTTGGAGGGCAAAAATACATCTGTTGCCGGCCTGAATCCTGTTGTTTATTTCTTGTGATCCGTTATTGTCTTCAGTTATTGTTGTTCCAAGATACTTGAATTCCCTAACGCGCTCAAAGTTAAAGTCATCGATGGTAATATTCTTACCGATTCTGTCTCTGCTTTGGTTATTGCGGCTCATATACATATATTTCATCTTGTTTTCGTTGATTTGGAGCCTCATCTTCTCTGCTTCCTTCTCAAACCTTACGAAAGTCTCCTTCATCCTTAATCGCGTGTTTCCTATTAGATCTATATCGTCTGCAAATGCCAGTAGTAAGTTTGGTCCTTCTCGATGAAATACTGTATTCGGTTTTTCGATTCTTGCACTTCTGATTATGTGCTCCAGAGCTAAGTTGAAGAGTTGTGGTGAAAGTGCATCTCCCTGTTTTAGTTCATTGTTTATTTCAAATGTCTCAGAGTATTGTTGTCCAACTCTCACCTTACATCGTAACCGTTCCATACACATCCGTATCAACCGGACTAGTTTTTTTGGAAAGCCAAGTTCCTGCATCGCTGTCCACAGTCTGTCCCTACATACTCTATCAAATGCTTGTTTAAAATCTATGAACATCTGATGAAGCTCACGATCAAACTCCCAGCATTTTTCCATTATCTGTTTTATTGTGAATATCTGGTCAATTGTAGAGCGGCCCGGTCTAAATCCGCATTGATAATCTCCAACAATTTCTTCTGTGTATGTTTTGGTTCTTTTTAGCAGGATGTTTGCAAGGATTTTGTAGGTGGTGTTTAGGAGTGTTATTCCCTGTAGTTAATACATTGCTTTTTGTTTCCTTTTTTGTGTATTGGTACAATAACCCCTTCTTTCCATTCATCTGGCATTGTTTCTTCTTGCCAAATGCCTTGAATTAGCTTGTATATCGAACTGTACAATGCTTCTCCTCCATGTTTTAAGCACTCTGCGGGTATACCATCGCTACCTGGTGTCTTATTATTTTTGAGTTTTTTAATTGCCTGTATTACTTCTTCGTATGTCGGGTATTGGTCTTCTATTTCAGCTGTATGTACCTCTATGTTTGATGTACTTCTGCTAGATTGGTCATTCAATAGTTGATAGAAGTATTCCTTCCAGGTTTTTAAGATTTCCTTGTCATCAGTGATAAGCTGTCCACTGTCGTTTTGAAGAAAGTTTCCTGTTCTTGCTTGGTACCCGGTCTTGATATCTGAAACTCCTTTAAAGAACTGCCTCGTTTGTTTGTTCTTTCTTTTTTCTTCTATTTCTCAGTGGGATCATTGATATTAAAAATCTTCTTATCCGCCATTTCTAAAATAAAATAAACAAAATGGAACTAATTGCCACAAATGGTCGCGTGTATATGAGAGATACACAGTATCTCTCATATACACGCAGATACAAGTAGAAAGTTTTCTACTTTGGTATAAGAGGTCTTTAACACAAAAAATGCATGAAATAGTAATATGTTATCAATATTACAATAAGCATAATGCAACTATAACAAAAACAGCAGATGTTATAAAGACTTACCTAAAAAGTTGCGCGTATATCTGAAATACAAATGCAAAATTCTCAGCAACATACTATCCCTTGAGAGGTTATTTGTGCACTGGAAGGTTGCTTTAGTAATGGAGTAGGAATAGCGAAAAGCACCCGATCGCAGCGTAAGTAATAGATATTATACTAAATCTATTACCCGTGTATCTACCACATACGTGCGACCGCTGGAAGGTTAACAAAGAAAATCAGTCAAATTATCTGGACCAGCCTTAGAACTAAGCTTATTTTTCCAAAAATCTTAGAAACAAATTAAATTTCTCAAAAGCTATTCTATCCATCTGGCTAATCTTTTGCACACACTTTAAAACATAAGTCCTTTAAGTTCTGGTACATTTTAAAAAAAATTTAATAAATAAAAAAAGTTATTAACAATATTAAAAAATAGCTATTTTGTTGACAAAGTTGTCTGTTGACGTCAAATCTCTAAATAGACTATCTCTTAAGTTTTTAAGTTACGAGCAATATAATGAGGTGCCGTTTTGATTGTTGATTTAAAAATTTCCACTAAAAAATGTATGAATCCTTAGATGAGAGTTTTTTTTGGTAATATGTCATACTACACATTTCAACTGTCAAACCCGTCTACACAGTTGTGATAAAAGGCTTATTTTTTACTAACTTGATTGGTCTATACATATTTTGTTGGTTCCTTATATATTTTGGATTTTTCATTTCCTCTGAAAATAATGTTTGTGTGATGTCTACATAAAAACTTCTATTTTTCAGAGATAAAGAAAAATCTAAAGTGTAAGTATATCATACCTACTTTTATATTATAAAATAAAAAAGACAAGATTTAAATGATCAAAAGAATTCAAAAATCGTTAGAATATTGTAAGAAGTATATCATGAAAATTTACCAAAAATCATTAAAATATAGTGAGGATTTTCCAACATTTTTAATCAAACTAGATTTTATGAAAAATTATGGAATTAGAAATAACCGCACCAAACATACATTAAAAATGTTTGAAATTGATTTCCCCAGTTTCAAGCTATTGTGGATTATTGAGTTATCCTCAAGTTATCTTGGGATGTACATATGTATTTTGTGTTTGAGTCTTGAGTATGTATGTGTGCGCGATTGTTCATATGATGATGTGTGCCATTTTCAAGCAACGAATCGACGGTTAATAATATAGCTGCAGTCTCTATGCCATGTTCTCAGTTGATCCACGGTTGTTTATTTGGATATACGTTATTCACAATGGAAGCCATTGGGACGCGTATTTTGTAGATGGGAACTTCTCCATCCAGTCTGGTCTAGTGTACTGAAGGACTCTAATTCAGAGCATTTAGTTTGTAATATAAAATTATTTCTTCCGGGAATTTCGTCTGCAATTGCGGCTGGCAATGTTAAGAATGGAGTTGTTTTCCGGACGTGCTTCAGCTGATTACTTATTGAGAAGAGAGAATTTAGCGTCCAACTACCATCCGTCCGGAAGACAACTCCGACCGATGCTGCACCGCCTATCATAATGTCTATCACAGTTACAGACGAAACGTTCGAGAGAAATAATGTCAGACCGAGGTCTATAGAACCGAAAAACAATGCATATTTAGAAAATATGTTAAATTAAATGCTAGACAAGTAGACACCAATAAAACATTACTTTGTTGCTTAAGGGACTATTTGTAGTTTTAAGCTGAATCTTTAGTGCAAGTTGACTGTCTATTATTCTGCTTAACGTGTTAACGAATCTTTCAGAGGAATATTGATAGTGTTAGGACAATTATTAACCTCTACTCCTTCAGTTGTTTTTAACCAACCAGTGTGATATGTAGGAGCATCTCTTATGATGTTAACTCACTCGTTTATGCTGATATTTAATGCTCGAAATCTTGTTTTATAGAAGTTAACTCTCCTAACAAAATAAAACTTGGTTTTTGTTAGCTATTGCACTTCGTTTGTCTTCTTCTCCTTTTATAATGGCGCTACAACCCTTTGTGAGTCTTGGCCTGCTTAACAATGTTCTTCCATTCCTGCCTGTGGGACACGTTTCTTCGCCACTGCCTGATGTTCATGGTTTTAAGATCCCTCTCTACGTCGTCTATCCATCTTTTACGGGGCCTTCCTCTTGTTCTGTTTCCTTGGGGCTTCCATTTCTGGACTACTTTTACAGTTCGATTATCTGGCATTCTTTTTAGGTGACCAAGCCAGTTTAGTCTTTGTGACTTTAATCTAACAATATCTGCGCTCTGCGTTAGTTCATCCAGCGCGTGGTTC
This sequence comes from Diabrotica balteata, assembly GCA_918026665.1. Classification (NCBI taxonomy): domain Eukaryota; kingdom Metazoa; phylum Arthropoda; class Insecta; order Coleoptera; family Chrysomelidae; genus Diabrotica; species Diabrotica balteata. The sequence goes on from OU898281.1 coordinate 49,502,242, forward strand.
ATTTTAATTCCCCACGAACTATCGCTGCATTGGGGTGATCCAAATATCTTCCTTAGTATTTTGCGCTCAAATATTCTCAGTTGATTTTCATCAGTGGTTGAGGGGGTCCACGTTTCACATCCATATGTGACCACTGGTCTAATTATTGTTTTGTAGGTTCTAAGCTTAGACTCATGATTCAGTAACTTACTTTTCATTTAGTCTTTGTGTGCATAAAAGCACTTATTACCGCTAAGAATCCGTGCTTGTATTTCTTGATTGATGTTGTCATTTATTATTGAGCCTTGAGCACTTCGTTTGTATTAAGTGAAATATTTATCAATCTGTAGAATAATCCTGGGAATCTTCTATAGGCAGATTTGAAAAAATTGAGTTGCAAGTGTAACTAGATTCGACACTGAAATTTCAATGGCAAATAGAATTGGGGAGCTAAAATTTGAGTGTAAAAACTGCTATTGGTCTAGATTTTAAAAAATCCATTATATTACATTGGATGACCATTGAATTAAACTACTTAAGATGTTCCTACAGAGTGTGCAGAATTCTAATTAATGAAATTCGAAATAAAAAAAATATTGCATTGCATATTTCAGAATCATACACCGAAGTATAAACTAATGTATTTATTGAGAATATTTTTGACAAAGTTTGACCTGGGTCTAATACTATACGCCTTAAATTAGACAACAGTCCAAAGAGTAGCACCATAAATATTCTCCGCCACAATAAAGACATAAACTGTTTAATCGGCAAGCAACGCAACGTTATGCCTTCATTTGCTTAAAAAAGACTTTGCATTCAGAATAATTCACCTGTACTGAATTGCAGTAACCACAATTCGTGAATTGTATTTTGAAAAGATATAAAAAAGATGATTTTATTCTGATTCTGAGATATCGTTTAAATAGTTATTACCAGAACTTTCTTTCTTTTTTTAGTCAGATGGTTATTGAAAAATCCTCATATAGCGTTCCATATATCGTTTGATGGCCTTCTTGCTGAATAATCAGTATTAACATGATCTTCTTATGTATCAACCAAAGAAAAACTTAATCTTTCGCATTCAATCATTACTTCTTACAGTATTTCTTTGTCACGATAATTTTTTTAAATGTTTTATTTCTGTAAGCTAATAAAAATTTTTTACAGATCCAGAGTCTCAAGATCAAGGAACAAATCTCCGGAACCCGTCGAACCTAGCAGTGAGGTACCAAAATCATCCCGCTATTATGAGGATAGGTATCGAGAAAGAGAGAGAGAAGGTCGACGAGAGAGCGATCGCGAGAGAGAAAGAGATAGAAGAGGGGAAGACAGCCATAGGTCTCGACATTAGCATATAGTTAGCGGTTCACAGAAACAACAACAGACAAGTTATAGTTGGAGTTTAAAGAAAGATTATCATATTTAGAGATAGATTTTATGTGATGTTACTATACATGAATTTAAACAGGTTTAACAGGTAATATGCAAGTTAAAAAGAACAAAGAAAAAATTCGCTAACTCATATTTTGCTACTTGTTTCGTTTTGCAATGGAACTTCTGACTATCTTAAGTATATTCATATTCAAAGAAAACATTTGCCTGTTTATTGTTGTATTAGTAAATCATTGACTATAATATTGCGATAAATGTTAGATATTTTGCTTCATGGCGTTCTACTTTTGATGTACAAGTTTCACATATTTAGCTTTAAGCAAACGTGACTTACTAACAATATATAAATGATGTAAGAACAAAGTTAAGTAATGAATATACCACAACATATTAGTTTTTCAACTAATGAGTCCTTACTCTATATCCTTATTACTATTTTTTCAGTTTTTTCCTGTAGTAGTAGAACTTGTTTTTGCAAAATGAATTTATTGTTTAGGCTGTGCTATGTTAACGTTGGCTCGGCTATTACTCTGTTAAAAAAATATTTTTTTAGAGAATTCTTTACATAAAAAAATCACAGGAGGGCGATGAAAGCTTCTATTGTTATGTACATTTTGGTAAATCGGGAAACTTCTAAATGATAAATAACTTTAGACAACTGGTTGTTTCTGTGAGCTGTATTTTTTCACATTTTTTATGTAATCATACATAAGTAAATCATGTATCGTATAGTTGATAAGTACAATATAGATGGAAGTCGAGTTTTGTTTTTTGTGTGTAATATATGGATCTAAATCATGTATCTTTTAATAAGATGATGTTTCAGCATACAAGGAATAATTTGTGTAATAAATTGAATACTATTCATAATGTGTTGTTAAATTCTTACAAAAAGTCATGACAATTTGAAGGCAATTGGCCACAAACCACTCCCCTACAGTGCATGTAAATGTAACTCCAGTCTGATAGAAGCCTATTAGAAACATGGATATAAACTTCTCATTTTCATCGATTAAAATATATTTTGTAGGGCTTTTTAAATTTTTACAAAACTGTAAATGATGTTCCAAACGCATCTTTGATGGATTCGCCGGTTACTTGATGGAAGTTCATTTTATTAAAAATAAAGCACTGAAAATTGATCATTTCAACACTTGCATATGCATATAAACTGATGCAGCAGAGAACAACCCGAGAAAAACAGCAAAAATATAAAGATCTCAGAAAAGAAGAGAAATGCATTCATAGAAGGAAAAATCGAACTCACGAAAATACAATATTGGAAGAACTTGAGGTATTAAAAAAGGAAAACCAAACAAGAAAATTCTACAAAACTCTGAATAACGCAAGAAAGGAATTCAAACCAAGGCTCAGACTATGTAAGGATAAGGAGGGGCATATACTAAATACAAAAGAAGAAGTACTGAAAAGGTGGGTGGAACACTTTAAAGAACTACTTACTATAGAAGTAGAAGATCCAGATCCAAATCAACCACCCGCAGGAGCAAGCAACAATTCACCATTAGAGCCTCCGTCAATTCAAGAAGTACGAGATGCAATAAAACAACTAAAAAGCAATAAATCTCCAGGAATTGATGGTATAGCCGCGGAACTTATTAAATGTGGAGGTGCTACTGTGACTAATCAAATATATAAAATAATACTGAGAGCCTGGAATGAGGAACAAATCCCGGAAGAGTGGTGTATTGGAATCGTTTGCCCGCTACACAAAAAGGGTGACCAATTGGAATGTAGAAACTATAGGGGAATAACCCTCCTTAATACAGCATACAAAATATTTTCGAGGATCTTATATGGTCGCCTAAGTGCATATTCAGAGGAACTTCTCGGGGAATATCAAAGTGGCTTTAGACCTGGTCGATAACAACAGATCAGATCTTTGTGCTAAGGCAAATACGGGAAAAAACAAATGAATTTAATATCGATACATACCATCTTTTTGTAGACTTCAAATCTGCCAATGATAGTGTCCTAAGAAATAAATTGTATAAAGCCATGAATGAATTCCACATCCCCGATAAACTGATATATTTGGTTTGCAAAGTCGAAATACAGGGCGAACAATCACAAGCGTTTGGAACGCATGTTGGGCTGCGACAGGGAGACGCGCTGGCGTGTCTCCTTTTCAAAAGGCGATCAGAGATGCCCGAATAGACAACAGGAAATATTTTTAATAAATCATCCCAAATTTTGGCATATGCAGATGATGTGGACCTAGTTGCCCGCACAACACGCAAGCTAGAAGAAATGTGTACCACCTTCTCAAATGCCTCAAAATCTATGGGCCTGCAAGTAAATGAGGAGAAAACTAAGATGATAGCATCAACACCCAACAATAGAGTCAGGAACATCGGTCCCCAATTCACGGTTGATAACTCTACCTTTGAAGTGGTGGACAAATTCACATACTTAGGCTCCCTGATCACCAAAGAGAACGCCATAACAGAAGAAATCAAGCGAAGGATAATAATGGCAAACAGATGCTATTTTGGACTGAGTAGACATATGATAAGTAGAAACTTAAGCCAAAAAACAATAAATATATACAAAACCCTTATACAGCCAGTGTTGACATATGGATCGGAGACATGGACCATCTCCAAGGCAGACGAAGACCTGCTTATATTTGAACGAAGGATCCTGAGAGGAACATTTGGTGGCATCTGTGAAAATGGTGTTTGGAGGAGATAACTACGAGGTATACCACAGATATAAACAAATATTTGGCGGTAAAGACGTAGTATGTCTTATAAGAATAGGAAGACTAAGATGGGCAGGACATCTAGCAAGATCACAGCAGAATAACCCTCCTAGAAGAATCCTTATGTCACAACCTGTGGGAAGTAGAAAAAGGGGTAGGCCAAAACTCAGATGGAAGGATGGTGTAGATGAGGATGGTAGAAAGATAAGCGCAGCAAACTGGCAACGGTTGGCAGTGGATAGGACTGCCTGGCGTAATAGACTTGGGAAGGTCGAGGCTCTTTCATAGGGCTATAGTACCATTGATGATGATAAACGTAGAATGAAAGATTACATTATTACCAAGGGCCGAAGGTCCCTGAAAACTTCTATAGAAGAGAAAATTAAGTGTAATTTTTAATTTCAAATATCTCATTCAAAAGAAACTTTTTGTTTATTCTAAGGGACTTTCGGCCCTCGGTAATAATGTACTCTTTCATTCTGCGTTTAAAGCTTTCAAAAATACTTAATAGTTTTTTCAGGATTCGAAAAAAATAAATGCATTTAAAAAGCATTTGCTCGAAATTTTGCGCCTACACTCTTAAGGAAAGCAAGAACCAAGAGAAAAAGCAGAGTGGTGTATACAAAGTAACATCTAATGATTGTTAAAAACTAACATAGGTCAAACTGGTAGACCCTTTAACAAACATAATAGCAAAACACAGGGTTTTCAATAATAGAAAAACATGTTTCTACGTACGCACTCCCCCCTTCTAAATTAAAATCATTCTTTTAAGGACCAATTTCAAATTGTCCATATTCAAAATAAAGTACTTTCTATCTTTATTAGAATGTATGAAAATTAATAAATTAAAAAATACAGATGGACAACTTTCTGCCGAACAGGACCAACCCACAAATGGCTCAAACAGAAAAAAAAATGCAGCTCATTTAATTTATTTTATGAAATTTCATAATAAGTGAGTTAATACATGTAATGCAAAGAATACAAAAAATATATTTCCAAAACTGCTAATGTGTCATGGTTTCATTTTTAAGTTCATAATCAAGATGGCCACTACATCCCTCAATATCGTCAGTTATTTCAGTCTCCATTGAAATGTTTGTAATACTCTTGAGCATAACCTGGTATTAAATGCATGACACACTTTGTCTTCTAATTTTGGAAGAGAAATAGGCTTCTCGTTAGGCCACATTTTTATAAATTAATGGCTCAAATTATTGGTTACTGCTGGCGTTTCATGTTTTTTACCGATGTTAAAGTTTATGATGCAGACGAACAAGCAAAAATAAACACAAGAGCTAGATCCCGAGAACATCTAGATCTAATAAAGGGAACGTTACTGAAGAAAAAACAGACTACACAGAATTATCACAACAGATCCTTGGAAAATAATAAAATATATTGAGAATTAAATTCTGAACCTACACTTAAATATATAAAGAAGGTAAACTAGTACAGAATCACGAAATTTTGCAACAACAGAGGAAGAAATTACACAAAGATTAGGACAAACAAGAACAGCAATCCGACAACTTAACTCATTATGGTGGGATAGACACCTAAATGTGAAGACAAATTTATAAAACATTAGTGCGAAAGTATTATGACATATGGGGCTGAAAATTGGTTTATAAATAAAAAAACAGCAGTAAGATAGTAGCAACAGAGATGAAATGCCTGCGGAGAAGCTGCAGAGTAACAAGAATGGATAGGAGAAGTAATGACGAAATAAAGCAAAGAACAACAATAGAAACAGACATACTAACATATATAGAACAAAAAAGACTAAAGTGTTATAGACATGTAAGAACTAGCGACAGGAGAGCCGGAGCCCCATAGGAAGGAGGAAAAGAGGACGACCCCGAAGATCCTGGAATAACGAAGTAGACGACGCCATGAGTAAAAGAGGCCTAAACGATGGACAAAGGGACAACAGAGAGGGATGGAAACGGTTGAGCGAGGGAAGGCAGTGAACTGTAGAATCCCTGAATATATATATATATATATATATATATATATATATATATATATATATATATAATGCTCGTCTACTCACGTTTTTAGGTTTTCGTGCAACACTAACTTTATTAAACAGGTACATCACTTTTATTAATTTACTATGGTGAAAATACTCGTATAAAACTGCGAATATATCGGAGCTGAAATTAAACACACTTTGTGGTTCGGAATCAGGCCCGATATAGATTTTCATAGCTAAGAAATAATTCTTTTTCTCTTATTAGGTTTTAAAATAGTTATCTACCACACGCTGTGCACTAACATTTTTAGAAAAGTGGCTTAAAATATTTTTTTTTTTTTTAAGTAGGGTCGAGTAAGAGTTGTGAAGACAATAAGTAAGAGTTGTGAAGACCACTGAAGACAATATTATAGAGAACAATTTATTGTACAGCAAGTACAAGAGGGAAAAAGAATTGTATTCACCCTGTACAAGCGCAAGGTTTGTTTCATACGTAAAGTTTTATTAATGACCATGCACCGAGTCAGAGCACTGTCGTTCGGCGCTAATACATTCAACCCAGGTCAATAGATATTTAATTATTAAACATTTATCTTGGGGTTAATAATCAAGGGTTAAAACCTTAATACAAGTTTATTTAGAAATCTCTAAATTTTAATCGACATTTAGAATTAATTCTAATGAGACGAATTTAATTGTAACCAGAAAAGTTTTCTTGGAATCTCCAAAGTAATAAAAAAAAACAAATAAGCTGAACAAAATCAAAATTACTGCAATAAAAACATAAAATACTTTCTGTGGTCAAAATGGGATACAAATACCTACCCTGAAATTAATATATGTCATGTATGTGTCAAATGCCTAGGTTATTAAATCAATTCTTACGAATTAACATATTGAACAGAAAAATACATAACAAAACAAAAAGTGCTTTATCAATGTATTAATACAAGAACATTACATGTCGATGGTATCAACAAGAAACACTATCGTATCTACTACTGGAAAATAGTCCTTCCAAACTCTCCTAGCTTGTCTGTGGCCTCCTAAATCTAACGTTATCAACTAAAAGCATGTGGGGTAGAACTTTAAGTTAAATAAATTTTTCGAGCAAACTGTTTTAAACAAATATCACACTGATAAGGTGTTTCTCCAGTGTGCACCCTCAAATGTACTTTCAAATAACTTCCTGTAATAAACTGCTTAAGACAAATTTCGCACTTATAAGGCTTTTCTCAGGTGTGTGTTCTCAAATGTGCTTCGCAATAACCTGTTACAGAAAATTGCTTAAAACAAATTTCACACTTTTATGGTATTTATCTAGCGTGTATTCGCAAATGATTTTTTAAATTACCTCTTTGAGAAAGCTTAAAACAAGCCTCACACTTGTAAAGTGTGCAGCCTCAAATGTATTTTTAAACTACTTGCTGTAATAAACTGCTTAAAACAAATTTCACACTTGTGAGGTTTTTCTCCAGTCAGCGTTCTTAAATGTAGTTTCAAATATCTTGATGTATTAAACTGCTTAAGAGCGTAATTGCAAAATTTCGGGCCAATGCTTTTTAAATGCATTAATTTTTTTCGAATCCTGAGAAAACTAATAAATATTTTTAAATAGTAACAACTTACGAATACCTGGGAAGTATAATAACTAATGACGGAAAAATAGACTGGGAAATAACAAATAGAGCAAAGAAATCAAAAAAGTTATACTATGCGTTAGCCGCAATGATGGGAAAAATAGAACTTACACGAGAAACAAGAATAAAAATATATAACACGATAGTGATACCGACCCTATGCACGTGAAAACAGGACAATTCTGGAAAACCATAAGAGCAGGATAAACGCAATGGAGATGATACATCTAAGAAGGATAGTTGAAAAGACAAAATGGGATAGATTAAGTAACGAGACTATTAGGAGAATGGCCAACCAGGAACCGATACAGAAAATTGCTTAAAACAAATTTCCCACTTTGTGGGAAGATTTTCTCCAGTGTGCGTTCTTAAATGTAGTTTCAAATATCTTGATGTAGTAAACTGTGTTAATATTGTTAATAATATTAGATCGTCTAACTAGAAAAAACTTCCTTGTAATAAAATAATGACTGTGACTTATTGTTATTTTATTTCCATCAAAATTTACATTTATACTTGTCTAAACTACAAAACTTAACTCATTAACTTATTTACAACATAGGATGGTAAATTACGTAGATGCCTTCTTCATTCTGCTTTAACACCTTCCCTCATTGAGTAATTTTCCAACCCGATTTCAAAAAGTAATTTTTTTATTCTATTTGAAAACAGCGGCTTCGTCAAAACATCCGCTAACTGATTTTCAGATGACACCTTTACTACTTCAAGTGATCCATCCAATACCATTTCTCTAACAAAAAAATGTCTAATATGTATATGTTTAGTCCGGCGATGAAACTCGGGATTCTGCGTTAATCGTATGGCTGATTCATTGTCGACATGTAGTGTCGGAACCAAGCTAACGCCGGTTAATTCCGTAAATATTCTTTTTAACCAAACTATTTCTCGTGCAGCGTCACTTGCAGCTACTATTTCTGCCTCTGTTGTCGATATGGCTACTGATGTTTGTCTCTGACTAAACCAAGATACAGCTGCTCCAGCATAAAAACACAATACCCCAGATGTCGATCTTCCGGTTGTTATATCACCTCCATGATCAGCATCACTATAGCTTGTTAACTTAGGTTGTATATCTGGCTTTCGCATATAAGTTAAGCCATAATTTATTGTCCCATTCAAATAGCGGAATATTCTCTTAACTTTTACATAGTCGTTTGGATTTTCATTCATTTTCAGTCATTTTCTAATTTCCTGGATACAACACTAACAGCATAAGCTATATCTGGACGTGTACCCGTCATTAGGTACATAAGAGCACTCACAGCTTCGCGATATGGAAAACAAGTATTCGATTCTATTTCACTAGTTTCCTTCCCTAATTGGATAGCTTCTTTTACAATCGGGGTCGAGACCGGTCTGCTATTTTCCATGCCAAAACGTTCTAGCACCTTTCTTGTATAAGCTGACTGGGTAATACTTATGGAGTCGTCTTGATTTCTTTCGATTTCCAAACCTAAGAAATATGTAGCTGGTTTAACTGTTATTTTAAACTTCTCCTGAAGCTTTTTCAAAAAATTCATCTTCATTATTTCATTTGTACATGCTATTAGACCATCGTCAACATACAGCACTAATATTAACATGTCTTTTCCTTCGATTTTAATAAATAAACATGGATCTGCAGTACTTCGTTTAAAGCCAAGCGAATCTATAAAGTTTCCAAAACGCTTATTCCAACACCTTGGTGCCTGTTTTAATCCATATAAACTTCTCTGGAGATGACAAACCATACCACTACCATCATCATAGCCTTCTGGTTGTTTCATGTATACTTCTTCGTCTAGAGTACCGTACAGAAATGCAGTACAGACATCGAATTGTGTAAGTGACATGTTTTTACTAGCAGCTATACTTATAACGGCTCTTATCGTACCACCTTTAGCTACTGGACTGAACGTTTGTTCATAATCTTCACCTTTTCTTTGTGAATAACCCTTCACTACCAAACGAGCTTTGTATTTATCAATTGAACCATCTGGATTGGTTTTGAGTTTATACACCCATTTACAGGGAATTGCTTTTTTATTTTCAGGTAAATTTTTCAAAATCCATGTACAATTCCCTTTTAATGACTGCATTTCATGCTCCATTGCCAGCCTCCAGTTATCTTTTTCACAACAAACAATTGCTTCTTTGTAACTAAGTGGTTCTTTGGTGTCGTTTATTTCAGCAGCAACCATCATAACGAACTCGTCAAAGCGTGTTGGCTTCTTAATGTTTGATCTTTCTCTCAGTTGTCTTCTAAATTCTATATCTTCTTCTAAGCTTTCTTCTGGTTCACAACATTGGTTTTCTTCTTGGTCATATGGGTCCATTTCTTCCATACTATCACTAATTTCATCGACAATATCTATTTCTTCTGTATCAGAATTATTTTGAACAAAATCCAATACATCTACTGTAGGTTGCAAACTTTGAAACTGTTTGGATTCTTTTAGCACACCGAGAGTTTCAAATTCATTAAAAATAACATCTCGTGAAAGTATTAGTCTATGCTGTTCTTCTGACCAAATCCTATATCCATCATCATTTTCATAACCCACGAGTATACCTTTAATAGATTTCTTATCCAATTTTCTCCTGCAAACTTTAGGAACGTGAGCATAACAAGTACTGCCGATTACTCTTAAATGTTTAAGTTCAGGCTTCTTGTTAAACCATATTTCATGTGGTGATTTATCAGGAATACTGGACATACCAGATCTGTTTAAGATATATGTAGCTGTGTTTACTAATTCAGCCCAAAATGTTTGATCAAAGATACCTTCTCTTGCATGCATTAAAGATCTTGCGCATTCGACAATCGTTCTGTTATCACGTTCTGAACAGCCATTTTGTTGTGGTGTGTACGGCATCACCAATCTTTGTTTTATTCCATATTTGTTTAAAATATTTGCTACTCGATGATTATCAAATTCTCCACCATGATCTGACAGAAATTCTTTCACACCATATCCTGCAGCTTTTATTTCTTTTAAAACAATATCTAATTTATCAGCAACTTCTGACTTTTGCTTTAAAAAATATACAAATCGGTATCTGCTAAAATCATCTTTAAATAAAACATAATATTTAAAACCGGATTTTGATACCTTAAAAGGCCCACAAACATCCGAATGGATCAGTTCTCCTGGAGTTTCTGCTCTTTTTCTTATGCCAAACTTTTTCACGGAAGCTTTTCCATAAACGCAGCCCTCACACAATTCACTATCCAGCTTCATATCTATGTTAAATTCTTGTTTAATTACATCTTTAACATGTCTTTTGCTTTGATGACCCAGCCTTTCGTGGTAAAGTTGCAATATATTTTCTTTAGAAGTAACCATACTGACACTCACATTTTCAGGTTTGATTGCCTGCATCTTCAGTTTATATAGTCCACCAGACTTACATCTAGATCCAACAATAATTGTTTCTTTATAAATATTAAAATAGCAGCACTCAGTGGTGGAAATAAATTCACTTTCTGGATGTTTGTCCTGAGCAGACAAAGTTGAGAAAAGATTTTTCCTGATATTGGGAACATACCATACGTTGGTCAATAAAAACTCTTTCTTCTTTCCTTTTACAAAAGATTGTATTTTGATGGTACCCTGTCCTAATGCCGCAACTGCATATCCATTAGCTGTTGTTATTGTTTGCTCTTCGCTAAACGGTTCATACGATTGGAATACACTTTGTTGATTTGTTATGTGAATAGTCGCTCCATTATCAACATACCAATTTTTAAAATCTGCTTCGCAATTCAACACATTCGGTGATACAGCCACTAAGGACATCTGAGTTTCTTTAGCTTTAGTATTTGTATGTTTTTTCGAATTTTGTGGTTTAGGAGGCCTTCCATCGGCTTTCCATTTATCGCATTGCTTCACTTTATGACCTTTTTGCTTACAGTAATTGCAATAATAACTATATTTATGTGCTTTACTCTTATTCACTGTATATAAAACTTCTTGCTTGCTCTCATTTTTATTTGTTAATTCTTTTTCATAAGAGCATAGCTGATTTGTCAAGTTATCTATTGTTCTGTCTTTATTTGATACCAGAATCCAACTAGACTTAAATGAGAAATATTCAGGTGGTAGAGTTTCTAATATTTTACAAATAAGCAAAATATCTGGCAAGTCGCACTTACAATTATTTCCAGCAACTGCTTTATCTTTGAAAATTTCGCTTTGCAAATTGTTCCAAAGGTTTTTAAGTTTTGATGAATGAGTAGCAATATCGTCATCTGATTGTCTAGTATAACTAAAAAATTGCATACAGATATCATAGGTTTTATCTGTTGCATTACCATCATACAAACGATGCAGCTCCAACCAAACTTCCCTAGCGGTCGAAAATCTCATGACTTTTTCTAATGTGCTTTGAGTCATATTTATTGTAAGAACTAATAAGACAGTACTATCTGTTTGATTAAAAAATGCAACATCTTTTTCATACTTGCATTTTTCTTCTTGTGTTGCTCCTTCGAGTAACGACTTAGGAAAAGTTAATCTACCATCAAGGACGTCCATCGCACTTTTTACATTTCTCAGAAGAATAGAGATTTTGTATTTCCAAGTGGTCCAACTCTCTTTACCTTCAAGTAATCCTATTTGCACCTTACTGGGATCCATTTTACTCTGGATTTAATTTAAAATGCTCTTTATTACTTTATGGAGATGACACTTTCCAGACAGTTAAAAATTTTTCTTCAATTCTTACTTAATTTCTTGTATTTTCTAGCATTACCATTTAGGTACTGTACGCTCTGCTACCATGTTAATATTGTTAATAATATTAGATCGTCTAACTAGAAAAAACTTCCTTGTAATAAAATAATGACTGTGACTTATTGTTATTTTATTTCCATCAAAATTTACATTTATACTTGTCTAAACTACAAAACTTAACTCATTAACTTATTTACAACATAGGATGGTAAATTACGTAGATGCCTTCTTCATTCTGCTTTAACAAACTGCTTAAAACAAATTTTACACTCGTAAGGATTTTCTCTAGCGTGCACCTTTTAAATGATTTTCTCTAGTGTGAACTTTCATGTGATCAGTTAAACAATCTCCACTTTCAAATTACTTGCTGTAATAAACTGCTTACAACAAATTTCACACTTATGACGCTTTTCTCCACTGTGTTTTCTCAAATGTGCTTTGAAATTACCTGTTACAGAAAATTGCCTAACACTTTCACTGCGAATTTTAGAGTGTCTCGCGCCTAAGAATCGGCATTGTTTTTTGCTACATTATTACTGTTTTTGGTAATTAGATTAAACTTCGTTTATAATTAAGTGTGTATACAGGGCGTTTTAGTGATTTTTGATGCCTATCCCCAATAGGGGCCATGCGTACACGGCCTAAAATTTTAGGTCCTGTGCTAACGGCACCAAACAGGATCGCGCAAAAACTTGATAAATGATGATAAATTTAGTCAAACACATAACTGTTATTTATCATTTATTTGTTACAAAAAAATCCGGAAAATCTAAACCAAAATAAATGTTCTGAAAAATCCTAAAGAAACACGTATGGCCATCCTACGTATGGGCACTCTCAAAACACTCCTGACTGTTCTAGACAGTAATTCTGCTAAAAGTTCTTCTTCGGTGAGTTTGTTGGGATTTTATATGTCACTTTACGTTTTTTGGACGTTGAAACTACCTGGTCACTCTCCGCCATCTTGAAACTACGCAAATCAGAAATTGTGCAAAGGACGAAGAAATTATCAATTCTCGATACTTAACTGACAAGCTCACAAAGGGACGGTGTGATTTACTGCCTTGCTGAATTTGTACAGCTTCTTTAATACTACGACACAAAGTACCCCGAACGGGGCCACGCGCACCTTAAAATTAACCGATGTGGCCCACATCGGGATCATGCGCATTTAATGTGTTAAAACAAATTTCACACCTATGAGGTTATTCTCTAGCGTGTGTTCGGAAATGATTTTTTAAATTACTTGTTTAAGAAAACTGTTTAAAACAAATCTCACACTTGTAAGGTGTTTCTCTAGTGTGAACTCTCATGTGTATTTTCAAATTACCTGATGTAATAAACCGCTTTTATAGCGGTTTATTACATCAATTTAAATACTTTTAAAAGATTAGAATGGGAAAAAAAAAAGGTATAAAAATTTGTGGACAACGCTTGAACCATCTAAGGTACGCTGATGACATCGTATTGATAACCGATAAAAAAGATGAATTATTTGAAATGATGAAAGAACTGGACGTAGAAGCTGGAAAGATAGGCCTTAATATGAATTACAGCAAGACCAAAACTATAACAAATACAGATGAAGACATCACAATGAGAATCGGACAAGATGAAATAGAAACAAGTTAAGGATTATATATATATATATATATATATATATATATATATCTTGGTCAAACTATAAAACTTAAAGAGAACCAAACAGCAGAGATCAAGAGACCAGTTAGACTGGCATGGGCGGCATTTGGCAAACTAAGCTACATTCTTAAAAACAAAAGATATCCACAGCATCTTAAGACCAAAGTATATAATCAATGCGTACTCCCTGTTCTTACGTATGGCTCCCAAACGTGGACATTTACAAAAGCAAACATGGACAAAATCATAAAAACCCAAAGAGCAATGGAAAGACAAATGTTGCACATAACACTAATGGATAAGAAGAGAAACGAGTGGATAAGAGAGAAAACAAAAGTGAGGGATGTTAGACAAGAAGTTGCAAAATTGAAATGGAGATTTGCCGGACACAATATAAGACAAAAAGAAGACCGATGGAACAAAATTCTTATAAGTTGGAGACCGTGGGAATATAAACGAAGAAGAGGAAGGCCCCAAATGAGGTGGGCAGATGATATCAAGAAGCACGTGGGCTCTAGATGGATGACTGTAGCGACAGACAGAGAAGAATGGAAAAGGATTGGGGAGGCCTATGTCCAAAGATGGACCGAAGAAGGCTAATTAGATAGATAGATAGAATAAACCGCTTAAAACAAATCTCATACTTGTAAGGATTTCTCCAGTGTGCACTCTCAAGTGTATTTTCAAATTACCTGATGTAATAAACCGCTTAAAACAAATCTTACACTTGTAAGGTGTTTCTCTAGTGTGAACTCTCATGTGATCATGAAACGCTCAATTCTCTGGGAGTATTGGATTTTAGGAAGTGTAACAGTGGTATTCATAGTTGTTCGCCAGGAAGACTCGCCGGCGGTTCGCCAGTTAGCGAACTCTCCATCGAGATTTCATCCCCTGTTTCATAGTCAATCTTCGGAGAACCGCTGGTGGGCGATCGGTTACTTACTACTCGATATGAAAACGTAGACGTATTGTCATAAAATCCACGGCTTCTCGCAATCGTACTTGTGAACTAGTCGACTGGAGTTACAATTTGCCAAATTTAAATGTAATCGTTTCTACTCATTCATATAAATATTATAATGTATAATATATTAAAGTTTTTAATATTGGTAATATTAGTAAAGCTTTTAATATTGTTTTTTAATATTAATAATAATATTAAGTAATTAAATACTGCGCCTTGCTTAAAAAAAGTACGAGATAAATAACTCATTTTTTTAATGAAATTGCAATTTTCTTGCAAATACTTGGTTTTTTTTTATAAGATAATACAAATTGTATGAAGAGTAGCTAAGCGTTGGATAGTCAGTGGCGAATCTACGAGGAGGGAAAAAGTATCTTCTTTTTTTGCCAATACTTTGACTGAACATAAAACCAAGAGAGGATGGAATGTTGTCAGACCATTAATAATATTGAATTATAACCAGTACGTGACAAAAAACGATGTAGAACATGTTGTATGGATAAAATTTGAAAAAACACAATTTACGAGTGTGCTGATTGTGACAAAAAAACCTGGACTATGCATACGATATTGTTTTCGTAAATACCATTCAACCAACAGATAGATTGCATCCAGTATATTAGTTTAAATAAAAATTTTATTTTCTAAAGACCTTTTAATTGTTAGCTGATGAAGCTAGGATGCTGGTTGAAAAAGCCAATTTGGAAAAAATAGAATTAGAAAAAAATTATCTTCCAAAACAGTCGATTAATTATGTCGACTGTGTTGTTTTTTCATTTTTTTATTAGTTTAATTTCGGTAAGGCTATTATTATTTTACTCATATTTATATGTGTAAGTTATTATTACTTGTAATTACAAATACAGTTTATTATTACTCTTATTTTATACACATTCATATGTTACTCGTACATACATTTATTTTTCTTGATTTGTTTTTTATTTATTGATATGGGAAAGTGATAGGTTTTTAAGGAATTTTGAGTAGTATTGAACAGGAAACTTTTAAATTTTAAAAAGGGAGAATTGTAGATATTTATTTATTACTTCAACACGGCTAAGTGAAAGAGCGCCAAACGGTGTAACATAAAATTGAAATCAATTAAAATGTTGTTCAATAAGTCTTCTTCGTACAATATGTCCAATATTTTGAGCTTGATTCGGTATGTGAGGTTCATTATCATCCAGTTCTTCTTCCACATTATCTTGTTCATCATTTACATCATTCACTTTGATCCCAATATTGTGAAGAACTGCACCTGCCACAATTATTTCTGGAACTCTTTCCAATTTATTATTTAAACCCCGACTCAAACAACAAAATCTTTATTTCCACAATCCAAACCAATCTCGTTCCATCGATACCATCTCTCAATGGTATTTCTCGTTCTAATATGAGATCTGTTATACCTTACTTCTTGTTCAATTCCATGATTTAAAAGAGGCGTCATTAAATAGGGTAAACAAGCATAGCCACTATCTCCAAGAAGAAATCCTGTTAAACTGCCATTCTCGAAACGGTGTTTCACTGAACTATTATTGAAGACCATCGAATCATGTTCTCTTCCAGGCCAACGAGCTACAACATCGAAAATTTCCTAAATTGGGTCCACCCACTACTTGGACGTTTATTGAAAAATATCTTTTCCTGTTTCTATATACCTCGGCCATATTCCCTCCAGGACTTTTTATTGGTATGTGGGTACAGTCTATACACCCTGTTACTTTGGGAAAATTGGCAATATCGTAAAACAGCCTTTGGTTCTTTCTCTGGTTTTCGAGACCTTCAGGAAATTTTATATATGTGGGTAATAGCTGAGCAGGTAGGCGGGAAATTTTAAAAATGCATCTCGAAACCGTGGGTTGTGAAAATCCTCTAAGATCTCCAGTTACAATCTAAAAATTCAATTAAAATTAACTATACTACGATCCACCATATATAATATTAAAAAATATATACATATATCATGTTCTGAAAATATATTCTTTAATTTATCCTACCTGAAAATTTCCAGTAGTATAAAATTTCAAGGCAACTAATAGACATAAAATAGGTGGAAACGGTAATCCACGTCGAATAATTTTCACCATTTCATTATATATTACTGGCAACATTATTTCAATAACTGTTTGTTTTCGAAATCTATACCTTTTTCTAAATTCATTATCATTATAAAAGTGTAATGGATTTTGCATGTCCCTTGTATATCTTCTGGGTACTTGTAATATATCATTTTGTTCATTTATTTCTCGGATAACTACATAATATTGATGTAAATCGTCCATTGCAAGCGTATTTCAAATTGACGGGCGAATCGCCAGAGCATGCATAAACCTTCTCTGGCGAAACTTCGAAAATATCTAAACAGGGCATGCGTCATTCGAGTGTGAGATCACTGTGAAAGCGACTGGCGCGTCTCCAGCGAAATGCCAGCGACTGTTCGGAGAAAGATGCTTTACGCTTGCGTCAACCAGGCTGTAGGTCGACTATGAAACACAGATATGGTGGTGAACAGCCAGCGACGCGCTGGAGACCGACTATGAATACGAGTGTAAGACTTCCAAATTCCAGAAGAACTGGAAGAGAGGTGATGAAAATACTAAAAATATGGCTAAGCTCAGAGGAACAAAGTTAAATAGCCAAAGAGACGCTAAATCTCAAGTGAGTGTTCGGGCTAGCTTCAATGCACTGGATTGTGGCTTTAAAGATATAAACAGATAGCAAGGATACTGAGCTAATGAGACAAGAAACGAAATGAGACCTGGTAATATCAAATGTAATACAACTAAAGAAGGTCAATGGGAATAAATTTAAGAGAAAAAGAAGGGCGCCAACTCAACGATAGTTGAGATTTTGAAGTAACAAATGACCGAAAACAAATGATACTAGAGATAATAACCTGAAATCCAAAAATACTAAATATTAATCTTGTCTTGCTATATTATATACTGGTTAGTAGAACTGAAATAAAACTCAAAATAGTAACAATAAATATATTTATAAAAATGTGTATATCGATATATATGTATTAACAATTTACATATAATGCAAAACTAAATAACAGTGGTAGTGGGTGTGTAAAGATACAATAGGACCTAATAGCCCCTCAACAAGCGAACAGTCACTACCACTGGCCAAATAAAGTTTAAAATATGAGTAACACCAAGAATAGTCCGTATGGTAGCCAAAGTCTTAACACAAAAGGTAGTAATTTAAATTTAACTAGTTCAACTAAAATGCGATACAAATTACAATATTGTAAAGATATCAAACTCGATAAATCTATTACAATTATATTATATTACATCCAAAAAGTGAGTCTTCAATACTCTTTATATAATGTTTTTAAAAAAAAACCACATGAAATTTATTTCCCTTTCCCAAAATCAAAATTCTATTGTATCAAAATGTATTGTATTAAAAAAAATATTATATCAAAAAAAGTGAGTTTGGTCAGTACTCTTGAAATACTAATTAAAATAAAACCTCATAAAACATGAAAGGTATTTTATTAAAAAAAATATATATTAAATCAACAAGTGAGTTCGGTCAGACTCAGTATATCCTATTTAAAAACATGTAATGTATTTTCCCTCTCCCAATAATATTAAAATTATATTTTATCAAAATGTAGTCACTTGATCATATGCATATGAAAAGTTAACAAAATAGATAGTAACAAAAAAAATTACACAGTCAAACAACTTATCTTTACAGCCCCATAAGTCCATAGGAAAATTCCTCTTGGCACGGTTACATCAGTTTGTGGCTGTAAGGACAAACCCAGGGGAGTCTAATTTAGTCAAACCAGGCACTGGTCTATCTGCTCCGAGAAATCGGTAACTCCATAACCAAGTTGTTAACTATTCAATAAATTCTGTAACTATTCCTTGAGGGAATATTCTCAAGAGAATACTCTCAAGTGAAGTGACGGAATATGGAGCCGCAGCACGCCAAAAAAATCTTCCTTTTTCTGTGGAACTCTTATATTAGGAAATCTTGATTTTTAAAATTTACTTATTATTATGATTGAGATATGATTATTAAATTAGATATTACTTTATTCGTCCCAGATTATTTCACTGCTCCAATTCCGTCACTTTGAAGGTGAAAAAATTTCACCGGTTGGCGTGTCTGCGCTGAGTTTTGACCAAAACTGACCGCTTTTCTACCGCACAAAATCGATCAATCCTTTCAAAGCGCTCCCAGCGCGTGAGTGGAGAAATGTCGATTTAAAAATCGATCGTAGGCGGGTAATAAGAAATTTCTTGAGGGGTTAATCAGTAGCGTAAACGCTACAATCAGTTAAATGACCTTTTCGAGAAAACAAATTTTCCACTTTTATGGTTTTTCTCTAGCGTGTATTCGCAAATGATTTTTTAAATTACCTCTTTGAGAAAACTGCTTAAAACAAGTCTCACACTTGTAAGGTGTTTCTCCAGTGTGCACCCTCAAATGTATTTTTAAACTACCTGCAGCAATAAACTGCTTACAACAAATTTCACACTTATGAGGCTTTTCTCCAGTGTGTATTCTCAAATGTGTGAACTTTCATATGTTCTGTTAAAGTAAGTTTTAGAGAAAACTGTCTTAAACAAATATCACACTGATATGGTGTTTCTCCAGTGTGCACCCTCAAATGTACTTTTAAATTACTTACTGTACTAAACTGCTTGTGACAAATTTCACACTTATGAGGTTTTTCTCCACTGTGTGTTCTCAAACGTGCTTTGAAATTACCAGTTACAGAAAATTGCTTAAAACAAATTTCACACTCGTAAGGATTTTTTCCAGTGTGCATCTTTAAATGATTTTCTCTAATGTGAACTTTCATATGATCGGTTAAACGACCCTTTCGAGCAAACTGCTTAAAACAAATTTCACACTTGTGAGGTTTTTCTCCAGTGTGAACTTTCATATGTTCTGTTAAAGTAAGTTTTAGAGAAAACTGTCTTAAACAAATATCACACTGATATGGTGTTTCTCCAGTGTGCACCCTCAAATGTACTTTTAAATTACTTGCTATACTAAACTGCTTGTGACAAATTTCACACTTATGAGGTTTTTCTCCACTGTGTGTTCTCAAATGTGCTTTGAAATTACCTGTTACAGAAAATTGCTTAAAACAAATTTCACACTTGTGAGGCTTTTCTATAGCGTGTGTTAGCAAATGATTTTTTAAATTACTTGTTTGAGAAAACTGCTTAAGACAAATCTCACACTTGTAAGGTGTTTCTCCAGTGTGCGTTCTTAAATGTATTTTCAAATTTCTTGATGTAGTAAGCTGCTTAAAACAAATTTCACACTTATGAGGTTTTTCTTCACTGTGTTTTCTCAAATGTGCTTTGAAATTACCTGTTACAGAAAATTGCTTAAAACAAATTTCACACTCGTAAGGATTTTCTCCAGCATGCATCTTTAAATGATTTTCTCTAATGTGAACTTTCATGTGATCAGTTAAACGACCTTTTCGAGCAAACTGCTTAAAACAAATTTCACACTTGTGAGGTTTTTCTCCAGTGTGAAGTTTCATATGTTCTGTTAAATTAAGTTTTAGAGAAAACTGTTTTAAACAAATATCACACTGATATGGTGTTTCTCCAGTGTGCACCATCAAATGTACTTTTAAATTACTTGCTGTACTAAACTGCTTGTGACAAATTTCACACTTATGAGGTTTTTCTCCATTGTGTGTTCTCAAATGTGCTTTGAAATTACCTTTTACAGAAAATTGCTTAAAACAAATTTCACACTCGTGAGGTTTTTCTCTGGCGTGTGTTAGCAAATGATTTTTTAAATTACTTGTTTGAGAAAACTGCTTAAAACAAATCTCACACTTGTAAGGTGTTTCTCCAGTGTGCGTTCTTAAATGTATTTTCAAATTTCTTGATGTAGTAAGCTGCTTAAAACAAATGTCACACTTGTATGGTTTTTCACTAGCGTGTATTCGCAGATGATTTTTTAAATGACCTCTTTGAGAAAACTGTTCTAAACAAGTTTCACACTTGTAAGGATTTTCTCCAGTGTGAACTTTCATGTGATCATTTATAACACCTTTTCGAACAAACTGCTTAAAACAAATTTCACATTTGTATGGTTTTTCTCTAGCGTGTATTCGCAAATGATTTTTTAAATTACCTCTTTGAGAAAATTGCTTTAAACAAGTTTCACACTGATATGGTGTTTCTCCAGTATGCACCCTAAAATGTATTTTCAAATCCCTTGCTGTAATAAACTGCTTGTGACAAATTTCACACTTATGTGGTTTTTCTCCAATGTGTGTTCTTAAATGTGCGTTGAAATTACCTCTTACAGAAAATTGCTTAAAACAAATTTCACACTTGTGAGGCTTTTCTCCAGTGTGCGTTCTTAAATGATTTTTCAAAATATTTATTTGAGAAAACTGCTTTAAAACAAATTTCACATTTGTAAGGTCTTTTTCCAATCACAATTTTCATATTTTTATTTAATGATTTTCTTTTAGCATGTAGATTCATATAATTTTCTTCGTGAGATGAATGTCCACTTAGTGTCTCCATAATTTCCATCTTGATCTCTTGAAGATAATCTAAAAATCAAACTGATTATAATATAAACATTTGTGTACAAGAGAAAATAAATATAAAAACAAGAAAATGTAATAATCAAATTAAAGGTTAATAAAACACAAGAGAATACAGTAAAACCTCGATATAACGGATCTTTATTTAACGGACTTCTGATATAACTGACAAAAACTTCGGTGAAATGTAAAAACAAATAAAAACATACTGTTAATATTGTACATGCTTAACCCGTCCCATACCTCTGTATTTTAAAAAGAATTTCAATAAAATTTAGCATAAGAGGACACATTTCTAAGGCCGGCTCCACACATTGGGTTGATACCACAATACATACCCACTTAGTAGGGTAAGTGGAATAGGACGAGTGTTAAGAGTGATTTGCATGGGCCCATCCGTTCGTAATGGCGGCGGCGCTACTAATCACCGAAGGTGGGGGGTATAGTATAGCGGGAAACGCATGTGCGGTGGCGAAGTTTGATTTAGACTGGGACCCCATATTGCAAATTGAGTTTTGTATTTTGATATTATCATCTTAAATTGTAAAAATTGTGTTTTACCATCGTTGAAATGGAACAAAATAGAATAAAAGGTAAAAAATGTTGTGTTACTGATTGTATCGACTACACATCAGTCGATTTCGTTTTCCAAATTCAAAAAATGAAATGGACGTGTTCATAATGGTTGACAGTTGTTATTAAAAGGAAAAGATTAAAAAATTCTACACCACACTGTTTACAACAATCGTATCCCCAATTGTAGAAATAGGCGATAAAAACAATATACATCAATTTTTATATATCTAATAAACACAGCTAAAGGAGAAGAAGGTATATTACCAAAATGGTATAGTATTTCCAATCAAAAGAATATTTTTTGTTGATGGGTGAAAGTTAAAGTTGGACAAATTGCTATTAAACATTCTGAGGATTAGGAGTTTATTTTTACAGGCACCAGGTAAGAACAGCACCTACTTAGACCAAAATTTTAGTAAATACAAACTTCATCCTATTTTGTATATTTTGATTTTGTAGTTAAATTACCTTTAAATCTTAAATAACATTAATTTTATATTTACTATATATATTTTAAAATCATTAAAACTATTAACTCTTATAATTGCATTCCTAAAAGTTGCCTTATTGTATAACAAAACTCTTCGACTCTTTTAGTTGCATTCCTAAAATTGACCTTATTTTATTAAAACTAAAAGTCATACATTCTTAATTTTAATAATATTTCATTATTTTAGATTTTCATGGATCTTCTACTTCTGAGCAATAGTTACATTGAGTTACATGCTAATTTATGATGATCCTGAAGAGCAAGATCGCAGACATGCTAGAGTTTTACACTTTATTATCTACATATGGTAATTTAAGGCAGAGTATTTTAGAAGGTATGGAACTTACAACAAACCATTACTAATGAATATAGAGGAATCTATATTTGTATATCAAAACGAAGATCTCCAACAAGAATGGGAAGTTTAAATGAAGATTGGTGGAAAAATCCCTTCACGAAGTTGTCCACCTGGTACAGAATTGCAGCCAATAGAGACAGCAAGCTAACAATATTTAGATTGTCTCCACCCACACCTTAAAAAGGGCTCAAGAAACGAGGAGAAGGAGGATATTTGTTGCCAATACTTTAACAAAGCAAATTATACAAATAAGTGTCAGGATGTCTGTGTTTTATTTTGTTGTTTTTGGACTTTGGTTTGTTAATGTTATGGAAAACAGATACATGTAACCATAAAATATTTAATAAAAACTTTCATGTACCATAATATATACTCTCTCTGTATCAGATATTGTTATACATTTATATATATATATATATATATATATAATATATATATATATATGTTTATATATATTTATATTATATATATATATATATATATATATATATAATATATATACTATATTTTTAACCCGTGAACGGAAAGTTTACGGATTTGTCTCCTAGGCCATATATTTGGCCTTTTAATATAATAAAGCGATAGCGGCTTTCGCTAAAAGATTTAATCTTTTACACTTTTCGCATAGCACAAAGGATACAGAAAACGATATTATCATATGGTTTCGTTCACGGCCACCAAAGCAGGGGGCGCCTTTGTAAGCTAACTACGCTGTAGTGAAGTTCTGGGAGACATTAGTTTTACTTTCCGAGTGAATTTGTATCAACCCAAGTATCTGACGATGGCTGCGATATGCCGAAATGATCATAACACTTTAGTGATACCGATTCGAGCACGGGAAGTTTAACGAATTTGTCTCCTAGGCCATATATTTGGCCTTTTAATATATATATATATATATATATATATATATATATATATATATATATATATATATTAAAAGGCCAAGTCCAAAACAACGAAAGTCCTGGTGGGATCCAGATAGCATGAAATCTGCTATTCAAGCTATGAGAGATAAAAACGATGGGTACATTAAAAGCAGCTAAAACTTATAATGTCCCGAGATCGACAGTACAATGGTTAACAAAAATGACTGAACTGAGTACAGATGAAGCAGTACTTAAGAAACTGGGAAAAGGCAAGCAAATGGAAGAGACTGATATCAAACGAATGGCATTTAATCTGGCTGAATCAAATGGGAGTAAACCATTCCTTTATGCAGTTAAAAAAAGCTGGTAGAGGTTGGCTAGATTTGTTCTTGGCGCGTCATAAAAAAACATTGGATTTAAGGAGACCAACTGGAACGTCTTTTGGACGGGCAGATAGCTTTAACAAAGAGAATGTTCAAATATTTTTTTTCTGGAAAAGGCATATGATAAATACAATTTTTCCAGTAATCAATTTTACAACGTAGATGAAACAGGCCTGACCATTGTGCAAAATAAAATTGCAGCAATAGTGGGGCGCAAAGGAAAGAGACAAATCGTATCGCTGACTTCGGCTGAGAGAGAATCATTGATCACTTTAATTGCATGTATGAGTGCTGAAGGGAATTTTATCTCACCCATGTTAATCTTCCCAAGAAAGAATATGAATGTGCAACTCATGAAAGGTACTCCTGGATCGATATCAGCCGTTCGTCCTAGTGGTTGGGTGCAGTCTAATTTACTTACACGGTATTTTAAACACTTCATAGATACCGTTAAACCCTCTAAAGAGTTTCCTGTACTTCTTATATTGGACGGATACTACAGCCATACTCGCAATTTAGATGTGATCAATCTGGCAAGGGAGAATAACATAGTTATAATTTCATTACCTCCACATTCAACACACAACTCCAACCGCTAGACAAAACTTTCGTGGGAACGCTCAAGGCATACTATAGCGAAGAAATCAGGCAATGGTTACGTCATAATAACCGCGCCCTCTCTCAGTACGATATTGGAGAACTTTTTGGCATAGCATACCTTAAAAGCCAAACTGGAGAAATTGCTGTAAATGGATTCCGCGCCACTGACATTTATCCATTGAATAAGACTGCAGATTTTATTGCAGCAGAAATTACGAGTAACAACCACAGTCATGTAGAACCGCAAGCTATTAAACCTGCTATCCTACCAAAAACACCAGAAGCTAGCAACATCAGTGAACCAGGTCCTTCTGGTTTGCAGAAGTTTGTAAGTCCATTTGAAATCTCGCCAGTGCCGTCGATCAGAAAAAAATCTACAAATCGTGGTAAAAAATCATCGAAATCACTGGTAATAACTTCTTCGCCTTACAAGGAAGCATTAGACCAGCAAAACAGCAAAAAGAAATTAAATGTACAAGCAGTAAAACGACACATTACGGCTGAGTCCACAAGGAGTTGACTAAGAAAAAGATCTAAAGGTGACCAAAAACAAGTCAGAGAGGCGGCATAAAAAGGAAATCGAAAGTTCTTCTGACAACGATAGTGAGCAGGAATTTCAACCAGCTGATGAAGATATGGATTTGGAAGAGATTCCTGGTGTAACAGATTCAGAAAATACGGATGTAAATTGTATTTTCTGTGACGGAAAATTTTGTGAGGATTATCGAGGAGAGAAATGGATTCAGTGCCTTATGTGCAACTTGTGGGCACATATAAATTGTTCTGGTGCAGAAAGAGAAAAATATGTGTGTGAATATTGTACATAAAAAATTATAAAATAAAAATAATTTTACTAGTAGCCCATATTTATATGACCTTTCCGTTTCTTACCTAAATGAGACCGTGAGTGTTTTTACGATATTACAGAAAAAAATATCTTACTTGACAGAAAAACGGACTAGCACAAAAGAGCAAAATAATTCTGCATGACAATTATGTAATTTGAACTTTTTCGATCAAAAAATAGTCAAGATATCAGCAATAAACAAAATGGTAGCCTCCTCTATTATCACTTGTCAAACCAGTGTCGTTGCGCACTAACTTAGTTTTACTTAAATACCTCGCGTTTTTAACAGATGTTAACCCTAATTTGCCACCATTCTAATCCTCTAAGTTCCTGAACGGAACTTTGAAGAATTTTTATATTTTTATAATATTTCTTTCAGCGACTTGGGATAATTTCTGACAAATGTATTACCTTTTCTTTAAGGACTCTGAGTATTTTCAGATAGAAAATAACTATCAATAATAATTTTGCTAATATTTAATTTCTCTTTAGGGACTTTGAAATCCGCTTCAACATCATCCTTCCATCTTTTTTCTCGGTCGGCCTACTGATCTTCTACCATCTGGTCTTCCAAAAAACACTGTCTTTAACACTCTGTCATCCTCTGATCGTACCACGTGACCTGCCCATCTTATTCGGTTTGCCTTGATATGTCTAACTATGTTTTCAGTTCCATATAGAGTATCCAATTCAGCATTGCGGTGTCTTCTCCAATCCCCTATGAGTTCATCTCTTTGAGGGCCAAATATTATTCTGAGAACCTTTCTCTCAAATACTAGAAGCTTATTGATTTTCCGCTGGTTGAGAGTCCATGTTTCACTGCCACATGTAATAATTGGGCGAATAATCGACTTGTACAGTGTTAATTTAGATTTTCTCTTTAGCAGCTTCGATCTTTAGAAGTAATGTTAAAAGGGGAGTATAATGATCTATTTCCCGCAGCTATCCTTGCTGAGACCTCTTTTTCTATATGGTTGTCAGCTGTGATAATCGCCCCCAGGTATTTAAACTCCTTTACTACTTCGAAATTATAATCATTAATACTGATGTTCTGCCTAACTCTTGGTCTTGGATTTTTGGTTACTACCATGTATTTCGTCTTTTTTTATTTATTCGGAGACCCAGACTACCTGTTTCCTCCTTGAGCTATGAAAACACCTCTCTCACGTCTCTTGTAGAATGCGTGACTGCATTTATAACAACAGCAAAGACCAGCAACAGTTTTGATCTTTGATCAGCAAAACCTCCTGTCAGCTCAGACGATATTTTACTTATTGCATATTCTAAAGCAAAATTGAACAGCAACGGTCACAAGGCGCCCCCCTCCCTAAGTCCTGAATTTATACCAAATGACATTGATGTTTTGCTTCCTATCTTTACTTGCGCATATGAGTGTGTCACGCACATTTGCGGTAATTCAACTAATGTTCTTGGTATTCCCATTTCTAACATTGCTATCTACAATTTGCTTCTTTTTATGGAATCATATGCTTGCTGGAAATGTATGAAAATTTGGTGCACATCGCGGTTGAATTCCCAGTTTTTCTCTAATATTTTTCGGATGGTAAATATCTGATCTGTAGTTGACTTTCCAGCACGAAAGCCGCATTGGTAGTCGCCTAGAATATCTTCCGAATATAGTGTGGGTCTCTTTAGCAAGATAATTGATAGCACTTTATATGATGCACTAATAAGCGATATGCCTCTATAGTTTCGGAATTGTTCTTTGTTTCCTGTCTTATATATGGGAATTATAACGCTTCCATTCCATTCTCTAGGCATTTTCTGTTTCTGCCATACTCTCAGAATGATGTCATACAATTTTTGGAGTAAAAGATCATTTTTTCAACAACTCTCCATTATGCCATTATTTCCTGGTGCTTTATGGTCTCTTAGAGATGCGATCGCATTCTTTACTTCCTCAAGTGTTGGTGCTGGTATTTCGATATCTGCAGAATGAAACGCAATATCTGCTTCCTTCGTCTCACTTTCAATATTTAGAAAATTCCGAAAGTATTCCTTCCATCGTTCGACGATTTCCGTTTCCATCATTATAAGTTCACCTGCTTCATTCCTCATAGGCTGTGTGACTCCAACACTCTTCTGTCCATTTTCCGGATTTGCTGTTCTAGGTAGCTCCTCTTTGTAGTTAATAGTCGCCTTGTTTGTCCTCTTGTTCTGTTAAAATCTGCTTTGTTCTCATCTGTGGGGTCTTGTAGCATTTTCAATCTTTTTTTCGTTTTTATTTCCAGAATTCCTCGCATGCTTTGTCAAACCATTTCCGTTTTGAGCGAGTCCTCTTTTTTCCAATGGTTTCCTTGGCTGCTTGTTCTATAACTGACGCCACTTGCTGCCATGCTTGTTCTAACTTTACATTATGCTCTTCCTCCTAGAGGATGAAGGGGGATAGTGGATGCGGCGAAGACTCACTCCGAGTTGTAAAGCCAGTGAAGAAGAAGACTTTGAAATATTTTCGGTTATAAAATAACTTAGGATATTTTTCTAATATTTATTCTCTTTCAGGGACTTTGAAATATTTTTAACATTTTATTGCTCTTTATTGACTTTGAAATATTTTTTGAATTTTATTTTTCTTTATTGACTTTGAAATATTTTGGTATAAAAAATAACTTATTATAATTATAAAAAGGATATTTTTTTACATTTTTAGGTCTCATCGACTTACGATATTTTTCGATAGACGAAAATTTCCAATAACTTAGGTAGGTTATACTTTTTCCTCTTATTTGAATATGCAGGGCATTCGATTAAGCAATGTTGGACACTTAAACTGTTAAAACACTTACTACACATTGGATGAACATTTCCAGT
Source organism: Diabrotica balteata (assembly GCA_918026665.1). Taxonomy (NCBI): domain Eukaryota; kingdom Metazoa; phylum Arthropoda; class Insecta; order Coleoptera; family Chrysomelidae; genus Diabrotica; species Diabrotica balteata. Next base: position 49,530,817 of record OU898281.1, read on the forward strand.
AATATGGTATTCATGTGTTAAGCGTGTATGTCCGAATCTCAGTCTGTTTATTATAATTTGATCTTTCCTGTTGGTATAAATATTCTTCCATCTGTAACTGTTGTTTTTATGTCTCGTAGTTTTTGTTGAGATTGATTCCATTCTTGAAGCCATCGTTCTTTCAATGTCGAGTTAATCCAGTGATGAAAATCTTTCTTATGCAAAGGATGTGAGCATAAATTCTTATGTATGAAGTGTTTTTTCGATACCCACAATTGTACTGTGCTCAAGTGATAGGCGTGACCAATTATGGTACACATGGTCTATGATAACAATATTACTTTTCTATATCCAGGAACTGTGTGTATCAGTTTTTGACACATCTATCACACATTTATTTTTTACAATAAAAAACTCATTTCATATTTTTTGTATATGTAGTACATTAAAATAAAGTATTCTTAAAAAAAAGCTGTTAGTCTCTGGTAGGCAATTGTTAAACAAATTAGATGGCTTATTTAACAATTTAATCATTTAAATATTCGTAATTTACACAAAAACTACATGCAAATTAAAAAAAAGTCGAAATCCATAAACAAGAACCAGATATACAGTTAACTGCTCTTTCCAACACCGCCGCTCCCGCGAGTTTCAAGGCCGGCTTATATTGAGGACTACGTTTTAAGCTTTGTGAACAATTCCTGAAAAGGCAATATTTTTCTAATTTTGCACATTAAACCTTTGTACTATAACTACATAATTTTCTGAATTATATTGTTACAAAAAATTTAATTGAGAATAAACAAATTAAATAACTTTTAAACTATTTCAGCGATCGGATCCTATGTTGAATACTACATGACCCAACATTCCGTGCAATATGAAGGATATAAGTTGATTTTAAAAAAAGTTATTAACGTCTATAAAAAACAGAAATTTCCGACTTATTTCAAAACTTTCTAAGCAACAAATAAGAATAGAAACATTTAAAAAACGGCATTTAAAGGTTTTTATATGGCTTATAAGTTTCTTACTCTCAAATTTGTTTCAAATGCTTCACTTTTTGTTGATAGACGAGAAAGGCGAAAATTGCCCGAAAAGTCCAAAAAATCGTCCATACTTCTCAAAACAACTGTTGTTTTCCTGGCTGGATCACATCACATCATAGTGATGACCACAGCTTATAGCAGTGAGGAATTGTTGAAAAATATTCAAAGAAAATGCAAACCGATTTTTAATTACTTTGATGTTTATTATAAACTGTTTGTTTTTTATTCTTAAACATAAAATACGAAATTAGAATTCAAAATTTTTTTTATGTATTACAAGTGATCAATCAATTCAGTCATTTACACAACTTCAAAAGATCGTACGTCAACAGCCCAATAGGAAGTCGACATAAGGTAAAGTTTCAAAAAGGTGAATAGTTTGACTGTTATTTGGTCACGGCAAATAATCTTATGTCAAGCTGTGATCAGAGATGCTGCCAAATTTAAGTTGAAAGATTACTAATCATAATATAATATACTTACAAAATATAAAGGTAAGTTATTTCACATATTACTTCTTCTTTAAATTTGAACTTGATATTTTTATTTCTGTGATTATTCGTATATAAAATTTTTGAGGTTTTCTACAGATTTGCAACCTAACTTTGCTAGAAAAGTCAACTTAATTAGTGTTATTTGTTTATAGCTATTTAATTTTAATATTACAATGTTACTTGGTTTATACGATCAATGCTTATACATAATTGATTCCGAACAGTCAGAACAAAGGATAATGAGCTTAGGTGCAACAGAGAAAAACAAAACTTGTGTTCCAGGTGAGGCCAAATCTAGTAATACTCTGGACGTTTTGAATTTTGATAAAGCTTTGGAGGAAGAACTAAGTGATGTTAGATGTAACAACTTACTGATGTAGGAACGTAAGCTGAAAGACTTAAGTACTGATTCTTAAGACTCTTACCAACCACCTGGATTGGTAAACCCTAGGTCAAGTTCGTCAGAGTATTCAGAAACTCTTAGGGAAGAGACAAAGAGATGTCAAAAATCGGAAGAGTCAAAAATCTGCTAAACATAGTTTTTGGTTTAACTTGACAGCAAAGGAAGAAGGAATTAAGAACAAGCTAAAAAAACAAGTTTGTAAACAGATGTTTTTAAGTACATTAAATATTGGTGAAAAGCAACTGAGATCATTTACCTTGGTCAACTCAAGGCTCATTGGAGTTGTCGGAAAGTTCATCAAAAAGCATAGCAAAAGAAACTGAAAAAACCAGGGGAAGGTTTAGAGGCCTAGCTCAACTTGTTGCCTAAGGTTTAATCACACTATTGCCGTTCTTTATCGAGCAAATTGTATCTAGAGTCTGTCGGGAGCAGCTTTAAATAAATGTATAGGATGTACAACGAAAAGTGTACCACTGAGAATAAAAATGTTGTATTATGGGCTGCTTTTCAAAAAACTTATAAAAAGTTAAATTTAGATATCTACATATCAAAAAAAGGCCAATGTAATGATTGTACTATGCACGAACACGAGACCATTGATGATGAATCTTTTGAAAAACATAAAAAAATGAAAGATGCCAATTTAGAAAAACTATTTGACAAATGCATTGCTTAGGAAAATGAAGACATCAAATGCTATAAAGTAGATTTGTAGGCTGTTCTCCTTGCACCTCGTCTAAATGCATCTGCAAACTATTATAAAACAAAATTAAAGATACATAACCAAGTTTATTTTAATCAAGTAACGAAACAGGTAATTTGTTATGTATGGCATGAGGTATCAGGAGGACTTGAAAGTGATGTATTTGCTACAATTGCTACCACCTTTATAGAGAATGAAATAATCCAGAGCACTACAACAAAAATTATTATTTGGAGTAATGGGTGTTTTACATTTCTACCAAAATAGAAATGCAAAACTGTCAAATGCCCTACTCGACTTGAGTATTACAAAAAATGTCATCATAGAACAAAAGTATTTGGAAGCAGGACACACACACATGGAGGTGGACTCTGTTTACTCAACAATAGAAACAACACTTAGAAACTGTGTCATTACAAACACAAGTGTTGTCCCTGCTGATTACATACCTATCATTAATCATGCATGAATCCATAATCCATACCAGACATACTATTTAAGCCATGACGATTTTTTCCAAATTTGACACCAGTTACCATAGTAGTATTAGACCTGGAATAAAAGTGGGAGATTCCTGTGTAAACGATGTCATTTTCTATCAATATACACCTGAAGGCATTATAAATTATAAGCTCAACTTAGGCAATCAGTGGGCACCACTTCCTAAACGACCTAAACATTCAGTAGCCACAAAGCGCTTAAAATTATACTAAAAGTCTAAGTACCTTCACTTGCAGGAGTTAAAAGAGCTAATCCCTCAGGATTACCAAGATTTCTACAGTAAACTAGCACATAAGTAGAACACAAAAAACTCGTATTAGTTTTTGTAATCCATATGTATTTATATTTAATTATTTATAATGAAATTTTATATTACAAACTATTTTTTTAAGTTTTATATTTATTTCTTACTCAGCTCTTTATATCTTATCCAAAGAAACAATTTTCTTTTTCAAGTAATGATAAGCATCCCTACAACTTCTACTGTTGCAGGTACTATGTTTATGTAATTCTATAAGTTTTATTAAAAATGTTTTTTTCCCAAATCGACTATTTTATTTAAAAACATGATAAAAAGATTCTGGAGTATGTCAAAATAGTGGGCTAGTGGCCAACATTGAAGTGCAAATGGTTGTATGTCAACTTAGATTACACAATTTACCAAATTTGGTCAAAACCACTATAACACTCCTAGTAGAAAGTCAGTTCAATTACAAATTTAAAATGAAAAGCAAATCAGAGATGAGGGGAAAGTATGCGATGTTTTTTGTCCTTCCTGAAAACTTTCAAGGTTTTAACATACCACCTATTGCAGTTACCACAACAATATTTAACTGTAATAAAATAAATGAACACGCCATTGTTGGAAAAGTGTAAACATTACTTATTAAATTAGTTTCATTCAACCTTGAAGCGATAGGTCTGTAGTATGATTATATGGCAAGCATAGCTGAGTGGAGGATCTACATTATCATAGTATATTAACGTATATGTTAATATTTACGGACGATTTTCACATTTGGTCCCATTGACATATTTACGTCTCTTAAGTTTATTTGGACTATTAATAGCGGCAGGTGACGGTGACAGGAGGAATATTTGTGTTTCCAACAATAAATCTGTCGGAAAAACTATTGTGATTGTGACATTGTGAGCGCAAGAACTAATGTGACTATACTAACCTTTTTCAGATTTTTTGTCGTCTTCAAATGGTTTAAGCTTATTTTCATGTTCTATTTCAGTAGTTATGGTATATTTCTTTAATTCTAAAGAATTATATGTATCATGAGTACTTTGCCTATGGGATTCTTCCTGAATTTCACGTTTAAACCCATCCAAAAGTGCATCATCCAAGTCATTATACTCTGTTTTTATTTTACAAGTTTCCTCGCAAATTTCTTGTTGCAGACCTATAGAACAAGTGCCGAGGAACTGACAGAAGATTAGTGACAGATCTGTATTTGGCAGTGTTGCCATCTCACAAATAAATCCTGAAAGAGCATGCGATATAATATTAATTAGTGTTTTGAAAGAAGTTTAATTAATTTAAATTTAATTTATTATAATTTAAATTAACTTTAATTTTTTAAGCTTTTAAATTCTTAAGTTATTAAAGTTAATTACTATTTATAACTGGGAATAAGCCACATTAAAGATAAAAAACATTTATTGACGTTTCAATTTCCAATTCGGAAATCGTTCTCAAAATACAAATAGTAAATTTGTATTTTGAGAACGATTTCCGAATTGGAAATTGAAACGTCAATAAATGTTTTTTATCTTTAATGTGGCTTATTCCCAGTTATAAATAGTAATTAATTTACAATGCCACAAGAAAATAGCTTCAGAACAATATTATTAAAGTTAATTAAACATCTTTACCGATGTATTTTTACTTTGTTATTCACATTTTAAGGATTAAATTGTCAATAATGATAATTTAATCTCTGCAACGTAAATTTGAAAAAATATCGATCTGAACAAGCTCCAGTAACTAGCTAATACATTAACAAAACGATATTCAGATACCATTTCACCCCAAAATTATAAGAAAATAGTCATAAAAATCATAAAATTGAAATCTGCTAAACATCTGTTGCAATCTGGCAACTACTGTTTTCAAAAATTTGACAGTATTGCCAAGTTTTTTTACTAATCTACCAAAGGCCAATTATAATTTTTTTTTCTAATAACTAACTGCAACTAATATCAAAAGAAACAAAAATATTCATTCGTTCGTGTTTCATATAAATTCAAAAAATTTTAAAAAATACCCGATTTCATAAAATAATATAATAAAAATGTACTGTTTCAAAGCATATTTGAGGCATAAAACATACACATAATAAGGACATGGCAATACCGCAGACACAAATTTGACATGACGTTTATGTCAAATTCTCGGCACTTATTCTATAGATTTGCCTTCTTGTTTTACTTCCATTTGATTACACTTAATTGTTGTAGGTATTTATTCCAATAATAATTTTACGCCCAAAAAATGAAATCACTATAAAAATTCTATAATGAAGCGCAACACACTTGACCTTGACGCATAGAGAAATAACTTGACGTCACTTTTGACACTCAGTTCATGATACTATGAATAACAAGATAGGATCTTCCCGTAGCTCAAAATCGGTCGGGTTCGCGCATGCCATGCATTCTGTGATGAAATTACTAGACGAAAATAAGTTAAGAGGTTTAATAATTACAATAATCGTACACATAAGGATATCTCACAACTATTTATTAAAGATTATTTATTGATATATACAAAAACTGACATTTCGAACGTGCAAGTCTCCAATGACGTCACAAAAACATGCGCAATATCTTATCTTATAGTCATAGTATCATGACTCAGTTTACATTAGATGTACCATGACATTAGATAGATAAAATAATGCTTCTTTCTTTCATTCATTTGCTTGGCCTTAGCTACCAGGGCTATCCGGCTAGGATCTGTGTATTTAAACCATCGATCAAAAAGACAATTTGTCTTTTTGCTCGATGATTTAAACTGAATGTTCAAGAGCCGCACCTAATGTACATCTGGGCTTAAGCTCATAGCTCATGAACCTGCAACAATAATTAAAGGAGAAAAAAAAACAAATTAAAGTAAAATGTTCAAAAGTTCTATTGTTCTAGTAATACTCCACCAAACCACACTAAGCACATGCAATCCAAGCAAGCAGATTAAGTCTTATAATGTAGTGAGACTCCCTTTGATATCTAGTACATTCCAACAACACATGCTGTAAGGTGCCTAAACGGCCACATGAACACAGATTTGCACTGATCACTTTCAATCTAAATAAATGAACCGGAACGCTGCAATGTCCACTTCTCATACGACACATTTGTGCAATTATGCCCCTCTCCAGGTCAGGAAACCTTGTAAACCAGACATTTTTATATGGAACCGTAACATTTCATCCATCTTCTTCTTCTCATGGTGCCGTCTCCTTTCAAAGGTTGGCGATCCAAATGACAACTGTGATTTTAGAAACTGCTGTGCGAAAGATTTCTGCGGATGAGCGGTCGAACCATCTCCTTAGGTCTTTCAGCCATGAGTTCTGGCGTCTTCCTACTGATCTTTTGCCCTCTACTTTTCCTTCCAGTATAACTTGAAGTAATTCATATTTCTCGCCTCTCTACACATGATCCAAGTATTACATTTTCCTCGCTTTATAACTGATCCATAGGTTTTCCTTATATTTATTTTGAAAATCTTTAAAGGAAGCCTTTGGTTATTCAGTAACAGGTAGCTTTCTTCCAAGTTTAGCAAGATCAGCTCTATCATTCCCCACTATCCCGGTGTGACTTGGAATCCATGCGAGTTTAATTTCTTTATTTTGTTCATGGAGTTGACTATGTTTTTGTTGTAATTGAAGAGTTTGTGTGTCTGCTGCAGCCTTGGTCCCAACCCAACTTGGTCTTGTAACTTTCTCCAGAGCACTTTTTGAATCACTTTTTTCAATCGGTAGTAGGGACGGGCGGTGTGTACAAAGGGCAGGGACGTAATCAACGCGAGCTTATGACTCGCGCTTACTGGGAATTACTCGTTCATGGGGAACAATTGCAAGCCCCAATCCCTAGCACGAAGGAGGTACAGCGGGTTACCCAGGCCGCTCGGCCAGGGAGGACACGCTGATTCCTTCAGTGTAGCGCGCGTGCGGCCCAGAACATCTAGGGCATCACAGACCTGTTATTGCTCAATCTCGTGCGGCTAGAAGCCGCCTGTCCCTCTAAGAAGAATTGTGTGTACGCCGACAGTAAAAACTGCGTGCAGCAAGAGCAGGAAACTCCGCCGACGGGCCTTTGGGATGTCGAAATACGGCTAGTTAGAAGGCTAGAGTCTCGTTCGTTATTGGAATTAACCAGACAAATCGCTCCACCAACTAAGAACGGCCATGCACCACCACCCACCGAATCAAGAAAGAGCTCTCAATCTGTGAATCCTTCCGGTGTCCGGGAATGGTGAGATTTCCCGTGTGTAATAAAATCTAATGCCGTTTTTATCGAAAATAATTCTGCTGAACAAATTGAATTAGCGGATGGTAATCTTGCTGTTAATTCGGTGCTTTCATTAAGGTATATACCAATGCCCACATTACCTTGTTCATCTTTGGATCCGCCTGTGAAGATAAGTTTATATTCAGACCAGTTATCAAGGTACCATAACACAAACTTGGCTTGGTTACCTACTTTCCCCAGGTTGAAAGTTTCATAAATCGTAGGAGAAATCTGATAATCAAGCGGGAAGGAGTGACAAGAAAATAAGGAGTTATGTGCCACCTCATGAATCTCATGAAGCGTATTCTGGAAGGCGGCCAGTATTGGTGGGAAGTATTCTTCTCCAAAAACTAAAGTAATTTAGAAATGCTTTATGAAATTGCTCTATTGAAGAATATATTGGGTTGTCATATGCTACCACCTTTAATATAAATTTAGATGCTAGCCAAATCCTTCTAAGATCTAACGGTGTTTCCCCACTTTCTGACAAAATAATATGGACTGGAGAGCACCTCAAAAATCCCCCGACCACTCTGAGAGCTCTATATTGAACTTTATCCAGTTTTTTAAGTAAGGAACGAGCACAACCTCCAAGAAAAATCGATCCATAATGCAGGTGTGGTCTAATCTAGGCCTTATATAAAGTGAGTAAAGTGATAGGATGTGTTCCCCACTTCCTGTTTCCAATCGAGCAAGATGCTATTTACTAATATTTGAGTGTTCGGAGTGATACTTCTATTTTTATCAAAAAAAATCGCTTGACTCGCTAATTTTTGCACCACTTCCAACCCGCTGCAGCCGGAAAATAGAGAGCATGCAGCATCATCTGCATATTGAGTCATTAGGACATCCTCAATCACACAAGATGATATTATGTTAATAACGATGTTGAATAATACTGGACTCAAAGGAGAACCTTGGGGTAGTCCAACATTAGTTGTTTTTGACCCCAATAGATTAAAGGAAATAGGATCTCGGACGAACACCGAACTATTTGTCAATATATTGTTACATAAAAGTTAGTCATATTAAAAAATCCTGTAAACATGTTGTTTATTCACTAATATGTTCTAGATTTTAGGACCCCTTCGACTACCTGCAGAAATTTAAAATACTAAAAGAACCGGTCCATTCGAACGATCCAGAACAACCAGCCGTAGCCTTCCAGTATTTTCAACAAGGGCCATCGACTTTTCTAGTCTAACGGTATTGGGTATATAACATGGTTTTCATTGAAAGAAGGCAGTCAGAAGTGACTGAACTAAATGATAAATTATTCTTGTAAGATAAATTATTATAAATAAACTTTACAAAGATTATTTTCAGTACAAATTAAAATCAGATTGCTCAATATTCACAGCTGAATTGGTAGCTATTGTCAAGGCGTTGGATTGGATAATTAATAGCACATTATATTTCGAACGATATATAATTTTATCTGATTCACAGTCCGTCCTCCTCGCATTAAGACACTTTTCTAAACACATATATACCAACAAACTAATTGTAATGCGCTTGAAAAGCTAAGAATCCTAACTTCTCTAAAAAGAATTTTTAACTTTGTGTGGGTTAAAGGTCACTCTAATATTCCAGGCAATGAAAAAGTAGACCATTTTGCTAAAGACGCTACTTTAGTGGGTATAGAGTACAACAAGTTGCCCAAATGGGATATAGTTTCAGCTGGAAGAAATACGTTAGACTTAATTGGGAATTTGAGTGGCAATCCTTTACTAACAGTAGCAAAAATACATACTGCAGTATATATCCAACTCTTCCATCTACTCCTCCAAGTGACAGAAGTCCCATCTCTCGGAAAATTTATACTATGTACGTTAGATGCCTTTTTGGACATGCTACAGTAAATGCTTACTTATATAAAATAAAACTTTCCGAAACTGATATATGTTAATGTAATGGCAGTTATGACAATCTTAACCACAGGATGTTTCAATGTCGGTATAACAAGAAGCCATAAAATTTTTATTTCAAGCCATCTCCCAAGAAAAAATCATTCTGCCGCAGAACGTTGCTTCTATTCTCTATTTAGGTAGTTGAAATTCAACTATAAGATCAATTTTATGGGAATTTTTCAAACGTACCAAACGGAAAATCTAAACTGCCCTGTTCAGTGTTGTTGTGTAAATCCGAAATGGTAGGATTACCTTTAACCGTTGCCTGTATTGTTTGTGTTAAAAAAGTCGCTATGAAGGGCACCTTAGCGTGAAGCGTGTGTTCCTGTTCAATCCTTTCTGTATAGTTTTCAATGGGAAGGTTAGGAAATTGAGTGAATGTGGTGCGAATGAACGAACGGTTAGGAAATTGTCATGAATTTGAAGGAAGTGTAGGAGATTGTTTTTATGTATTCAACCTATATTTTCCGGCAAAATGGGTCTTGTACCTAAGGCAAAAAAAAACTTTAAATAAATTAAGTTGTAAGTGTTATAAATATAGAACCTTTGATAAATAATAAGAACAATCAATTAGAATTAATAAAAATACTGCAATATATTTAATCAACTCAATCAGTAACAATGGCAAATTGAGATCTCCCAGAGCGTCTAATAATTGGGTAACAAATACATTAAAGCTGCCCAATTGATGCTAAACCCCAAGAAGTGCCAGCTATTTCAAGATAAAGTTAATTATCTGGGTCATATAGTCAGTAAAGAAGGAGTGGCCCTGGATAAAGGAAAAATCGATTCCATTAAGGAATGGCCAAAACCAACTGACAAACACCAAGTGAGAAGTTTTCTGGGACTATGTACTTACTACCGGAGGTTTATTAAGAAGTTTGCAGATATCGCTAAACCATTAACGCGACTTACAGAGGAAGCAAGAGAATATCTGGCAGTAGTGAAATCAGTAGAGCACTTCTATCAATACCTCTATGGAAGGAAGTTTTTAATCCGAACCGACCATGCAGCCCTTAAGTGGTTAATGCAGTTTAAGAATCCAGAGGGTCAGATAGCTAGGTGGATCGAACGACTCCAAGAATATGATTTTAAGATTGAGCACCGGGCGGGAGTTAGCCACCGAAATGCTGATTCTCTTTCCAGAAGACCATGCCCATCAGAGTGTTCCCACTGCAACAAAACGGAATCCAAGGAAGCAGCAGTGCTAAGAACGACGGTGGTCCACGACGACTGGACGCCTACCAAGATCAGGGAAGAACAAGAGAGAGATCCAGTTATACAGAAAATCCGAAAATGGAAAGAGGAAAACCGTCGACCACCTTGGGAAGAAATATTTGAACCTAGGCTCAGTAGTTAAGACGTATTGGGCCCAGTGGGACTCATTTATCATGGAAGATGGCCTGCTCAAACGAGTCCTGGAAAATGATGACGGTTCAGAGAAGAGAAGACAGTTGGTGATTCCAAAGAGCAGAATAGCCGAAGTACTTCGTCAGTTACACGACAGTCCATCAGGAGGGCATTTTGGTGTGAAAAAGACCCTTCAGTGAATTCGGGAACGGCTTTATTGGATGAACAGTTCCGACGATGTAAAAGACTGGTGTAAGAAATGTACTATTTGTGCTACGAGTAACGGGCCTTATCGAAAAAGGAGAGCTCCTATGAGACAATATAATGTTGGAAGCCCGTTTGAAAGAATAGCTTTTTACATTGCTGGGCCATTTCCAGAAAGTGATAATGGAGGCAAGTACATGTTGGTAGTAATGGATTACTTCACTAAGTGGGTCGAGATTTACGCACTTCCAGACCAGAAGGCGGCCACCGTTGCAAATAAGTTGATCCAAGAATATATCAGTCGATTTGGAGTGCCTTTGGAGATCCATAGTGACCAAGGCAGGAACTTCGAAAGCGATCTATTCCAAGGGATATGTGATCGACTAGGTATGAAGAAAACAAGAACTACGGCTTATCATCCGCAATCGGATGGTATGGTAGAACGGATGAATAGGATAGTTGGGACCAATATCTTCCGTTCTTCACAATGGCCTACAGATCTGCCGTTAATGAGTCAACAGGCCAGAGACCAGCCAGAGTCCTATTCGGACGCGAGATGCGACTACCTTGTGATCTAGAGTTTGGGTGACGACCTGGAGAAGATGTAGCAGGTGAAGATTATGTGATCGAATTACGAAGAAGAATGGACGATGTACACGAGTTGGTCCGTTCCCATCTCCAGATCGCTAGTGACCGAATGAAGAAACGGTACGATACGCAAGCCGAAAAGGGGTGTTTTAAGAAGAACGACAAAGTCTGGCTCTATAATCCCAAAAAGCGAAAAGGCTGTTCTCCCAAGTTGCAACAGTTTTGGGAAGGTCCATATCTCATTCTGGAGAAGATCAATGATGTTATTTACCGAATAAGCAAGATCCCGAGAGGAAAGCCGATGATAGTACACCATAATCGGCTGGCGTCTTTCGAGGGTGACCACGACGTAGATGAAGAAGTGGAAGTAAACCAAGTCCAAGATGTGTCTGACCTCACGTTTGAGGAATTCATGGGTGTCTATGGAGGTACCGGTAAAGCAAGTCATGGTGTTACCATTGAAGAAAGGCAAGATCTACTCGCGCTTCCCGATGACTACTCACTGGCCCTTACCATCCCGGCCAGTATCAAAGACGCAGCAGGGTTGGCATCCGTCTTTCGAAGGAAGTTTGGTCGAGTTGCAGAACTTCAATGCCAAGTGCCAGCTTCCGGTAAAACCTTGAAACTCCAAGATGCATCACGTTACCTTTTCTACCTGGTAACAAAAGATACTGCCCGTGACCAACCTACCTACCGAGATGTATGGGAAGCCTTACTTCAGTTGAGAGAGCATGTACTAGAGTCCGACGTGCAAAAGTTAGCCATGCCAAAGTTAAAGTGCCGCCAATTAGATTGGAGGGTTATTCGAAGTATGGTGGAGGAGATCTTTAAAGACACCGAAGTCCACGTGTTAGTCTGTTGCAATCCGCATAGTCACTGGTGCGGAGAGAAAACCGTCCCTTGCCATTTTTATACAACTGGAAGTTGTAAAAGAGGGTCCAGTTGCCGATACCAGCATGCCGTTCCAGTTCCAGTCCCGACAAGGTTCCAGGAGGAACCATCTTTTAAGAGGGGGGCAATGTTACAAAATGAATCATATTAAAATAAAACCTGTAATTGTGTTGTTTACTTAATATTATGTTCTAGATTTGACGATCGAAATTTACCTGACGCATCAATGGGTCACCCTTCATTCTCCGACGAGTCGAACTTTCGAGGCTGCTATAAAAAACCCAGTCTGACCGCACGGCGATCGGGTTTATTCCGGAAGGTGACTACCCGCTTCTAGATAACGGTATTTGGATATAAATACATAGAAATTTTATGTAAGGAGTTATTCAATGAAGAAGAGAAGATCGCGATATATCGGGTTTTTAAATTGTATCGAACGTAACATAAATAGTTGTAAAGATAATTAATAAATTAGTAATTAGCTATCGTGAGTTTTAATAAATTAGAATATAGACAATAAATTAGAATAAAGAACTATAAATTAGAAATATATAAATATACTACATTATCAATAATTTCCAGAAAACTCTAAAACCAGATAAAGAGGTTGTAATTGATGAGTCAATGGTGCCCTGTAGAGGCAGACTTGTCTTCCGGCAATATTTGCCTGCCAAAGCACACCAATACGGAATCAAAATTTACAAGTTATGCACAACTGACGGATACACTTACAACCTAAATATATATTGTGGCAAAAATTAGATGAATAATAGTAGGCATGGTCACTCTTTTGATGTAACAGTAAGACTCATGGAAGGTCTGCTAAACGAAGGCCGAATTTTATATGCCGATAACTTTTATAATAGCGTTACTTTATTGGAGTACCTTCTACGACAAAATACCTATACCTGTGGTACATTACGAGCAAATCGTAAAGGAAATCCAAAAGATGTTTGTCGAAAAAAAAATCAAATAAGGCGAAATATTTGGACAAGAAAATAGCAACGGAGTACGAGTTTTTAAATGGCAAGATAAAAGATCGGTCCTCATAATAAGCAGTGTACCTCAGAACATGGACGAATTAGTCTCCACTGGGTCAAAGGACAGGATGGTCGAAAACAAACTGAAGCCAAAATCGGCAATAGATTATAACAAAGCCAAAAAGGGTGTTGATATTTCGGACCAAATGTCTTCCTATTATACTTGTCTTCGGAAGTCCATCAAGTGATATAAGAAGGCTATGTTCGAAGTTATTCTTGGAACCTGTGTGGTAAACTCATGGGTAATTTACAACAGAAATAAACAAAAAAGATAGACATCCTAAAATTCAGGGAAGAAATAATAGATAAATTTTTAGACTGCGAAGACAATGAAACAGAAGCAGAGGATCATCAGGATGTAGATGATCAAAGAAAGGACAAGAAAAAAATAACTCATAAACTGAAGATAGTCGAGGGAAACTTTACAAAAAATCGCAAAAGATGCACTGTCTGCTATGATAAGATTCAACGAGAAAATGGGACTAAAGAAGTCAGACTTAAAACTAAACGAATAATTACAGTGACAGCTGTCCAGACGCACCGCCAATGTGTTTGGATTGTTTTAACCAAAAACACGCATAATTCACTGACAGTGTCTTTACTTTTGAAAATTATTTTAGTTATGTTTTAGCTGATTTTATGTTGAATTTTGAAGATATTTAAATAAAATAATAATACTTTTATTTGTTTTTTACGACATAGATTGATTGCACAGATTAAATTTCAAAAATTTTTAGTTTGCGTTGCATTCCCCAAATTTGTAACAATCACGAAACGAACGTAGGGTCGTTTATACACAAGCTTTAGGTACAGCCGTAGACCACTATCTATTTCCTTCACACAGCCGTTGAGTTTGTATGATACAATATATCGTCACTATGCCATGTACCATATACGGTACATGCCGTCTGTTGGCGATGGCCGGCATGTACCGTATACGGTACACTTCGTCGCGAACGTGTTAAATCATTTCTTACGAAATAACATACCCCTCGCCTAATCTATGTAACATATAGAACGAAACAATACATAACAAAACAAAAAGTGCTTCATCAATGTATTAATACAAGAACATTACATGTTGATGATATTAACAAGAAACACTATCGAATCTATTGCTGGAAAATAGTCCTTCCAAACTCTCCTAGCTTGTCTGTGGCAGTAATAATATTTTATTGGGTTTAATACATTTATTTAAACATACTTTTTAACAAAGTTTACAAGAATCAACAATGTCAAAGAAACCATTCCCCTTGACCAGTAGTGACAACTGACAACGATTCTCCATACATTGTGCCTAGAGCCCCATGACCGTAATCATAACCTACTGATATGACATCTTTCCCCTTACATTTGATAGTCCTTAAAAGGCACTGGAGCCCTTTTGAGTCTAGCGCTAGTTCTATTTTCAGCATTCATCTGGGAGGTTGAAGGTTCCTCTACTCCAGAACTCTGATTCCCAGATGAGGAGTTTAATGATCTATCATTATGTTTAATGATCTATCATTATGGAAGGCCTCAAGTGATAACTGTTTCGCCTGACCACTTCCCCATTTTCTTTCTGCACTAAATAAGATCTGGGTGCCTCAACTACTTTTTCCAGAATTTTGCCTGGTCTCCATTCTCTACCCTCTCTGACACCTACATTCTCTCCTGGCACTATTTCTCTTCTTACCTTGGTGTTTCTCTCATAATAATTTTTATATTCGTTTCTTTTTGCCTCTAGTTTCTCCCATTATGTCTTTGTGCTTTTTATTCGATGGTAGCTTCGATCTAAGAACCCTGTTAGTCACTAATTGGGCCTGTGTTTTATCTGTTCCATTTATTGGTGTATTGCGATACTCCAGGAGCGCCATATCTAAGTCGTCACACTTTCTAAGCATGTTTTTTGCAATTTGAACGGCTCGTTTTGCCTGCCCATTAGATCGTGGATAACGGGGACTGGACGTTACAAACCGAAAATCCCAGTCTTTAGCAAATTGCTGACAATGCCACGAATTATAAGGCATGTTATCTGATATGACTACGTAGGATATTGCGTGTGTTGAAAAAATTTTCTTTAACTCCTTGATGACCATCTGAGAAGTTTTTGAATTAATTTTCACTATATCGAGCCATTTAGAAAAATAATCGATCAGAACTAGATATGACTGTCCACCATAATCTAATATATCACTTGCTACCTCTTCAAAAGGGGCTTGAGGCAACTCTTTAAGTAATAGTGGTTCTTTAGCGTTGTGACTTTTAAATATCTCACACTTGCTACAATTTCTTACCCAGTCTTCTATACTTTTGTTCATTTGTGGCCAATGTAATATCTGTCTTGTTATCTGTTGGGTTTTCTGAATGCCAAAATGACTCGGATGCATGAATAATCTTAGCATGCTCTCTCTCAATATTTTTGGGACTATAACTCTGTCTTTGTAAAATATTAGTCCGTCAAGTAAATATAGTTCATTTCTTATATAATAATAATACCTAATTGAATCGCTTACTCTTGACAGGGTTTTGGACCACCCTTGTATACAATATTTCTTTACTAGTTTCAGATCCTCATCAGCATCCACTTATACCAATACCAGCATCCACGTTCATACCAATAGTATGAACTATTTCTGTAATAAATTTATCATCATCCACTTGATCTTTTATAAAATCCCTCGATAATAAATCTGCCACATGTATGAACTTGTCTGGCTTAAATTTTACCTCTATGTCATATTTAGATAATCTTACCCTAATCCTTTGTAATCTCGGCGACATTATGTCCGCAATGCCTTTATGCATTAATGCCTCCAAAGGCTTATGGTCAGAATCAATTTGCACTTTTCTTCCGTAGATAAAATTATGAAATTTATTGCATGCATATAGGATTGCCAAAAACTCCTTTTCAATTTGACTCTGCTGTCGTTAGCGCTCTAGATGCAAATGCTACCAGTCTGTTATTCTGTAAGAGACAGCACCCCAAGCCATTACTACGACTGTCAGTCTGTATCACGGTTGGTAACTTCTCATTGAAATTGGCAAGCACACTACTTGACATAATTACTTCTTTCATTTTAAATAATTGATGGATTCGACCGTTACTTGATGGAAATTCATTTTATGTAACAATAAAACACTGAAAACTTTGTTTTCAAACTTCCACAAAATTTATTTTAAATATTATCACTACAGCTGTTTCGGCTGATTGCCTTTCTCAAGTGATCTATTTTGGCTTGGGTTTACAAATTTATAGTCTCTATTGAAATATGTTGAGGAGGGGAGAACTGTTTGTCTCAAGTTGGTCATTCAGAATTATATCTGTGTTTTTTAATTTGTTGATTTCCATAGATTCTAACAAAGATAGCTTAAGGCCTTTATTTTGAATGTGAAGAATTTTAAATTTGTCATTAATTCTTCTACTTCACCTTCTAGATCATAATCATTCTTTTAATGACAAATTTAAAATTCTTCACATTCAAAATAAAGGCCTTAAGCTATCTTTGTTAGAATCTATGGAAATCAACAAATTAAAAAACACAGATATAATTCTGAATGACCAACTTTAGACAAACAGTTCTCCCCTCCTCAACATATTTCAATAGAGACTATAAATTTGTAAACCCAAGCCAAAATAGATCACTTGAGAAAGGCAATCAGCCGAAACAGCTGTAGTGATAATATTTAAAATAAATTTTGTGGAAGTTTGAAAACAAAGTTTTCAGTGTTTTATTGTTACACTTCTTTCATTTTATTTAGTGCATCAGAATGTCTACATGTCCATACCCATGCATTCCTTTTTTAAGAGTTCTCTTAAGAGCGTGGAAATCTTTGACAAGTTTGGAATGAATGCCCTTAAATAATTTACCATTCCCAAAATTTGTTGTAATTCTTTTTTATTTTCCGCTTTTCAAGATCGATAGATGGCCTAGCCACTGGCACTACATTTTCTTTAAGTTTAAACTACATTTTTTCTGAAATTTACCTAAACCTGAAAAAACATCCTTATTCATTTCTACAAATTTTTCTTTAGAATGCAGTGTTATGTTATCAATTTTATTAATTAAATCAAGCTCTATGGTAGAACATAAACCCAAGATAGGTGTTGATCTTTCCTTTACAACAACAAAATCTAATAAATGATCAATATTTTTATATTTACAAACAAGTTTTATTATACCCAAAGGAACAATCTTAAAACCACCATATGTCTCAAGTATGACCTTAGTTTCTTTTAATTCATTAATTTTGCAAACTTTTTCAACAAAAACCTTGGGTAAAATGTTAGCCTGTGCCCCTGTATCTGTTTTAAAAGGTATATCAATGTTATTAATTTTTAAATTTTCCACCCAGTCTTTATTTTTATTCTTACTTTCACTAACAGTGATTGATGAAATCGTCTACTTCATTGGTTTCACTTTCTTCCACTTGTACCTCTCTTAATAACCTACCATGGTAACACACTTTATCAAAATGCCCATATTTACCACACTTTCTACACTTTTCCCCATATGCTGGACACCTCCTTGGTCCATCGACACTCCCACACTTTCTGTAGTTAAATTGACCTCTAGAAGAACTTGCACCCCTGACTGGACTGAATTATGCCCCTGCTTGACTTTACTTCCAATTGATTCAACTTTTACCTTCTCTAAGCTGTTCTGAACTTCTTTTATTTGAGCTTGGGATACTTTTGATACTTTGGGATACATGCATTTTACCTATTTCAATAGCTTTAGTCACATCTAAATTAATTGTTTTTAACATGCTTTGTTGTGCATCCTTACTATTGGTGCCTAATACCAAAGAATATAGACATATTCTTTGCTAATACTATTCTATCTCTTACCATTAAAAATGCTTCAACACCAAACTCACAATGTCTTATCTACTTTATTTTTTAAATCTCTTAAAAAGTGGTCAAAAGGCTCTCCTTTTAGCTTTAAGAGATAAAGCAAGCGAAATGAGGGAAAATGGTCAAAATAGGATACAATAAAATCACAGTGGACGGCAAGGAATGGAGATGGTGCTATAAAGAAGAAAAAGTGGTGGAAATAGCGTGTTCAAAAAACTACCAGAGCAACATAAAAAGAACCAAGGAGAGGCCAAGCAACGAATAGAGAAAATAGAATTAATAAATAAACCGGACAATGATGATGCTAAACAACTAAATGTTTAGTTAGTAATAGGAATAGGATTAGAAATGTAAATGATAAATATCCCATTAGAAATATGACTTGTGATAAGAATATGGGAATTAGACATACTAACAGTAGTGATAATATTATAGCTAGAGGGAATATTAATAATGGGCATAGCATTAGTAATGAAGGTAGGGAAAAATTAAATATTAGTATTAATAATAAAAACGGTAATAAAATAAATAACGGATATAATGTTAATACAAAAACCAGGGAGCATGAAATCAACGATAACGCCAATAATGGAGAAGAATATAGTAATAAGGATATACATCATAACAAGACAAATCATATAGGAATAGCGACATGGAATGTGACATCTCTAACCGGCAAGGAAATAGAAGCTACGGAAGAAATGAAAAAAAAATGAAAGTACAAATAATCGGAATAAGTGAGACAAAAAAAATAGGGAAAGGACACATCAATATCAATCAGAAATATAGTCTATATTATTCCGGAGTACCACAGGGCCACAGAACAAAAATAGGAGTCGGTATAATAGTGAATAAAAGAATAGAATCAAGAATAACAAACTACGAAGCAGTATCATCATCTAGAATAATCACAGCCCAAATAGAACTAAAAGACAAGATAGGAATAATACAAATATACGGACCAACAGAAGGAAATGAAGAAGAGATAATGATAGAATTCTACAACGAACTCCAAAACGCATTAGACAAATTAAGAGAGACAAGAGAAAAAATAATAATCTTAGGCGATTGGAATTCAAGAGTAGGTGAGGACATTAAGAGGGGATTAGGACGCATTGGACAATATGGGGAAGACACATTAAATAGAAATGGAATTAAAATGCTGGAATTCTGCCAAACCAATGACCTGATAATAGGAAAACATATTCAGTGAACAAACCATTAACGACAAATATACATTTGTGGCTGAAGAGAAATGCGAAAAGCTTAATCGACTATATAGTCTATACGAGAAACCTAGAACAAAATATAAAAAACATCTTAACGGAAAAGGAACCGGAATTGTCTACACAACACAGAATGATCACTGCAAAACTGGAGGATGAAAAAAAGGAGGAAGTGGAAAGAAAAGAGTATAAGAAAGTAAATGTAAACAAATTAAAAATAGAAAGTGTGCGAGAATTGTACACGGAGGAAACTAACAAAAGACTGAGACAAATAGAGTGCCAAAAAGAAACATGGACAATGGAAGAAAGATAGAATACTTACAGTGAAGTATTAAAGACAACAGCAACTGAAGTGTGTGGAATCAAAAAATATAATAAGTTGAAAAGGACAAGATGGTGGAATAAAGAAGTGAAGACAGAAATAAAAAAGAAGAAAATTGAAGTGAAGACAGAAATAAAAAAGAAGAAAATAGCATGGAAAAAAATACATCGAAACGGGATTAAAAAAAGATAAAGAAAAATACTATAAGCAGAGACGATTGGTAAAAAAGACAGTCACACAAGCAAAAACATGGAAAGAATTTGGAGAAGAACTTCAGGAAGAATATATAACAAATAATAGAAACTTTCTGGACGACAATACGACACATAAGGCAAGGAGGACGAATGGAAATAAACTCAGTAAAAGATACATCAAACCAAATACAAATAAGCCCAGAACAAGTAGCTAGGGTATGGACAGAATATTATGAGAAAAAAAATTGATACCGAAGTGATAAATGAAGACAATATAAACAATGAAGGCGAAGAAAACACAAAGCTAGAGAAAATAAGTAGAGAAGAAGTAATAGAAGGATTATCAAATATAAAAATAGGCAAGGCAGGTGGAGATGATGAAATTGAACCGGAAATGGTAAAATACATGGGAGAAGAAAAAATAAACTGGCTATGGAAAATATATAGAGAGGCGTGGGAAAAACAAACAATCCCTAAAGACTGGCAGAAGAATATCATCGTGCCACTATACAAAAAAGGAGAACATGTAAACTGCGACAACTATAGAGCAATATGTCTGTCATCGGTATGCTTTAAAATATATACGAAAATAATAGAGAAGAGACTGAGACAAGAAGTAGAAATGATATTGGGAAAAGAACAAACAGCATTTAGACCGGGAAGACAGACAAATGACAACATATATATCATTAGAAACCTAATAGAAAGAAGCATAGATAAGGGGGAAAAACTAGTATTAGTATTCATAGACTTAAGAGCAGCATTTGACACGATAGAAAGACATATTATAGGGAAATGCTTAAGAAAAATAAATGTACCTAATGCATTGATAAAAATTATAGAAAGTACTTACAAAGAGGTAAAAGGAAGGGTACAAATAACAGGGGAAATATCGGAAGCATTTAATTGGAAGAGAGGTATTAAACAAGGAGATAGTCTGAGTCCTTTGCTATTCATAATAGTAATGAACGAATTGATAAGAAACACTAGAGTCAGAACCAATCAACTACAGACAATAATAGGTTACCACAGATTACAACCGGTAACAATAGAGTCCTTAATGTATGCAGACGACATAGTACTAATAGCAGATTCCGAGAATAAAATGCAAAAACGAATGGATATATGGGTAGAACAAATAGAAGAACTAAAAATGGAGATAAACGAGGAAAATGGTAAGATAATGATAATCAGCGACAAACGAGATCAGGAAGATAATCAAATCAAGATAAAATGTAAAAACTCAGAATTTGAAATAGTAACGACTTACGAATACCTGGGAAGTATAATAACTAATGACGGAAAAATAGACTGGGAAATAACAAATAGAGCAAAGAAATCAAACAAGTTATACTATGCGTTAGCCGCAATGATGGGAAAAAGAGAACTTACACGAGAAACAAGAATAAAAATGTATAACACGATAGTGATACCGACTCTAAGCACGTGAAAACTGGACAATTCTGGAAAACCATAAGAACAGGATAAACGCAATGGAGATGAGACATTTAAGAAGGATAGTTGGAAAGACAAAATGGGATAGATAAAGCAACGAGACTATTAGGAGAATGACCAACCAGGAACCGATACAGAAAATTGCTTAAAACAAATTTCACACTTGTAAGGTTTTCTCCAGTGTGAGTTCTTAAATGTAGTTTCAAATATCTTGATGTAGTAAACTGCTTAAAACAAATTTTATACTCGTAAGGATTTTCTCTAGCGTACACCTTTTAAATGATTTTCTCTAGTGTGAACTGCTTGTGACAAATTTTACACTTCTTTAATGTGTTCTCATGTGCTTTGAAATTACCTGTTACAGAAAATTGCTTAACATTTTCACTGCGAATTTTAGAGTGTGTCTTTTCACGCCTAAGAATCGGCATCGTTTTTTGCTACATTATTACTTTTTTGGTAGTTAGATTAAACTTCGTTTATAATTAAGTGTATACAGGGCGTTTTACTGATTTTTGATGCCTATCCCCAATAGGGGCCATGCGCACACGGCCTAAAATTTTAGGTCCTGTGCTAACGGCACCAAACTGGATCGCGCAAAACTTGAAAATGATAAATTTAGTCAAACACATAACTGTTATTTATCATTTATTTGTTACAAAAAAATCCGGAAAATCTAAACCAAAATAAATGTTCTGAAAAATCATAAAGAAACACGTATGGGCACTCTCAAAACACTCACCAACGCAGAATCCTGACTGTTCTAGACAGTAATTCTGCTAAAAGTTCTTCTTCGGTGAGTTTGTTGGGATTTTATATGTCACTTTACGTTTTTTGGACGTTGAAACTACCTGGTCACTCTCCGCCATCTTGAAACTACGCAAATCATAAATTGTGCAAAGGACGAAGAAATTATCAATTCTCAATACTTAACTGACAAGCTCACAAAGGGACGGTGTGATTTACTGCCTTGCTGAATTTGTACAGCTTCTTTAATACTACGACACGAGGTACCCCGAACGGGGACAGGCGCACCTTGAAGTTAACCGACGTGGCCCACATCGGGATCATGCGCATTTAATGTGTTAAAACTAATTTCACACTTGTGAGGTTTTTCTCTAGCGGGTGTTCGCAAATGATTTTTAAATTACCTCTTTGAGAAAACTGCTTAAAACAAGTTTCACACTTGTAAGGTGTTTCTCCAGTGTGCACCCTCAAATGTATTTTTAAACTACTTGCTGAAATAAACTGCTTAGAACAAATTTCACAATTATGAGGCCTTTCTCCAGTGTGAATTTTCATATGTTCTGTTAAATTAAGTTTTAGAGAAAACTGTTTTAAACAAATATCACACTGATTTGGTGTTTCTCCAGTGTGCACCCTCAAATGTACTTTTAAATTACTTGCTGTACTAATTTGCTTGTCACAAATTTCACTTTTATGAGGTTTTTCTCCACTGTGTGTTCTCAAATGTGCTTTGAAATTACCTCTTACAGAAAATTGCTTAAAACAAATTTCACACTCGTAAGGATTTTCTCCAGCGTGCATCTTTAACTGATTTTCTCTAATGTGAACTTTCATATGATCAGTTAAACGACCTTTTCGAGCAAACTGCTTAAAACAAATTTCACACTTGTGGTTTTTCTCCAGTGTGAACTTTCATATGTTCTGTTAAATTAAGTTTTAGAGAAAACTGTTTTAAACAAATATCACACTGATTTGGTGTTTCTCCAGTGTGCACCCTCAAATGTACTTTTAAATTACTTGCTGTACTAATTTGCTTGTCACAAATTTCACACTTATGAGGTTTTTCTCCACTGTGTGTTCTCAAATGTGCTTTGAAATTACCTGTTACAGAAAATTGCTTAAAACAAATTTCACACTCGTAAGGATTTTCTCCAGCGTGCATCTTTAACTGATTTTCTCTAATGTGAACTTTCATGCGATCAGTTAAATGACCTTTTTGAGCAAACTGCTTAAAACAAATTTCACACTTGTGGTTTTTCTCCAGTGTGAACTTTCATATGTTCTGTTAAATTAAGTTTTAGAGAAAACTGTTTTAAACAAATATCACACTGATTTGGTGTTTCTCCAGTGTGCACCCTCAAATGTACTTTTAAATTACTTGCTGTACTAAACTGCTTGTGACAAATTTCACACTTATGAGGTTTTTCTCTACTGTGTGTTCTCAAATGTGCTTTGAAATTACCTTTTGCAGAAAATTGCTTAAAACAAATTTCACACTTGTGAGGTTTTTCTCCAGTGTGCGTGCTTAAATGATATTTTAAACTATTTATATGAGAAAACTGCTTTAAACAAATTTCACACTGGAGAGGTTTTTCTCCAGTGTGCGTTCTTAAATGATTTTTCAAAATATCTTTACGAGAAAACTGCTTTAAACAAGTTTCACACTTGTAAGGATTTTCTCTAGTGTGAACATTCATGTGATTAGTTAAATGATCTTTTCGAGAAAAGCGCTTAAAACAAATTTCACACTTGTATGGTTTTTCACTAGTGTGTATTCGCATATGAATTTTTAAATGACATCTTTGAGAAAACTGCTTTAAAACAAGTTTCACACTGATATGGTGTTTCTCCAGTATGCACCCTAAAATGTATTTTCAAATCCCTTGCTGTAATAAACTGCTTGTGACAAATTTCACACTTATGTGGTTTTTCTCCATTGTGTGTTCTCAAATGTGCGTTGAAATTACCTCTTACAGAAAATTGCTTAAAACAAATTTTACACTTGTGTGAAGCAGGCTTTTCTCTAGCGTGTGTTAGCAAATGATATTTGAAATTACTTGTTTGAGAAAACTGCTTAAAACAAATCTCACACTTGTAAGGTGTTTCTCCAGTGTGCACTCTCAAATGTATTTTCAAATTACTTGATGTAATAAACCGCTTAAAACAAATCTCACACTTGTAAGGTGTTTCTCCAGTGTGTACTCTTAAGTGTATTTTCAAATTACCTGATGTAATAAACTGCTTAAAACAAATTTCACACTTGTGAGGATTTTCTCCAGTGTGCGTTCTTAAATGATTTTTCAAAATATTTATTTGAGAAAACTGCTTTAAACAAATTTCACATTTGTAAGGTCTTTTTCCAATCACAATTTTCATATTTTTATTTAATGATTTTCTTTTTAGCATGTAGATTCATATAATTTTCTTCGTGAGATGAATGTCCACTTGGTGTCTCCATAATTTCCATCTTGTTCTCTTGAAGATAAACTAAAAATCAAACTGATTATAATATAAACATTTGCGTACAAGAGAAAATAAATATAAAAACAAAAAAATATTATAATC
Organism: Diabrotica balteata; assembly: GCA_918026665.1. Taxonomy (NCBI): domain Eukaryota; kingdom Metazoa; phylum Arthropoda; class Insecta; order Coleoptera; family Chrysomelidae; genus Diabrotica; species Diabrotica balteata. Next base: position 49,555,790 of record OU898281.1, read on the forward strand.
AAATTAAAGGTTAATAAAACGCAACAGAATACAGTGAAACCTCGATATAACGGAACTTTATTTAACGGACTTCTGATATAACGGACAAAAACTCCGGTCAAATGTAAAAACAAATAAAAACATACTGTTAATATTATACATGCTTAACCGGTCCCATGCCTCTTATTTTAGAAAGAATTTCAATAAAATTTAGCATAAGAGGACACATTTGTAAGGCCGTCTCCACAGATTGGGTTGATACCACAATACATACCCACATAGTAAGGTAAGTGGCATAGGACGGGTGAGGAGAGTGATTTGCATGGGACCATCCGTTCGTAATGGCGGCGGCGCTACCAATCACCGAAGGTGGGGGGGGTATAGTATAGCGGGAAACGCATGTGCGGTGGCGAAGTTTGATTTAGACTGGGACGCCATATTGCAAATTGAGTTTTGTATTTGATATTATCATCTTAAATTGTAAAAATTGTGTTTTACCATCTTTGAAATGGAACAAAATAGAATAAAAGGTAAAAAATGTTGTGTTACTGGTTGTATCGACTACAGAAGCAGCTAAAGGAGAAGAAGGTACATTACCAAAATGGTATAGTATTTCTAATCAAAAGAATATTTTTTGTTGTTGGTGTGAAAGTTAAAATTGGACAAATGGCTATTAAACATTCTGAGGATTATAAGTTTATTTTTACTAGCACCAGGTAAGAACAGCACCTAATTATATCAAACTTTTAGTAAATACAAACTTGATAATATTTTTTATATTTTGATTTTGTAGTTAAATTACCTTTAAATCTTAAATAACATTAATTTTATATTTATATACTATATATATTTTAAAATCATTAAAACTATTAACTCTTATAATTGCATTCCTAAAATTGTCCTTATTTTATAAAACTAAAAGTCATACATTCTTAATTTTACTATTATTTCATTATTTTAGATTTTCATTGATCTTCTACTTCTGAGCAATAGTTACATTGAGTTACATGCTAATTTATGATGATCCTGAAGAGCAAGATCGCAGACATGCTAGAGCTTACACTTTATTATCTATAAATGGTACTCTAAGTCAGTTTATTTTAGAAGGTATCGAACTTACAACAAACCATTACTAATGAATATAGAGGAATCTATATTTGTATATCAAAACGAAGATCTCCAACACAATGGGAAGATTAAATGAAGATTGGTTGAAAAATCCCTTCACGAAATTGTCCTTCTGGTACAGAATTGAGCCAATAGAGACAGCAAGCTAACAATATTTAGAGTGTCTCCACCCCACACCTTAACAAGGGCTTAAGAAACTAGGAGGAGGATTATATTTGTTGCCAATACTTTACCAAAGAAAATTATACAAATAAACAAGTGACAGGATGTCTAATAAAAACTACCATAATATATACTCTCTCTGTATCAGATATGTTATAATATATACATATATATATATATATATATATATTATATATATATATATATATATATATAATATATATATATATATATAATGTGTAAGTGTATACTATATTTTTGGACAGAGAGAATATATTTTTTGGCATAGAATAAGTTTTTATTTATTATTTTATGACTATATTTACTTTCTATTAAAAACAGACTTTTTGAATTTTGGCGCCTAAAACTCAGAGCATATTTTTTTAATTTGCCGCCTAAAATTCAGAATCTACGTTTTGAATTTGCCGCCAAATGAAATTAGTTTCGGCCCGTCCGTATGTGACGCTAGAAACTCTCTCCCAAAACTTTATATGGGAGTTACCTTACTAGGGGGGTATATACTCTGGTTGATACATCAACGGCAATACCAATATTAGCGCGAATCCCTTTGATGATTTCGATTTTTGATTACTTTGAAAAATAAATAAATAAAGCATTTGTAAGAGAAACATAATATTTTATCATAAACATAATATAATGTATATAATTATATTTTCTCACTTAGAACACTTAAAAAAAAACTTTATTTTTGAAAGTATACAAATTTACAAACTATGCTTAAATAATGTTAACAATTATAGTTGAACGTAAGCTAGCAAGTGACTCTAAATAATGAATCTTACTTTTTTATTCCTAGCTGTATTTATTAATGTTTAAGGTAATAACTTATAATCTAATGGTTTTGTTGGCTTCCGTAGGTGTGGTCTTGGCGGAGGTCTCGGTGTTGTGGCATTTTGGGTCCAAATAACAGTCTGTAGATTCTGTTTCTCTTGCGAATTGCTATGTATAAAATTAATGCTAAAACAGACATGATTAATAATGTGAGGATGAGGATGATGCTGGTTGTCATTAATGGCTGTAGATTTGTTGTTTCGATGGGCTCGAGTCGGTGATGGGTTCTTGGAATTTCCAATTTTTCCAATATAAGTGAATGTTTTCCGGGTGAAGTTTCATTTGTAGATATTTGGCATTTGCAGTTCTTGGATGGCCTGCGGGTTTATCTTTTGTCCCATGATGTATAATGTTTCATCTGTGGAAATCACGCTGGAGTGGCTGACAGTGATTTCGCCAATTTTTAGGGGTTTTGCTAATCCTAGTAGAACGACGTGGTCAGTCTCTATGATAAAGTTTTCTGTAACGTGTGCAGTAAGGCATCCTTGTACGTCTTGGATTTGGCATTTTGAGTAAACTCTATCTTGGCAAATAATGATGTTAGATTTTGGCGTGCAATTTTCATACCATGTGTTGTTTGCGTAGTACTTCGCAGGTGGGATTATCATTGCTTGTTTACTGTTAGGTATCGAATATAATTTACAAGTTGGGTAAGAGTGGACGTGGAGAATAGGAATTTTTAGGATAATAAGCATACTTGTCTCAGTTATACATATTACTGAATGTGAGGCTTCTAAGAGTTCATAGGAGTTATTCTTCATTGAGTATTAGAGCGCCTCGAGGATAAATTGAGAGAAGTGTGTTTTGAAGATTAAGTATCTCATGTAAGATAAGAAGTTTGATATTCGGAATATTGGATTGAGAGATTGTTATTGTTCTTAAGGAGACAGTCTCATGCGATTAAAAAAAAAGACGTATTTTTAAAATTAAAGCAGAAAAAAAACTATAATATTTTATTAACATAATTCCTTTTGGAGATGATTAAGTAAGTCTTGAAGTTCATAATAAAAATTTTTAATAGCGATTTTTAACTTCATTGGTGTAATGTAGATGGAGTGTAGTAGTAAAAGTGCGTTATTTGGTGGTAAGACACTTTGTGGGTCACCTATAACAGATATTCAAAAAATATCAAAATGGGTTGTATTTGTGAGACTCAAAACTAGATGATAAACCTTAAAATATGCAAATTGTATTATTTTTGAAGAGTTTTTACGAATTTTTTCAAAAAAGTCGAAAAATCACTATATTTTCCCGGTTGATTTACCCATATATAATAATAAAAGGGGTGGGTGGTTTTTAAATATTTTAAAAGGTTTATCATCTAGTATTTTGTGTATATACATTCGAAAAAATTTTTGGTTTTTTAAAATCGGTTAAGAAAGGTTCGGAGAAGAAGTGTCTGACCAGTTTGAAAATGTTACTTTTGAGAGAAAAAAGCATTTAAAGTTTTTTTTACATAATTTTCGTGAATAAAAGGCTGATAACTTTATACTAACGTTTTAATCGGCCATTCCTGGTAAATATTGAGGACCGTCTTCATCCAATAGTTGTTGTAAATGGCTTTGTAAAGCTGTAAATTTCAATACAACGTCGCGATGTTTTATAATTAATTCATTTGTTTGACTGGAGTCTCACTCTTAATTCACGCCGCGATGCTTCCAGTGTAAGTGTAAAAACGGAACACACCTAGATCGCATGTCAATTCAACGAAAACGTACTTATTTATAAATGTAGATATGAAAATATTTTATAACTAATAAAAATCATCATTCATCTTTGGCTCGACAATCCTCTGTGGATCTTGGCCTGCTCTAAGATTCGTCGCCATTCTGTTCGGTTTTTGGCAACATGTTGCCATCTTCTGATTTTTAATATTCGTAAGTCGGTTTCTACTCATCTAACCACCTAAGTCGAGGTCGGCCTTTGCTTCTTTTTCCTACAGGTGTTTCCTGTGGTTAGCTTTTTAGGAATGGTATTTTCTGGCATTCGTATTATGTGTCCAGCCCATCTAAGTCGCTGTTGTTTTAATGAACGTTATGACATCTGGCTCATCAAAGAGCTGATACAATTCAAAATTATATCTTCTGCGCCACTTGCCCTTGGTCGTTTACAGCTCCAAATATTTTGCGGAGTATTTTTACGCTCCAAATATTCCCAAAAGTCTTTCATCTTTCTGCGTTAGTGTCCATGTTTCTGCTCCATATGTGAGGACCGGCCTCAGCAATGTTTTGTATATAATAATTTTAGTTCTTCTTTGAATGTTTCTTGAGTGGAAATGCTTTTGGAGTCCATAGTATGCCCTATTTGTAAGATTTATTCGTCTTTTGATTTCTTCGCTTGTTTTATTGGTAGCAGTTCAATAGCGACCCAAGGTATGTGAAGTTGTCAACACGTCCAAAGGTATGACTTCCAAAGACTGTTTCTCGTTCCTCATTTGCTATCGGATCCTTTGTAACCAACATGTACTTGGTTTTGTCTTCGTTGATGACTAGACCGACCTGTTTCGCCGCTGTTTCCAATTCTAGGAGATATTGCTCAACATCTCGCTTGCTACGCCCTATTATGTCAATGTCATCAGCATATGCTAAGACTGTATCGATCTATTGTAAATAGTACCGCCGTCCCTTAATTCGTGTATCTCGGACTGCCTTTTCTAAGGCAATATTAAATAGGATGGCAAGCCAGAGCATCTCCTTGTCTGAATCCATCCTTTATCTCAAAGGATCTAGAACTCTCTCCCTGTATTCATAACAGTGGCTTCTAAGTTAGACATTGTCATTCTCGATAGTCGGATAAGTTTCTCTGGTATACCAAAACTCATGCATTGATTGGTATAGCACTGTTCTCTTGACACTGTCGTATGCTGTCTTGAAGTCGACGAATAGGTGATGGGTTTCAATATTTGAATTCTAATGTTTTCTCGAGAATCTGTCTTATTGAATGAATCTGGTAAATTGTTGATTTTCTGGTGTGAATCCAACTTGATATTTACCAACTATGCCCACTGTGTAAACTTGCAACCTTTCGTAGAGAATATTTGCTAGTATTTTGTAAGCAGTTGTTTACAGGGTTATACCTCTATAGTTGTCACACTGGAGCAATGTAAACGGGCATATCACGCCTTGAGACCATTCACAAGGCATGGTCACATTATGCCAAACAAGAAGTAAAAGCTTATGCAGTGTCTGTAGTAGGGCATCGCCACCATTCTTGTAGAGCTCACTGCAAATTTGATCAAACTCCTGGTGATTTATTAATTTTAAGCCTTTTTAATGGCTTGTGCAACGTTTTCGATGGTAGGTGGTCTTTCGTTTTGGGTTGAAAGGATTCCAATCATTTCGATTTGCTAGTGTGTTATCTGCTTCTTCGATATGATGGCCATTAAATTTTGCATCGAAAAATTCAACCCATCTGTTTAGGATTGAGGCCGTATCATTTAGGATGTTTCCTTCTACATCCTTACAGCTCCTTATTCTTGGCTTAAACTCTTTGCGCATTTTGTTTAGATGTCTGTAGAACTTTCGAGTTTCATTTTGATTTCTTAGAAATTCTGTGCTTTCCAATTGCTTTTGCTCAAATTGTCTTTTTTTTCTTCTATGTAATCGTTTTCTTCTCTTCTTAGTGTCCGGTATTCTTCCTTTGCTCTTCTTGTGCATCCAGCTTGATTTGTCTTTAGGTATGCCCTGTTTTTGTTATCTGTTGCTTCTTGGCACTCCTTGTCAAACCATTCGTTTTCTTTAACTGGTTTGGTTTTCCCCAATATTTTTGTTGCTTTCTCAGTTATTATGTTTTTACATTTTGTCCACAGTTCCTCTACGTTTTCTCCCACCTCCAGACTCTTCATTTCTTCGTCCATTGTCTCCTATACTCTCTCGCAACGGTTTCAATGCGCAGATTATCAACATTAATTCTGTCTTGTTTCGTGTGTTTATCTTCTTTAGGTTTTGATATTCTTCCTCTGATTTTTGCCATTACAAGAAAGTGGTCACTGTCAGTGTTTGGGCCTCGGTAGCTTCTGACGTCTATGAGATCGGAAGAGTGCCTTGCATCTATGAGGATGTGATCTATCTGGTTAATGGTTTCGTTATCAGATTTTTAAGAAAATTTTTAAGAAAATTTTAAAAATAAAATAATTATATTACACTCTTTTTAATTTGAAATTATTAACAATATTTGGATTAATAAATGTATTTAAGTATAAATTTTATAACTCAAATAATACCTAATGAACACAAAACAAAATTGATGTTAATAAAACATTATTTATTATCTGCACAAAACCGGACTTTCAGGAAAAATCGGTAGACGGAGCAACACTGTCGGCGTGCCATATACGCTACTACAAACCGCTGAGGAGAAGTAATCCAGTGGAACAAATAAATTAGTTATAAAACATCGCGAAGTTATAAAGAAATTTACACTGGTTAATTGCAACGCAGAAAATCTTAGTATTTGTAAAAAATCCTATGTTCCGGATTTATAATTCCAAATGTGTATAGTAACTGCCAAACGTTATACTGATAAACATACTATATAAAAATGAATCACTAATACATACCCAACGTATATACAACATATTATACAAAAGCAAGAACAGCTGGAGCCTCGCGCTCACCGCGCGGAGAGAAACCGGTTTTCATACGTGCGTAGATGACGTTAATAAAATAACTATAACTTATATTCTAGTGGGAATTTCTTTTTAAAATTTTAGGAGGGAGTTTTTGAATGTAAATGGAAGCGATTTATAAAAAAAAATAAAATTGATTTTTTGAAAGTTTCGCATGAAACTGTCCCCTTAATAGTTTTTTGATGTAATCATTTATGTTTTGTATTTCTAAAATTTCATTAAGTATGGCTAATTGTTTGGGAATGTGATCTAATTTATTTGATAATAGGGCATTGTTATCATTTAACTTTTTAAGAAGTAAGTCGAATCTGGTGTTGAAGGTTTCGCCATAAGAGATTTGATTGTTATATTTTTTATTATTTCGTTTTGTTTAAGCTCGACTGCAGCGAGATGAGATTTGAGGAGTTCGAAGTTTGAATCGTCAGGATTGCCGGTAATGTATTTGATAGTCGTACCTAAGAAGTTGAAAAGACCTCGTTTTTGTATTCTTTTTCGTGTGATTTTGTGTAAGTTATCTTCTGCTTCTTTTAGTAGGTGAATAAATTGGTTTTTTAGAAGTTGTATCAAGGGTATGTTTGGTAAGACGTTTGTCGAAGTTGTCGCTACTGTTGGATAGTGTTTGTTGGAGTTTGTGTAAGTCGATCTGTAGTATGTGTTTATGGAAATGAGTTATGATTTTTGAATCTACTATTGATTCCGTATAGTAACCATTATTGGGTATCTCCTGGATTTTGACCAGTGCTTGCAGATGTTGAAGGGCCATCCTGTAAAGAGGATTTTTTGTAGTGTTTTCTTTGTCTTTTAACGTATTTTAAGTGTGTACTAGTTTTGTTATTTTTTGCCGTTAGGCCAGTGATTTATGTTTTGTTTTGTGAAGTGGGGGTTATTGTCTGATATAGAGGGTCTAGTTTGGGTTGAATTTTCTTTTTCTTCGCGTAAACTTTTTGTGTGATTGTAGGTATTTCTTCTACGTCTTTGTGTACTTTTTCTAGAACTTTGTCTCTTCTTTCTTTTGTTTTTGGTCAATAAATGGAAGTAGTTCGTTTTTATGTTGTTCATTATAAGTTTTATAGATAGGTAGGTCAAAGTCAAAATTAATTTCATTTAGATAAGGGCCGTAAAGTATTGACAATGGTGAATAACCTGTAGAACTGTGAATGGATTGATTGTACGCAAGGACAGCTTGTGTAAAGGTGTCGTCTAGGGAGTTTTGCGGATTTTGTGCCTTTAATGTTCTAATTTTTTTTAACAGGGTTGAATGGAATCTTTCGACTGGGGAGTTTGATGAAGAATTGTTAACAGTGGTTGTATGAGTTTCGATCTTGTGTAGATTTAAGAATTCTTTGATAACTGAGGAATTGAATTCTTTTCAGCTGTTGAATACAATTTTCTTGGGATGGTTATGGTGTGAGAAATAATGTCTAATTTTGCTTAAGATTGGTACGGAGGCTTTGTCTGGAAGTTTGTAGAATTGGGCATATTTTGAGAATGAGTCGACTAATGTTAGGTAATAAGATTTATTGCATTGTAGTATGTCTACATGTAAAATATCAAATGGTTTCTGTCCTAATAGCGGACCTAACTGAGGTAGTTTTTATGGTTGGCGTTCATATTTGTTTTGTAAACAAATATCACATTTGTAAAAAAAAAATGCTATCGTGGTTTGCATTGAGGGTCAGTAAAATTTTTGTTTTAAATGTTTATATGTTTCAATTATGCCGTTGTGATTCATAACATGGTAAGTTTTTGTACATTCTATTTGTTTTTCTTCGCTTTCTATATCTTGTAAAAGTTCGCAGAAATTTGCTTTAACAGTAGTGTCTATGTGTGTTCTAAAGAAATTACATATGAAAGATTGGAAACAATGTGGGGTTTTTATGCCGAATTTTGGCTTGATTTTAAAATTGTTTTAAATGCGTCTTCAAGACAATCTTGCCAATTTTCAGTAATGTGAATGGAGTATCTATGTTTTTTAAATATTCTTTTATAAGTGACGTATTTTTCGCTGTTAGGTATAATTATTATTTGATTAGTTGATAAATTTAAGGGTTCTTCTGATATAGGTATGCCATAAATAGGGTCTTCTAATGAAATGTGTTGAGTTTGAGTTTCATCGATATTATTTTAAATATTTTCGAATGTATCTAAGAATTCGTCTGGGCCAAAGTCGTTAGTATTAGGTGGTTCGGCTATGATTGAAGATTTTGTAAGGGCATTAATTTGTATTCTAGATAGGGCGTCGCTAACTTGATTGTCGCGACCTCGGCGATATCTAACTTCGAAATCATAGTCTTCTAATTTTAATCGCCATCTGGCTAAACGGGATGTAGGATCTTTTATTTTATAAATGCATACTAAAGGATTATGGTCGGTTTCGACTATAAAACGGTTTCATAAAGGTAAGGTCGGAAATGTTTACAAGAATCGATGATCGCGAGCAATTCGCCTTCTGTTGTACTGTAATTTTGCTCGGCTGTATTTAGAGTGCGAGAATTATATGCGACGGGATGACCGTCTTGGGTTAACACAGCGCCTAATGCGATGTTGGAAGCGTCGATTATTAATGTGAATTGTTTTGAAAAATTAGGATATTGTAAAACTGGAGAGTTTGAAAGTAACTCTTTGCATTTAGCAAATGCTTCTAGGTAGGTGGAATTTGTTGGGTTGATAACCGCATTTTTTCTTGTACAACGTGTTAGGGGAGAAGTAATTTTTGCAAAATTTTGCATGAAGCGTCTGTAATATCCGATTAGTCCTAAGAAAGATATTATTTCTTTTATTGTTTTGGGAAGTGGATATTCTCTAATCGCTTTGAGTTTTGCGGGATTTGGTTTGACTCCTTCTGGGGTAACAACGTGGCCTAGGAAGGTGACTTCTTTTGTTAAGAATTCGGATTTGTCAAGTTGGACTTTTAAATTGGTTTCTTGAAATCTCTGGAAAATTTGCGATATGTGGATGAGATGTTCTTGTAATGATTTGGAAAATATGATTACGTCATCTATGTAGACGAAACAAAATTTGTGTAGAAAGGGGTGTAGAATGTTGTCCATTAATTTTTGGAAAGTTGCTGGACTGCACTTTAGACCGAAAGGCATTCTAAGAAATTCAAAATAGCTATGGGGTACAGTGAAAGCGGTTTTTTCTATAGAGTCGGGATGGACTTCTATTTGATGGAATCCTTGGGCTAAGTCTAGGGTTGTGAAATACGTGGCTTTACCCAAGTTATCTAGAATTTCATCTATTTTTGGGACAGGGTATTTATCTTCGATTGTGTTTTCGTTTAATTTTCTATAATCTATTACTATGCGAAATTTCTTTTTGCCGGAAGCGTCAGTTTTTTTTTGGGACGATCCACACGGGTGCTGAATAGGGGGAGATTGAAGGTCTAATAATATTATTATCAAGTAATTTGTTTATTTGTCGCGTAATTTCTTCTTGCATTGCTTTGGGATGTCTAAAGTTTCTTGAGTAATTAGGGTTTTCGTCTTTAGTCGTGATATGATGATTTATTTCTGATGTGAAAGTTAGTTTGTCTTTTTCGTCGTAAAATATGTCTTTGTATTTGTGGCACAGTCTTAGTATTTTTTCTTTTTCTTCGGGGTTTAAGTGTTGTGTGCGAATTATGCTAGGGTCGAAATTGGAAGGTATGTCGTTGGTTATTTCGTAGTTGTTTAGATTTTTTACATGTATGGGTTTTATTTGTATTGGATAATCAATAGTGATGTTATCGATGTAACCGTTAGTAACATGATGAATGGATTCTGGGAAGATTTCGTTATTTATTCTTGTTTCGGGAAATAATATTTCGCCTTGTTCTATGTCAACGGGTATTTTGAAAGAAAGTGTTTGAAAGAGTATCTCTATGTCGTAACGTTGTAGTGTTAATGTTTTATTTGTGTAATTTAAAATGGCTTGAAATGAATCTAGATAAAAATTTCCTAATAAGATTTCCAAGATCTTGGGTATTGTCAGGGTCAACGTAATATTGTGTCTCCTGAGGGTTATAGTAATCTGTTTCGTGGTAATTTTCGAATGAATCAGGGCAGTTCTCTGATTCGACGTTAAAGTTTTGGGTCCATCTTGTCATGGGTCGTGCTTCTGTACGAATTGTTTCTACACCACTCATTGGTCGAGGGTTGTAAGATTGAGGTTTTTGTGTTGTTCGAGGAAAGTTCGAGTTTTGGTATTTATTTGTCGTGTTTTTGTGGAAATTTGTGTTTGAAGGTCTTGAATTGAATTTATTATTGTTGCGAGGTGTGGCAGGATTTCGATTAAAATTCGTGTTAGTATTTTGAGAATTTTGTTGATTAAAATTTAAGTTAGAATTTTGGGGAACTTGTCTATTGAAATTTGTGTTGGTATTATGTGGTATTGGTCTAGGTTGATATGTCGGTTTTGGTTTCACTTTTTGATTTTTAAGAAAGTTCATATAAGAAACTTGATTTCGGTGATTATCATAGGATATACACTTTTGTAAAGCTGTGTCTAGCGTATCGAGTTGGAAGTGCGAAAGATATTCGCAATAGGGATTGTTTAACTTGTAGAAAAGGTTTTGAGGGCTAAATTTTTAAAGTAGGGTGATTTAAAAAGCACCGTTTCTGCATTATTATGCAAAGAAATATGTTGTAATAAATCGTTTAAATGGGTAGTTATTCGTTGGTAGTAGTCGTCATATGTTTCATGTGGTTTTTGTATGGTTGTAGTTAGTTGAGTGACTAGGATTTCCTCAGATCTCCTGTCGCCGTATTTAGCTAGTAAGGCTGGTCGGACATCTGTCCAAACAGTTTTATTTGAAAAATTTAGGTAGTCTCTCGGCTCGCCTTTTATTCGTGAAAGAATATTTGCATTTAATACAAATGCTTGAACTTCTGTTGGGTTTTTGGCCTGCTAAAAATTCGATTAGTGCATCTACGGATCTAATAAATGTCGATAGGTTTTGACCTGTTGTGTATTCGGGAAGAGTCGCACACAGGCTTGAAATATCACCGTTTGAAATGGGCATTTTATCCTCTATAATCGGAGAAATTTCTTGGATAATAGGAAGTCGATGTAAAGGTCTTCTACCGCGAAGATGATTTCGTTCGGATTGACAAAAGGATAATATTAAGTTTAGTTTCAGTTAACTCAACAAATGTGCTCATAAGTAAACATGAAAAATAAAATAAAGGAAAAACTTACAGGAATATTATAAGCAGCGTCGCTGGTTTATTCTGCATCGTTTTCCGGTTCGTGGGTCCTCTACCAAACAACTGAAGTTCTACCAAACAACTGAAGTTGACCAGGAATCTTGCAATTCTGTGTAGAGATCCTGTTCGCAGCGCCAATTATATTTTCTCACTTAGAACACTTAAAAAAAAACTTTATTTTTTGAAAGTATACAAATTTACAAACTATGCTTAAATAATGTTAACAATTATAGTTGAACGTAAGCTAGCAAGTGACTCTAATATAATGATCTATTTTTTTATTTCTAGCTGTATTTATAATGTTTAAGGTAATAACTTATAATATAATGGTGTTGTTAGCTTCCGTCGGTGTGGTCTTGGCGGAGGTCTCGTGGCGTATTGCGTTGCGTTTGTCGAGGTGTTATGGTTACGTTTCTATATACACATGAGATATAAATTTACACATTTATAAGCCAGAGACAGAAAGTAACAACACATATTATTAGGGGATTCCCTGATATAATAACGCGTAGTTTATATGATTATATAGGTGTTCACCACGCTGGACGGGATTCACGCAACTCTATAGTAGTTTGACTTGTTTATTCGTTGTGAACGAAGACATTTAGTGTATGCCAGTAAATAAGTTAAATTTTTGCAATCCTACCCTTTAAATATGGACAAACGGAAAAGGATCAATCTAACGATCAATCAAAAACTAGATTATACAAAAGATGGAGTCTCGAACGTCTGTGTCTCATATGTGATCAATTTGGCATAAAAATCAACCTGTTTCGAAAAAAAAAAAAACAAAAGCAAACTATGATGTAGCAAAGAACAGCAATCTAAGAAAACGAATGAAATTGGATCGTGAAACTTTACTGGAAGAAGCAATCTTTCTCATCGTTATTTCAATGTTGAGTTAATCCAGTGATGAAAATCTTTCTTTTGCAAAGGATGTGAGCATAAATTCTTATGTATGAAGTGTTTTTTCGATACCCACAATTGTACTGTGCGCAAGTGATAGGCGTGACCAATTATGGTACACAAAGTCTATGATAACAATATTACTTTTCTATATCCAGGAACTGTGTGTACCATTTTTGACACAGCTATCACACATTTATTTTTTACAATAAAAAACTCATTTCATATTTTTTGTATATTATGTAGTACATTAAAATAAAGTATTCTTAAAAAAAAGCTGTTAGTCTCTGGTAGGCAATTGTTAAACAAATTAGATGAAAAAATAATTTTCCTCCAGGCAATTGTTAAAAAGTTAATTGTTTATAAGCAAGAAATCGACAAATTTTTGCAAGATTATTTTCCAGTATTTAAATTTTTTTTCCTTCATTTTTTAAAATAATATTAATAGAATAAATCTTCTTCCTTTAGAAGCTACCTGTACTATAACTACATAATTTTCTGAATTATATTGTTACAAAAAAATTTAATTGAGAATAAACAAATTAAATAACTTTTAAACTATTTTACCGATCGGATCCTATTTTAAATACTACATGACCCAACATTCCGTGCAATATGAAGGACATAAGTTGATTTTTAAAAAAGTTATTAACGTTTATAAAAAACAGAAATTAGCCATCCGTATTTTAGCAGTTTACAAAATTTCGACCAAGCTCTTAGATACCAATTAAAATCAGCTCAAGAAAAATTCTCAACAATTTACCCCTATGGCAGAACAAGAAGAGGGCTAATTAATGGACTAGGAAGCAATATTTATCCTTCATTTTTCTGTTCTACATGATAATTTCTTTACTTATTATCATTTATTTCCTATACCTACCGCAAATTCTACTACAATCATTCCTCCTGAGCTATATCTCATCAATCTTCCGCCCAGATGCGAATTCAAAACCCCAATCCAGAGTTACATAAATTCAAGGACAATTAACCCGAAATTATGGAACCATAGCCATAACCGTTTTGGATGACTCCTTTATATATCTTTATTACAATAATCTGCCTCTAAATATGTTACAGGTATAAAACAAATAACAAAAACCCAACTCCAGCCACGAAGCTCCAGAAGAGGACAACCCAACAGTTCTGTTCGTCCCTCACAAAACTTCTTCAGGGGATGGAGTAGTTACAGTACAATGACCGCTACCATCCAATAAATTCTACCACGTGGATTCCACATGGGACTACCGCTCGATCATTCTGGACTCAATTGCGACGTATTGGACTGCAAGATCAGCAATTATAAAATTATAAAAACACCATGTAAAAATCAATATTTTTAGTCTGATTTATAATTTAGTCTGAATTTCCAGAACATCAACTTTATAGTTCAAATTTTCCTAACACAGCTAATAATACGAAACCCATTCGGAACTGCTCGATCTTTCATAGGCGTCAACATGGTGGAATAATCAGAAAAATATAATCATCATTATATTGGAAATTTTAGAATTATATTGATTAAATAACCAAAAACATTTATTATTATTAATAATATAAATTTTATGAAATAACTCTTGAAGTCTAGTATTCCACAAAATAATAATTTTAATTAAATATATTAGACAATTGTACGCAACTGATACGGAAATATATCAAATATTATTGACAGTTCAGTGGGTGGCAAAAGTGTATAACATGTTGCCGGTTTTTTAGAGTGGGAACTTTGTTTATTTTTTGATTTGTTACACAATTTGATCATAATATAATATATATTAACAAATTGTATTTATAAATGCATTTTAAATTTAGATTAATAGCTTTAAAAACTAATTATTGTTGTGTATTGCGATTGTGATATGCCAAAACAAATAAAAAAAAACAAATGAACGTTTTTGTTATTAAAGCCCTAAAAGAGGTAAGTTTAAAATTTAGAATATATAATTTTGTATTAAAATGTTTTCTTATGTATTTTAATGTATTGCAGTAGTCTAAAAACTGTTATTTACTGTTAATATAATAATTTGACAAATAGTAGACATTTTAAAAATTCCTCACGTACTAACTATTGTGATGTTCTGGCAACGCTGTGGGGTTCTGACGACGTAAATCTTGAATGAAGTGCAAGCTTTTTTTATCTGAAAAATGCTATAGGTTTAGATTACCAAAAAATCCAGTAGATCAATTATTAAATTTGATCGGTAACCAATTGCATCCTGTAAGCAACAAAAATAGACCCATAGATGTGCGACATGATACTAAGACTTCCAAGATAAACCCACTTCGCAATCGAATTTTGTACATCGACGCGCATGACGTCAATTGGTGATAAAAGTCACTTTTATCACCAACCTTTTATCATCACAGTCGGTAAAACATATATGGAAAGAAAGGGGTTTTTATTTAAATATTTAGAATATTAAGGGATGTTAGGTAAAATATCTGCAATTAAATCTTAAAAATATGTTATATATACAGCTCTGTTAGCCTAGCAATGTAAACTAAAATTATATAAAAAAGTAAGAACTAAACATCCTTTTGCAAATGCAAATTTATATACAATGGATTGATTTATTAAAATAAAAATTTAATACAACTGATAAAATAAAATACACTGTAATAATTTACAAGTTTATTTAACAATTTATTTTACAATTTTTAATATTTTCCTCTTAACTTTTGATGTTTCTTTAATATATCTATTCAATTTTCTAATTTAAAAATATAATTTACACCTTTACTAACATTACATCTGAACACAGCTAAATCCATTAGCGATTTTATATAATTCTTGGTTAATTTTAATGACCCTTTGTTAAAATTGTTAAAAATATGGTCCAGTTCACTACATTTAATTAGAAAATCTGGATATGGTTTAAGTAAACCTCCTTCGGAAAGATGGTTTACCCAGTAAACCGATGTCAACGTACAAGATAAACGATAAAACAAAACTAAATCTCAAGGTTAGTAGATATTTAAGTAGATACTTAAATATCTACTAACCTTGACTAAATCTCACAAAACTCCATACAACACAGAACATTTCTGGTGACATTTGTCGCCAAGTGACGTCACACGACTGATCGCGTGCGCGTGGGTTTATCTGTAGTTTATAGTATCATGGATGTGCGAAGTCGATTGTTAATTGCTCTTCATTTTTATGCCACAGGATAGTTTCAAATATGTATTGACATTGACCATGGGCATTGACAATTATTATAATATCAAACATTATAGGTTATGTATATGATTACAGCATCGAGTTAGAATCTATCGAGAAGTTAAGAACATACAATAAAAATACAAATTTTTTGTATTAACGTGTGTATTAAAAACGGCGTAGGTAGTTGTGGCTAACGATAATACCAATATGGCGGTGGGATCATGGCCGGACTCAATAATATTAAAACTACTGTAAAATATGACTAGTTATTTAGAAGATTTCATCATTTTTAATAAATTATGATTTATTTATCCCGCGGTAAACACTAAAAACACGGTATATTATACATAAAGATAAATTAATACTGTCAAATACTATTAATTTATTCTCTGAAGTACGGGCCATTACTTTGTTTACATATTTGTATACTAACCTGTACAACGTTATTTCTGAAGATTTTTTTATTAACATTGCTTCTGCTACTGCAACTACGTTGAGAACAAGAAACCATTATTATCCACTATCACAATATATTATTACAGTTTCTATAAAAGTATTATAAAACTAAAAATATTCAAAAACAACAAACGTAAACAAACATATACGATCTGTCAAAAGTGTCAAAACAATATTAACAATATGGCCAAACTCGATGGATTACAGTGAAAAATAGACTAGTACTCACTATTCTGCGCAGACTTGCGCACTTCATTTGTATTTATTTCTGAATGTGTGAATGTATTATTGGTTGTGAACATTTTTTTATAAATTAATAATATAATTACTTCAATCCATCTATTTAACCCGTTTGATAAATTTAATAATGTTTAAATTATAAGAATAATCCTAAAATTAATAGTAAATAATAGCATATCAAAATTAAAGGTTTTTTAAAATAGTTTTAAAAAGTATTTAAAAAAATACTTTTTGCGCATTTTTTCCAATAAAAATTTGTTATTTTATATACAGGATGTTAACTGATTGAAACATTGGTTATATTATAAAATTTTTGGATTCTGCACAAAATTCCCAGAACTCTGATATATTGCATGTTATAGTTTTTATTAACTTATTTTAGGATACAGGGTGAATAATGAATAGATCACTTTCTGTGTGTCTCCTTATGACTTGAAAATGTTCTATACCTAATTTCAATAAAGAAGAGTGAGTTCATTTTTGTATCTCAACTTGTTTTTAATAATGTATATAGTACTCTAAGATATGTACCTATATTCTTTTAAAATATAGTAAAGTATTTACTATTAATTTTAGAGTTATTCTTATAATTTAAATATTATTAAATTTATCAAACGGGTTAGATAGATGGATTGAAGTAATTATATTATTAATTTATAAAAAAAAATGTTCGCAACCAACAATACACATAAACCTCATTGTCATATTCGGATGTGGACACAAATGAACTGCGCAAGTCTGCACAGAATAGTGGGTCAGGCTCTAGACACTATTGAAAAATAGTGCGATGTGCCTGGCCAAACATTTAAGAGGTGGAGGCAAGAGAGGTGTCAACGAGTACAGTCTGTAGAAAATCATTACACTTTGAATTTATTTGACGAATAACTAACTGTGGATTACAAGTAGTTATTGAAACGGAATAAAATTTATTCTAATAAATTTTATTTGACCATTAACTATTCAGTGATTTATTTGTTGTTGGTGAAACCGGCCTTTAAGTACTGATTCTTACTTGAACACCTGGATCGGTAAACCCTAGGTCAAGTTCGTCAGAGCATTCAGAAACTCTTAGGACAAAGACATGTCGAAAATTGGAAGACTGCTAAACATAGTTTTCGGTTTTACTTGACAGCAAATGAAGAAGGAATTAAGAACAAGCTAAAAAAACAAGTATGTAAACAGATGTTTTTAAGTACATTAAATATTGGTGAAAAGCAACTGAGATCATGGACCTTAGTCAGCTCAAAGCTCATCGGAGTTGTCGGAGAGTTCATTAAAAAGCATAGCAAAAGAAACCGAAAAAAACAGGGGAAGGCTTAGAGGCCTGGCTCAACTTGTTGCCTAAGGTTGAGTCACACTATTGCTGTTCTTTATCAAGCAAATTGTATCTAGAGTCCGTCTGGAGCAGCTTTAGAGAAATGCATACGATGTACAACAAAAAGTGTACCACTGAGAATAAAAATGTTGTATTATGGGCTGCTTTTCAAAAAACTTATAAAAAGTTAAATTTAGATATCTACATACCAAAAAAAGACCAATGTAATGAGTGTACTATGCACAAACATGGGACCATTGATGACGAATCTTTTGAAAAACAGAAAAAATGAAAAATGCGAATTTAGAAAAACAATCTGACAAATGCATTGCTTTGGAAAACAGAGACATCAAATGCTATAAAGTATATTTGTAGCTGTTCTCCTTGCGCCTCGTCTAAATGCATCTGCAAACTATTATAAAACAAAGTGAAAGGTACATAACCAAGTTTATTTTAATCAAGCAACGAAGCAGGTACTTTGTTATGTATGGCATGAGGCAGCAGGAGGACTTGAAAGTGACGTGTTTGCTACAATTGCTACTACCTTTATAGAGAATTAAATTATGAAGAGCACTACAACAAAAATTATTATTTGGAGTAATGGGTGCTTTGCATTTCTACCAAAATAGAAATACAAAACTGTCAAATGCCCTACTCGACTTGAGTATTAAACAAAATATACATAAAACAAAAGTATTTGGAAGTGGGACACACACACATGGAGGTGGACTCTGTTCACTCAACAGTAGAAGCAAAACTTAGAAACTGTGTCATTAGAAACACAGGTGTTTGTCCCTGCTGATTATATACATATCATTAATAATGCATGAATCCATAATCCATACCAGACATACTATTTAAGCGATGACGATTTTTTCAAATTTGACACCAGTTACTATAGTAGTATTAGACCTGGAATAAAAGTGGGAGATCCCTGTGTAAACCATGTTATTTTCTATCAATATACACCTGAAGGTGTTATAAATTATAAGCTCAACATGGGCGATCAGTGGGCACCATTTCCGAAATGACCTAAATGTTCAGTGGCCACAGAGCGCTTAAAATTATACCAAGGGCCTTGCCCAATTGAAAACTCCAAGTACCTTCACTTGCAGGAGTTAAAAGAGCTAATCTTTCAGGATTACCGAAATGTCTACAGTAAACTAGCACACAAGTAGAACACAAAAAACTCGTATTAGTTTTTGTAATCCATATGTATTTATATTTAATTATTTATAATGAAATATAAGTTACTATTAATTTATAATTTTATATTACGAACTATTTTTTTAAGTTTTATATTTATTTCTTACTCAGCTCTTTGTATCTTATCCAAATAAACAATTTTCTTTTTCAAGTAATGATAAGCATCCCTGTACTATGTATATGTAAATACTATAAGTTTTATTAAAAATGTTTTTTTTCTCCCAAATCGACTATTTTATTTAAAAAGATGATAAAAAGATTCTGGAGTATGTCAAAATAGTGGGCTAGTGGCCAACATTGGAGTGCAAATGGTTGTATGTCAACTTAGATTGCACAATTTACCAAATTTAGTCAAAACCACTATAACACTCCTACTCGAAAGTCAGTTCAATTACAAATTTAAATTGAAAAACAAATCAGAGATAAAGGGAAAGTATGAGATGGTTTTTTGTCCTTCCTGAAAACTTCCAAGGTGTTGACATACCACCTATTGCAGTTACCATAACAATATTTAACTGTATTAAAATAAACGGCCATTGTTCGAAAATTGTAAACATTACCTATTTAATTAGATTCATTCTACCTTGAAGCGATAGGTCTGTAGTATGATTATATGGCAAGCATAGCGGAGTGGAGGGTCTACAATATCATATTAACGTATATGTTAATATTTACGTCTCTTAAGATTATTTGGACTATTAATAGCGGCAGGTGACAGGAGGAATATTTGTGTTTTCAACAATAAATCTGTCGGAAGAACTATTATGACATTGTGAGCGCAAGAACTAATGTGACTATACTAACCTTTTTCAGATTTTTTGTCGTCTTCAAATGGTTTAAGCTTATTTTCATGTTGTTCTATTTCAGTAGTTATGGTATATTTCTTTAATTCTAAAGAATTATATGTATCATGAGTACTTTGCCTATTGGATTCTTCCTGAATTTCACGTTTAAACCCATCCAAAAGTGCATCATCCAAGTCATTATACTCTGTTTTTATTTTACACGTTTCCTCGCAAATTTCTTGTTTTACTTCCATTTGATTACACTTAATTGTTGTAGGTATTTATTCCAATAATAATTTTACGCCCAAAAAATGAAATCACTATAAAATAAAAATTCAAGAAGGAAGCGCAACTGCGCAACACACTTGACGTCACTCGACACTCAGAGTTAGTTTACATGGTTTATTACGCATCGAGCAAATTGTCTTATTGCTCGATGATTATACGTCATTGGTTTACATACATAAATATTTACATCAGAGAACAGAGAACTACGAACGCAGAGACTACGCTACGACACTTCTTTGATCTTGCCAATGAGCGCCAATGAGTGAAAATGACAGGAAAGCAACCACATCCAGCTAACTAATAGTCAGTGGGCATATCACACAATATAAATTCTTAAATAAAATTGAGCATTTATGTTGACTTTCAATAAATATGAAATATCAATTGTGTTTATCGTATTATACTGAAATTTGGAAGGTACTGCGTCATGCACTAATGTTTTTCTTTTATTTTTTTTTGACAATAAGATTATCTTCAAAATGTAGTTCACAAATCCTATAACTATTATAAAGTATATCCATTTTTAAAAATAAATCTTCTCGTCTGCAAGCTTCTATCCACATTTTGGCACAACAAATTTTTAACAGAATAAATTTTAAACAAAGAACTTTTTGTATTTATAAATAATACTTCATTACTTACAACTATAAGAGTATTAGTATATTCTAAGTAGGTATATTGTAAGTAATGAAGTATTTAACTTTTGTCAATATCCCATCTTAATAAATTTCCAGTTTTCTCCTGATTAAGTCACAAAATTGTCACTAAATATTGAGATATACAACAAATAATGTTTTAATATTTTTTATTTGTAATTCCCATTTAAATATTTATTCCCTAAATATGTTGTGTACTCCGATCCATATATTTGATCTTTGTTATTTATATTTAACGAATTAAACATTGACAGACAACTTTTGTATATAGCAAAAAGTAGATGAGCATTTAGTTTTTTCATAATTTAATGTAAGTTTGTTTATTTGCAACCATATTTTAATTTTGAAGTCTTGTTCTGTTGTAATTTTAAGATTTTCCCAATTATCGGTCTAATTATGTTTCCAACAATTTTTAGTTTGAGCATTTTAGGAATTTCTTTGCTTCGTTTAAATCAAATATTCTCGTGTATAAAACCCTCTATATATTTTTATTTTCTAAAAATACTATATTCGTATTGTTGTCTGCAAGCGCTTTCACACCAGTAGGCCAACATCTGTTGATTTTTTGACCTGAGCCTTCGGAGACAGTAAATTTAATGTTTTTATTTTGAACTATCCCTTGGCAGACCAAAGTTTATTTTTTTATTGCTCCACTTAACGAGAGCTCGGACGGACACGTCGGCGTCGGCTTACTGATCGAAAGTCAAATTAATACTATTATGTAATAACTAATAATAATTACAAAGCAATAGTAATTACCTGTTATTATTCTTAGGAAATCTAAATAAACTTATTCCTTTTCCTGTCACAGATGAACATCCGCGAAACGCACAACAATAACCAGAAGACATTTTAAATACTTATAAATTAAACTTTTAACTATAAACTTATATATTTAACTTATATATTTTAACCATAACTATAACCAGCTAACTAATAGTCAGTGGGCATACCACACAATATAAATTCTTAAATAAAATTGAGCATTTATGTTGACTTTCAATAAATATGACCCCCTCTGTGGCTCAGTGGTAAGAGCGCCTGCCTTTAAACCTAAAGGTCGTGAGTTCGAATCCCACCTGGGTGGAAATTTTCGTTTATTAAAAAAATTAATAAATGAAAATAATTTCTATCCTTGTGTGATCGGTACACACCGAGGGACCGCAGACGTTCGGATACAATTAGCGTCTCTTAGCAAAGACAATGACTTCGACTTTGCTAAGTATCAAGACAATTACTCTACACACACACACACACACACTACACCTCAAATTGTAAGATTGGCGAATGGATTTAGTGTCCGCAGTCATTTAAACACAAACAAACAACAACAACAACAATAAATATGAAATATTGCACTGAAAAAATAATTACATGCAGGGCCGGCTTTTGTTGACATTCTAAATGGTGTAATTATTTTTGATTTACAAAAGGTTGCAAATACATCGCACAACCCAAAGTAATGGTGAAAATCGTATTGATGGAACCATAGATGAAAAATACTTTTTTGTTTATTCTGATGTTGGCATTGATAATACACCGATTCTTTTTGGCTTGTGTTGATACAAGATATAATTTGTTCGTCGTGGAATTTCCTAATAAATTATCTTTCGTAATATAATCGAAAAATAACAAAGCCATTGTAACTGCCACGGAAATTTCACAAACTCTAAAAATTCCAATTCTCTTTGGTGAGACTGAGAAACAAGAAACTTTATATTGATATCGATTGT
Source organism: Diabrotica balteata (assembly GCA_918026665.1). Taxonomy (NCBI): domain Eukaryota; kingdom Metazoa; phylum Arthropoda; class Insecta; order Coleoptera; family Chrysomelidae; genus Diabrotica; species Diabrotica balteata. The sequence continues at coordinate 49,578,469 of OU898281.1, forward strand.
TAATGTCTTGGAAACCTATTAAAATTATATTTTTCCGTTAAAGTCGAATATTGGAGTAAACGATATTCGACTAAAACGAATAAAAAATGTGTTCGTAGTTCTCCGATATTGGTGCAATGAACAATGAACATTACCCTTAGCATCGAACTATATGTTTGTCACTTAGGTCACATAATTATTGCAAAAGTATTACCATCTCTATACAACGACTATTTAAATTCTTACGTGACTTTTTGAAATAAAACACACTAATTTTGTTCTACAGATTTTATTAAATAGGTAAAAATATAAAACAAAAGGTATTCACTTTAAAATTCAAAATAATAAAGTACAAAAAGTGTCAATACCGCAACTGTCAAATAAGTGTTACCAATTTATACTAAAATTTCACCTTCGTTCGAATACAGTTACAGTGTGATCCGAACAAATATTCTTAATAAAAGCGATTTATAATGCATTTATATAAATTAAATGAAACATATTATTGTGTATTTCTTTAAGTTAAGATAAAGAGAAATCTTTAAATATTATTTCTACGCGTATATAATAAAATATGTCTAGTGGCTGTAATGCTAGTGTACTCGGCAAAGTGATTCTAAAAAAGAACACACCTACCGCCTAAATATTCCGTATTGGTATCATGTGACGTCACGGGCTATGACGCCGATGATGTGCATCGGTATATAAATTAGATGAAGTATGTAGATGTATTGTATAACTAACTACACAACACAAGATTGTGCGAGTTTGACTAAATAAATATTCTATTAGTGCTTACTGCTGTTTTTGGATTTTAGGGCCAATTTTTAATAGTAGTTCTTTAAACTTTCCTTCAGACATTCTTAAGTGATTTTTATATCCTTCTATATCCCCCAAAGCAAGTTCTTTTAGCAGAGTTTCTGAAACACCCATATTCGTTTCTTCTTTTAATCCAATTTCGTATCCAGAAACGACGATTTTTTATGTTCTTTATTGCTTACTTACTTACTTACTCCGTGGCGTTACAACCCTTCGTGGGTTTTAGCCGACTCGACAACATGCCTCCACTGTTTTCTGTCTTGAGCAACCTCCATCCAATTCTCCACGCCCATAGTGCTTAGGTCTCCTGCTATATTATCTCGCCACCGGAGACGAGGGCGTCCGCGTGGTCTCCTTCCAGTTGGGACTTCCTGCCACACCAGTCTTACTGTTCGTTCGTCAGAATGTCTTCTGAGGTGTCCTGCCCATTGGAGTCTTCTGGACTTTATTTCTTTTATGATGTTGGCGTCTGGGTAAAGTTCTTCAAGCTCTTTATTAGTTCTTATCCTATATTGTCCTGATGTTTCATCAAGCACCGGACCAAAGATCTTCCTTAGGATTTTTCTTTCCCAAACACGTAGTCTCTCTTCATTTGCCTTTGTCATCGTCCACGTTTCGCTTCCATACATCACAACGGGTCGTATGATTGTTTTATAGACCTGTATCTTCGTACGTCGTGTTAGTTGTTTTGATTTTATAAGGTTTTGGAGGGCAAAAATACATCTGTTGCCGGCCTGAATCCTGTTGTTTATTTCTTGTGATCCGTTATTGTCTTCAGTTATTGTTGTTCCAAGATACTTGAATTCCCTAACGCGCTCAAAGTTAAAGTCATCGATGGTAATGTTCTGACCGATTCTGTCTCTGCTTTGGTTATTGCGGCTCATATACATATATTTCGTCTTGTTTTCGTTGATTTGGAGCCCCATCTTCTCTGCTTCCTTCTCAAACCTTACGAAAGTCTCCTTCATCCTTAATCGCGTGTTTCCTATTAGATCTATATCGTCTGCAAATGCCAGTAGTAAGTTTGGTCCTTCTCGATGAAATACTGTATTCGGTTTTTCGATTCTTGCACTTCTGATTATGTGCTCCAGAGCTAAGTTGAAGAGTTGTGGTGAAAGTGCATCTCCCTGTTTTAGTCCATTGTTTATTTCAAATGTCTCCGAGTATTGTTGTCCAACTCTCACCTTACATCGTAACCGTTCCATACACATCCGTATCAACCGGACTAGTTTTTTTGGAAAGCCAAGTTCCTGCATCGCTGTCCACAGTCTGTCCCTACATACTCTATCAAATGCTTGTTTAAAATCTATGAACATCTGATGAAGCTCACGATCAAACTCCCAGCATTTTTCCATTATCTGTTTTATTGTGAATATCTGGTCAATTGTAGAGCGGCCCGGTCTAAATCCGCATTGATAATCTCCAACAATTTCTTCTGTGTATGTTTTGGTTCTTTCTAGCAGGATGTTTGCAAGGATTTTGTAGGTGGTGTTTAGGAGTGTTATTCCCCTGTAGTTAATACATTGCTTTTTGTTTCCTTTTTTGTGTATTGGTACAATAACCCCTTCTTTCCATTCATCTGGCATTGTTTCTTCTTGCCAAATGTCTTGAATTAGCTTGTATATCGAACTGTACAATGCTTCTCCTCCATGTTTTAAGCACTCTGCGGGTATACCATCGCTACCTGGTGTCTTATTATTTTTGAGTTTTTTAATTGCCTGTATTACTTCTTCGTATGTCGGGTATTGGTCTTCTATTTCAGCTGTATGTACCTCTATGTTTGATGTACTTCTGCTAGATTGGTCATTCAATAGTTGATAGAAGTATTCCTTCCAGGTTTTTAAGATTTCCTTGTCATCAGTGATAAGCTGTCCACTGTCGTTTTGAAGAAAGTTTCCTGTTCTTGCTTGGTACCCGGTCTTGATATCTGAAACTCCTTTAAAGAACTGCCTCGCTTGTTTGTTCTTTCTTTTTTCTTCTATTTCTCTGATTATTTGTTCCTGATACTCTCTCTTCTTCCTTTTCATTAGTTTTCTTGTCTCTGTTCTTCTTTGTCTATACATTTCATTGTTGTTGTGCGAGGGGCTTTGTAGCATGTTCCTTCTAGCCATATTTCTTGCTAATATGGAGTTCAGGCAATCATCATCGAACCATTTTTTTGTTGTTTTCTTTTTGTGTCCTAGTATTTCATCTGATACGCTTGTCAGAGCTACTTTGATATTTTTCCAAGCTGAGTCTATGTTGTTATAGTTTTCTGTCTGTGCTAGAGCGATTTTTATAGCCTTTTGAAATTTCTGTTCTGTCTCCTTATTACGTAGAACTTCGGTATTCCATAATTGTGTTGGTGTATTCTTGTGTGTTTTTTTGGACGCTATTCTTGTCCTTATCTTCGCTTTTACAAGAAAATGATCCGTGTCTCCATCAGCTCCTCTTAGGCTTCTTACGTCTAGACAGTTACTACCCCTCCTGGCATCTACTAGAACATGATCAATCTGATTTCTTGTGACGCCGTCGTTGGAAACCCATGTTTGTTTGTGTATATTCTTGTGTTCAAACATTGTCGATTTTATTAGTAGATTGTGGGATGCTGCAAAGTCTATTAGCCTTGTTCCATTATCGTTGCTAACATCGTGAAGACTATGGTTACCTATTGTTGGTTTGTACGCTGCTTCCTTCCCAATCTTTGCATTGAAATCTCCTAAGATAATATGCATGTCCTGTTTAGGTAAATTATTTATCAGTTCCTCTAGTTTCTCGTAGAAGTTATCTTTTACATGCTCTTCCTTTTCCTCTGTCGGTGCATGGGCAGCAACTAGGGAATAGTTATGTAGTTGTCCTTTGATTCTGATATAACAAAGTCTTTCATTAACGGGTTTGAAAGTTAAAACTGACCCCACAAGACTTTCCCTGACTATAAAACCAGTTCCGAATTGATGTTCTCGTTCGCTTCCGCTGAAAAATACTACTGATTTATTAGTTTTTAGTGTACCTTCTCCAGTCCATCTAATCTCTTGTAGAGCAGTTATGTCCATGTTTCTGGATTCAAGTTCTTTGACCACCTGAGTTAGGGCTCCAGGCCGATATAGGCTTAGTACGTTCCAGGTTCCTATATTCATTGTCCTTTGTCGTCGCTTTTGTCGTCTTAAAAGATCCGTCCTTATCCGAGGCATGTGCTTCGTTTTCATAACTATGTTTTTTTACAAGAAGGAATAGTTAGTCCCTTGCTTAACCCTCCTCCTTTCTCATCCTGGACTTGGGACCAGGCAACGGCGGAGTTCTTTATTGCGTCTTAACATAATTTTCCTGAGTTGCTGAATCAGTAAACTACTAATAACATTTATACTTTCGCGTATAACTTCGTCTGGCGCCATTTTATTAAAACTACTTTGTTTAAAATGTGTGAACAACAAACTTGACCGATTTTAGTTGATCCACTAAAATCGAACAGTGAGAACGGGACTTTCGGCCCTCGGTAATAATGTAATCTATCATTATGCGTTTAAATTTTTTAAAAATATTTGTTAGTTTTCTCAGGATTCGAAAAAAATGAATACATTTAAAAAGCATTGGACCGAAATATTGCGCATACGCTCTTGAAACAAATTTCACACTCATAAGGATTGTCTCCAGCGTGCATCTTTACATGATTTTCTCTGGTGTGAACTTTCATGTGATCAGTTAAACGATCTTTTCGAGCAAACTGCTTAAAACAAATTTCACACTTATGAGGCCTTTCTCCAGTGTGTATTCTTAAATTAGCTTTGAAATTACCTGTTACAGAAAATCGTTTAAAACAAATTTCACACTTGTAAGGTTTTTCTCCAGTGTGCGTTCTTAATTGTAGTTTCAAATATCTTGATGTAGTTAAGTGCTTAAAACAAATTTCACACTCGTAAGGATTTTCTCTAGCGTGCAACTTTTAAATGATTTTCTCTAATGTGAATTTTCATGTGATCAGTTAAACGATCTTTTCGATCAAACTGCTTAAAACAAATTTCACACTTATGAGGATTTTCTCTAATGTGTGCTCTCAAATGTACTTTGAAATTACCTGTTACAGAAAATGGCTTAACGCTTTCACTGCGAATTTTAGAGTGTGTCGCGCCTAAGAATCGGCATCGTTTTTTGCTAATTACTGTTTTTGGCAGTTGATTAAACTTCGTTTATAATTCAGTGTGTATACGGGGCGTTTTACTGATTTTTAATGCCTATCCCCAATAGGGGCCATGGTCACACGGCCTAAAACTTTAGGTCCTGTGCTAACGGCACCAAACAGGATCGCGCAAAAACTTGAAAATGATAAATTTAGTCAAACACATAATTGTTATTTATCATTTATTTGTTACAAAAAAATCTGGAAACTCAAAACTATAATAAATGTTCTGAAAAATCATAAAGAACCACGTATGGCCACTCTCAAAACACTCACCAACGCAGAATCCTGACTGTTCTAATTCTGCTAAAAGTTCTTCTTCAGTGAGTTTGTTGGAATTTTATATGTCACTTTTAAGTTTTTTGGACGTTGAAACTACGTTAATCAGGAACTGTGCAAAAGACGAAGAAATTATCAATTCTCGATACTTAACCGACAAGCTCACAAAGGGACGGTGTGATTTACTGCCTTGCTGAATTTGTACAGCTTCTTTAATACTACGACACGAGGTACCTCGAGCGGGGCCACGAACACTTGGAAGTTAACCGACGTGGCCCACATCGGGGTCATGCGCATTTAATGTGTTAAAACAAATTTCACACTTGTGAGGTTTTTCTCTAGCGTGTGTTCGCAAATGATTTTTTAAATTACCTCTTTGAGAAAACTGCTTAAAACAAGTCTCACACTTGTAAGATGGTGCACAGTGTGCACCCTCAAATGTATTTTTAAAGTACTTGCTGAAATAAACTGCTTAAAAAAAATTTCACACTTATGAGGCTTTTCTCCAGTGTGTGTTCTCAAATGTGCTTTGAAATTACCTCTTACAGAAAATCGCTTAAACAAATTTCACACTTGTGAGGTTTTTCTCCAGTGTGCGTTCTTAAATGTAGTTTCAAATATCTTGATGTAGTAAACTGTTAAAAACAAATTTCACACTCGTAAGGATTTTCTCTAGCGTGCAACTTTTAAATGATTTTCTCTAGTGTGAATTTTCATGTGATCAGTTAAACCACGTTTTCGAGCAAACTGCTTAAAACAAATTTCACACTTATGTTTTTCTCCAGTGTGAACTTTCATATGTTCTGATAAATTAATTTTTCGAGCAAACTGTTTTAAACAAATATCACACTGATATGGTGTTTCTCCTGTGTGCACCCTCAAATGTACTTTTAAATTACTTGCTGTACTAAACTGCTTGTGACAAATTTCACACTTATGAGATTTTTCCTCCACTATGTGTTCTCAAATGTGCTTTGAATTTACCTGTTACAGAAAATTGCTTAAAACAAATTTCACACTTGTGAGGTTTTTCTCTAGCGTGTGTTAGCAAATGATTTTTTAAATTACCTGTTTGAGAAAACTGCTTAAAACAAATCTCACACTTGTAAGGTGTTTCTCCAGTGTGCACTCTCAAGTGTATTTTCAAATAACCTGATGTAATAAACTGCTTAAAACAAATTTCACACTTGTGAGGTTTTTCTCCAGTGTGCGTACTTAAATGATATTTTAAACTATTTATGTAAGAAAACTGCTTTAAACAAGTTTCACACTTGTAAGGATTTTCTCTAGTGTGAACTTTCATGTGAACAGTTAAATGATCTTTTCGAGTAAAGTGCTTAAAACAAATTTCACACTTGTGAGGTTTTTCTCTAGCGTGTGTTAGCAAATGATTTTTTAAATTACTTGTTTGAGAAACTGCTTAAAACAAATCTCACACTTGTAAGGTGTTTCTCCAGTGTGCACTCTCAAGTGTATTTTCAAATAACCTAATGTAATAAACTGCTTAAAACAAATTTCACACTTGTGAGGTTTTTCTCCAGTGTGCGTTCTTAAATGATTTTTCAAAATATCTTTACGATAAAACTGCTTTAAACAAGTTTCACACTTGTAAGGATTTTCTCTAGTGTGAACTTTCATGTGATCAGTTAAATGATCTTTTCGAGTAAAGTGCTTAAAACAAATTTCACACTTGTGAGGTTTTTCTCTAGCGTGTGTTAGCAAATGATTTTTTAAATTACTTGTTTGAGAAAACTGCTTTAAAACAAATCTCACACTTGTAAGGTGTTTCTCCAGTGTGCACTCTCAAGTGCATTTTCAAATTACCTGATGTAATAAACTGCTTAAAACAAATTTTACACTTGTGAGGTTTTTCTCCAGTGTGGGTTCTTAAATGATTTTTCAAAATATTTATTTTAGAAAACTCCTTTAAACAAATTTCACATTTGTAAAGTCTTTTTCGAATCACAATTTTCATATTTTTATTTAATGATTTTCTTTTAGCATGTAGATTCACATAATTTTCTTCGTGAGATGAATGTCCCCTTAGTGTCTCCATAATTTCCATCTTGTTCTCTTGAAGATAATCTAAAAATCAAACTGATTATAATCTAAACATTTGCGTACAAGAGAAAATAAATATAAAAACAAAAGAAATGTAATAATCAAATTAAAGGTTAATAAAACGCAAGAGAATACAGTAAAACATCAATATAACGGACCTCTATTTAACGGACAAAAACTCCGGTCAAATGTAAAAATAAATAAAAACACCTGTTAATATTATACATGCTTAACCCGTCCCATACCTCTGTATTTTAGAAAGAATTTCAATAAAATTTAGCATAAGAGGACACATTTCTAAGGCCGGCTTCACACATTGGATTGATACATCAACGGCAACAGTGGAGTCACTGCAGGCAAATCACTGCTTAGAAATAGAAAGAAGATTTTTTGGAATTACACAAAAAGGCGTGCGTAAATTGGCATATAGTTTATGCAAAGCAAATAATATAAAAAAATCCATTCAGCGTGGCCAAAGGAAGTGCTGGAGAGAAATTGCCTCAGGGATAAGAATGCCTCAAGCAATATTCTATGCGTGTATTAAATCATTCACCAAAGAACACGTTGTGGCATTTTTTTATTTATACGAGTCACTTTTAGAAAAAATAAGTTATAATCCAGCAACGATTCAATTGTAATGAAACCGGTTTCATCATTATGCAACATAAACATCTGAAAATTGTGAAAAAAAAAAACAAATTGGCGCAATCACCCCAGCTGAACACGGATCTTTGTTAACATAGTTATGTGTTTTAGAGTAATAATGTGTTTTAGCGCAATAGGCCAATATAACCACTCTTTTTAATTTTCTCCAGGAAGAAAATGAAAATGGAATTAATGAATGGCACCCCGCCTGTATCAGTATGCGTGTCATGTATCTGGCATTCACAAGAAATGTTTGTCGATTGGCCCCGTCATTTTATTAACATAACAAAGTCCAGCGCTGACAATCCAGTGGTTTTGATCCTTGATGGTCATTACTCCCATACAAAAAATTTTGAGGTAATAACTGTAGCGAGAGAAAACCACACACACATGATTTGCCTTCCACCTCATTCGACACATAAAATACAGCCATTAGATGTGGCATTTATGTCACCGTTTAAAACTTATTACACGCAGGAGATCACAAACTGACTTGGGCTTAATCCAGGACGTATTGTAACAGGCTATCAAGTAGAGGAACTTTTTGGAAACGCTTATATAGAAGCAGCGATCATGGGTACATCAATATGGGTTTAAGAAAACTGGTATGTTTGTCCTAAACAGAAAAGTATTCAATGAATGTGATTTTGTCGCAGAAATGCAAGAAATAGTTGAAGAAACAAAGTAGAAGAACAAACAGTTAATGAAGAAGCAGTGAAAAGGGAAACAGTCAATGAAGAAATATCAGAAGGAGAAGTAGTACAGCAAAAACGATTCTATAAGAATGTACCAGAAGAAAAATCACCTGAAAATCAGGTTACTCCTGCTGATTTGATGTATGTTCCAACAGTTTCTAAAAATATCCTAAGAACAAAGAGTACAAGAAGTGGCAACGCTGCCATTGTAACAAACACTACACACAAAGATGCATTAGAGAACAGCATTGAAAAAAGGAATGATCTTTAACTTCTGGCGTTAAAAGAAAGGTAAAGAATTCAAAAATAAATAAACAAAAAAAAAACCTGCCAGCAAAAAAAGAAATTGTCAGTGGCCAAAGAAAAACCAAATAAATGTAAACGAGGATCTAAAAGAGTAGTTCTTCATTCTTCAGATTCAGCCCCTGCAGTAGAGTATCAAAATTCAGATGTAGATGAGCTGGTAGAAAACGTTGAAGAAGATGCCGTTTGTATTTTTTGCGAAACTCTATATTCTGAAGCATTCAGAGGCGAACAATGGGTGATGTGTCAGGGCTGTTTTAAATGGGCTCACGTTGAATGATCTGAGTGTGAAAGAGACCGGTATATTTCTGACTTTTGCTGTGATAAATAGATTTATTGTGTGTTATGTTTAGTTAACTAGGTTTTTAATTCATTTAAGAAATAATACCTTTTTGTTAGATGCATTTTTTTATGTCATTTTCATAAATAAATAGTTTTAATCCAAAAAACCCAAAATTATTGAATTTATTTTGAAATTTTACATTGCAAATGGTACCCCATATTAGTATACCCTATGCCTCTAATATGGGATACAAAACCTTTTTTAAACACTGCCTATTTCCATTTGTATTTTTTTTTTCGTGTCTATTACTAAACGCTTAAAAAGTGTCCAAAAAACTTTTTTTAATAGAATTTATAGATTCAATTAACTATTCCTCTAGTATTGGTGCATTTATTGGTAGATTATCGCTTTTATCATAATTAAATTCTTGTAATTCTTCTTTGGTTTTAAATTGTAAAAACTCGAGAACTGAGAAAAGTTTTCGTTGCTTGAATATGACTCTTAGAATGAAGCTAATACATTGGCTATTCCAGATTTAGATGTATGAATTTTATTATTATATTCTAAAAATCTTATTGATGAGTTTGTGTGGCGTCCCGAAATTTTGATAATTTGTTTCCACACTATTGCTGCTGGAGTAGAACTGTTTATTGTCGATAAAAAATGTTTCTACGATTCCTTTTTTGCTTCTTTTACGACTTTTCTACTAATAACCCTTAACTTCTTATATTCTAGAAGATTTTCTTGTGTTTTTTGGATTCATTGAATGCATCTGTGAGTCTTCTTTATATCATCTTGACAGTGATTGTTCCACCATGGTATTCCAATACGATTTCTTACTATTTTATTTTTCCAATGATATGATCTGCTGCGGAAGATATCACGGAGGAAAATTTATTTACTAAGTCGTTTATATTGTCATGCGGGGGTGGATCTGAAAAATATTTAATTGATTCTCCACAAATTGTGTAAACGGTGGCCAATCCTCTATTTCTGTATTCCATCTAGTGTATGGTTGTATGGCTTCCATACAATTATGTACTAGCTTCCCAAGTTATGTTTTGTACTAAAAAAAGGTCTACAATAGATAAGTCAATACAGCTAGTGTTTCCAGTAAAAGAATTAAATCTTGTTGGAAATCCATCGTTAAGTAAGGTAATATTGGTGTTATTAATGACCGTTTCTATTATGTGTCCTATTTTGTTACATCTATTAGATCCCCAAAGTGGATTGTGTCCATTTAGATCTCCTACTATAATCTTAGGCGATGGAATTTGTTCTATAATATGAGTTATCTGTTTTATACTTATATCAGTATTCGGTGAAAAATAAATGTTAAAGATATTAATAATTTTTGGAGTTTTTATGGTTACTGCTACTGTGCGCAAGTGATAGGCGTGACCAATTATGGTACACATAGTCTATGATAACAATATTACTTTTCTATATCCAGGAACTGTGTGTACCATTTTTTGACACAGCTATCAAACATTTATTTTTTATAACAAAAAACTCATTTCATATTTGCTGTATATGTAGTACATTAAAATAAAGTATTCTTAAAAAAAAGTTGTTAGTCTCTGGTAGGCAATTGTTAAACAAATTACATGGCTTATTTAACAATTTAATTATTTAAATATTATATATTCGTAATTTACACAAAAAGTACATACAAATTAAAAAAAAGGTCTAAATTCATAAACAAGAACCAGATATACAGTTAACTGCTCCTTCCAACACCGCCGCTCCCGCGAGTTTCAAGGCCGGCTAAACCGCTCTGACGAGATCTAAAGAGATCGAAATACGTATAAGCGGCTTGCTGCCGCTCTGTATTGAAACAAAAATCTAGTACCGTCTTTATATATTTTTTTGTTTGTTTTTTATTTTTAAACATAAAATACGAAATTAAAATTAAAAAGTTTAATGTTTGTTTGCACTCAAGTAACCTATTGAATTAAAGTTTAGTGCCACTAAAGACAATTGAACAGATAGATCAAGAATTAGATTTATTTGTCAAAGATATTCAAGATTCAGCATGGGATTGCACTCCCATACTGAAAACAAAGTTAAAGCGAATAACTACCCTAAAGAAATTCGTGAATTAATAAAAGAAAAAAGAAAACTAAGAAGAAAATGGCAGCAAACGAGAGCCCTCGAGAGAAAACTAACCTAACCAGCAACAACCTAACAATGCCATCCAGCAACTTAAAAGAGAAATCCAGAAAATTAAGAATGAATCTATTAAATCTTATCTGGAAGAGCTAATAAACGACAGTAGCACAGAGTACTCACTTTGGAAAGCTACAAAAAGAATTAAAAGGCCAATATTACATTCTCCTCCAATAAAACTAGAAGACGGTAGTTGGGCCAGAAATAATCAGCAGAAGGCAGAGAGATTTGCTACTCATCTAGAGAACACATTTAAGTTGCAAGATGACCAAGACGATGACCAGGATTGGCCCGAACCAAAGCAAATAGATGAGAATATCAAGCCAACTTCCCCAAAAGAAGTAGCTGAGTTAATTAAAGAACAAATCGACCCAAATAAAGCACCAGGTTATGACCTCATTGCCAGAAGACTGCTAAAAAATCTACCAAGGAAAGCTATCGTAAAATTAAGAAATTTAATAAATGCTGCCTTTAAACTACAATATGTTCCAGATTTATGGAAGATAGCTGAGGTGATCATGATACCAAAGCCTGGGAAACTCCCCAATGAGGTGACATCATATAGACCAATATCACTCCTACCTGCGATGTCCAAGGTGTTTGAAAAACTCCTCCTGCGAAGAATCCTACCAATAATTGAAGAAAAGAAAATAATTCCAGATCATCAATTTGGATTTAGAAATAAGCATTCGACAATTAACCAGGTGCATAGAATAATTGCTATAATTGAAAGACCATTAGAGAAAAGAAAAGTCTGTTCTGCAACCTTCCTAGATGTGGCACAGGCGTTTGATAAAGTCTGGCATAAGGGTTTGATACATAAACTTAAATCATTCATGCCTAAACAATATTCAAATATATTACAATCATATCTAGCGAACAGACATTTTAGAGTTAAACAAGAAGATGCATACACTGATCTCAAGGATATTGAAGCAGGTGTTCCACAAGGGACTGTATTGGATCCAGTCCTATACCTAATATACACGTGTGATATACCTGAACTAGAAGACGACACCATAGCTACCTTCGCAGATGACATTGCTGTCTTAGCAGTGAGTGACACCGTCGAAGAAGCTACAGAAAAACTACAAAATTCAATAAATAAAATCCATGAATGGACCAAAAAATGGAAAATTAAGCTGAATGAGAATAGATCAGTCCATATAAATTTTACCAATAAGACAATTAATAATATTCCAATTAGAATAAATGACGTCCAAGTGCCTATTGCAACATCAGCAAAGTACTTGGGGATCACTCTTGATACGAAACTTCGCTGGAAAGCTCACGTGAAGAAGAAAAGAGAAGAACTAGGCATCCGCTACAAGAAAATGTATTGGTTGATGGGAAGGCATTCCTCTCTATCCATAAATAATAAACTCCTAATCTATAAACAAATACTGAGGCCAGTATGGACCTATGGCTGCCAACTCTGGGGTTGTGCCAAGCCTAGTAACATCGTAGATGCGCCTTGGTACGTTAGGAACAACGATCTTTACCGGGACCTTAAGATGGAAGACGTCAATCAGATAATCAAGAAATTTGCAGGGAGCCATGAACAACGACCCCATCATTATGTAAATGTCGAGGCTATCCAGCTCCTCGACAATTCGAACCTAGAGAGAAGGCTCAAAAGAACAAAGCCTTTTGAACTGCTATAGTGAGTGAGTGAAAAGCACAGCAAAGTGTTAAGCGAGTATGCATGCTAAATTTAATGCTAGTTATGAGAAATAATAGGAAAGATACTAGTGAGTAGACACCTAATTTTCATTAGTAATTTAAGTTAGAAACAAACTGATAATTGGTCCTACTGACCAGATTTTAATGTATGTAAGTACACTTCAGTGTCTTTAGAGAAAAAAAAAAAAAAAACAAGTAACAGATTAATTTACCGTTAAAAAAAGAGAAAAAATTCCTTCACGTTAAAATTTTATCTAGAAATTTTATCTCTTGCAGTAAATACATGAAAACTTATCTTGCCCGTAAAAATAATATAATTTTGAATATTTAAGTAAAATTTAATTTTTTCCTGTTGGCAAAATTACTAAAATTCAGGTATTGTACTTTACAGACAATATAAAAATAAATGTTTCTCTTATAGACGAGAACAAACAAAAAATAGAAACATAAGAAACATATCGTCGTGGTAACTGCAATAGGCCGTATGTCGAATTCATATGAATTTTGGTTTATGTATTACAAGTGATCGATCACTTCAGTCATTTACACAACTTCAAAAGGTCTTAGGTCAACAGCTCAATAGAAAGTCGATATAAGGTCAAGTTTCAAAAAGTCGAATAGTTTGACAATGTTATTTGGTCACTGCAAATAATCTTATGTCAAGCTGTGATCAGAGATGCTGCCAAATATAAGTTGAAAGATTACTAATCATAATATAATATATGTACTTACAAAATATAGAGGTAAGTTATTTCACACATTATTTCTTCTTTAAATTTGAACTTGATATTTTATTACTGTGGTTATTCGTATGTAAAATTTTTTTGAGGTTTTCTGTAGATTTGCAACGTAAACTTTGCTAGAAAAGTCAACTTAATTAGTGATATTTGTTTACAGCTATTTAATTTTAATAATACAATGTTACTTGCTTTATACGATCAATGCTTATAGCAAGATATAATCAATTCAGATTATTTTTATGCTCCCATATTTGACGAACTTTTTGCAACTGGTAGTTCTGCCTATGATGTTGACATACGACCAATTGCATTTATTTCATTGTTACAGATTACGTTAAAGTTTGTTAACTTTGAAATAAAAATGAGTGGAATAGGAAGCTGTGGTCGACTGCTTGTAGATTTGGTTACTACCAATAATTTGTGCAGGAATAGTTCTTTTATCATTGAGGATGAACCCTTTCAAAAAGACTGAAAACATTGGTTCAGAAGTAGTTGTGGATTTTGCTACAGATATCATTGATTCTGAACAGTCAGAACAAATGATAATGAGCTTAGGTGCAGCAGAGAAAAACAAAAATTGTTTTCCAGGTGAGGCCAAATCTAGTAATACTCTGGACGTTTTGAATTTTGATAAAGCTTTGGATAAAGAACTCAGTGATGTTGAATGTTTGATGAAAGACTTAAGTACTCATTCTGAAGACTCTTACTAACCACCTGGATTGGTAAACCCTAGGTCAAATTCGTCAGAGCATTCAGAAACTCTTGGGGAAGAATCAAGTGATAGTGTTGGAGTTAGAACAAAAAGAAAAGGACAAAGACATGTCGAAAATTGGAAGAGGCAACAAAACGCTAAACTGCGTTTGTTAGGAGAGTCCTATGTAGGTTTCCAAAGGGATAAAAAGACAAAAATCATCACCAAACTTCAGAAAAATCAGAAAAAATGGGGCCACGTTATCAAGGACATATTACTCGATGCAATAAGGGAGGCCCTAGACACGGTTTGAAGTGTAATTAAATAAGCGATGACTAACGCAGTTCCATACTTTTGACATTTTGGGCAAAAACCAGTTGGGAATTCAAAAAGATATTTGTGCAGGAGAATGTGTTGCCAACAACGTAAAAATATCGAAAAATGGCTGCTAACGTGCCAAAGAAAAAACATAGTTTTCAGTTTTACTTGACAACAAATGAAGAAGGAATTAATAACAAGCTAAAAAACAAGTTTATAAACAGATATTTTTAAGTACATTAAATATTGGTGAAAAGCAACTGAGATCATGGACCTTGGTCAGGTCAAAGCTCATTGGAGTTGTCGGACAGTTCATTAAAAAGCATAGCAAAAGAAACCGAAAGACCAGGGGAAGGCTTAGAGGCCTGGCTCAACTTGTTGCCTAAGGTTGAATAACACTATTGCCATTCTTTATCGAGCAAATTGTATCTAGAGCCTGTCTGGAGCAGCTTTAGAGAAATGCATAGGATGCAACGAAAAGTGTACCGCTGAGAATAAAAATGTTGTATTATTGGCTACTTTTTAAAAATTTATAAGAAGTTAAATTAAGATATCTACACACCAAAAAAAGACCAATGTAATGAGTGTATTATGCACGAACACGGGACCATTGATCACGAATCTTTTGAAAAACATATAAAAATGAATGATGCCAATTTAGAAAAACAATCTGACAAATGCATTGCTTTGAAAAACAGAGACATCAAATGCTACAAAGTGGACTTTTAGGCTGTTCTTGCGCCTCGTCTAAATGCATCTGCAAACTATTTAACAAAATTAATGGTACATAACCAAGTTTATTTTAATCAAGCAACGAAGCAGGTATTTTGTTATGTATGGCATGAGGCAGCAGGAGGACTTGAAAGTGACGTGTTTGCTACAAATGCTATTACCTTTATAGAGAATGAAATTATCCAGAGCACTACAACAAAAATTATTATTTGGAGTAATGGGTGTGGATACCAACATAGAAATGCAAAACTGTGAAATGCCCTACTCGACTTGAGTATTAAAAAAAATACGGGTGTGGCAGTCCAGTGGGACTGCCAGTAGTAGTTATACTTCTATACACGCGTTCGCCGTTACAAATTTATATGGCAGTCAATCTGCACAATCAATACATATTAAATGCTATAGGTAAGAGAGAGCAGAAAGAGAAAAAGAATTACATATATAGATATATTGTGCATCGTTTGCTGTATATAAACATTTGACCTGTAATAGGAGTATGGTAAATGAAGGATTGTATCAATATTTTAATGAAAATATATATTTTTATTTTCATATATGTATAAAAGGAGGTGAATGCAAAAAAATTTTTTACACATACTTTACAGTAAAACCCATTGTTTATTTTCTTATTAATATAAAAATTACAATACAATACACTTCAACATAATTCAATATAATAATACAAATCAAATTAAAATGCAATATTCATAAGTATTTAAAACTGCCAATATACATAACTTACTTTACAAAGATGAAAATAAAAAACTAACAACTCGGATTATGTTGTAAATTTTCATTTTATTTTAAAATTTAGCATTTTTGCGTATATTACATATATTTAATAAGATTAACGTGAGGTTTTTAAATATTTCAAAAATAAAAAAGGAAATTCATATTGGGATTCGAACTCATATACACCAACATATAAACCAAACACTTAAAAGAGTTGCCAATTAGACATGACACTAACAGATTTCAAAATTGACAGTTCTCGGTGATATAGTGATTATTATGAAATACAAAAGCCTAAAATAATTATGAACATTTAATAAATAATACAAAACATATCACATAAATAATAATATTAATATATATATTATATATATATATATATATATATATATATATATATAATATTAATATATATGCAAAAGGAACATTTTTATTTTCGAGAGAGAAAGAGGAAGAAAATATATCTTGTTGGGGATACAAGATATGTAATGGTTCTTATGTTATAGTTAATGGATTTTGGGAACAGCTATGACCTTGAAAATGTCACAAAGAATATAACTAAATCTTTTTTCTTACTCAGACTCTTTAAAGTCTTTTACAATATTTTAGAATCGAAGATATGTAATTATATTATTAATGTATTGGATTTTGACAAGAGCTATGCATTATGCCTATTTAGTACACAAGTTTATGTGAAATGTTCAATGTCATAGCTGTTCCCAAAATCCATTACCTCTACATATGTAATGGTTTCACAGATTCACTCTCGTACAAATTTCCAACGTCCAGCGCACATATAGAAGTATAACTTCTATGATAACAAAAATGTTATCATAGAACAAAAGTATTTGGAAGTGGGATACATACACATGGAGGTGGACTCTATTCACTCAACAATAGAAACACTTAAAAACTGTGTCCAAGTTTTTGTCCCTGCTAATTACATACCTATCATTAATAGTATATGAATCCATAATCCATACCAGACATACTATTTAAACTATGACGATTTTTTCAAATTTGACACCAGTTACTATAGTAGTATTAGACCTGGAATAAAAGTGGGAGATCCCTATGTAAACAATGTTGTTTCTTATCAATATACACTTGAAGGTGTTATAAATTATTAGCTGAACATGGGCGAACAGTGGGTACCACTTCCAAAACAACCTAAATGTTCAGTGGTGACAGAGCGCTTAAAATTATAGCAATGGCCTTGTCTAATTGAAAAGTCTAAGTACCTTTACTTGCAGGAGTTAAAAGAGCTAATCCCTCAGGATTACTGAGATTTCTACAGTAAACTAACACACAAGTAGAACATAAAAAATTCGTATTAATTTTTGTAATTCATATGTATTTATATTTAATTATTTATAAATTTATAATTAAATATAAGTTACTATTAATTTATAATTTTATATTAGGAACTATTTTTTTAAGTTTTATATTTATTTCTTACTCAGCTCTTTGTATCTTATCCAAACAAACAATTTTCTTTTTTAAGTAATGATAAGCATCCCTACAACTTCTACTCTTGTAGGTACTATGTATATGTAAATACTATAAGTTTTATTAAAAATGTTTTTTTTTCTCCCAAATCAATTATTTTATTTAAAAAGATGATCATAAAATTCTGGAGTATGTCAAAATAGTGGGCTAGTGGCCAACATTGAAGTGCAAATAGTTGTATATTAACTTAGATTACGCATTTTACCAAATTTAGTCAAAACCACTATAACACTCCTAGTTGAAAGTCAGTTCGATTACAAATTTAACTTGAAAAACAAATCAGAGATGAAGGGAAAGTATGAGATGGGTTTTTGTCCTTTCTGAAAACTTCCACAAGTTTTGACATACCACCTATTGCAGTTACCACGACGACATTTAACTGTAATAAAATAAACGAGCACGCCATTGTTCGAAAATGGTAAACATTATAAAATTAGTTTCATTCAACCAAAGAATATAAATAGACCCTTAATATTCTTTGATTCAACTTTGAATCGATAGGTCTGTAGTATGATTATATGGCAAGCAAAGCCGAGTGCAGGGTCTATATCATGTATACATTAATATTTACGTCACGTTAAGTTCATTTGGACTATTAATATCAGCAGGTGACAGGAGGAATATTTGTGTTTCCGACAATAATTAATCTGTAGGAAGAACCACAGTATACGGCTTACCTTTTTAAGCAATATACTGTGGTTTTGGAAGAACTATTGTGACACCAAAGAATATAGACGCTTCGTCTATATTCTTTGGTGACACTGTGAGCGCAATAACTAATGTGACTATACTAACCTTTTTCAGATTTTTTGTCGTCTTCAAATGGTTTAAAGTTATTTCCATGTTGTTCTATTTCAGTAGTTATGGTATATTTCTTTAGGTCTAAAGAATTATAAGTATCATGAGTACTTTGCCTATTGGATTCTTCCTGAATTTCACGTTTAAACCCATCCAAAAGTGCATCATCCAAGTCATTGTTCTCTGTTTTTATTTTACACGTTTCCTCACAAATTTCTTGTTTTACTTCCATTTGATTACACTTGATTGTAGGTATTTATTCCAATAATAATTTTACGCCCAAAAAGTGAAATTACTATAAAAATTCTAGAAAGAAACACGTATCAGTGGAAACACACTCAGTTAGTTTACATTACAAGGTCATGATACTATAACAAACAACACATAACAACAACAAGGTTAGGTTAGGTCACAAGGATCTACAGACCGAGAATTTGGCATCCAAATTCCAATTGCTTCGCGCAATCGTACTTGTTCGTATAGTCGGCTGGAGTTACAAATTTGCCAAATTTAAATGTATAATCGTTTCTACTCATTCATATTAATATTATAATGTATAATATATTAAAGTTTTTAATATTGGTAATATTATTAAAGCTTTTAATACTATTTTTTAATATTAATAATAATATTAACTAATTAAATATTGCGCCTTGCTTAAAAAAAGTACGAGATAAATAACTCGTTTTTTATATCTTTACGTATGCTAAGCTGGTTTTGCCCATACTGACTTTCTAATTACCTACTAATTTGCATAACAGTCAGATATTGTACCTGGTCATAATGCTGTTTTAATATTAGGATTTTCATTTCGCTTGTTGAAACTTCATCGGATATTAATTTCTTGGAAATTTATATAAGGCTCTGAGAGTACTAAATCGGAATACTTGAGTATTGTTGAAAAAAACTGAAATTGAAGGTACTACACAATCGAAGAGCTCAAAAAAATTAAACATTTCCGGTATTCTTTTTCCAGATCGTATTTTGTTTTCGAGATATATTTAAATTTGGGAATTTTTTATTATTTTT
Source organism: Diabrotica balteata (assembly GCA_918026665.1). Taxonomy (NCBI): domain Eukaryota; kingdom Metazoa; phylum Arthropoda; class Insecta; order Coleoptera; family Chrysomelidae; genus Diabrotica; species Diabrotica balteata. The sequence continues at coordinate 49,598,087 of OU898281.1, forward strand.
CCACTTTTTTCATGTTCTTTTTTAATTTAATTTCAGTGTATAAAAGCCTTTACAATATTATCCAAATTTTATTTTTGGAAGTTTTAATCTTAAGTGTTCAGAAACAATTTGCTAGGAAATGAAAATTTGTTTTTTTTTCCTTAGTTCACAATTTGCTATAATATTTCTCATTTGATTTAATAAAAAATATTGTAAATTAATTTTTTTGAATAATTATTATAATAACGACTCACATCCGAGTAGCTTAACACAATTAAAGAAAATATAAGGAATAAGCTCACGACTCAGAACTGAGTCTTTTCTTCTTTTCGCATAAAATATTACAAATTTATTTAAAATACCCTTTATTTAATATACACTTTATTTATTCATCACAATTTAAAAAAAATACTAGTCAGCACAGCGGTTGATTTCCATGAAAATACGCTAAGCAGTGATAATGATTGCATGTACCTAAGTTAATATTTTTGTCTTTTGGTTGGTGTTATATTGAAAATTTCCCATCTCAAGGCAAATGACGTAAGACACGAAAAGGATAAAATTAATTCTATTTTTTTATGGAGAGTTTTTTAAAATGGTAATTATAAAATAATTTGTTATTAATACAAGTAATTTTTTTTATTATTTACTGAGCGTTTAGAATGTCCACTAAGCAATTTTATAAACTATTTGGAAAATAGTATTTCAAACAAGATTCTGTTTTTTTATTTTCTCTCAAAAAATAAAACAAAACTAGTTTAAAACATATATATTGACATATAAAAAAATAATTTATTTTTGCATTAAAACTTTTGCAGCTAGTATATTGGCTTCTTCTGAGGAGGGCTTCTGCAGTTTTGAAGTTTTCTCCTTTTTACATTTTTTTGTTGGGAAAAATTTTCTTTGGTGTATAATTTTTTTATTGGAAGGTGTTCTAGATGTGGATGGAAAGCACAAATTGGTCTGTTTTTGACTTCTCATAGCATCTATGGTGGGTTTTATCGGGATAACGATTTTTTGTATAGCCTTCAATTCTTCGAGGGAAACTAAATTATTTATTTGCTCCTTAAGTTGGAAAATTAATTTTTCCTTTGCTTCTTTTAAAAGACTTTCTTCTACTCTACTTGATTTGCTAACCGCATCAATCAAAGCCCTTTTCTCGTCATCGCATTCAATAACCAGGTTGTCATCATCATCTAAATAAAAGTAATAATATATCAGATAAGTAATTTATTTCAAAGTAATTACTATTTAAATGGAAACAAGCCACAATTAAAGGTAAAAATACGTTTCTTGACGTTTCAATTTCCACTTCGGAAATCGTTCTCAAAATACAAACATTAGTAAATGTAGTAATGTTTGTATTTTGAGAACGATTTCCGAAGTGGAAATTGAAACGTCAATAAACTTTTTTTTACTTTTAATTGTGGCTTGTTCCTATTTAAATAGTAATTATTTTAAAATTCCACAAGAAAATACCTTCAGAACAATAGTAATTTATTTTGTCTATAAATAAGTTTTACACAACCTGAAAAAAAAACAAAGTTAAATAAAAGTTATATATAGAAGTGTCTAGTATTACTGCCATCCATTATATTTATCAATATATGTCGATCTAATAACATAATAACCAAAGGAAAAGATCTAAAAGTTTTTCACATAGACCACGCCACCCAAGCTAGGAAAATTACCTATATTAAAGGGTACATACTTATTGTATTGAAAACTTCAAATAACAGCAGTACCTATACCAAATTAAAAAAAAAATAATTTTAGAAGAATGCATTTTTTAGACTTAAACAACAGTGTGTTTATGTCATTATACTTATTAAAAATTGGTGAATTTCCAAAAAATGTTTCAATAAAATTAATCTGTAATTTTAGCTGTTTAGAAACCATTGAATAACCATGTATATTATTTATAAAGATACATTATTTTCATATACTAAGGTATAAAAAACTTTACCTGCTAATAAATTTGTATTTGGAATGGTATTCTCTTTATTCAAATCCATTTGAGTGTACTTGCAAACTAAATGAATATGTTTACACATGTTCCATTTTATACATGAATCCAAGCATGTACAAGTATAACAGTGTATACAAACTTTGCAATCTTCACACACTAATTTACATGGACAATTTTCTTTTACCTTCTCAATGGTATACATTTCAGTGCTTGAAGTAGAGGGCACTAACCAACCATTATCGGATTTAACTACTTTATCCAGATCAAGAGACTGACTTGTAGCGTGCCTTTGTCTTAATTCATTAATTTTGGTAGAGACTTTACCTTTGTAAATCACAATAAGTCTCTCAAATAATTTGTCTTTAACAAATTTCATAATAGCACCTATTGCCTTATCTAATCTCTTGACCAATTTTCCATGTAAATAAATATGTTTTATTGTTCTGTGCATCCTTTCAATGTGCATATTGGTATTTAGGCCACAATGCAACCTAAAACAATATGCCCAGTGCTCAGCTTTACATGCATAATATTGCTCGAAATAAATTGCAAATTGCAGGGTATCTGAATCTTCCTTCAAATATTCCAGAAAATTCAATAATAATTTATTAAAAGCAGATGAATCTGTTTCTTGCAATAATGTCCTGAGCATATGATACACCTGAACCTAAAAAATGTACAATGAATTTAAAAATATAACATTTATATTATAGTTCTTATAATTTACTATCAAATAAAATTACTTTATTATACTAAAAGCTTCAACATTATATGTAAAAATATTTACTTACTTTTTTTTCCTTATTGAGCACTTTTTCTAAGTTTTTTCTCCATGCTTTATCAACATGCCAGGTGCAATACAATCTAAAAATATGTAAATGTATAACTTATTAAACAGTTACCTTTTTGTAATGTTACCTAAATTCAGCTGGCTGCATAACCTGCACCCACGATTTGTAATAAAAATCTGCCATATCGGACATAAATACTTTTGGTTTAATAGCCTTGTCAACTCGTTCTTTAATGCATTGAAAAAAAATATTCATACCAATGGAATCACTGCGATTTGTTATCAAAAAAGCTGATGGGTAGCCCTCTCGCAAATCATCCAGTACCAGGATGGTATGTAATTCAAACCCATAGGCATTTAAACCATGGGTCCCATCAATACAAATGCAATCCTCCCCAAATCGTAGCAATAGGTCTTTCTGTCCATCTGTCATTATAATCAAGAAAAAATCTTCATATTTTAGTTCAGGATTTTCTTTTCGTATAGTTTCTTGTGGTTTATATAAAAGTACACATTCTGAACTTTTCATTTCACCAACCCATGCATCAACACTTACTGCATCATTTTCATGGCGTACTGATGAATTGCATAAATTGAAACACTTCTCAATATTATACAGATCTTTTTTTGTTAAGAGATGCAGTCGTTCCAAATGAGAGTTAGACACAGAATCTCTTATTTCATCCAAAATAATTTGAAACGGAATTTTTGCAGCTATCTTTGCTGCAACATTTTGTTTTTGTGCTTGGTTTAGAAATAGATGGCCTAAATCTTGCTCTTGTTTGTGCCCCACATGAGTTGGACAAAAGTTGACAATATATTTTTTATTGTCTATTAATTTAACATTAATTCTTGCAGGACAATAAGCATTAATTTTATTTGAGCCTTGAGTTTTAAGTTTTCTGATATTCTGCCCCTTCTTTTTATATATACCTAAAAAAATTAAAATAAATGTCAAATAACCAGAATAATTTTTTTTAATTAAAAATTAAAAACAAAAAAATGGAACTCACCTGACCTATGACAATTATAGTTTGTTGTGGTACAGTTACCGATTTTTTTTGAACCATACATTTTTACAAATGATGAGAATGTTTCTTCTTCAACCTTGCATTTCCAAGATTCAAAATCTTCGGAAGTATCAAATACTAGGTAATTATTTTCAATGTTAATGAAATGGTCACTCCTGTAGTGTGAAATTACATTTTCTCGACTACAATTGGTATTTTCACACAACGCACACTTTAATTTTGTTAAGGCATTACTATGAGTTTTTTTATGAGAAACCAATGTTTTTAAATTATGAAAACTTTTAGAGCAGCAGGAACATACATAAGTTTGTTTGGTAACAGGTGCTATTTCGTCTAATTTATCTGAAAAAGAAAAAACATGTATGTAATTATTGTGTTTGGCTATGATTGGCTTAGTGTAATGTTATTGGTTATACGGTATACCTACCTGAATGCTGCCTTTTCACATGAAGTCTAAGATTGCCCAGATTTGCAAACTTTTTATTACATTCTAAGCAAGGTACAGTAGATTTAGTTTGTTTAACGTCCTTTGGTACTAGTATATGTACCATATCTAAAAAATTTATTGTATGAGGATAATATATTAAATTAGAGGATAAATTAGAGAATAAAATGATATATTACCTGGATGTTTTCTTTTCACATGTGCCGTTAAGTTTGAAGAATTCGAAAAGTTTATATAACACTTAGTACAACGATTCATTTTCTGCTTACACAAAAAACACAAGAGTTTAAATTATAAATACAAAACTATCCACAGTCAAAAGAAACCAACAGAACACACACAAATACAAAACTAAATTTATAATATTTCACAAGTCAAAAACCACACTTAAAAGTATTCACACCACCGCCACAGAATATTAGTTATACGCAAATATTCAAATTCAAACAGAACAACCAAACATCCGACACAGTGTCTCAAGTACGATTGCGCGAAGCCGTGGATTTTATACCAAACTCTCCCAAAATGTAATTAATATAGGATGGAGTTTCAAAAAGCGAAATGAAAATCCTAATATTAAACAGCATTATGCCCAGGTACAATATCTGACTGTTATGCAAATTAGTAGGTAATTAGAAAGTCAGTATGGGCAAAACCAGCTTATTCAAATTATAGGTACCTACCTATAGTCTTGTATTGAAGGATTTTAATTTATTACCCTTAGCATTCGTAAACATTTCCAAGAAATTAATATCAGGTTCAGTTTTCAATGAAACAAAAATCTTTAAGAGAATTATCACTATGTAACATACCTGCCTAATATGCTAATTCGTAATAAGAAAGTCAAATCGCCAAAACCAGCTTATTCAAATTATAGCTAAAGCCTTTTGTTAAAGGATTTCAATTTATTATCCCTAACATTTGTGGAAGTTTTTAAGATAGTTATATTTTCAAATTCGAAATTGTTATTGGGACATCAACTAACAATTAAAAGGTCTTTAGAAAATAAAATTTTTATTTAAACTAATATACTGAATGCAATCTATCTGTTGGTTGAATGGTATTTCCGAAAACAATATCCTATGCATAGTCCAGGCTTTTTTGTCACAATCAGCACACTCGTAAATTGTGTTTTTTAAGATTTAATCCATACAACATAATTCTACATCGTTTCCTGTCGCGTACTGGTTATATTTCAATATTGTTAGTGGTCTGACAACATTCCATCCTCTCTTGGTCGTATGTTGTATGTTCAGTCCAAGTATTGACAAATTAAGAAAATCCTTTTTCCCCTCCTCGTAGATTCGCCACTGACTATCCAACACTTAGGTACTCTTCATACAATTTGTATTATCTTATCAAAAAACCAAGCATTTGCAAGAAAATTGCACTTTCATAATAATATAAAAAAAACGAATTATTTATCTTGTACTTTTTTTAAGCAAGGCGCAATATTTAATTACTTAATATTATTATTAATATTAAAAAATAATACTAAAAGCTTTAATAATATTACCAATATTAAAAACTTTAATATATTATACATTATAATATTAATATGAATGAGTAGAAAACAATTATACATTTAAATTTGGCAAATTGTAACTCCAGTCGACTTAGTTCACGAACTTACAAGTACGATTGCGCGAAGCAATTGGAATTTGGATGCCAAATTCTCGGTCTGTAGATCCTTGTGGTTAGGTCAGAGATATGCTCACTTGCTGTTCTAATTTTAATTGACTTTGCGCATGTCGTCATAGCGAGACAAAGCCATGTATGTATCATACTTTAACAATGCATCATATGGCAACGTTGTTCTATTACTGTAATGAACAACTTCAGAACTTAAACTGTTAACGGTAATTATACCTCGATGCCATATCTTGCACTAAGAAGTCATAACTAGTTACTTTCTGTGAAAACGTGTTTTGAAAATTAATAAGTAATTTGTAAAATTAATTAAAGAAATATATGAATCTACGATTTGATTGTGTGTATTATAAACAAAATAGATATTGCTACAAAACATAAATTAAATATAAAAGGCCGGCAAAATGTAAAGAATTTGACCATAAAGGAAAAGCAGGTCAAACTTGAGACTATGAATATCATCTAGACATTTATTTACAATCTTTGTGATTTTTCTTTTGTGGTATTGTAATTATCTTTAATATTTTGATTTAGAATTTGTATTTTAAAATACATTTTACATCTAAAAAAAGTAATTTTACATCTTCGCTATTATTTACATATGTTGCAGCTTCTATTAAGTTTTTTAAATAATTTTTTGTTATTTTTAATGACTGTGTCGCAATACACTGCATACATCCAAAGTAATTTTTTTTAAAGACCTATCAAAAATAAAGTATTACTTTACGTTCTATTAAAATGGACATTAGTATATTATTTGCTCTGCTGTTATTAATATTGATATATTAATTCTCTGCTGTTATTAATATTAATTCTTTTTATTTATATAACTAAAATTGCATCAAACGAAAAATTTAAATTTAGTTACAAGGTATGACCACAGAATAATAAACCACAGTATTCGCTCCGAGGGTTAACAAAGTGTCAAAGCAAAATCGACTGACCTGCTCATGGTGGCGATTGCTTGAAATTTTATTAGGACGCTTTTTTCGTAGTTCTCTGGCTTTTGTGCATGTGCATGGTATAATGAACATATTCATTGTACCATGGATGTTGATTATTGGTTGATCATCATCGAGTTTAGATTCTAACTCGATGTTGATCATGTATATATAACCTCACTTTCGTATGTTGTGTTAATAAATCTTTATTAACGACAAAAAATATTTTTGTTTAACTATAAATGTCACTATAAATAAATACCTAATTAATTCTAAAAATTGTATCCGGATATTAACACTACAAAACAAAATATTTAAGTTTAACAAAATAATCCCATAAGACTCAATACAAAAACGTCCTCACAAATCCATCGAGCAAAAAGACAATAGAGGGAATGTAAAGGTAGTGGGGGCAAACATATTGTTAGACAGGAAGTGCGATCTTTAGAGGCCACATTAAACAAGGGAAGAGAGTCTCTCTCCTTGTTTGACATCAAATTTAGTTGGGTTATGTTATTGTTTGTCCCAAATGTCACATGAAATCTTATTTATATTGAAGTTTTTTAACAATTGTGTCGCTTGGAGACCAGTGGCGCGGGATCGCCTTTGTTGGAGGCAGAAGTTACAGGAGGCCAAGGCTCAATTTGGGCTGTAGCGCCATTGGAAGAAGAAGAAGAAGTGTCGCATTTTAGACTCTTATCATTAATAATTAATTAAAACTTTCTCGTCTAAGACACATTCTGAAAAATATTATATAGCTACTGTTGATAAGTGTCGGAAAATTTAAATTTCGCGCATTCGCATTTCCGGATATGTCCGCCATTAGAGGCCAATTTTTTGGTCTCCTTTTCATAAGGATTAGATTCCCTCTTTTGTCTTATTGCTCGATGCACAAATCTGACATCGTGTCACGTGACTGTAAATAGAGGGGAGACCCACGGAGCGAAAATACTAACTCAATGTAAACAATTGATATTGCGCATGACATTTGACAGCTGGCCCAGGAGTGTGACGTAGTCAAGACCGCTCGAAATGGCTCGAACCCATTATGTACACTTCCCGTCATATAAAACTGGTACACTTTTTTTTCCCAATGTAAACCTGTGTTCAGACTGGACACAATGGTTCGTGAATCAATTCGTTGTTGCCATCACAGATAACGGAATTTCAGTAAATTTAAATAAAACGTACGATAAATGTGAAAAAACTAACATTACCTATACTTTATCCTACGTAGATTATAAACTATATAATATCCGGGGCAAAAAAACGCTTTTCAAAACGTGACAGTATTAAATTATCCTCTTATAACCGTAAAAAAAACTGAAAAATGTTGGTTTAGTATTTACAGACGTTATCAGTGCGTGAAAACTTCCCGAACATATTCGAACAATAAAACATAAAAAATATTGCTTGCCATCAGTCAGATTTGACAAGTTTGTCAAAGTGAATTTTTAAAGATGCCACGTCAGTTAAGTCAGTTTGATAAAACGAGAATAATTTCAAAAATAGAAGATGGTTGGTCTATTCGACAACTGGCTCAAGAGTTTAATAGAAGCAAAACCACAATCCACAACATTAAAAAAAGATGGGAAAACGAGCAGACTTTGGGTAGAAGGAGAGGGAGTGGGAGACCAGTACAGTCCAACAAGATGAAATATTAACTAATTATTTAAGAGCATATTCCTTCCATATGGCAAGGCAAACAAAAGTTAATACAAACTTTAATGCTTTTATAACTACAGCATTAAGGAGAATTAGAAGAACAGATTTAAAAAATTGTGCAGCCGTCCGAAAATACAAATTTAGCGAGGAACATAAACAAAGTAGACTCCTATTTGCTTTAAATTACGTTTTAAATGATCCAGTCAATTTTTGGCACCGTGTAATTTTTACTGATGAAAAAGTATTCCAGTCTCATTATGATGACCATACTAGGGTTTATAGACCGCCTAGAAATAGGTATAACGAAAACTATATTTTTGGAGAATTGAAGGACGATTCAATACTGAACCTATTTACATATATTAGATAATGTGATGTTGCTATCGGTTAGGGAAATTTTCCCAAACAATAATTTTATTTTCCAGCATGATAACTGTTCAATCCACACAGCCTGACGTGTACGTGATTGCCTTATGGAAAATAGCATTTAAGCTCTTCCATGGGCCTCTAAAAGTCCAGATATTAATACAATAGAGAACGTCTGGGGACTTATGATCAACAAAATACAAAAAGTACATGTAGTTCTCCAAAACAGAGATCATTTATGGACCATTATTGAAGAAAACTTGGAAAGCTTGACCAAGATGAAAATTTGTCACTAACTTTAATTCCCAGAAGATTACAACAAGTGATTAATAATATTGGAGCTATGTCAAAATATTAACTTTTCGAATTGTATTACATATATTTAATTCCCACACTTGTTCACTGTAAAAATTATTCATTTTTTATTAATTTTAAATTAAATTTTAATTTTTTCCAGTGGGTTTTATTTACTGTAGCATTCCAAAACTCAATACAGTTTTGTGCTACACTTTACGAGAAAACAATTACATCTGTCAATTTGTAACTTTTCGAATTGTATTACATATATTTAATTCCCACACTTGTTCACTGTAAAAATTATTCATTTTTTATTAATTTTAAATTAAATTTTAATTTTTTCCAGTGGGTTTTATTTACTGTAGCATTCCAAAACTCAATACAGTTTTGTGCTACACTTTACGAGAAAACAATTACATCTGTCAATTTGAAATTAAACATAAATTTAAAGTCATGTCTAGATTTATTATCTATCATTATTTTTGAATTGAAATATTTTCATAAATTATAATAAAGCACGAATCAATGCATGGGTACTGAGATAATGGAAAATTTCAAAATTAATAGAATTTTTAAGATGTATGTTTTAAATAAATGTATAAATATAAATGTGACTGACTGATCGGGAATGCTCGATATTTTTTTTAGTTTTAGTATACTAAAAACTTGTGACCTGTCGCACAGTTCTGCTTTTAGCCGGTTTGATATAATATTTTCGTTGAACTGGCAACGTTGCCATCGAAATTAGAATGACACATCTGACAAGCTTAACTTACACAACTTGAAAAACACGATTTTCAGTTATAAGAGTTGTACCAGTTTTTTATGACGGGAACGGTACATGTGTACATGTGTCATCGAGCAATAAGACAAAAGAGGGAATCTAATCCTTATGAAAAGGAGACCAAAAAAGTGGCCTCTGATGGCGGACATATCCGGAAATGCGAATGCGCCAAATTTAAATTTTCCGACACTTATCAACAGTAGCTATATAATATTTCGCAGAATGTGTCTTAGACGAGAAAGTTTTAATTAATTATTAATGATAAGAGTCTAAAATGCGACACAATTGTCAAAAAACTTCAATATAAATAAGATTTCATGTGACATTTGGGACAAACAATGACGTATAATATATAGACTACGCAGTCCCCTATTCTCGCTATAGAATCGAGTGTCCGAAGGATCTCGGCTCAAGGTTGAAGGTATGTTTATCAGAACAGCGGCGTGCTCATTTATATGTTAATGACAATAATTATTTTTTTAATTAAAATTTAATATTTATCATTTCTTTTTGTTCCCGTCTATAAGAGAATTAAATATATTGATAAAATAGTATGGCATTTTACTAAAATAGTAAGTAAATAACTCTCAACCATTTAAAATAAAATTTGCTTGTCACACAAAATGGAGAAAATGTTTTCATACGTCCATGATGTTTTCAAACACAAGATCAACTTCGTGATGCTTCGTAAGAAATCATGAACTTCGTGCATCTTCGTATCAAAACAATAAACAATAACAAAGGTATTCATGTTTTGGACACTTTTTAAAGCGTTCACCGAGTCTATATACTATACGTCATTGGGGACAAACAATAACATAACCCAACTAAATTTGATGTAAAACAAGGAGAGAGACTCTCTTTCCTTGTTTAATGTGGCCACTAAAGATCGCACTTCCTGTCTAACAATATGTTTGCCCCCACTACCTTTACATTCCCTCTATTGTCTTTTTGCTCGATGACATGTGTACACACCATCGAGCAATAAGACAAAAGACGGAATCTAATCCTTATGAAAAGGAGACCAAAAAAGTGGCCTCTGATGGCGGACATATCCGGAAATGCGAATGCGCCAAATTTAAATTTTCCGACACTTATCAACAGTAGCTATATAATATTTTTCAAAATGTGTCTTAGACGAGAAAGTTTTAATTAATTATTAATGATAAGAGTCTAAAATGCGACACAATTGTTAAAAAACTTCAATATAAATAAGATTTCATGTGACATTTGGGATAAACAATAACATAACCCAACTAAATTTGATGTCAAACAAGGAGAGAGACTCTCTTTCCTTGTTTAAAGTGGCCTCTAAAGATCGCACTTCCTGTCTTACAATATGTTTGCCCCCACTACCTTTACATTCCCTCTATTGTCTTTTTGCTCGATGGTACACACACATGAATTTTGAAATGATGGTCAAAAAATGATCGAATTTTTTTTTAAATGTTTTGTTTTGGTTATAATTGAATATAAAATATATTTTCAGTAGAGTAAAACCTTTACGTTTCCTGGGGATTTAGGCTAAATATTTATTTTTGTTTTCTTTTTGTATGCAAATCCGTTGAAATTTAAAAATTGTGTGCAGAGGAAACACTATGTGAATAGGTAAATAGTAGATTTACGTATTCTGATTCACTGTCACTCACCAAAGCTTGTATAAAAACAAAAGTTCGATAATTAATATCAAATATCAATGGTGACGATGCAAATTGCAAATTATAAGATAATAAATATATTTTAAAGGGTCATCTATTTGATAATATAAAAATAATTTAGATATATGCTGACATATTTATGTCCCTTTATACAAATATCCATTTCGCAAGGGCTTAAAAAATGTGATGGGTAAAATTTAATATCGCCCGTATCCCAGACGAGCGCGTAAAAAATTACTAGTAAGGCGCGCCTGTGTCTGAGACTTGTCTGTATTTGTGGTGTTGAGTTACTGTTTATTTATACTGTATAGTATTTTTTTGTAAAACTAAATGTTTTTATTTGTCATTTTGTATATCTGGTTTTATACCTTTTTCAAAATGCGCTGTGCAGTTGCTTGTTGCAATAGTAACAATGAAGATAAAATCTTTAGGTTTCATTAGGTTTATATTTTTATTAATAATTAGTCATGAAAAATAAAAAAATATCAATGCATGATACAATCCATTGTGACGATAATGTAAGAAAAATGTCAAAAATTGTAAAATAATGCTTGTCCATAAAAAATTTCTCTTTTTTTATTTGCCAACTTCTTGTTTTTCTTCTTCTAATGGCACTACAAACCTTTGTAGGTCTTGGCCTGCTTAACAATGTACTTTGCTTCACCACTGCCTGATGTTCATGGTTTGAAGATCTTCCTCTATATCTTTTATCCACCTTTTATTGGGCCTACCTCTTGTCCTATTTGCTTGGAGTTTTAATCTCTGGATTACTTTTACAGCTCGATTATCTGGTATTCTTTTTAAGTGGCCAACCGGGTTTAGTCTTTGTGACTTTACAAATCTAACTATAATCTGCGCTCTGCAGTAATTTATCCCAGCTCTAAATTAATTCATTTTTATTCTTCATGAACCATCGCTATTTTTGAATGTTTGTTATGTGTTAAAAATAGGTGCTTTCAAAAACATTTGAATAAACTGAGTGATGTGCATAGTTATGCAACTAAAAAAAACTCCACTATAATATCTTTCATTTTGTAGAATAACGAAGAACCAGAATTCATATGAATATATCAGTTTAAAGCTTTTTAACATGTTACTGTAAAATTGTTGTTACTTTTTTAGACAGCAGCCTTAAATGGTTCTTTCATATCGATTTGTTAAGTAAGAAATTCGCCTCAGCCTGCTATGCAATTTGCAATAAGAACTGGTTCGGAGGAAATCAATTTAGCATCTTCCAAAATAACATATTTTTCTTTGTTAATTCATGTTATCATTATTAAAATATATAATGTTCATCATTATTATAAACAATACCAAGATAATTTTATTTGTGAATATTACAAAATATGCCATTTAAAAGATTGTGCAATATTGTGTGACCTCATATTCGATGGCCAGCTAGCTCATCCGATAAATAAAGTTGGCTTTATCGTTATTTATTTTGATTTTGTGTTTAGTTCAGTACCTAGGTATATACGTACAAATTTTGTGTACCTTCATTACCACTTTTTTATATCTTTTTAACATCTGAAATATTGAACTCTAGAGTATAAGTTGATTAACCTGTACCTGCGTGTAATAAAAGATAATTAAAAATTGTTTTATAAAGGATATCTATGATAACAAAATCCATAAACTACCAAATCCATAAACTACCAAAATCCATAAAATTAAAATTTTGATTTATGATTAAACATTATAATAACATAATTTAACATGTCTTTATGATTACTATTACTATTTATTATTACTATTACTATAAATACTATACTATTTATTATTACTATTACTATAATTAAATTAGCCAAATTATGTAAAAAAACTTAAAATTAAAAGTCTTATTCTTTACTATATAACTACATTCAAATGTTGCGGGAATAAGCGGTCTTGACTACGTCATGCGCGAAAGCGAACCGATTTTGGAACATTATGTATTATCATACCTCTTGTATTTATTGTACCATGTTGTATATTCCATTCGCTTAGCTCGGGCATATTTTGACAGATTCATTGTCGGAAACCTACAACACAACAATTCCTACTTCTCAGTATTAACACAGTATAAATAACAACTACTGTGGTATTAATAGCTCAAGTATACTACTATTGCAAACTTCTTTCTTTGAAAAAAGAAGAATTATTCTCAATAATGGAAGTGTATACTAAGCCCATCAAATTTTGGGTAGTATATATTTAAAAAATATATTTTAACATAACCATTTATTATATGGTGCAGATAAATAAATATTAATTGTCCGTAATTCGCAAAGTTCTATTTTATTTACTATTTAGTTTGTTTACTATTAATATTGACTATGAGTACGTATGCTTGGTTGTATAGTAATTTCCAGACAATTTTAGTCTGTCAAAAAGTAACTATACTCTGTTTTTTAACCAGGAGGAGTAAACCAAAAAGACAGATTCACACCCAAGAAAGTTACTAGAAAAGTAACCAAATACCAGTGTTGCCAATCGGCGCATAATTATGCGATTTGCGCATAATTTAGTTGCCGGCGCATAATTTTCGCATCCTGCATAAAATCACATAATTTCGCACAATCCAGCAAATCAAAAAAAACAATGACAAGCCACAGTTTATAATAAGAGTACTCGTCTTCTTGTTTGTTTTAAAAGAAAACGTTTGTGCTGACATTTTACACAGCCACAAAATAATAAACAATTGGGTTGAGTTTACCGAAAGTACAAGCTGAATATAGCCGCAAATGTCAAAAATATTTCGGTTTGGCAGTGTTGGCATGTTTTATAACGCATGTTGTATGCTTCAAATATAAAGAGATAAAGCTTTTAAAAAGTACATTTTGATTATACCATTTATTGAATTCTGCAATTTTTAATTTACATGAAGCAATAACGAGTAGATATTTGTCTTTTTTGAGATTAATTGCAATTTTTTTGTAATCTGGCAACTGCTGATTTGACGATTGCCAAATCTATCCTCTAATCTATCAAAGGGTAATTGCTAAAAAAATTTCTAATTATTAACTGCAATAAATCTCCAAAGAAACAAATATTTACTCATTGTTGTTTTATATAAATCAAAAATTGCAGAAGTCATAACATAATATAAACAAAATGTACTTTTCTAAAGCTTTATCTTTTTATATTTGAAGTATACAGCATCTACATTTACAAAAACATGCCAACACTGCTATAGAGAAAGTTTTGTTCTATGTTTGACATTTGTGGCTATAATCAGCTTGTACTTTCGGTAAACTCAACACGTCATTGTCTTTAGCAAATAAAAATTACTTTATCGAAGAAAATTTTATATTCAAGACTTAGATACAAGAAAACATAAATAACTTCCTATATCAGAAACGATATATGATATGATACAAGAAAATGCATAGTGTCATACGGCCTTTACAATGACAATTGACATGACGTGACAGATGACAGTAAGGTTACAACAGAGCGCATAATTTTGTACAAAATCGCATAATTTTTGACAGGGAGGTGCATCCTTCCATGCCCAGCCACTGGTAACACTGCCAAATACATATTCTTTTTTGTTGATTATCTTGGCCTAACGGTAATCGAGTAATCAATATCGGACAACCTTACACGTCAATTCTAACCTAACTTTATTTATTTATGTTTGTTTTCAAATCACTGCGAATATATATACACCATACACAGTATAAATAACAACTTGTCTATACTGTGATTAAACTTTGTCGCTTGGCTGTCAGTAGGTTTTTATAGGTTAACGTTCCTTCAAATAGTTGTGTTGTGTGATTTTTGATTTTATAAGTAAACACCATAAACCAATATTGTTCTGAAGCCATTTTTTGTGGCATTTTAAATTAATTACTATTTAAATGGGAATAAGCCACAATTAAAGGTTTCGTTAATCGTCGTAAAAGAACTCATCTTACGGAAAGCTGAGAAGTTTTATGAACTAAAAAGAAAATATAAATTAAAAGCACGTGATGATTCAAAGAACTACAGTTGCTTGTCTTTTGACTATATGCAAAACCTTCCAATGCCACATATACGTATTAATGCAGTATTCTATGCAGCTATGGTTTTATGTATTTGGTGTGCACTATGATGGAAATAATACTTTGCTTGTTCTCTTACGATGAAACATCATCATCACGTAGCGCTACAACCCTGGGTGGGTCTTGACTGACTGTACAACTTTTTTCCAATTTGTTCGGTCTTCCATCAACCTAGGGTCAATTGGAATGTTCATTTTCCGGAGATCTGCTTGGATGTTATCTCTCCATCGCATTCTGGGACGTCCAAGTGGTGTTTTGCCTGTAGGAATCTCCTCCCATATCAGTTTTACAAGTCTCTCGTTATGCAGTCTGTGCACGTGGTCTGTCTATCTTAATCGCTGTGATTTAATTTCTTGGACAATATCGGCGTCATTGTAAGAGTGCTTTTAATTCGATATTGTTTCTGATCTTATACTGGTTTGTGGTGATGTCATGGTGAGGTCCGAAAATCTTTCTAAGTATTTTTCGCTCAAAGCGTCTGAGCTTTTCTTCGTTTGCTTTGCTCATGGTCCACGTTTCGCATCCGTATGTTATTACAGGTCTGACGATGGATTTATAAATTTTGATCTTTGATCTTCTTGTAAGATTTTTTGATTTTATGAGCTTATCCAGTGCAAATAGACAGCGGTTTGTATATTGGATTCTGACTTTTATTTCTTCAGTATCTTCCGATAAAACCATTGGAAGAAAAGGACAAAACGAAGTAGCTTCATTATTGTTAAAATATTTACGATTTAATGAGACGACTACAAAGATCAGCTAGTTGATGAATGTTGGGATATTCAGTTGATGAAACTGGGGTTGTTTTAGTAAGACAGACTTATACTGGTAGCTGGAAAAATCTCTTATAAGAAACAAACGTGGCATACCAAAAGAGTTTGAATGTAAACCCTTATATAGTAAGCGTTTGGATATTCCTCGGCGAAAAAAGAAAACCTTAGAGATTTAACCCAGTATTTGAAAAAACAAAGGCTCAAAACTTTTATAACGAACTGTTTACAGAATCTGGTCATCAGTGTGAAAATATTACCGATTTAGACAAAGACGATAACAGCCGTGGTGTAAATGATGAAGACTAAATATTTTGTTTCAAATTACAACAAATTCATTTTCAATTTTTTCAGATTTCAAATAAAAGTTTTCGGTAATTTTGGTTTATTACTATAAATATCGTTTTTCCTATAAATTAATGAAAATTTTCTGCAAAAACCCCATATGTCAAATGAATAAATCTCCTTCATAAAAAAACCAAAGGAAAAAATAATGTCATTTATATTGTAAACTGTATGTAATCATCAAAAAAAAAATAAATCACTCATTTTAGAATTTCCGTAAATTTAATACGGTAAATTAAATAAATATCTTCAATGTTGTAAATAATGACAAATGTGGTCTTTGCAAAGAACGCCTCAATTTTGGTGGCATTGTTATTTCATGAGAAAAAACCTGAGAATATTTATGTGGTCGTACAATCATCATCACCATTTTGGCTTTACAACCCTGTGTGCGTCCTAGCCTCCCCAAGAATTTTTTTCCAGTCGTCCCTATCCATCGCCTTCCTCCGCTAAGCATGTATTTCCATATTTCTCATATATTGGTCTATGTTATCTAGTAATCCTGTTCTGGGTCTTCCTCTTCTTCTTTGACCAATGTGTCTATCAAGGAGTGTTTTTCTAGCTGGGTCGGTTTGCTCCATCCGCATTACATGGACTACCCACCTCAGACGTCCTATCTTAATGTATTTTACGATATCTGGTTCCTGGTATATTCTATAGAGTTCGAAGTTGTATCGTCTTCTCCAGACACCATTTTCATTTACCGCTCCATAGATTCGCCTTAGCATTTTTCTTTCGAAACATGTTTTCATTGCTATTTGTTAAAGTCCAGGTTTCTGAACCATATGTTAGGACTGGGCGTATTATTGTTTTGTAGAATTTTATTTTTGTATTTCTTGATATAACTGCAAATTTAAAAACGTGATTAAGCCCAAAATAGCATCTATTAGCCGTGCAAATTCTGCGGTTTATCTCTGCGGTAGTGTCATTTTCAGTATTGATGAGCTTTCCCAGATATAAAAATTCATTAACTGCTTCGATGACGTCGTTTTCTATAACAAGTGGTCGTAGTATTTGTGGTTGCGTACCTATTTTCATGTATTTCGTTTTATTGGTATTTATTATTAAACCCATTTTTGTAGCAGCTTCCTTTAGAGTTACGTACGCCTCTCGTGCTGCGTTTTCCGTTCTCCCAACAATATTGATATCCTAGGATTTGCACAGATTTGTTATATGTTGAACCGGTAGTTGTGATTTGTGACGTAGTATTACTTTTTCCAGAGCTAGATTGAATAGTATACAGAAGAGTGGGTCTCCCTGACGTAGCCCATTATTTGTTTTCAAAGGTTCAGAGAGCCCCATGGATTCGTACTCTGCATTCAACTTTTCAAGGGTTAGTTTGGTTAGACTTACCAACTGATTTGGTACTCCTAGGTCTATCATTGCTCTAAACAATTCTCTTCTATTTACAGAGTCGTAGGCTGCCTTCTAGTCTATAAATATGTGGTGCGTGTCTACACTGTATTCCAGTGTTTTCTCTAGAATTTGTCTCAGTGTTGAAATCTGATGAATTGTTGATTTACCACCTCTGAAACCAGCCTGGTATTGTCCTATTATTCGCTCTGAAGATGGTGCCATACGATGGCATAGTATATTGGAGAATATTTTATATGCTGCATTTAGGAGCGTAATTCTTCGATAGAGCATTCAAAGATATCGTCCTTTTCTGTATTGTGCAAAGTATTCCAATCACTGGGTAGGGACTTCTGTATCCATATTTCTTTTATAAGCTGCTGTAGCGCTATTATGATATCCTGGCCACCTTCTTTATATAATTCCACTGGGAGATTATCTATTCCGGGTGATTTGTTTCTGGCTAGTTTGTTTACAGCGTCTTTAACTTCCAGGATCGTTGGTGGATCCTCTTCTCTTTCGTCTGCTCCACTTACCTCACAGCTTTCGTCTTTCGGGTTTTTTCTTCGTCTTCTATATTAAGTATCTGGTTAAAATATTCCGTCCATTGATTTAGTACGTCTGTTCTTGGTGTTAATAGATCGCCATTCAAACTTCTACATTGATTTGTGTTTGCCTTGAATTCTTTTCTGTTGATGATCGTACGAACGGTCAAAATAAAACACTTGCTTTTTAAAATAATCTTTAATCTATTTAATCTGAACAAAAAATAAACAATACATAGGAAAAATATAGTTTAAATATAGCCTTCATTTACATAGTAAAATTAAAAGTAAATAAATCCATTGAAGTCTTAACACCATGAGTTCTGAGTAATATTCAAGGACTAGTTTTTGGTTATCCATAACTACTAGAAATCAAACTTGTATCCAATATTCTTTTTTTAACAGAAAATCTTGAAATTTAAACACAGTCAGATATTTTTAGACTTTTATTGACAATTCTATAATCTTTGTCAGAATTTACTGGACCTTTATAGACATTTTAAATGAACAATGCTGTTTCTATTTTAGTGATAAATGCAAGTTTAGATAAATTAAAACCAATAGACCAGAATTTCCATACGTATTTTTCTCCGTTGAATATTAAAAAAAAAACTAAATAACAACCAGTACATACCATTGCTACTTATTTTTTGGTTGAAGAGTAACTATTAGATGAACAACTGTTGAGACCCTTGAGACAACAAACGATATGAAAAATATATGGTAAACAAACCAATTGGGAAATCAAATCCCTAATCAAGAAACAACGCCAAACTATATATCACACAATTCACCGATGCCATACGAAAACAGACTGTTGGAGGACTAATGGACAAAACGTTTTATCGAGTGGAGATGAAGACGGACTGCTTTCCGGAGCAAAGGCAAAGAAGATGGACTGAACATATAAAACGTATCAGCAAAAACTGACTGCAATCTGTTCAAAACCAGGAAATATGGAAAATGTTACGGGAGACCTATGCTCAAGGAAAGGAAAATCATATTTTATAATTCATATAACGTTCTAATGAAATAAAACGGTAACAAGATGATACAGCATACACAATAATATGTAATCTTTTACATCAAACTACAAGCTTTTAAAATACTCCAATCTAACCAAAATATGTACCATATTAAATCAGTACGAACATTTGTTTTTCCAATATTTAGCTATGCTTCCGAAATATGGACCATTTGAATAGCAAATAGTAACAGAATCGATACATTTGAGATGTGTTGTAGAAGAATGTTTCCAATATCTTGAACAGCGAGAACAAATATATATCAAAGACATAAATAATCTGCAACGTCGATCTAGATCCGTATCTTCAAGGATATTCACATTCTTCGGGTAAATGACACGTGGTTCAAGAATATCGTAACGAAGAAATTTAGGGCAATCCCCCACCTGATGGACTGATACAGTTTGAAAAATTATTTAACACAAACATAATCAATGCAGTACATGTAACCCAAAATAGGGGCATAATTATGGAGAAGCGGCGTAAAAGAGCAATACAATCCCTGGAAGAACCTCAACATTCATAATCATACAATATGTACAGATTAGAAGAAGAGGATATCCCTTTAAAATGTCTATGTAACAAATCTCTCTAGTTAATAGTTATCTTTCGGTTCATTATATAATATTACACAGCGAATGAAATGAAATTATGAATAAAAGCGAGTATTATCATTACAAACAACAGACGAAATCATGTTTAAAGTGCATCTTCAACTAGTTTATTTCCGTAATACCAAATGTTCCCAAAAATTGCCAAATGATAAAAATGTGCTGTTCCATTATAAACATTCATTTGATCACAATATCGAAATATACAAGAGAATATTATATTACAGTAGTAATAAAGCTGCCACAAACATTGAGTTCCTAAAAGTAGAACATAAGAAGGTGCTAAGCTTGGCAACAACGTTATGGTCACTGTTGTATTTTCCAGATTTTATCTTCAGCACACCTGGAACATCGAGTATTTACATATTCAAAATAATTTCATCGGCAAATACGCTTATGTTTAATGTGTACCTTAATAGTGATTATCTACGTTATTTTATGTACAATTACTCTGCGAATATGAAAATTATTTCGATACTTAGTTGAACAATGCAATCTAAAGCTTTTAATGTCTCTTACAACATGATATGACAGGTAAGAAATAAATCCGTATATACAAATTATTAAGGGCTACGATTAGATTCGATTCCAGAATTTATAAGATTCCAATATTATTAATAAGATTTTGTTATTAGTTCTTTAGAACGTATTGAGGATAATTTGTTCTTAAAATCATAAAGAGTATTAAAATAAACAAAGTTTCAGAAACAAACTTTTATTAGTGTTAATCGTGTTATTTGTATTACTCCTTGCTTAGGTATGTTAAGATAAATTATTTGTCTCAACTTGTTTTTATTATTATCTCAATAGAAATATTCGAATAAGATGAATTTAAATAATTAATGGATTGCACATTTGAGTCCATTTTAAACAGGGTTGTAGAAATACATGTTAGACTCACTCACAATCTATTTTATTAATCCTAGGACGACCGGTTATCCTAGGCTTTAATAAAACAGATTGTGACTAATTTCTTTTTAAATTTGAATTTATTACTCATGATGAGAGCAACAGAAATATTCCTAAACTACCTCCCAAGTATTTTCTCAAGAGACTCCCTGATTACGAAACACCTGGATAGCATCGAGTAATATCTTTATTAATGAATTTCTAAATTGCAGTTACATTTAAATCCAAAAACCCACGAATATGTGGTGGATGTCTAGGCGGAACTCAAAAGTTAGAATCTGCCTTACTGTAAAGATTTGGGTTGTTGATTTATTGGGTCGGAATTCGCACTTATCATCATCAACCTATATGTGTCCACTGCTGGACAGAGGTCTCCTTCAGCTAATTCCATCTGTCTCTGTCTTGTGCGGCTTGCATCCAAGTATTACTAACACACTTCAGGTCGTCAGTCCATCTAGTTGGTGGACGTCCTTGCTCCGTAGTGCTTCTTGTCTTGATCTCCACTCGACAATACGTTTTGTTCATTGGTTTTCTGATAATCTGGAGACGTGTCCTGTCCTGCCCTCCTCCTTCGATGAAGTCTGCTGTTTTTGTTTTACGGCGTATTTCTTCGTTCTGAGCCTAAACGGTTCCGCTAAGGTAACACACATTAGTCAAAGATTTTCCTTTTAAGGCATATGGGTAGATCCGATTTAAATACATCATAGTATAATTTACCAAACGCAGCCCAGGCTAATTCTATGCGACGTGGGAGCTCACATGTCTGGTTATCTCTGCCCAATTTCATGTCCTAAGTACTTATACGATCTAGTCTGCACAATATCCCTTCCATTAACAAAAATATTTCGATTTAGTACTTAGCATTTAGCTAGATGGTCCATTCGGCATTCTGTCAATGCTTTTAACATTTTCTGATGGCTTATGGTATCGAATGCTTTCTGGTAGTCGACAAAAAAGTGTCAATGGTTTGTTGTATTTTGTACACATCTCTATCAAATTCTTTATCATTAGTAAGTGGTAGTTAGTTCTGTATCTTGATCTAAATCCAGATTTTTTCCTAGATAGAAGTTTAGTTTTTTTAGATCTGTTATGTCTCCTTGCTTTGAGAAGGACTGTACTGTTCCATTGAGAAGGACTTTTTCCTTTGTAAATGCATTCGGTGAAAAGCTTGGCCAAACTTGGATAATTTTATTTCCACCTAGTTTGATCGCTTCGCTGTCATCGCACTGATATCCTTCCACTATTCGTTCGGCGTAGGGAAGTATTCTTGTGTACAATAAGTTGGACAGTGCTTTATATGCTATATTAAGTAGAGTGATGTCTCTATAATTATCACACACGACCAAGTCTCATTTTTTGTAAAGTGGACACTTCTTCTCATCGTGCCTGTCCGTTCCGAACGTTGACGATCATTCTAGCTATGATGACTTTGTTGGTTGCTGTACGAAACAGCTGTGTTGAGGTCTTTCTATACCAGGATATTCTTCTTCGTCCTGGGGCCCTTTTGCCTTGCAAAATGCATTGAGGTAGTCCCAAGTACTGCAGTTTACGGCCCTTCACGATGTTGACCAAATCCGCAGTTGTGCTCAACCTCCGCAGTACTTCTTCGTTGGCGACTTTGTCTGTCCATGATATCTTCAGGATTGTTCTGTATAGCCACAGCTCAGAAGCCTGAAGTTTTGATAGAGTTTTGATGAAGCGGACACAGTATGCCCAATTTCCAGTCTGCGGGTGTTACGTTCTGTTGCTAGATTATAGTTATTAATTTATGCCCAAGTTTGAAAAGAGTGTCGCCGCCGTTTTTAAAAAGTTCGGCTGGGGTGTTATCCAAACCCTGGCTTTGATATTTATCAATTTTAAAACGGCTTCTCTAATTTCTTTTTCGGTAGGGAGTGGCTGTCGATTATTTTCATTCATTTGAATCATGGAAGCCTCCATCTCATCTTCATGATTGCCGTTTCAAGCTGCTTTTCAAAATAATTCGCTCATCTGTTTAGTATATGTTCCTTGTCCCTAATTACAGAACCATCCCTATTTTTACAGGCTATTATTCTGGGTTTAAATTCTTATCTACAGCTGTTTATTTGTTGGTAGAATCTTCGCGAGTCTTTTGTGTTATGATAGTTAACAATCAGTCCCGTTTAAAACATTTTCGTATTGCTCTTTTTTTTCCATCTAAACGTTATTTTTCTTCTCGTCGATTTTCATAGTCTTCCAGAGTTAATCTCGTTCTGAGCTGCTGAAGTCTCTTATATGCTTCAATTTTTTATTGGTTAACAAATCTACATACGTTATCGAACCAATCTGCGTTTTACCTGGCATTTTTAGATTTAAAACGCTTTTAACCGCTGAGTGTGTGTAGCTTCGTTACATTTAGTCCAGTGTTAAAATCTTGATTTTGCTTCGTTAAAAAATTTGTCAGGAAACTATTTAGCAGATTCAGATTTTAGCACCTCAGTATATTTTTGCTCTCACACGGTAGTGATCAGAATCTGTATTAGCACCTCTACATAGTCTTATGTCTAATACATCGGAGAAATGTCGAATATCAATAAGTATATGAACAATTAGGTTTTTTGTCTGACCGTCTGGTGATTATAACGTGGCTTTATGTGGGGGAAACACATGGTACCAACATTCTCAATCATGCTGCAAGTTTCATTAAGCATAAATCATTTTGGCTTGTGACTTTACCGTTAAGATCGCCAATAATAATTTTTATGTCGTTGTGCTGACATTGCCAATAAGTGCTTTCCAGTTTCCCATAAAATAATTTCTTCACTTCCTTCTTTTTTATCTTCAGTGGAATATACTCTCCCTGCTTATCTTCTTCTTCTTTCAGTATCCTGTCTGATTATCGAACGTTGGCGATCATATTGGCAATAATAACATTATTTATAGCAATTCGAAACAGATTAGCGGTTATCTCTTGATACAACTCTGGGTGATTTCGGAGCCAGGATGTTCTTCTTCGGCCTGGGCCCTTCTTCATGCGACCTTGCCCTGTATTAGGAGGTGTAGAAGGTTATACATCTCTGGATGTCTCATGAAATAGTCGAAAAATTGTATCTTGTGAATTTTTGTTGTTTTTGTTATTTTTGTGCTCTTTTTCATTCGGTATAAAGCTATTTTATTTTCTATTCAATCAACCCAACTTATCCGCAATATTCATCGGTAAATCGACATCTCAAAGGTCTCCAATTTTTTCATTTGTGTCTCTATAACGGTCCAGCTCTTCTGCCACACAGTAATCTGGAGAATATGTAGCAGCATATTAATCTGATTTTAAGACGCTTCAAGATTTAAGATAATAAATCCCATTTAAGATTTGTATTTTATGTCATACCTCTATTAATGAGAGTTTTTTTTTTTAGTTTATACAAGGCGGCTCTGGCTTTTTCAATGCCTATTCTTATTTCTTTGTTTATATCCTAGTTATCGTTAACGTTGGCGCCCAAATAGATGACATTGAGTCTTTCTAACTTTATTCCATACCCTCTGATGTTTATTGGTTGTAACTTTGTTTTGCTGACAACTATTTTGTCTAAGAAGTATTAAGTTTTAGCCCATATTCAACAAATGTTTCGGTCTCTTTTTCATTGGAAGCAATCAGTAGGTACCATGTCTTCTGCGTATCTGAGATTATTTACATTACTTTCGTTGATTTTAATGCCTGCATCTTCATCTAAAGCTTCTTTGAAAATAAATTCGGAGTAGATATTAAAAAATACTCCACGTCGTATTTTCACTATTTTCACAATTCGTATGTTTGCATATTCACGCCAATGCAAATTGTTGATATTACGAAAGACTTGGTCATCAATTCCCACCTGTTGCAAGACACCTATGGATGACCTGTTAAAAACCATTTCAAAGTCGATATACTGGTAATCACACATATATATTGGTAATTCTATGTTCCTACATATTTGAACCATTACCTTTAAACTAAATAATGATTCTTTGATTCTAAGGTTGTTTCTGAAACCACATTGTGTTTTGCTTAGCTGTACTTCTATTTTGTTTTACATTCGCGAGTGCAGTATTCTTAAGAAAATTTTCAGTACAATGCTCATCCGACTGATAATGCGATGACGGTTACATTGTTTAGCGTTTATTTTTTTTAGATATCATTACAAATGTTGACAGTAGCGAGTCTGTTGGTATAAGTATGCCCTGTTTCGTACATTTAATTAAAGAGGTTTTGAAGATAACCTTTATCGTCGAGTAGTTTGATTATTTCGCTGGGAATCTGGACCAGTTGCTTTCCTATTCTTTGATAGGCTTTATAGCTAATGGAAATTAGCTAGATGATGCGACAGACAGTACTGTAGATTTTTTCCCATAGCTTACTTATACCCAAAAAGTTTTATAAAAATTATTCTGGAATTATTTTTTATTTCAGAGTTAATCTAAAAATTTATGTGTTTAGTGTAACCTTATTTAGTAATTATCGGAAAACTGTAATATTATAACAAAAACTGGAATCCAACTGACGTAGCAGAGTCCTAAAACCTGGGGAAAATAATGTACATTTTTCTGTAATAATTAACAAAACTCCAAACCAATTTTAATGGTCCAAACATTAATTTGTACTTATTTACATGAAAAAACATTTAGGATAGATATAAACATCTAATATACTGTATATGCGTAGTATATTTTTCAGTCACCCTGTTTTGTAAAAACAATAGTGGGGTGATTATAAAATTTTCAATATGGATATATAACGATTCGTATAAAATATTTTCCATTTGAAACATTTTAACATCACTGGATTCTTTTAGATATTTTAATTTTGGAAGGAATACTCACACTAGTGATGAAATAAATAAGATCGATCGATGGATGGATTGATGAGTACATGAAAGTCTGAATGGTACATTGTTGGGTTAAAACACTACCAAATTATGGTTTGATTAGTTCAATTATAACATCTATATACTTTTCCTTATGTCAAAGATTTTTCTTTTAATATAGTGTAATTATTAGGACATAGACTACGGTAAGATAATAAACATAATATTTAATGGCGAAAGCTATATGACATTGCTAATATATGTAAAGAAAAACAAAACACTCTTTTTGTTTTTCTTTAATTTATGTATTTTAGGTTTTAATAGTTTGTTACGCCATTGTCTAAATATTTAAAGTCTTATTTAGCTTTTGATTAGCAGTGACTCTTGTCTTGTTATTAATATTTTTAAAACTGTCATAAAAGACGTCATTTTAACATTAGTTAAAAGCTTCAAATGTTTTCTTTTTGCAGGTAATGTAATTAAACAATTTAATATTGTACAACCAACAATAAAGTTGTCCTTTTACCAGAGAAACGCAATTGAGTTGTATCAATAAAACTCTGGTCATTGAAGAAACAAACATTATTACAAAACAACATTTTTACTTATTTTAAGTACAAATGACAAAATTAAGATTTGAATTTATCGTGAAGACATTAGCGAGTGATAATAAATATAGCATCACCATAACCTCAATTGAGAAGCAGAAAAATGAAATCTTTATAATGCCAATTCCTATGCAAAATACTTCCATTCATGAAAAAATACAGAACAGAGAAGCTCTTCAAAAAGTAAAGAGTCCTAACAAAAAGAGGTACTACAAGAAAAGTGTGGATCTCTTAGATGAAGATATTTTAAAAGTTTATATGGATGAAAATGTAAATATATACTTCAACAATTTTTTATCGGAAAATCAAAGCCCTCATACTGAAGAGTGAAGCACATAATTAATTAGTAAATTTACTAGACAGTTGGACTGAGTTCAGTGAATGCAGTATACAAAGTGCATATGTTTTGGGCAACGAAGATTTGTTTTATTTAAAATTTTCTTCCTCTTTTGACATTTATTACTGCTTTTCCTCTTTCATCTGGATGGTCATTACCTACTGAAAACTATCAAAATAGTCAGAGAAAGAGCACAAAGACACAGCTTCTAAATAAAATAAAGTTGACCTGAATTAAACATTAGAGTTGAACTATGACGAGTGAAAGCAAGTTAGGTATGTTTTTCTGTAATACTGGAATTTTGCAAAGCTCTTACGGTAAACAAAGTATATAGCAATAACTTTCCGATCGTACATAAAATTTTCTTAACGTCCTCCATTATTTCAAGTTGCATTACTGCCTTTTTTTCGAGAAAACTTCGGAAAGATTATAAATATATTTATTTCTATTCTCCAAATATCATAATGCTCTTTGCCTTTCTTTCTTTAAGTGGCCGGCTTCTAGAAAACACATTTCTCCATAAATTTATATTTTGGGTCATACTAGTAGTAATTCCTTTCTTATCTAATCTTTTTCCATCAGGTTTTCATTGGCCTTCCTTTCCTATTCCTTTAAGGAACTTAGCAACTCTTCGTATTTGGTGATAATCATTTCCACGCCTAACGATATAAATCTAAATACCATTTTGGTACCAATCGACAGACCATTAGATTCTGCCTTTAAGTTTCATTGAAACATACACTCGTCTTCTTACATTTCATTCATTCCGCTGTTGACTGTAAGCCATTTAAGGATATTCTGGTGATCTGGTGTCTGTTGGTCATGAATCTCTTGCTATTCAGACTATTCCCTCATTCCCCATTCGTGTAACAAGCTGGTTACTATCTCGGGTTCTCTGTATTCTCCATCATATAATATCCTATATTTTACAGGGATCTCTAGTTTGGAGCATTCTATAGTATTCACTGCATTCCCTCGCTCAACCATTTCCATTTCTCTCTGTTGTCCCATTCTCCATCGTTTAGGCCTCTCTTACTCATGGCGTCGTCTACTTCGTTTCTCCAGGATCTTCGGGGTCGTCCTCTTTTCTCCTTCCTATGGGGCTCCATTCAGTTATTCTCTTTATCCATCTGCTGTCGCTAGTTCTTCTTACATGTCCATACCACTTTAGTCTTTTTTGATCTATATATGTTAGTATGCCTGTTTCTATCGATGCTCTTTGCTTTATTTCGTCATTACTTCTCCTATCCATTCTTTTTCCTCTGCAGCATCTTCGCAGGAATTTAATCTTTGTTGCTACTATCTAACAGCTGTTTTTCTTGTTTATAATCCAATTTTCAGCCACATATGTCCTAATACTTCGCACTAAAATGTTTTATAAATCTGTGTTTTTGTCTTCATATTTAGGTGTCTATCCCACCATACTGAATTAAGTTTCTATGCTGTTCTTGTTTGTCCTAATACTTGCTTAATTTCTTCCTCTGTTGTTGCCTTTTTCGTGATAATAAACTCCAAGTATTTGAATTTATCATTTCTTTTGATTGTTACGTTGTTAGACAACTGTCAATCTGTAGATCTTCTATGTCTTCTTCAATTGTAGATGGGAACTCTGTTTTCGTGAGGTTAATATCTAGGCCAGCCTTGGTATATTCTTCTTGTAGTTTCTTTAGCATGTAACTGAGGTCTTCTTGGTCTTGTGCAATCACGACTTGATCATCTGCAAAGCTTAACGTATATAGGTATTCGTTTCGTACCGGTACTCCCATGCCTTTGCATTTTCGTTTCCATGTAGTCAAGGCTTCTTCTAAGTATATTTGAATATGGTTGGAGATGTGTAACAACCTTGCAGGAGCCTTTGTGTTGTGGTGAAATCTACTGATTCTTGTTCCAATTTTAATTGACATTTTATACAGAGCTTTTGTAGCCTTTATGAGTTCCGTCTGTATTTCTAATTTGTACATTGCCTCCCATAGTTCTGACCTTGTTACAGAGTCATACGAATTTCTCAGGTCCACAAATGCCAAATGTATATCTCTATTTTTTGCTTTTTTCTATTCTAACAGTTGTTCCAGTGTGTATATGAGGTCTATGCATGATCTTCCTGGCGTGAAGCCTGCCTGATCTTACCGATTTTGCCTTTTATCGCTTGCTCTATCTTTTTCTTAAATATAGATGTCATATATGCCTCCGTCCATTCCTGTGGGAGCTGTTCTACATTTATGAATGAATGTGGTCAATGAATTTGACCACAATGAATTGTGGTCTTTGTTCTGTTAACAGTTCCTTGTAGTAGTCCTTCCATTCTTTGTCCTGTATATTTCCCAATTTAATTTTTCCTTTTCAGTTTTGTTTCAATCCTCTCAGTACTTTCCATGACTCTTCATTCCCATTCTTCATTTTTTTGTTGTGTTACTTGTTTTTTTCACTTCTCTATCTTTGACTCTATATGCTTTATAAACTTCACAGTTGTTTGTAATCAACCATTTTTTTGCGTCTCTTAATATTTTCCTAGTAATTCATTTCAAGGCTCTTATTTGTGACATTCTAAGTATTCTTTCTATTATATTGTATTTTTATCCACATCTCATTTACATGTTCTTCCTTTGTTACTGGGTTTGTCTCATAAATTTTCTTCCAACCATTTTAACACAACAATTTTATATTTTGGTCTTCTGGAGACTCTACGTTTAGTTTTTCAGTGAATTTGGATTAGTTCTTCTTGTTTACTAAACATTTTCGCAGTACTAATAGTTTGCGATCTGACTTAAGCTATTACGTCGATTAACGTCGATTAACGTATTTGTTATTGTGTAGTCTATCATTGACTATTGACCTTGTAGGGCTGGATCGTAAAGAAGAATGTGCTGTTTATTCTCAAAATATTATGAAGGTGCTATCGTTACGATTTATTGTGTCTATATAATTCTATGCAGTTATTTCCTACTCTTGGTTTGCATCTTCAAGAATTACTGTGTTTTTCACATCTCCGTATTTTGTCCATTGGATTTTGGAGACCATTATAAAAATCTTTCGATTCACCTTCCAGTTTGTTTTTATCTGGAGCTCTAACTACACGAATACTCTCACTCATTCCTTTCTTTCCTCACACTAATGGCACACACAGTTTGCGAGTCATATTTTGAGCTAAGACCTCGTCCCAAGACTTTCCTTGGCCTCTCATCTGTTAGTGCTGACCGTCTTCTTTTTCTCTTCCTAGAGGATTCCACTCTTAGGAGTCTTTGCAATACATGAGCTATCTTTAGGAAGTGTGTGGCAATTCCAACCCCACTTTATGGACTTTATTAACTTATGGAGTAGGCCTTTATTTGTGTATCCATGTATATTTTTTGTGATAGTTTACCAATATAATTTGTCCTTCAATTATTTGAAGTATTAAAATTTGTAACCAGTCTCTTCCCTACACTAAAAAATTATCTTGGTAAATCTAAATGAAACGTTTGTAAATTTTAGTTGAAATGCAAAACACCGTTAACAAATCAAAGTCTTTAGGTCAGCGAGTTAACCCAACAAATAAAATGACATATAAATATGATATATTTTTAAATACTTTTCGATAAACTTTGAAATTCTTTGAGGTAACTCAAATATATCTACTTAAGTAATACATTAATTTGTATTTCTTGAAACATTCTTCATTAAACACTTATTTGATTTGATCAATGTCGTAAATCTATAACGATTTCCTTGGAAGTTTTCTCAAATGGCGTGATAACTAATGGTAAAACAGAAAACAAAAAAAAAAATAAGATGTATAACATTTTGATACAGTACAAAATTTAAACAAGCGCCAGTTCATGTCTTTTTCTGATCCTATAATAGCTTTTTCTTCTCTGTACGATACTAGTAACATCCTTATTGATCCTATATATTGCTTGTTTGTATCATAGGCGTAATATATTGACATATACTGAGCAATCTATACAGGAAAGTGACGAAACCATCTTTTTTCTTCGCTGTTCGTTATGTCTCTGTTTTACATCAAGTATAGCAGTCTCTTTTTGGAAAGGGGAGAGAAAGTGGGGAGTTTCAATGCAATAAAGAAAGATCGAACAACCGCCAAAAATGTTGTCGTCAGTGCTCGTTGCTTGCATGCTCAGTCTATGTTAATATAATCCGTCTATGGTTTCGATTAGATTAATACGAAGTTCTATCACATCAAAAACTGATTGCTGTCATATATGACACGAAGTGATATATGGCAGCTATCTAATACTACATGTTCTGATTTTAAATTGTCACTGTTTGTTGCTAAATTTTGCCAGTTAAATTGTCACTGTCTAGATGGCAACAACCAGCATTTTCCTTTCTAAAAAGCCAATTCTTTTCAAACCATTTTTTTGTTTGTTTTGTCTATGACAACCTACTTTGGAAGTACACCAGTGACTATCTTTTAAGCCTATAGATTACAAAATAGAACAGAAAATAACATTAATTGACGGCACAGAGTAAAACAAAAATAGAAATTAAAATTATATTCAATATTTAGATTAAAAAACGTTAACACGCCAAGGTTCCTTTTGGATAGTAAAAAGAACCGCATTTCCAAGGAAGTAATGGGAGTACCTTGGTTTGCTATATATTCTACAATGACTGTCTTTATACAATTGAACTAAAATATAAAAATAAAAGATTCTAAATAACTAAAAATCAACATATTATACAAGTATCATGAAAATGTTTTCGGGGAGTGTCAATAAGTGTATGTAATCAAAAATCAAATATGATATCACTTTTGCTATTTAATTAATAAACGAACTAACAAGAGACATAATACATCTAACAATACGGGCATATAATATATATATATATATATATATATATATATATATATATATATATATATATATATATGTATATATTGCAAATAATTCCTTTAATAAAAATTTCACAACAATCCTTATGTACCAATTATAAAAAAACTAAATATTTTTGTTTGTGATCTACTAAATACAAGACTTGTGTGAGATTTGCTTTTTTTATAACTTTTATATAATAAGACTACAAAAAGCCTCTGTGTATATATCTAAATTATTAATACTTCGTAGATAATTACTCACATATACCTTTGATTACATACAAAGATTTATTGGCAGACCAGATTGATTATTGAATTAAAAAAAACGGATTAAAACACCTGTCAACTTTTCGTGAAGTTAAGAATCTTTCAATAGTTTTTCTTGGTTAAAAGCATTCTATTTTGAAAATATTTCTATACTGTTCCATAGAATATAGAAAATACAAACTATCGATATAAGCCAGTTGGTGAAATGAAAAATATTAGTCCAAAACAAACTACTCCTAGTACCAACTCGCTGATTATTATTAATATAAAGCCTAGATCAGAATTAAAACGGCCATAACTTATTTTAATGTTCCAGTATACCACCAAAAATAGATGCACATAATAATTAGTTTGCTGAAGGATCTATCAGTGTTACAAAAGCTTGTTTGAGATCATGAAATACATATATTTCTGTGAAACTCCACTATAACGACGCAAAACAAAATATCACAAAACGTCGTTGGTGTTGGGAGTTGAATGAACAAAATTATTAAGAAAAGTTCAAACTATATAAAGTATATTTACGCTATAATCATTACGTTAATTCCAAAGATTCAGTGACATCAGGAATTATTATTCCTTTTTGTATTTATATAAAGTACTCATTTTAAAGTTAAAGTATCAGAAAAAAAAGAAATAAACAACATAAATAACAATTTGACTTCTCCAGGACTTTCACATGTGTATGTGATGATTATGCCTGCTGTGAGTGTAATATTGAAAGCACTTAAGGAATCAATAGGACTTTTCATCAAAAAATAATGTCAGCCTTTTTTTCGAACAGATACTTTGTAAAAAAAAACAAGTTAGTAAAGCCGGATTTATAAATGGACATAAACATAATTTTAGTCTTTAACCATAATCTTATTATATAAGCATAATGTTGAAAGTTAATAAATAAATGTACCCATTTAAAAGCATTTATAATACATAAAACATAAATTTAGTCCTTAAAACGTGACCTTCAAAGTTGGTAACTTTCAACATTTATGAATTAAGTATTAAACATTATGGAATTGTTGGAATATGCGCATGTGTAATCCAACGTAAAAAATTAAAGAACTGTTCCTCATCCCATTCCTTATCACGCTTTCTATTTATGTGTCTTACACTATACCTTCTTACTCTTCTTTGCTTGTTAAGAACTCTGGCAGATATAGTCGCTACAATTGTTAAATAAAGTGGGACTGCTGCCATGGCCAAAGCAACTTTTCTATTAATCTTCATATTTATTTAAAATTATTTCACTTTTCTATGAATCTAAAGACCAGAAAAAATTCTTCAAGATCTATAAAAATTTAGTTAGGTTTGTATTTTCTGAAGTAGTTTTTAAATATTATGGTTAGGTATTATGTCTAGTTATAAACCAATCTTAAATCTTGTGAATTATGATTGTGGTTAAAGTTATGTTTATGACTTATGATTACGTACTATGTCCGTTTATAAACCTGGCTTAATATAAATAATATTGTTAATAGATAAAAAATATCAAATGAAAATGATTGTGATACCTGTACGCAAAGGAACAACGAAGCGGTGTTGTTATAAAATATGTAAGAATGATCTTCTTCTTACGGTGCCTTATCCTTAAGGACGTTGGCCATTACATTTGCCCATTTAATCTTATTTGTAGCAGCCCTGAATAGTTCTACGGAGGTCATGTTCGTCCATTGCCGTAGGTTTTTAAGCCAAGAGTTGCGTCTTCTTCCTGGTCCTCTTTTGCTATTGACTTTGCCTTCGATTATAAGTTGGAGCAGTTCATACTTTTGATTTCTTATGATGTGACCAAAATATTGTGTTTTCCGTTCTTTTATTATAAGCATAAGCTCTCTTTCCTTATTCATCCTCCGCAAGACTTCCGCATTTGTCGTATGGCTCATGTAGGATATTCTGAGCATTTGACGGTAACACCAGAGTTTGAATGCTTGGATTCTTTTTTGTGCTGCTTCTGTCATTGTCCAGGCTTCAACACCATAGAGCAAGGTGGAGAAAACATAACACTTAAGTATTCTAGTTCTCAATGAGATGCCCAGCTGGCGGTTGCATATAACTTTTTGCATTTTGTAAAACATTGTACGTGCCTTTTCCAGGCGTATTCTTATCTCTAGTGAGTGGTCCCAAGTTTCATCAAGATTACTTCCAAGGTACGTTGTTCTTGTTACTCTTTCCAGATCTGTTCCGTCGACATTGACCTTCACCCTTCTGTTTTGGTGCTTGCTGATGACCATCGTTTTTGTCTTCTTTGTATTCAATTTCATTCCAAATTCTCTACAGGCTGACGTTACTCGATCCATTAAGCATAAGAATGATACAGGCTCTAAATTATTAAAGACAATACATATTTTATTTTGTACATTTTCTAATGGCTTTATTTCTTTAAAAGCAATGTTATTTCTTTATTATTTTATATACAAAACATATTTATTTAATAAATATTTCTTTATAAATTTATAAACGTATTCTCATATCTGTCTGTACGAAAAACATGGCGGCTGATGAAAAGTCCCATGCTCGATATCTATCAGTAGCTGGTATTGTTTGGATTGAATTTTAAAAAATTGGATTCTAGAAAAAAAAATATAAATCGGAAAAATATCAAAATATAGAAACAAAACACGTTTAAATTACTCTTTCTATATAGTCCCTGGAAGCGACCATAGTTGTGTGTCCCTAAAGCTAGTATACGATGGAAATATAAACACATGTTTTTTACCTATACACTGCTTCACATACTTAACTCATTTTAATTTTTAGTTTGTGATTAATTTTCATAATTTATTTATAATGATTCGATTTAATATATACATGTATGTACATTAATATATTATCTATCTTACGCCACATAAAAATTCAAATCTTCAGCAGAAACTAAATATTGTCGGCCTCAGGTTTATTATTTAGTATAATATGCAACAATATAAAAATCAATGGTGAAATCATAAACAATTTAAGACATGCGGACGATACGGTTTTGATTGCTGATAATGCGGAGGATCTGCAAACATTAATAGATCGTGTAGTGGAAGCCTGTGACAGATACGGTATAAAATTAAACTGTAAGAAGACCAACATTCTTGTAGTAAGTAAAAACGACGTAATACAGCACCAATTCACAGTGAATAATGAACCCTTGAAAATAGTCGACAAAATTACATATCTTGGATGCAGCCTAAATAAGGAATGATACCACAAACAGGAAATAAGATGTCGTATAAAAAATGCGAGAGCTGTCTTCAATCGTCTCAGGAAGATTTTATGTAATATGCACCGGAACATTGATATAAGAACACGAGTCTTGAGATGCTATGTATTTTCTACCCTTTTATATGGAGTCGAAGCTTGGACCTTGAGGGAGGCAACATCCAAACGATTAGAAGCCTTCAAAATGAGGTGCTACCGCCGCATGCTCAAAATTTCCTATTTCCATCATGTTAAAAACAACACCGTGATCCAACGCATGAATGAAGATCTGGAAATTATGCGTATCGTAAAAATCAGAAAGATGGCGTACTTAGGGCATGTGATGCGCAATGAGAAGTTTCAACTAATTCAACTAATTTTACGAGGCAAGATGGAAGGCAAAAGATCGCAAAAAAGGCGCAGGAAAATCCGAAGGAAAAATGGTTTGTAAAAAATTACAGTCCACTGTAAAATCTTTAACATTTATAATAACCTAATGAAAAGTTTACTATTTAACTCTCGAGTTGTCCGATGAGCGATATAGAGGTGTCGGTCATCCTGATCCGCCCTTAAACTCAGAATAAAGGTAAGCGCACATTTTATCGAATCGTCTAGAAACGTAACGCACCGCTACAGCCCAGATTTAAATGCTGTAAAGCGCGTTTTTTGGAAAAATCGCGCCAGCTCAGTCAGCGGATTTATATATTTAATGGAAGATGGATCCAAAAATTATTAACGTTATTTTGTTCTGCGAGAAGGAGGTACAACTAAATAAACTTACTAAACAAAAATGCCGATCGTCGTGAAAATTGCCGATCGTCGTGAAAATTGCCGATCGTCGTGGGGCGTTCCGTTATGAATCGGTCCGGCAAGTCAAGTGTGCGCATAACTTAAAACGTCAAACACCTAGCCAGTGCACAAATATTTTAACTTGAGATATTTTTTCCGTACTACGATTTAGTTTGTTCGTCTCATAAAATGTAAATTAGGCATATTATTCACAGCAGAAAGCATAAGAATATTTCTTAACAACATATTTATTATTTTAAAATAGAATGGCAAAGAAAAAATGTTCCTGATGTATTAACTTTAGAACAATTGATACGTTTTCTTTCTGAATAAAACAACTAAAAATATATGTTTAAAAACTGTTTAAAGAAATACAACAAATTTCACATAATACTAACAAGCTGTTCAATGAAGACAGTATTACACAAGTGTCTTTTATTCTACGGAACAGCACAATTTTGTGTAAAGCTAGCACATTTATTTATATTATCCATAGGTTTTCGACATTTAGAACCCTCTTAGTAAAAACATATTTCATTCTAAGCAATCGTTAATTACCAGCATTAAACAAAAACTAAAGAATGTTTTCGATTTACTGAAAAAAGATCGTAAGTGCATAATAATATATAAAATCTAGAGAAATAGAGAAAATAACAGCATTCTGATAAATTTGCGCACTGCCTCGAACAAAAATCTTAAAGTATATACAAATTTTTATCCGATTATATAAAATATAGATCAGAGAGTGATAGGAATCTTACTATGAATGGGGCGATACTTTTCCGTAGTTCTGGGGAGCTGTAAAGTTCTCGTCTAAAAATATTGTGGATTTTTGAAAGTAGTTGCAAAGTAATAAAACCATGACATATTCCAATTTGAGCATCTTTAGAATTTTTTTTACTAGTAGGTCATTTTTAATATATCTTATGTATACAAAATATAATTAAATAAAAGACAAAATATAAAAGTTCTAAAATGTTCTAAAATCTAAAATACAATTAATTAAATATTAATGCTTTTAAAAATACATATTTTTTCGTCACATTTATATAATATATACGACAGTTAAAATTTTTAGTATGAGCTATTACAAAAGAGTCACCTAGGAATTCGTCAATTTTTAGTGGGAATATTTTTAAATAAACAATCAAAACGTCAACTCAATATTTTGCTCGAAACTTAAGAACTTGTCTATTTAGAGATTTGACGTCAACATATAACATTTTTGGAAAAAAAAGATACACAAAATGAGATATGCTAAATTAAAATCGGTTAATTAACAAAAAAATTATTGAAAAAAGAACAAAATCGCTGTTTTTGAATATAGTTCATAATTTTTCTTATTATTTATTAAAATGTGTTTAAATGTACCTGAACTTAAGTCGTGTGCACAAGATGGGTAATATTGGATACATAGTTTTTGCGAAATTTAGTTTGTTTTATTAATTCATTTTTTGAAAAATGATACAGATAATTTATCACAATGAATCTCGGAGGTTTAATTCTCTTTGTTAAGACGTATACTAATAACCTATGAAAACAAGCTTAAAAAAAATTATGTACACAAAATGACTTAATAATAAATAGCCTTTTTTAAGCTTATAAATTATAAATTAAATGACTAAAAAATATTTGGAAAGCTGGTTAAAACAAAACATAAAAAAGGGCCTACGATCCTTAGGAACCAAGATAGCACTTTTTAATGTGCAGAAGACAACACTGATGAGATTAAGCAAAGATAAGTATGCCTATCGAAGCAGCACAAACAAGGCAGACCTACAATATTGGGCGAAAATTTGGAAGACGAGAAAGTCTAATATTGCTGTGCAATGGACGCATCGTTTTTTAGACTCACTAGAGGTGATTTAAAAAGAATGGCCGCGCAGATGGCCCACAGAAATGTCATTAATCCTCCATTCAAAGAAGAAATAGCTGGTAAAAAGTGGGCCAATCAATTTCTTAAACGGAATAAAAAAAAAACTGTCAGAAAGAAAGCCCATTGGAACATTTTATAGCAGTTCTCTTGGGTTCAATAAGGAAAATACGCAGAAATTTTATCAAATTCTGGAGAATTTTTACGTTGACGAGAGCGGAATCATGGTGGTGCAGTCAAAAATACCCAAAGTTATAGGCCTTAAAGGTAAAAGACAGGTTCCTGCCCTGGTATCAGAAGAACATGGAGCTCTTATAACGATTGTTGCTTGTATGAATAATGCCACTGGTTCATTTGTCCCTCCTTTAGTAATTTTTTCGAGAAAAAATATGAGTAAACAATGAAAAAAGGAGCTCAATCAGGGACAATTTTTGTAGTGCATCCTTCAGGTTGGATTCAATTTAACTCCTTCACTCGATGGTTTAAACACTTTATCGATTTTGTCCATCCTACAAAGGAGAAACCTGTGCTGTTACTCTTAGATAGCCATTATAGCCACACTCAAAATATTCAACTGATCGATTTGGCAAAAACACACCAAGTTACCATCGTGTCCATACCTTACCCCTCACACAAATTTCAACCTTTGGACAAAAGTTTCATGGGTTGTCTAAAAACTTATTACAGTGAGGAAATAAGGCAGTGGTTAAAAAACAATTAACGGCCACTTACAGCTTATCATCTAATGGAGCTCTTTGGCAAAGCATACATTAAATGTCAAACAGCTGAAATTGCAATGAATGGGTTTATTCACAGGTATATATCTACAAAAACAAGGAGTTGTTTTCTAATGCCGAATATATGCTGAATATATAGAAGAAGCAATGAAAAGGCGAGATTCATCTTTCTACGAATCCATGTCAAAGCAAAAAATGGCTGGTAATGAAAGCTTTATAGGGATCAGTGAACAATGTGTTATAACGATAGATGAATCACAAGTTAATGGAGAGTTTGACCCGAATCAACCTTTAACATATTCGGCAGGTCAGGGCAATCATGTGTTACCATCTACATTTGACAATCCTCATACTCCAAAATCGTTATGTTAAGCCCGTTCGAGATCACTCCTATTTCAAAAATAAAAAAAAGGACCACAATAGAGGGCGGAAAGCCTGCAGTTCAACAATTATCACATCTTCTCCTTATAAATCCAAGTTGACGGAATCTAAAAAAGCTAAAGTGGCTATGAAAACTGAACAGGAAGAACGTGCTCAAGGTTTCAAAAGCAACCGAGACAGAAAATGGTTTTCGGCAGCAGGACCTTCTAGAAAAAAGAAAGAGATAGTAAAAAGATGTCTAAATTTTGAGAAAAATATAAAAGAATCAGACACCGAAGGTGAAATCAGCGTCTCTTCTGGAACATCTTTGTTTTGTGACAGAAAATATTCAAAAGATTGTAAAGGAGAACTTTGGGTCTTGTGCATTATGTGTTCGTTGTGGATCCATGTGGATTGTGCTTGGGCTTATAAAGATGCCTACATCTGCGATTTTTGTAGATAAATTAATAATTGTCCTAAATATTTTTGTATATTTTATGTATTATATTGTAGTAGAATAGAATAGAGTAGTAGAATAGAAGTAGATCATGTTTTCTCTTATTTAATACTTTTTTTCCAATTATTGGTACAACTTCCAACGCTGGATTTTGAAAAATACATATTTTTTATATTATTTTTATTTATTATTAATGAAAGTTGAATATAAATGATTCAAAACATTATAAAGTAAATGGTATGTACTTTTATAATATTATTTTTTGCTATTTTTTATACACACGAACTGAAAAATCAAACCGAATGGGGGTCCAGTTTTAGGCATTGACCTCTATTAAATTGTTTGTGTACATAAATGTACTTTTTTTTAAACTTTTTTTCCATTGGTCATTAGTCTTAACGAGTAAATAAGCCCTGATTATTGAGATCCCTTCAGTCAAATTACCTGGAACAGCCTTGGACGTTTTAAAAAAAAATATATTATAAACAAATTAAATTTCGCAAAATATTAAACCAATCTGGCCCATCTCTTGTACATATTTTAAACATGATAAGGCCTTCAAGTTCAGGAACATTTAAACAAATTTTAAGAAATAATAAAATAATTATTAACAATATTCAAGAATGGCGATTTTGTTATTAATTTTGCAATAACTTTTTTGTTTATTAACCGATTATAATATAGCATATCTTATTTTGTGTATCTTTTTTTTTTCAAAAAAGTTGTTTGTTGACATCAAATTTCTAAATGGATAAGTTATTAAGTTATGAGCAAAATAATGAGTTTTACTCTTTGATTGTTTATTTAAAAACAGTTCCACTAAAAATTGATAAATCCCTAGGTGAGAGTCTTTTTGTAATATCTCATACACATTTCAACTGTCAAACCCGTCTATACAGTTGTGACAAAAAATATTTAGTTTTTACTAACTTAATTGGTTTAATCCACAATTCATATTTTTTGACCAAACGCGTATATGTATGACTGAAAAAAATAATATTTGATGATTGGATCTTAGGTTTTAGAACATCAAGAACTTTTTTGAAAGAATTTTTTTTTCAAAAAATTATATATTTCAATAAATATATATATATATATATATATATATATATATATATATATATATATATATATATATATATATATATTCATACAGATTTTTAATGATAGCTTTATAAACTCAAATAATTTTTTCAGTAAACTTTTTACTAAGGGTTCCAGATGTGCGAGATAGTATTTTTTGCGTAGAATAATATCATTTAATTTTTATAAGTAGTGACAGATGAGTGTGGGAACATTTACAGGATGATGGGGACGAACAATATGATAAAAAACAATAAAATTATTACAATCCTAAAATATAAAACAATATACAACTATTTATAATTACACAGAAACATACCCGGATGATCGCTTTAGACAAAAATACTCAGTGTCATTCATTGTAAGTATTAAAAAATATCATTTTCATTTATCAAAAAAGGGTTTTTTGAGCAAGTGAAGTTTAAAAAAACTATATATATGTTATATTTATTTATTGCTGATATATATAGTACAAGTAAAAGAATTAATTAATGAATATATTTTAAGTAATAACAAATTTCCATGTGCCAAAAGAATGATCAGTATTCCCAGATTATGAAAGCAATATCAAAAAAAAAACAACAGATTTTTAGATTTTTATAAAGTCGTTTGATATTTTTATGCTCTTAAAGAATAAAAAAAAGAG
The DNA here is from genome assembly GCA_918026665.1 of Diabrotica balteata. Lineage (NCBI taxonomy): Eukaryota > Metazoa > Arthropoda > Insecta > Coleoptera > Chrysomelidae > Diabrotica > Diabrotica balteata. Next base: position 49,639,197 of record OU898281.1, read on the forward strand.
TCTTTGGAGGGGAAGAGAGTCGTTGACAATACTGTAGAGCACTTGAATTGAGAATAGGGAAGGATAAAGGAGATCAACTCGTACAGTTCTGTCAAGGAATTGACAGTGGGATCATGATCACCTTCTTCCATTTTGTCGCCTGGAAGAATTTATACCTGGAAATCTCCAGCTGATTGTTCGCAAAAAGGTATCAGAAATCAGATTAACTATATCAATACAAACAAAAAAGACTTCAAAATTGCGTAAAATTTTCAAAAACATATCCAGGAGTGGATGTTTCTCTTAAGCCATAATCTTATCTTGGGTCGGTTTAAGCTATACATGAAAAACGTCTGCATGCAAAAAAGTCCAAAAATGACCGAATATGAAATAATATAAAAAATGTACCTATTGATAATTAGAGATTTTAATTTAGAGAGACTTTAATTATCCAGAATTGGTTAATTAAAGGTCTAATGTGATGGGAGCTACTACTGTTAGCCAATTAAAATACTTGCAGTTAAACTAAGAGCGAGCATGTATATAACTCAAAACAGAAACATGTAGAGAAATTAACTAGGGAAGGCAATCTCTGGACAAACTTCAAGATAATGATATTAATGAGAATAAACAATGTTAAACTAAATTAACTAGGGAAGGCAATCTCTAAAAAAACTTCAAGATGATGACATTAATGAGTATAAACTAATCTGTTGTTACTTTTTGATCTATTAAAAATATACACAAACAATTTTAACGCAACATCTGTGACGTATTTTTTTATTGCACAGGTATGATTCTAACACTACGTTTTGCATTTCCTCATAATGACACTGAGCAGTCTTGTTTTAAAATTATCATCCTGTACGAAATATACTATTGCAGTGTTCGTTTTGATCACACACTTATAGTCTGGCACATTGAGTATCGATTTTTTTATATTTTATACACGTATATCACAACTTTACTTAATTTTTTTTAGGCTAAGTCCTCTTAACCGCATCTGGAGTTAAAAATTTCACTCTAATTCTTACTTAGTTTCATATGGTTACCGTTTCTTTTTTTTTTGTATCTAGTCTCTTCTGGGATAAAATTTTGTTCGGTGTTCGTACTACGGTTTACAAGATGCAGCAAGATGTTGAACAGCAACTACTGTTACCACCTTTGCTCTTTTGTCGTTGATCTAAAAACAAAAAAAAATTAGGTTATTAAAAAAATACATATTAATAATCTAAAACTTTCCCAACTAAATAGATTTCGAAACTGTTTTCTTGTGGCATGTTTACGTTTGTTTTAGTCGTTCTCTATTAATTACCGCTTTATTTAACCAAATTTGATAGTAGACTTACTTGGCCTCGATCTTGTAGACAAATAGCTTAGTTTTTAGTTGAAAATTCTGACGATGGTGTTGTACCCTCAGGATGATATTAAATTCTGATTTTTTGTGTGTTTACGTATTATGTATTTACGTATTTATGTATAAATGTAGATGATGACCTTGCATTAATCAATTATTGTTGGTACATTCTTATTGCTAACTTCTTCTTTTAGTATTGGTAACCAGAGCCTGCTATATTATGGTGATGGGTTTGCTTCAGCGGCCCTTATCTTACGTAACAAATGTTTCTGTCACACAACACACAACTAGCTTCCTTGCACTTCATCCATTCCACCCTAATTCTACTGCGTGCGTCCCCATCTATTTCCCCATTACTCTTTAACCGATCCTACGTACTTAAAACTATTACTTTTCACAATCATTTCAACATTTAACGTTATCATTTTATTTGTAGTAAGTCGATCTTTAAATAAACATACTAAATAGTCTGTTGTTGTCCTACTATATAGATTCAGAGAGGTGGCCTTTTGGCCTATTCCACTGCAACCTTTTCAGATCTATTGTGGTCCTCTAGTCCTAGATAACATTCTCTAGACTGACCCTTCTTATAAAGTCTAACAGCTTCGAGACTGTACCTTCCATGTACCTATTTGCCGGTGGATTTTCTTCTCCTAATGCAAAAAACCGCACACTTGTCAGAATGTCACACTGACATAAAATGTGCTCTGCTGTTTCTTCTTTGAGATGACAGAATATCTGCACAGGTAATCCCATCAGCCTCAAGTGTCTATTCAGCTTACAGTGCCCTGTTAGAAGACCTACTATGGCTTTGACTGTCTCCCTGTCTTTGCTTATTAGGTCTGCCGTAAATTTTGGCGATGTTCTGTAATAAACTGTTTCGTCTGTCTTTGTACTAGTGAATTTCTCCACCATTCCAGAGATTTGTGAGCTACCTACTTCCTTGTAGCCGTTCTTGTTTGTCCTACTAAGTTTTAAACCTTTTTCCTCAAGAGTTTGCTTCCACTGTTCCAGTTTTTGTTCTAAATATTTTTCAGTATTTTTTTACTAATACCATCATATTTACTACATCATCAGCATTTAAGCAAGAAGAAATGTTAGCCTGTAGTTTCCCTGATATCTGATCTTTTCATTTCATTCTTATCATATTGGATTATAATATTTACTGTTCACAAGGAATCTACGTTCCTGTAGTTGGCTGTATACCATATATTAAAAAAAATTATTAAAATCCTTTGTAAAAGGTATATATTTAAAAACTCAAACGGGCTATGTTAGACAAAACGTTTTCGGAATCCATATTCCATCATCAGTGTCCTAAAAAGTATATAACCACTTAATTAAAAAGAACATGAAGTTTAAATTTTGACCAAGGTTAATGCAAAGTGTGGTTAATACTTACTAGGTGTACATGAATGTAGCCACTAAATATATGGGTAAAAACCCGTTAACAATTAATTAGTTAAATTTGGTTTACATTATTTCTTATAAAATATTAAGATGTTAAAGTTACCGTTGGATTAGGTAACATGGCGACATATGACTCCATGTGAAGTTGCTGGTTCTGAGACGGTGTGTCTACGAGGACTTTATGAAAGCAACTGATTGAAATAACAATGTTGACCAGTTAGGACGGAAGTCGTAACAGAGTAGTCAATGTAACTGTATGTGTCTATTTAAGACACAAGCCAACGTTATTTAAAATTGTTAAAGTAAAATAAATTAATATAACAGTATCAACCATCAATGTTGTTGTTTTAAAATTATGTATATAAGATAAAATGTGGTAAGAAAATTATGTGTTTATAGTTAGGCAACCAACTATAGACCCTTTATGTTTCTTCAACATTTGGTACCTGGAAAATAGAAACTAGACACATGTGGGAAGTTGAGTTCTTTAAATTTTATTGTTATTGGTGGAATAGGAATAAATACATTTAAAATATGAAAGTGCTCTTGAGTAAAGAAAATAAAACTTTTTTAGTATAATGTCCATGTAATATTTAACTTATAACTTAATTATAGACATACAGAGCCTTCTATATCACCCGAATCTTATTCACTACCTTTTTTCTGAGTGTTAATGTTTCCGATTTAATTTAGACTTGATTTAATATATTTACTTAAATAATCAGTGGCGCCCTTTCGGCCTTAAGATTCTCATTTGTTTCTTTGTTCTGTTTATATATATATATATATATATATATATATATATATATATATATATATATATATATATATATATATATATTTATGTTTATAGTATATTCTATATACTTTGAGTGAGTGTTCTGCATTTAAGAAGTCTGCACATTTTCATAGTTTGTGGTATTGTATGATTTACCACATACAGAATTTCACCCTTCAATAAGCAATATTCTTGCACAATTATTTGCTTTGCTATTTCTTTTATTCTTATAATCTTGGCTATTTCATTTAGTAGTTCTTGTAACTAGCTTCACCCGATTGTATTTTTGTTATTGAAATTAAAGTTTACTGTTTTTTCTTCAAATAACGTAAGGGTGGTTAAGCCTTCACTTTCTGTATTGATAAGAAGTTTTGACTCACTCGTCTCCTCTGATTGTTCATCAGATAAATCTCCTAATAACACGTAGCTTTTAGGTCCACATTGATATAGGAATTTTCTGTATTATTTTGTTTTCCTTCTTCTTTTTATACGTTAAAAATTTGCAGTATTTTTATACGTTAAAACATATGGAAAATATTTCTTCGTACCCTCATTAATGTCTGATATATTGTTTGATGCATTTTCCGTATTACTAGATGCACGACATCGTCTATTTTTACGTGGCAGAATTAAAATAATTACTAAAAACAAATATTAATTTTATATATAAAAAAAATAATAATTCGAGTTTATTAAAGTTCTGATACATACCTTGCGAATTAGGCTCTGGAAGTGTTTCCCTCGGAACCAAATGCATCACTGTAGTCTTTCCAAATGGTAATCCTAGTGCACCTAAAGTTACGTTACTATGAAGAAAGCGACCTTGATAGATAAGTCTGAGTATTTCAGCCTTTGAGACAGCTTCTTGGCACCAATCTGAAACGAAAAACATAGTGTGAGAAACACGCGAGGTGATTCGGTGTAATATTTGGCATCAACACCTAAGAGGACATAAAGTTTTGATTAATGGTAGTATTACATGTAGAAAAAACTTATATAATGTATTGTGATCGTTAAATATACGATAGTTAACATGTTAGGTTAGGATAATTTTGTTGCAAGTAGTTTCTGAGACTGGTTGATATATTTAAGCATTTAGATTTCCTCCACGGTAGTATAGAACAAATTTTCATCCAATTTGAAAATTACCCGCAAAAATTCGACGACGACATCGACGTACTATGAGCTTCACTGAATTTAATAAATTACATAGGTCTGCAGTCACTACATAGGATATCAGTCACTAGTACATTCAGCCGTTTATATGGGCGAATAATTAGAGACCGCATTGAGAAGGAATACAAAGACCAAGAGGAAGAAGAACAATCCGGTTTTCGAACAGGAAGAAGCTGTACTGATAATATCTTCTGCCTCAAACAACTAATAGAAAAACAATTAAGCACAAATCAAGAAACCCACCTCATGTTTATTGACTTGTAGAAGGCGTACGATACAGTTCCTGTAAACAAACTCTGGAACGTGTTACCACAGACGAATATTAGTGTCACCTTATTAAAAGCCTTAAGAAATTTGTATGAAGGGTCAACATCACAAATAAAAACTGGAGACACACTATCGCAAAGCTTCCTGGTTAATAAAGGTCTACGTCAGGGGTATTGCGTATCACCGACCTTGTTTAAAATATATGCTGCAAAAGCATTGAAAGAGTGGAAACGAAAATGCAGAGGAATGGGCGTAGACCTTGGGGAGATTTGCTTATATACATTGCAGTTTGCTGATGACCAGTTTGTTACAGAAAACGATAAAGATGATCTGGAGTACATGGGAAGGAAATTACAAGAAGAATATAAAAAGTGGGGACTAGAAATTAATACAGAAAAAACAAAATACCTGCCAATAGGTACCGAACTAACCGAACTATCGAACATCACATTAGAAAATAACGAAATCATGCCCTGCGACCATTACACATACCTAAGAATCGTTTTTGACACAACGGGGAAAGAGGATGAAGAAATAAAGAGAAGAATAACACAATCCAGAAAAACAATAGGTTGTCTAAACAGCGTAGTGTGGAGTCATGAAATAGGAAAAAGAAGAAAACACAATATCTACAAATCTCTTATTAAAAGTCTATTGTACGGAGCACAAACTTGGCGAATAACTGAAAACAACAGAAGAAAACTGGAGGCAGTAGAAACGGACGCTTTTAGAAGATCAGTAGGAGTGTCACGCAGAGAGAGAATACGTAATGATGAGATAAGACAGCGAATGGGGGTTTACGGCTCTCTAACAACAGACATAGAAAGAAAACAGCTGATATGGTACGGACACGTCCAGAGGATGGATAACTTAAGACTCCCAAAAATAATTATGCAGTGGGTACCACCAAATCGCAGAAAGAGTGGAAGACCCAAGAAATCTTGGAGAGAGGGAGTAACGAAGGCGATGAGCGCAAGAGATCTTAGAGAGGGCCAATGGGATGATAGAGTGTCATGGAAATTAGGCATTGGACAACTTCGCAAGACGTTTTAAAACCGATTAATATATATATATATATATATATATATTATATATATATATATATATGAATATATATATAATATATATTATTATATATATATATAATATATAATATATATATTATATATAAATATATATAATATATATATATATATATATATATATATATATATATATATATATATTATTATATATATATATATTATATAGGTCTGCAACCAAAATTGTTTAAATTTAACAAGCGATTTTCATACTGTTTTCAACGCTGATTTCAAGAAAAATAGTAAAAAAAATTTCATCACGTAGAGTTATTTCATATATTTGATTTAATAAAGAATAATTAGAAGAAACCAGCAGTATTTTCACGTCAGCACTTATTCTTGCCGTACCCCTCCCTATCCACTTGTTAACCCCTGCGCCTTCTTTCATGTCAGTGCCTTTCATCTGCCACGCTGAAACTTTCTCCGCCACTAACAAGCAGTAAGCATCTGATACTGTCCTACAGTTCACAGCCACACATCACTCGGTGCAGTTCACATGTTGTTGTTACTAGTGCTTTAAAGTACTGAGTGTTTTCTTGTGTTGTATAGACATTATACAATAGCCACCAGAGGATGTATGAACTCGCCAGATTGCTTCTGTTACATTTGCGGTAATTGTACCGTTAAAAAGCAACAAAGAAACGTTTCCGATTTCGTTGAAAAAGTATATTTTGCATATTTTGGTATAAAGTTAGGCGATCAATATAAGCCTTGTTCTTGCAACGTACGAAGTTTCAATTTAAGAAACAAAAAGGACATTTCTTAACCTAACATTCAATCAGCCATTCGCTCTGTCTCTCATGAACCTGAAGCGTCAATATCCTCTCCTCCAGATTCTTTGGATGATATACATGATGGTCACGAGCCATTGGATCAGCAAGGTGACAGTGATTGCTACGATCCTGGGACAACTGATCCCATTCCATTCTCACAATTTGAACTGAATGATTTAGTAAGAGATCTAGGTCTTTCTATCGCGGAATCGACGAAAGTTTTGGGATCAAGATTGAAAAATAAACATATTATTGGCTTCGGATATATCCTTTTCTTGGTATCGATGTAGGGAAAAGGATTTTTTTATCTTTCTTCTGTCAAGAAGATGACCTGGTGTTTTAAAGTGATGGTCCTGGACTTCTGGCACATTTCAAACTAGAATATGCTCCTGATTTGATTCTTCAAAAAGAAGCTTCAGAACAATTGGACACTAGGTTCACTTGAAAGAATGTTACAAAAGCCTTGATCTGGTTTTAAGCAAACTTTGCTATTCAGATCACAAATGGACATTATGTGGTGATTTAAATGCTTCTTGGTCAACAAAGTGGCTATACAAAGATGCCTAGCTTTATCTGTGAATGAGACAGTGGGGACAGAAAGTAATACTACATAAAAAAATCTTGGCCTTTGAGAGAAAGCTTACAAGTAGGGGTTAAAAATGTTGAGAGGAAAAGCCTTGTGGATCCCAAAAAGTTGTTACTTCCACCACTTCACATTAAGTTGGGGAGTGATTTTGTCAAGGCATTGACTAAAGAAGGGGAGTGTTTCAGATGTATTTGTGGAGAGTTTCCTGGTTTATCCACGGCAAAGCAAAAGGAATCTAAAAGGAAACTAATGACTTTGTGGGCAAAATGGAAACAAATGAAAAGGGCATAATTTAACTTAGTTGTTACTGGTTTTCTGGTAACAAAAGAGATCCAAACTACAAGACAATCGTCGCAGATATGATCAACAACTTTAAAAAATGGGCTGTAACATGAGCATTAAAGTTCACTTTCTCCGCTCACATCTTGACTACTTCCCGACAAACCTTGGTGATGCCAGTGAAGAGCAGAGCAAAAATTGCACCAAGACATTAAAGAAACGGAAAGAAGATACTAAGGAAAATGGAACGTGAGCATGATAGCAGATTGCTGCTGGATGATCAACAAGTCCACAGTCGAAAAAGCAGTACAAGAAGCTTCCACAGAAAGCTAAAGCGTTAATATAAGGACTATGAGCATAAAGAGAAATGTTCATCATCATCATCATCATCATCAGTAGCTGGACAACCCTTTCTGGGTCCTGTTCTTTGCTTTGTTTTTCCAGTTGGTAATCTTAAGTGTTTTCAGATTAAAGAGAAATGTTAGTGTACTGGAAATGTAGTTTAGAAGATGATTAATAAATAAACAAACTTTTATAACGTTAGAAAAAGGTGAAAAATCGCTTATGTTTTGTTATTATACTCAAACATACTCCGTACTTTGTGAGAATACCTAAAGTGATAGACAAAAATGGTTTGCATTTTTGAAATTAGTGCTGAAAAGTACATAAAAATCAGTTATCAAATTTCAAACAACTTTCACAAAATATTTTTTTGTAAGCCTGTGTTATCAACCGACCTACGAATTACTACAAATGATCCTAAATTAAAGAAAAGTCATTTATTAATTTAGTAAGAGACCAAGAAAACAAGAATAAATCTAATAATGAAGTATCAGCCGTTAAAAATTTTGTTAAACAATCGAACAGCAGTTAGTTATCATCAAGTATAATAAACTAATGTATTATGCTTGACAAAACACCAATGTTAAAACCAAATGTCCCTTACCTTATGATTCCCTGGACTGAGTGAGGATTTCAGTCATTCCAATTAATATCTGGATATGCGAGCTTCATCGTTATTATCTTTACTATTACTATCACCTTTTAATATAACCTACTCTACGAAATGAACATTTTTACAAGATGTAACAATATGTTATTTTAGATAAAAAAAATATAATGCAATTTATGGAAATGCCTAAATGAAACTATGGAGAAATAAAAATATCGAGAAAGAAATAAAAGGCGGAATTTACAAAACAGTCATCAGACCAATAATGACGCTGCAGAAACACGACCTGACATAGAGAGGACAAAAAGAATGTTAGAACCAGCAGAGATGAAAGCCCTTAGAAAAATTGATGGTAAGACAATATGGAACAGAGCAGGAAGTAAAGATATACGACGTAGATTGCAAGGTGGAAAACATCAAGGACTGGGTAAGAAATAAAAGAGTAGAATGGAACGATCATATAAGCCGAATGACAACAAATGGAGTAGTAAAGAAGGCGAGGGACGGTCAATACGAAAGACGATTAGTAGAAAGACCACGAAAAGATGTAACGATAACTTACTGGAGACAATTTAAAAACTTCTCCCTTCTTAGAGTGCCATATCCCTACGGAACGTCGGCGACTACCATGCTTATAATATTATTATACTGATCTCGGTCTTGCGCTACGTGTAGCAATTGGTCCGCTGTCAAACCTGTCCATTGCCGCAAATTCCTCAACCAAGAGAGTTTCTTCCGTCCTATCCATTTCTTTCCTTCGATTTTACCGTTGAGAATTAGCCGAAGGAACTCATATCTTGGTCCTCTGATTATATGTCCAAGATATTCTAGTTTACGCCTCTTAATACTATTTAATAGAGTTCGTTGATGTCCCATTCTTCGAAGAACTTCTTCGTTTCTGGTTCTGCTAGTCCATGGAATTTTTAGTATCCTTCGATACAACCACATCTCAAACGCCTCGATTTTATTCATGATATCGGCGTTTAAGTCCAAGTTTCACATCCATACAAAAGTACAGACCACACGTAACATCTTGGAAACTTTTCACGCATTTCCAAATTTAATTTTAAAACAGACCTACATAAAAAGGAGAAGAAGAAAAACTTTACAAAATACATTTAAATTACTTTGCAAATAATACATACATTTTCAAAATAACACGGCGTGATATACTGCGATGTGAAGTGGTCGACAGGCTAATTCGCTCCCAGGAACAAAGTAAATATATTAACGTATGTCTTTAAGGTAGACTAATATAATTCAAACAAAATTTCATTGTCAAAAGAACATACATATACTCACCGGACAAAATTAACGGAACACCTTAAAATTGGGACATGTTAGATGTCTCGAATTTCCTAAACCTGTTGTCCGATTTTAGTGATTTTTTTAGTATGTTATAGGTATATTATTTAAGAATATCGATGTAATAATATTGTTGCTAGACAGGTCAATGTCATTTTATACCGGGTGTAACAATCCTACTGTGTTTTTTCCTTAAAGTTCGGAACACCCTGTGGAATATTCTAGCATATATAAAATATTGAAATTAAAACTTAATTATAGCCTCAGGCTTTCTTAACATTTTCTTTTTTGATTCATTTGCTTATGTTTGATAATAAAAAAGTTAGGTACGTTAACAACTAGCCATGTTTTTCATCAATAAATCCTCATTTTCTGCTTAGTTTAATAAACAAGCCTAAAGTAGGCTATGAGAAGTTAACAATTTAATACACACACCGGCAAATTTAAAGGAACCTGTTATTAATGCAATATTTCTTTATATTTGTATTTTATAGACTATATCTACATAGCTTTGAAAGCTCCTTGTCACAAGAAAGTCTTAAATGTCAAATTAATTTGTTTATTTGTATTGTGTTTTACATTTTACAGTCATTCTGTCTGTTCATAACAAGTACAAACTTGTATTTAATTGAGCGCATAGTAAGAAAGAGACTTAAAAAAGCCGGTCTCAAGTCATATGTGCCAATAAAAGCTCCCAGACTCCAGAGACACCATCGTTTAGCACGACTACAATTTGGTCGAGTACATCAAAATTGGAATGATAACCACTGGAGTCAAATTCTCTTTACGGACGAGAGCCGTTTCTGTGTAAATTACATCGACGGTAGAGAAAGATTGTATCAACGCCAAGGAGAACGAAATGCCCCTTTCAATTTTACTACGACCGTACCTTTTGGTGGAGGTTCAATTATGGTGTGGGGCGGTATATGTTTGGGAGCAATAACAGAGTTAGTGGTGATTGATGATGGAGCATTAACAGCAGATAAGTATATCAGAGATATTCTCCAAGACCATGTGGTACCTTTTTCACCATATATTGGCGAAAATTTTATTTTAATGCAGGATAATGCGAGCCCACACGTCGCAGACTGTGTAAGATATTTCTTATTACAAGTGGGTATAACAACGATGAATTGGCCAGCTTGTTCCCCAGACCTAAACCCGATAGAGGATATGTGGGACATGCTAGGCAGAAAACTTAGGGCACGGGTTCCTGCTATTCAAAACAGAGAGGAAGTCACAATTGCTTTGATTGAGGAATGGGAGAGACTGCCCAACAACTGATCGATAGCGGTATCAGAAGTATGAGAAGACGAATAACTGCAGTTGTAAGGGCTCGTAGGGGAAACACACGCTATTAAAGCCAAAAAAATGCATAAAAAACCAATTTAAGTTCAAACTGTACAATAAAGTTAATGCGTTTAAAATCCGTATTTTGTTGAGTCTGACATCTTTGTGTTTTATTTCTTCTTAAACAGGTTTTATATTGTACTACCATTGTAATATAAATTCAAAATACTTCACCAACATTCGTATTATGATATTATCTAAACAGTATATAGACTAGAGAGAAAATACTCAGATTTTATGGTTGTTCCTTTAAATATGCTGGTGAAACTAAGAAGAAAATGAGCATTTATTGATGAAAAACATGGCTAGTTGTTAACGTACCTAACTTTTTTATTATCCAACACAAGCAAATGAATCAAAAAAGAAAATGTTAAGAAAGCCTGAGACTATAATTGAGCTTTAATTTCAATATTTTATATATGCTAGAATATTCCACAGGGTGTTTCGAACTTTAAGGAAAAAAACACAGTATGATTGTTACACCCGGTATAAAATGACATTGACCTGTCTAGCAACAATATTATTTCATTGATATTCTTAAATAATATACCTATAACATACTAAAAAAATCACTAAAATCGGACAACAGGTTTAGGAAATTCGAGTCATCTAACATGTCCCATTTTTTAAGGTGTTCCATTAATTTTGCCGGTAAGTGTATATACGTAATCGTTCCTCTTCTGTTGTTAGGTGTCGAGAGGGGTGCATCAAGCTTTTGATGACTTTTTTCCATTCCTTTCTGTTCTTCATCATTTATGTTGCTTCTTGCCAAGTTTTACCCTTATTTTGTAATATATCTGCTGTGTCAAAAGAAAAATTCAGTAAAAGACTTCTTTGTCGGGAATTCTATTAGATTACCCTGTATTTAACAAATTCGCTTCACGCAAGCAATAATGCTTACTAATTCGAATGTAGGTAGCGGATATTCAGGTGTAACATTTACATGCAGGTAGGTAGAAACGAGGTATCGTCGCAATGCTGAATAACTCATATCGAGTGAATCATCTCCGACATGGCGGAAAACATTTATTTATACCTTCTCGGGTGTAAAATTTAATGCAATTCTCTTTTAGATATTATTAAAAATAAGATACAAATAATTTATGAACCTTAAAAAGGAAAATGTGTAGGAAGTTGACGAGATTTGAATAGGAAGTATGTGAAATGCTACAAAATCGTGTATTATAACTAAAGCAGATTTAACTGAATACATTGATATCGAAAATAAATACCTAATTTCCACAAGTTTCACTGGTCAATTTACTTTGCGAAACTTGAGTAATAGAACAAAAACCGAGGAACCAAAACACTACAGATGAAGTATCTAAAAATACCAAATTGTTAAAAGTATTTTTCTTTTTTTGGTGCCTATTCGTTTCGAATATTGGCGATTATTCTGGCTATAATTATTTTATTAATTGATGCTTTAAATATATTAGTTGTTGTTGTGGAGAACTATTGTCTCAGGTTTTTTAACCATGATATTCTTCTTCTCCCAATTCCTCGCTTTCCAAATACTTTGCTTTGGGGGTTATTTTCAGTAATCTGCATTTAGTGTCGTTTCACATTATGTGTCCAAGTTATTCTAACTTTTTCCTTAAGGCTGTTTTATCGGTGCACCAAAACCTAGGAACTGTTATTTACCGACAAAATGTCTCGAAATTTGGACACAATATTCGAAACTATGTTGCTTTTAAAATGATGGTTTTACTTTTTTTATTTTTTTGTTACTTCTGTTGAAAAATTGGATTATACTGTTTAACGTTCTATTATAACCAAACTTTTTACGCCCATCGCTTGAAAGAGTTTTTTTTCTGTAATCGTTGATTTTTTTTTCACCTTTCTGTGTCCAGTAATAATCGAGAAAAGCGTGTTCAAACTTTGAAGAAAATTGCTAAAAAATACTAAAATCTAATAGTGAAACGTGTTACTCATCATTGTCGCTTAGGTTCACCGTTATCGCCTTCGTGACTTCAAATCTCATGAGCGTACGGTCAGTTAGTTCGTGTTAAAACTAATTTGAATGGAGAGTAATGCATTTGTTGCCCGTTGGCCGACGCCACTGAGTAAAGATAGTCTCGCGTAAGCAGTGTAGAAATGTAAGTGATACGCCCATTTCAAATCGCAGTGTGCTTGAACTGCTAAAACAGCCTTAACCATATCTCGAAGGTTTTCAAGTTTGTTCTCCATCGCTTCAGTGAGTATCCAGGATTCAACTCCGTAGTATAATATCGAGAAGATATAACATCGTAGGAGCCTTACTTTTATCTCCAGAGTAAGGTTGTGGCTTTTAAAAAGTTTGGTCATATTGTTGAATACACCCCTAGCCTTCTCTATTCTACATTTTACTTCTTGTGAGTGATCCCATTGTTTGTTTATTATTGTTTTCAAGATGAGTAACCTGTTTTACTCGGTCCACGGTATATTCTTGATAAGCAGTTGGACGTCTCTAATTTTTTTTTTGCTGATCACCACAAATTTAGTTTTTGATATGTTTACTTAAAGTCCAAATTTTTCACTTATTTCATTTACTTCGTTTATTAGTTGCTGTAAACTGTTTAAACTATCTGCAAAAATAACGGTGTCTTCTGCATAGCGGATGTTGTTTAGGAGTTCTCCATTTAAAAGTATTCCATGTACGCAATTTTCCAAGGCTTCACTAAATATTTCCTCTGAATATAGGTTGAATAATATAGGTGAAAGTATACATCCTTGTCTAACGCCTCGCAGAATTTGGATCGCTTCAGTCGATTCATCTCCAAGATTTGTTCTCATTGCGGCTGATTGGTTCCAGTATAAATTTTGTATTATATTCCGGTATTTATCATCTATTTGGCTTTTGTCAGAACATCCATAATTTTTCGGTGTTGAACTTTGTCAAATGCTTTTTGGTAGTCCACAAAGCAGGTGTAGATATCGCAAGTTATATCTCTGCATCTTTGGAATAATACCTGTAGACTAAACGAAACAGTGCATCTCCCGTACCTACGTCTTTCATGAATCCAAACAGTGTGTCTTGTGTTCTCTCTTCGCATAGCTTGTATATTCTGCGATGTATAATTTTAAGAAAGAGTTAAAGAAAAAGTATGTTGTGTGATGAGTGATTTATTTTATATAGAGATTTTACGTAATCAGTGCGAATTGTTTTCTAAGTGAGAATTATTAATGTAATTAGTAATTGTGATATTTGTAATTAAGTGAGTTTTTGAGTTAAATAATTTAGTTAAACTAATGCGTTGACATCGATCGTTGACATCGAAATATATAATTATCCTTCAACATACGTCATTATCTAATCAATTTGGGCTTTTAAGATGTTTTGATAGCGTTTTTTAATAAATGATGAAATGATAATTTCTCAATAATTACTACAGTTACTTCTGTTCCCCTTGTTATAGATAAATGTTATATAAGAAGTCCTCCAATCACTGGCAATCATTTCCCCTTTTAAGACATTTGTTAAAAATTTTACAAAGCAGTCTGTATGTTCATGTGTTTAATTAATTCGATAAGGAAATCATCTGAACCTGGAACTTTATTCTTATTATTTGTACTGCTATTTGAACTTTTCTTCCATTCCAATTCTTCTTTTCCTTAATTTACATCCATAACCTACATCTTGTCCTCCTCTATTTTTAATTATTTTTGTGTTAATAATACTTAGTATAAGGTTCAAGGCTGCAATCGAGTCTGCTGATTACAAAAGAACAATAAGATCGTGGACCAAGATAAGTAAGGGTAATAAATCCAGGCTTAGATACTCATTACATATTTATAAACTGCAAAGCAGAATACGACTCGGTAAATAGAAGAGAATCAAAGTAATAAAAGAGGCAGGAATATTAAATCAGTTGGTAAATTTAACAAGATTAACTCTTAAAAAAGTTAAATGTAGAGTACAATTCCAGGAGGAACTATCTGGACATTTTAAAATAAATATAATAGGCTGCGCCAGGGACACTCTCTCCCCTGTATGCTGTTCAATCTGGATCTGGAAAAGGTAATAAGTATATCACAAACCACCGGTTTAATATATATAATAAATCAGTGCAAATCCTTGACACCTTAACACTGAAAATAATACTACCGCAGAGATGAGATAAACCGAGAATTGACACGTCCAACAGATGCTATTTTGGGCTCAATCTCGTTTTTAAATCATCAATTATATCGAAAAATACAAAACAATAATACGTCCAGTCCTAACTTATGGGACAAAGATCTGGACTTTAACCAAAAGTAATGAAAACATGTTAGGATGTTTCTAAAGAAAAGTACTAAGGCCAATCTATGGAACGGTGAATTACAATAGAGTGTGGAGAAGATGATACAACTTCGAACTTTATAGAATATATCAGAAACCAGATATCGTAAAACATATTTTAGAACATATTAAACAACATAAGATAGGACTTATGAGGTGGATAGGGCATGCAATGCGAATGGAACAAATTGACCGAGCTAAAAAACGCTCTTTGATAGACCCTTAACCCATTATGACCTAGTGTTACTTTTATGTTACGTTGTAACTGTAGTCTGAATCAGATATCATTTAGCAAGTATCATGGAGCATAACATTCGTTTCGAGTAAGTGTTACAACAATCTTATTTTTATAGTAAAATGCATATTTTTACAATAACACTGTTAAATAATGCTTATTTGTTGTTTTGTTTGAAAATTTATAAAATACTTTGTTTGAGTAGCTTATGACCTTACATTTATGTAACACATATTTTTTGTTAGTTAATAAGTTTGTGGGTTGGTGTGTAAAGGGGTAGTGAAGCGCAATACATGATGTCGTATCCTGTTGGCATCACTTAGCCTCTCCTACTCAATTCCTATCTTCACCTCCAAGCTGGTACACACCGGTAACCTGAGCAACCCCACTGGAGACTGGGTAACCAACCCCAGTGGATGGTGGGGTCAGGGCAGACGAAGAAGGGAGCCTTGGTCCTCCGATGAAAAGGGGGTTGAGCGAAGGGTTAACAACCCTTCCTTGTAGAACTCAATTGTTGCGAATACAATGGCTAATGAAACAAACGGACGGATCTCACAACGACGAACTCAGCACAGAAAAATGGACATGATTATGGATTTAAAATTTGGAACCTGGAACGTGCGAACCTTCTTAAAGGCAGGAGCTATGATAAGTATGGCAGAAGAACTTGAAAAATACGGAGTTGAAATATTGGCACTGCAGGAAATCAGATGGAAGAGCCAGGGAGAAATTCATAAGAATAAATTCTCACTATACTACTCCGGAAATGAAATGAGACAAGGTGAAAGAGGAGTAGGGTTTATGGTAACCAAAAAACTGCGGAAAGCCATTATCGCATTTACACCAATATCAGATAGAATTTGCACCATAAGATTTAAAGGTAAATTTCATAACGTGACAATGGTTAATGTATATGCACCGACGGAAGAGGCTGATGAAGAAGACGTTGAAAGATTCTACGGAGAACTACAGGATGTATGTGATAAAATCCAAAGACACGATGCTGTTATAACGTTAGGCGATTTTAATGCTAAACTGGGGAAAGAAGAAACGTTTGCAAATATATTTGGGAAACACAGTTTGCACACTGAAACCAGTCAAAATGGACTCAGGGTGGCACAGTTCGCAGCAGCAAATAATTACGTAGTTGTCAGTACTAACTTCCAGAGAAAAGATATCCATAAAGGAACATGGAAAATACCAGGAACTAACGAAGCCAATCAAATTGACCATATACTCATCTCAAAAAGATGGGCAACAGACATAACTAATGTCAGAACGTATCGCGGGGCGAACTCTGACTCAGATCACTATCTTGTAGGGGCAAAATTACGGCAGAAAATAGCGACAGTAGCAAAAGGGAAAAATATTCAAATCAAAAAATGGAATGTCGAAGGATTCAAAAGCGCAACAAAGAGACAAGATTACAGAAATGCTCTCCAAATAAAACTCAACCGAACTAGAGAGGAAGATACTGCAGAGGAGGAATGGAGACAATTAAAAACAATTATAACGGAGTCAGCAGAGGAAACTGTCGGAAAAGCCAAAAGGCAAAGAAATGCGGAATGGTATGATGATGAATGCAGAACTGCAGTAGAGGAAAAAAGGCAAGCTAGGCTTAACCAACTTCAAAGAAACACAAGAAATAGCAGTGAGATTTATAACGAAAAAAGAATACAAGCGACTAGAATATGCAGAAGAAAGAAAAGAGAGGCTATGAAAAAACAAGTACAAGAAATCGTAAAGCATAACAACAGATACAAAGCAGAAAATTCTATAAATGCATAAAAGAAAGAACACAGTCATTTAGACCCAAAACTAACGATATGCAAAGACAAGGACGGAGAACTACTAACAGAGAAGAAAAAATTATAATGAGATGGAAACAATATTTCGAAGAAAATCTAAATGCAGACAACGAAAATGATCAGAACGAGACAATATATTATACGGCGGAGACGTACGATTATTAGACAAAAGAACCAAAATTACTATCTACAGAACACTGATTAGACCCGTAGTAACTAACCTATGGATGTGAAACTTGGGTAATGATGAAAAAAGATGAAGCCCAACTCAGGACATTCGAGAGAAAAATACTGAGGAAAGTATATGGCCCGGTACAAGAGGAAGATGGCACATGGAGAATCAGGAGAAACGACGAGGTTAATGAGTTAAATGAAGGTTATGACATTGTAAGATTTGTGAAAAGTCAAAGACTGTCATGGCTTGGACATGTGCAGAGACAAAACGATGCAAAAACAACAAAGAAAATGTTACAATGGAAGCCCATAGGAAGGCGAAAAAAATGAACATAAGACAATGGAGAAGAAGCGCACACGAGAGATTTGAATGGAAGGACATAGCCAGACAGGCAAAGACCCATCCAGGGTTATGATGCCAAAAGAAGAAGAAGAAGAATAAGTTTGTGGGTTAAAAATTGTTTAATTTATCTATTATTATACATTTTTAATAAAAATATAGTTTTTTTAATAAATCAAAAAAAAATAACTCGGGTCATATTGGGTTAAGATGTTCCTTGATAACATTGATAAAAACATGAGAAATATATATGACGCATGCTTGGCAGAGGAAGGCAATGGATAGGGACTACTGGAGAGAAATTTTTACGGAGGCTAGGACCTACGCAGGATTGTTAAGCCATAATGATGACAAATAAATAAAGACCGTTAATTCTAATATTCGTAGTTAACAATGGGTAAACAATGGTTTACATATTACTTTTCTATAAACGTAGTTTTTGGACAACCTGTATGTTTCCGTAAATTTGAAAATCACCTTCGCAAATCTAAACTAAATTCCAATATATTAAATTAAAAATTGTTGAATGGGATATTAGCCATTTTCTGATTCTTACATCAAGGCCATAACGTTTGACATACATTTTGATTTAATTTGTATAACTTAAATGATGAAATTTGTGCAAAGGTATAGAATAAAACAATAAAAAAAGGTACAGTAATACCAATTATCAGTTATAATAAATACAATTAAAACTTACCATCCGGCCAATTGTCAAAAACATGTTGTGCAATGTCCCCAGCAGAATCACTCGGGCTAAATAAAAACTCTTTTGTTTTGCCGCTGACGAGAATCAGGCGCAGATTTATCTGAAACAATACATATTTGTTAAAATATTGTTTTTTAGTGTATCGAATATCAATTAAACACCATTTTGAAACCCACTCATATACAGAGAGAAAATACACAAAAAGTTTTATAAAAAGCAGCAGAACTGTACGAAGAGCTAAGTAAGTTATTGTTATTTCTTTAGTTCTCTAGGAAATATAGTGCAACATGAACTAAATTATTAGAATGCTTTTATAATTTAGATTCACTTCAGGCACATATTCCTAGACGCACTTTGTAACAATAAAAAAAAAAGATTATTGTTTAGGTACATTCTATTTTTAGGCATAGGTTTGTACTAAAATCAGCTCAGGTGGTCAAAGAGAAGAAAATCAGGTGGTAACAAGATGATCGTACACATGAACGTTACAAAGGTCTCGTATCAGAGACAGCTCAGAATCAGAATCATCGTTGGGACAAGACATTCTGAATTCTAGGAAACTTCAGAAAGAACGCCAATAAATCTTAACCCGAAATTTATAACGGACTAAAATCGTCAGGAAACATCAAGTAATAAGTACATAAGTAAAACTACTCAAATTGACAAGTTTACCTATGTATATGTTGCAAAACAAGTTATATCGTCAATAAAATAAAATCATGAAAAAAAATGTTATTATTATATTTATTCATTAAACAAAATAATAAAGAAACATTATTAAAAAAGATAAATCAAATTAATTAAGGCAAACATACCGGTAATTGACATAGTACCGGTAGTTGACACATGTCACATATGACACATAATTGACATAGTATAGTACATCCACTAATAATTTTCCAACATAAATATGCCTCACTCTGATTTCAAAGAGACCGCCTTTCAAATCAAGGTTGTCAGATATATTTCCTAAAATTCCTAAGGTTATATTTAAAAAATATTCTCTATTCTCTATTCGTTATTATTCAATTGCTAGTCAACGAACGACACTCTTAAAAAATAATATGAACATATTCTCAAAAAATATATCTATATAAATTAATTAACTAGGTACTAATATTTCCATGGACTCTTCACTAATGAATTAAAGCAACTGTGAACTTTGTATATATAACTTATACTCTAAGTAATTTTCGAATATCGGCAACATTGTAGTCTGGACAGAATTTCGAGGTGATTTCGATGTTCGGTCTATATCGACGTTGCCATGTTGGTGAATTTAGCGGTAATACTCTTATAGATATAATGATCGACTTTTAAGAAATCAGACAACTTTTAAGAATCCAAGTTCTGAAAAACGGTTTCAAGAATTGTATTATTTTTTTCCAAATTTTATTGATTTTATACCTTACCTGGAAACATGAAAAATTGCAGATATATTAATTATGGTATTAAAGTTACATTCAATAATTTTAAACTTGGCAACAGCGAAGCGCATCGCAATAAATCTTGATGGAACACCTGTTTGTCTGGCTATATGACACCCTAAATAGTTCATTTTGCAAGCAGCTATCAGAGGCGGATAATAAGGTAAGTAATATTATATTTTTCTAGGATGGCATTTTGGAGACCATTTGATACGAATGATCAAGATGCATCAACTTCTGTGTTATCAATAGATAATGACAATTATGTTAATGACAGCCCCGAATTAAAAAATAAAGATTTGCACGTACAATCCCAAAGAATAGTTTTAAATATGTATGAGTGTTTGAAAAAAGAAAATATTTTGATGGCTGATAATGCAATTGTTTCGAGAATTCATGTATTAACAAAAATCGGGTATAAGACGATATATACAATTATTAAATTAGGCATTGTTACAGATCATTCCTTAAAACGAAAGCGACCAAATAAAAAATTGGGTAGGATTGACACTGCTGCAAAAGACGTTATTCAGCGAACAGTTTACAATTTTTACAAAGAAAATAGAGTGCCTACTTTAGAACTGATTCGTGAAAAATTGAGAGATTTCCCTGAATATAATTATACATCTTTGGAAACACTGCGCGAGATTTTGATAAGTTGTGGATTTAAATATAAGAAATTAGATAATCGAATGGTAATAATGGAATCTCGGCGTATTGTTGAACTTCGACGAGAGTATTTGAGTAAAATAAAACAGTATCGTAATTCAAACAGAAACATAATCTATTTAGATGAAACCTGGTTCGATACGCATGATGTTGTCAAGTACGGCTGGGTTGACAACACAAACAAGTGTGCATTAAATACACCCTGTTCACGAGGAAAACGTGTTATTATTCTTCATGCCGGAAGCAAAGATGGTTTTGTATCTAATGCATTGCTATTGTCGGCCAAAAATATAACAAAGTCTTCTGCCGATTATCACGAAGATATGACAGCCGATTTATTTGAAAAGTGGTTTGTTGAACAACTCTTGCCCAATATTCCGCCGAATTCAGTGATTGTTATGGATAATGCGTCGTATCATTCCCGCATATTAAATAAAATACCTAATAATAACACGAAAAAGGACGAAATTTTAAAATTTATGGAACTTAAAAATATCACTGTTCCTAAAAAGATTCCAGTAAAAAAAGAATTAATTAGAATGATCAAAAGTCGGAATTTCAAAAACGAATACGTTATTGACACCATTTGCAGCAGGCACGGCCATACTCTTTTGCGATTACCTCCATACTATTGCATTTTTAATCCAATTGAAATGGTTTGGGGTACCGTAAAAAAACGATTGCGAAAATATAATCAGTCACCAACATTAAGCGCAGTGGCCATTGAGAATATTCGAGAAGTAATTAGTGGCATTAATAGCGATGTGTGGAAAAGTTGCGAAGCTCATGTTGTAAAAATAGAAAATGAATATCCTGTTTTACCGGCAATAGCACCAATAGTTATACAACCTGGGAACGATTCGACTTCAGAAGACTCTGACGATTCTTTTTAGTCCTTCTAATTAATTTCTTTACAGCTATCGCGATGCATCTTGAACACTAGTATTCATTATTATACAGTGTGTCGCATTTAAGATGAAGACACCTCTATATATCAGCTATCAAAATACATACAGATTAGAAATTTTGCAGTCATACATGTTGATAGTGCACATATTTTTAAGATAGTTAGTTATCTGAAATTTAAATTTTAAACGCGGCTTACTGCGAATCCACAAACAGGGTAAATTTTCGATATTTTGCTTCGCGTTAGAGAAATCGGAAAAACTTATTTGGAAAAGTTATTCCACTTATTGTAACCGCACATTCCAAAATTCATGACAAAATTCGCAATTTTAGTTTTTCAGTATTATTTGTAATCTCGATCCTAAATCTACAATTGGCTGTCTAAAGATGCATCTCGGGACAGCCAACTGTCCGTTTTAGAATCCTGACTACAATTGAAGAGCTTATTTCCAAAGTGTCTTAAATCCATATAATGAAATCCATGAAATTACAGATTTTCATACAAATTTAACATACAAATTATACAATTTTACAATTTTCATATGCACTTTTAAATGGCAAATAAGAAGTTGTTTTGGTACATATAACTTTATTTTAGACTTGAAGAAATCTATAAAGTTTAAAAAAAGAAAATTAAAAAAATCGAAATTTTGGATTTAAGACACTGGAAATAAGCTCTTCAATTAATGAAAAAAGTAAAAGTGCGAATTTTGACATAAAACTTTGTTATGTGGGGTTATAATAATATTTGGAACATCTTTTCCAAATAACTTTTTCCGATATCTCTAACTCGAAGCAAAATATTGAAGATTCACTCTGTTTGTGCATTAACAGTAGGCCGTGTTTAAAAATTAAATTTCAGTTGATTATCTTAAAAAATGTGAATTGACAACCTGTATGACTGTGCAAAATTTCAAATTGGTATTTATTCTAATAGCCGAAATATAGGGGTATCTTCATCTTAAATGCGACACACTGTATAGAGTCAGAACAAAAAAAAAACAAAAAACAAAAAAAAATATAAAAACAAAAAAAAAATAATAAAAACAAAATGAAAAAAAAACTAACTTTATATTCTTACTAACATACCTAACCCTTTCCTTTCCTGGCAAGGAAGGCTCATACCTCCTCGTGGTCCTTGCTGGACAGACAATATTTTGAGATTTTCTGTCCTTGCTGGATAGACAATCTTTTAAAATTTTCTGACAGAATGAACCATTATTTACAGATAATTGTAAAAAAATATTATGGTTTATGTAAAAACTAAATAATAAGTCCAATATTCTTATAAATCACTAAAATTAACAAGCTTTAATTTGAAAGAATTAATTTGTTATTTATTAGATGTTGTGAGCCCGCTCACATTTGAAAAAAAAAACTGATTCTGTCCTTTGAAGATTCCTATTCAAAAATACCGCGTTTAAACAAATCGAAGGTTGAAGGGTGCCGGACATTTTTGCAGGAAACAATTCAAATTCAAAAGATCTCCTTTTTCTGCTACGGAAAATATTACCCCAATTTCTCACCAAAATCAATGTCGAGACTTTAGTTTAAATACTCTTGAATCTCAAAAATACTCATTTACATATTTTTCAAGCCTCGAAAATGCATATTAGGTATCGCATTTTTCGGATTTTAAATCGCCTATATCTCCAAAACTATTAACTTTTGAGAAAAATGACATAGATCTTATTTAGAGTCATCCAAAAACCTAAAAAATATTTTTTGGAGCACAAAAGGTGATATTTTGAATTTGTTTAAAAAATTGTTCTGTAAAAAAAATTTTCCTGAATATAATTATGTAAAAATTAATAAAAATTATGATTTTTCTTGAAATATGCGTTTGATGAACTGATCCCTTTTCTTAATTTCCACGCCAATGGTCGGCATTTGCATCAAAGAAGCTCAAAAGCCGCCACTTGGAAAATTGACTTTGGAAAAAGTATACCGGTAGTTGACACACTTTACATCCTAAAAATAAGAAGATCATTTTGTGTAAACCTTTTTAAAATAAATGAGTGATATATTATGCCATCTATGATTCAGTGGCAAAGTTATTAGTATCAGGTTTTAAATTTCACAATATGGCAGCCATCGTTTTTAAACGTGTACATGCTGATCTGTGTTTTTACTGAATTTCTTGTTAAAAGTGATAAGAAGGTAAGCTTTAAAATTTTTTCTTAATAACTGGTGTGTAAACAACTTTATTTTTTAGTGTCAATTACTGGTACAGCTATTTTGAAAATGTAATTTTCATAATAGCATATTAATATGAAATGCATATTTTGTATTACTTATATTCAATACATAATTCTGTTTATGAAAAAATACTTCATCAAATCACATCAAATGAGTGTCAATTATTAGTTCCTTTCTAGGTTTTATCATGCCACCAATCAAGGGCCAGATGTTGTCTTACTCTGAAGAACAAATAGAGGGCCGATATAGCAGCTGTATTGGCTGGCGAGGTTGTTGCAAGGACAGCAAAGAAGTTTAAAGTTCCTCGTGCCACTCTGACATATAAGGTTAAATAAATTACGCTACGATGTCAAAGAATGGGACCGGATCCAATTCTAACACATGATGACGAAAAAAATTGTAGTCCAATGGATATTTTCGATGGCTAAATACGGATTTCCTGTTGGAAACGATACTTTACTGGACAGTTTTCAACATCTAATCATACAAACAGTTAAAACGTAAAAATCCATTCACAAACAATAGGCCCGGAAAGAGATGAAATGAAAGCTTTCTACAACGACATTAAGAAGTAGCGAATCAAACAGCTCAAAATCTTACTGTAAGCAGATCTTCAGTAACAAAAGAAAATATCAAAACATGGTTTAAAGAAGTAAGCGAATACTTGGATAAAAATGAACATGGGTCCACTCTAGAGGATCATTCCAGAATTTTTAATAGTGATGCATCTGCAACAGCTGCGGTAACGCAGCTGGTATACGTAGCGGTACACACCGCCTACGGTAGTGTTTAGATACGACAAGATTCCGAAGGAAATTTCTATGAGTATTCCCCGAACTGGGGAATAGGAAAATCGGATTCTGCGTGGATGTCTAGTGAGACTTTTTTTGAGTTTATAGCGAATATTTTTCATGCTTGGCTAGTGGACAACAACATCAAGTTACCTGTTATACTTTTTATTGACGGACATGCTTCACATCTCACGTTGCATACTAGTAGGTTTTGTGCAGATAACGGCATAATTCTTACAGCTCCCTTTACAAACGCAACCCATTTGATACAGCCCATGGTTGCCGTTTTTCGTACTCTTAAAGAGGGATGGAAAAACTAAAGTACAGCAATGGCGAATTGACAACCAAGAGACTTCAATTTTAAAAAAAGTCCAATTTTGGGACTAAATACGTTGTTACAAGAGAGATTAACTCCTTCCATACTCCAAAACGGATTTAAAGAATGTGAGTTAGTGCCTTGGAATCCTCAGGAGATTACCATACCAAGTGAGATAAAATCAAAGAGTAAACTCTCTAATGACACTTTAAGTCGAGCTTCAAAAAATATTCAAGAGACTAGCACTGAGATTGAAATGTTAAAATATAAAAACTTTAGAAATATTGAAGAATGGAATTGAGATAAAGAAGATGTGCCACTTTACATGTGCTACATTACACAACAAGAAAACGGAAAAGGAGAGAGAAGAAACTGAACAATGAGTGTAAGAGTAAAGAAAACAATACATAGAAAAAACAGCTAGATGAAATTCTGCAGATGAAATACATGATGTGACCACCACACCATATGTACATATGATACCTGTCAAAAATTACAGACACAAGCGCCGATCCCTTCAACTTTACATGATAGCATTCCAAATACTAATGTGATTCAGACAACGCTTTAGTTTCAAGGTCCCTCGAGTTCACGTGACATTGATCCAGCTAGTACTTCAGAAATTGAGAACCCGTCAGTAACGTCGCAAGCCCCTTCACCAAATGTCTCAAATGTTATAATTTCTTCTACTTTTAAAACAGTTCTCTAGTGGCCTGAGCCAAAACTACCAGAAGGAAAAAAACAGAAGAGGGAAAAATGCCATTAGTGGCCTCCTCCAGACAGTGGCATGAGTATCATGAAAAAAAGGAAAAAGTTAAAGTAGAACATGAAGAGAACAAACAAAAAAGAGCCAGAGAAATGCTCGCTAGAAAAGAACGTGAACTAATAAAAAGAAACAAAAATAGAACAAAAGAAAAGCACAAAAAGAAAAACAGAAACAAGATACGATATTTCCTCTGATTCAGAGTCTCGTGAAGAATGGGTTGAATTAGGAGACAGCATAGACGATATTAGCGATATAAGTTTTAATTTGAGAAACGCAGTGGATAATTCTGAAAAAACCAAAGATACTTATAAAGAAGGCGACTATGTATTAGTTGAGTTTCCAGGAGAAAAAAGAGTTCATAAATTCGTCTGTGTTGTTCAGGAAGTTTCCCAAATTCCCAAATGTGATAGCAGCAAGTGATTGAATAAAATATAAATTAAGCAAGCCATTAGATGTTAGTGGATAAAATTTTTCAGTGTCAACTACTAGATCATTATTGTGACAAGCACTGGTGACAACAACTTTTTTTTAGTGTCAACTACAGAGACATTTGCAACCTCAAAATTTTGTTTTTTTCAAATAAATACCCAAAATTTGTATTTTTTATTCTTAAGGTGTCAAGTACTGGTACATTTACCTTAATTAGTAAAATTTCACAAAAATTGTTAAATAAAGGACTTCAGACTGCAATCTTTCAAAATCCGAAAAAGCTTTTTGGTTCTTCTTACGATATATTACAAAAAATAATGACACATTGTTATATCAAAAAAGTGCGTAACTCTTGGTACGAAGCGGTACGAAACAAATTAAGAGGAGCAGCTTAGTCATTAGCCGGGGATTAAAAAAAGCCGAGGAATAAAAGACAAACCTTTCTTTAAATCATGTGAAAATGAATTGACAAAAAAAAAGAACTTACCACATAGGTACGTGGATTTTCTCTACTGAACTGTATTCACTGTTGTATACTTGTGACAGCCAACTAAGGAAATAAGATCAAGTCGGGGGTTCACTTCTTTTTATTATGGATGGCCAGAACAATCAAAAATTTGAGTGGCAGTATAGACATTTGTACTTGGGAAAAAAGAGTGTAGATGCGTTCATAGTACGCAGTTGCTTCCATGGGAAATATACGTTATTTCAACATAATCACACCCAGACAAAATTAATGGCATGGGAACTTAAGTAGGACGCACAGTTAGGTGAAAACACTAAAAAACTCTTAAAAGAAATTAAATCCTCAGGAGCTTGAAGTATAGCCTGGAAATTTTCAGATTTGTTTGTGTTAGCAAGTAGTTGGATATTATATTGTAAATCGAATTCGAGAATAATGAAACGTTCTGTATACAAGACAATTGTCAAGAAATAGAAGAAATATTTTTAAAAAAAGGTGTGCGAAGTATCATTCCTACATATAGGGAGGAAATCACTTCAAATTATATATAATTTTCATCAATCAATTAAATACAAAACCCAATATATTGATACTTTGTTTAGAAAATTGATGCCTATATTGAGCTAATTTAAAAAAAGAAATACCATTATTTAAAGAGTGTTAAATTACTAATTTCAAAATTTGTCAATTGTCTTGACGAAAATTATATATAATTTCAAAATTTCCCTTGTATTGCCTATTCATAATAGAACCTCCATAATATACTTTTTTGAGATGACGTTGTTAAGTAGCTTCTAAAATTAAAACTATACAGGGTGTTTCATTCAAAATGAAGATTATGGTCAACGCTAGACTTTTGTGAATCAACCTGTAAAAAGCGCCCTTTTGAATTTAAAAATTGACATGTCTTATCGTCAAAATTTTCTAAAATAGGGACACAAACAAGTTTCCACAGTTTATAATTACAAAAGTTCTTCCTGTATTATTCATAATAGATTCTACATGGATATAGTTCGTTGAGATCAGGTTGTTAACCAGTTTTTAAAAATATCAAAATACATAGGGTGTTTATGTAAATATACAGTGGTAATTTATATTTACAAGCACACATTTATATATAAATGTCTACAGGTTTTAGCGTTTTTTTTATAATTTTTTTAAAAACAATAACAAAAATAATTTTATTCCAAAAATAATTTCCAAGCTGTATAAATTCATATTATATTAATAAGTTTGAAATTTTTATATGCATTTGTAAATGTAAGAATTTATATGAAAGAAATTTGGCGAGATCTTTTGATATGTTTGGGCTCGAGATCCAAAGTTCGTAGGTTTACGCAGCTAATTCCCTTTCAGGATCTTTATTCAGACTATTGATGACTGATTAATATATATTTCAAAGAGTACGTAAGATTTTTTGGAATGTTTAAAAAATAACCTTGATTTCCCTTTTGAAAGCTCGAAAGCCTTTCGGGGCTGA
Source organism: Diabrotica balteata (assembly GCA_918026665.1). Taxonomy (NCBI): domain Eukaryota; kingdom Metazoa; phylum Arthropoda; class Insecta; order Coleoptera; family Chrysomelidae; genus Diabrotica; species Diabrotica balteata. Next base: position 49,667,467 of record OU898281.1, read on the forward strand.
TCAAAATCGATTTCGGTTTGAATATTGGATTATTCACTTTCCTTCTCTGATTACTATCGTTGGACCCTGGAGACATATTTTAATACCGGCCTTTAATAACAAAAAAAATTATAGACTATTTGCTTAATTTTTTTTCAAATTCCTGCACTCATGGTTCTTCGCTGTCTAAAGGCCACCGTTAGATTTGTAGTGAACAAAGGGCTCTAGAATTTTAGTTCTAGGTCTACAGAAATTTACTGCTCAGCAAATGATTAAATATAAAAAAAAAACATTTTAAAGCGCTTTTTGGCGATTTCGCCTCACTGTGCAGCTTGGTTTGGCTTAGTAAGTATATTCGAAAGTTTTAAGCTTTAGGAAAATAGAACCCTACAAGTCCTTATAAGAGGTTCTCTCCGCACTTACTCTGCGAACAGTCCACTAACAGTTGGCTGGAAAGTATGTATTTGGAAAGAATCATAATCTGACCTGTACATTACCGGTAAAGATATTATTATGGTTCGGTTCGGTACTGCCGTTGGGATGTTTTTATGACTTCTTATTTAAAAAATGTTTGTGTTTGTAAAAAAAAGTATAGAGTTTGTTTGGGTTGGTAAAAATATATTAAGGGCGACCAATTAAAATAATTGGTTTGCATGAAGACAGTACCATGAACTCAAATTTTATTAAAACATATCTACGAATATTAAACCCATCTTTATACTATACCATAGAAGATAACACAAAAAATATACGGATTTAGCAATAAACCTTGAAAAACCGACAAGTTTTCGTAAAACAATGTCAAACCTTGAACCAATTTTTGTTAATAGATTCGGCATTGCGAATTCATTGCTGTATAATCGATAAGATTAACGGAAATAACTTAATTTATATATTTAATTTTAACTGTAATTATCTCCAGATGCAAATAGGTGCTCGAAGGTTTAATAATACCGGATTGTTCTAAAAATAAACAATTTTGTGTTTTGCTAAAATAAAAACAAACAGATCGAAATATCTACTGCGATAAAAATTATAGAAACGTGTGTCATTTGAAAAAAAAAATTTTTGAAGGTAAGAATAATAATTAAAAAACTTACTTTGAAGTAAAAACTTCTTATGTAGAATGGTATAAACTTATTAAAAATTTTAAGTTATCCAAAATATATTTATACACTTTCAGAACGTTTTAGTCCTATCGGACCATCGTCATCCATCCTTCTTTATAGTTGAAACTAGCCACATAAAGATGCCAGATGACCCTTAGTTTACATATTTTAAGTATTAAATTTTATAATTATTCTGACACTAATTAGTGTCAGAATCCTCTATAAAACTGCTCTGATGTTATTTTATTGTAAAATTAACAAAAAAAAATTATACCGCCCAAAAGAAAATTTGTTTAAAAATTTGCAGTTATTTTTGTTTATAACTTTTTTATTTTCCATTTTACGATAAAAAGTAATGGAAATAAAATGGCAGACAATTTAATTTGCTACAAATAATGTATGATTAAACTTTCTGTGGGGTTGTTAGTTTACGAGATACAGCACGAAAATTCTTTGAACCCCTTTTTCCAAGATGGCGGCTTGGGGACAATGGTGGCGACCCCACGAACTTAAACGTTGCGTCCTTTAAAAAAATGCAACCCTAAATGTAACTTTTCAATGGACTAATAAAACACATCAAAAAATTTCCCAAGCAAGAGTCACATTATTCTCATAATAACACAAAAATAATAGTTAAATGAATTTTCGTCTCGATGATTCACGATCAGATACATGTAAGATATGCAATGAATGTACAACTACGTGATGCACAGAGTACGATAAGAATAAAATAAGGCGAAAAGTGATTTACATAAAAGTAAAGCAATTTTCGTAGTGATCCGGTAACGACTACGAGTAGCACTCATCTTTCGATATCGGTAGAGGAGAGGCTGCTAAAGAAAGTGGCGTCCCTGGCGTACGCTGACTGACTACTGACTTTCTCCTACGTCCAAACCTTCAGGAGAGGTGAGATCCCAAACTATCTTTCACCTCATTTTCCAATCCTTACAACATCCCACTATATCCCTCCAGTAACTCGCACAGACCAGTGTGTTAGTGAAATGACTAATCTTCTCCGTAAATTACATGGTACAAACTAGAAAAAGACCTTAATGGGGTGTAACCCCTTTCGCATTTGCGGACGATCTCGCTACGTTGATAGTGGCACGGGACAGAAAGGACATTATCTTTGGTGCACAGCGTACATGCAACCAAGTCGAGGAATGGATAAAAATGCATGAGCTAGAACTGGCTGCGGGTAAAACCGAGGCTATAATTCTCAAAGGTCCAAAGAAAAGGGACAGGATAACATTTGAATGTGCAGGAAAGAGAGTGGTTCCAAAGAAATGCGTAAGGTACTTAGGGGTGACCCTGAGTCAAAACGGAAAGTGGGGAGAGCACGTAAAAGCGGTGACTCAGAGAGCTGCGGCGCTAACCACCGCATTGGGAGGGATCATGCCCAATACTGGAGGGGACCAAAACTGAGAGGAGGATTGCCCTTCATTCTGTTATACAATCGATCGTCCTCTAAGCTGCGCCTGTCTGGAGTTCTGCAGTTTTAACAAAGACGTACAGAAAGCAGCTCGCCAGAGCAGATAGGAAGAGTCTATTGAGGGTGGCGTGTGCATACAGAACAGTCTCCTCCGACGCGTAAGGAGTTATCACCGGGTGTATTCCGATGCACGTGCTAGTGAAGGAAAGATGAAGAATATACGAGAGAAGAAATTAAGACATAGCAACAGAACGTTTAAAAAAAGAAAGAAGGGAAAGGTCCATAATAGGGTCACAAGAGGAATGGGATGATATGAGAAGGTTGGCGCAGTGGACGAAGTCGTTGATTCCTAATCTGAGAAGATGGATGGATTGCGAGCACCGCGTTTGGATTATTTCATGACGCAGATGCTCACAGGACATAGTTGCTTTAGGACATACCTTTACAGATTTGGAAAGGAAGAAAATGACAAATGCCTGTATTGTGAAATATCGGACAAATATTGGTATGCGATAGATGGATAGGTGAGAGGAGCCTGCTTGAGAGAGATCTAGGAAGTAGGGTGCAATCAGTCACGGAACTGGTGGAGGAGATGCTTAGGTCGTCAGATCGGTGGAGAGCAGTTCAGAGATATGTGAGGAGAACATTGGAAATAAAGGAACAAGAAGAATGGCGACCGAAGGTAGGCATGGTGCCCAGGACCAAGCAAGAAGATAAGGCAGAATCAGAAGGGGTGAGATTGACCATGAACAGGGAGGAATAGAGGGAGAGAAGAATTCCGTCGTAGTAGAAAAGTCAAGAATGCGTGAGAATTGTACGTGAATGAAAGATCGGGTGAATGCCATGCCGATGTGCGTCCAATCAGGGCGATTCGACCAGTAATTCACCGCTGAGGCGCGTGTTTTTTTAGCAGGTAGGTCTCTGCCATTGACGACGATGGTGTCCGAACAACCTTAGCGCGCGGCCTCGGATATCATCGTGGCCACGCTGGAGGAGTCCTGCATAACCGAGGCTGGAAGACGGTTCTGTCCACATTCTAGGACCGACGTATGTTTCGAACATTTGGATCACCCCCTCATCAAAGTAGAAAAAAAAAGAAAAAAAACCAACGGTAGCCACAAGATCAGATCAAGGGCAGAGGGTGCAAAGAACCACCGGTACAGATACGGTTACCATGGACAACGAACATTACATATTACCACTTATTATGTAAGAACGCTTGCAACTCAAGAGAAACTCATTAAATTGCAGAAAGAAATGCATAAAATGGGATGTATTGGGACTCTTTGAAATACGACAAAAGGAGAACACCAATTAGTTTTAATCAAGGCATATGCTGCATTTCATTGGAGAAAACACCGATATAGGATTATAAAAATAGAGAGTGTAACCTCAAGACGTCACTATCGGTAAAAGTTGAATCTGCATTACCGGCCGAGCATGAACCTTAGCTAAAACCGGAACCATTTGCCAACTAGTCCTCCACTTTTATCCAAATTAATATTATAATTATAAAAATTTCGCCATTTTCATTTCAAATTAATATTAGCAGAATTAATTCAGCTATTATCCGCTAGACGTCCGTCATGTTTGATACAAATTTTCGAATTTAAGGAATATAGTAGAAAGTAGTAAAAGCTATTCACATACAACACAAATGACCTGTTAACAACATTAACTTCATGTTTAATTAAACTCTATTACGATTTTCTATAATAATAAGACCATTCAACTGCTTTAACGACGTGTGCCCGTTTGAAATAACTATTTAACATGTCTAATTTACCCCCTACACAATAGGGATGTGGCACCAATTACACTGCCGACTGAAGCACACAATCTCAAAATTTCGAACATCGCTCAAGTAATTCAATCAACGACACGTGATACGCAAACACATTATACTATCGATTTCGTAACGGTTGACAGTACACGAAAACAATAAGCTAAAAACATGTTTGCTGAACAAAGCACAACAAAAAGGCCTGAAAGATATTACTAAAATAAACTACATTGCTACGAAATAATTAAACCTTTATTATTATATATATATATATATATATATATATATATATATATATATATATAATACTTTCAAAATACGAAAGCGAAACGTCTTCAAAATAGATAAAGTAGCCTATCAACTTTGTCTTTTATTTCTCCACCTTTTATCCACCAAAGTTTTATTTTGAGGATGCAGTCATTTAAGTAGGCCAGGATAAGTAAAACTCTTTGTTCTTAAATCAAGCTTTCGCAAAATTTATTTGCTTCATCAGGATATGCTAAAATATGTTACGGTAAATACAATGAAATTAGAATTAAGAAAAACATTGTATAAAACTATATAAAAACTTACAACATGAGGTTAAACCATTAAATTATTAAATTCACAAAACATTATTAATTTTTCCTAAATTATATTTTTATGCAAATACAATATTTTAATTTTGAATATATTATGACATTGATTAATAATGATGTTTGATATATGTCAGAAAGACACTCGTGTCTGTTTTTATTATTGATAATTAGCTCTAGATTGTTATTATGCTTACGTAAAAAGTGGCGCCAAATATGAATATTTAAATTTTTGAAAATATAGTATTTATAGTCAGAAAATTTTATTTAATTTTATTTTAAATTTTATTCATTCATTTAATTTTAATGAAACTAATATATTAAGACGTGAAAACCAATTAAATAAAAGAGAATTTTTAGAAATGGTATGCATAAATAAATATCAATGCGTTAATAAAAAAACTGATATTAACAAACTCAGCAATATCTATAATTACATTCTATCTTACGAAAATTAATACTTTAATTTTCTAATATATGATTTTCTGACTATAAATACTATATTTTCAAAAATTTAAATATTCATATTTGGCGCCACTTTTTACGTAAGCATAATAACAATCTAGAGCTAATTATCAATAATAAAAACAGACACGAGTGTCTTTCTGACATATATCAAACATCATTATTAATCAATGTCATAATATATTCAAAATTAAAATATTGTACTTGCATAAAAATATAATTTAGGAAAAATTAATAGTGTTTTGTGAATTTAATAATTTAATGGTTTAACCTCATGTTGTAAGTTTTTATATAGTTTTATACAATGTTTTTCTTAATTCTAATTTCATTGTATTTACCATAACATATTTTAGCATATCCTGATGAAGCAAATAAATTTTGCGAAAGCTTGATTTAAGAACAAAGAGTTTTACTTATCCTGCCCTACTTAAATGACGCATCCTCAAAATAAAACTTTATTTTATATATATATATATATATATATATATATATATATATATATATATATATATATTATATATATATATATATATATATATATATATATTATATATATATTATAGGATCGCCACTCAAAAAAGTCCACTCTGATATTTGGCAAAATACCGAAACAGGTCGATTTTTATTTTAAACGGGACATATTTTAACAATCTAGACTCTGTATGTTAAAATGTGTGACACATCATTAGACAGTAATTATTGTTTTAATGGGAATAAGAGACAATTAAAGGTTAAAGTAAGTTTATTGACGTTTCAATTTCCACTTCGGAAATCGTTCTCAAAATGGATTTTGAGTGGACTTATTTTTTTTTAATTTTTTTATTTTTCCAAAAAAATAATAATTTAAAAAAGGAAGGAACAACACCAGCTTTTAAAACAAACAACAACTTAGACAAATACATTAAAAACAACAAGAGCCAGAAGAAAGAGGATTACACAACGGTGTATACAAACTTAAATGTAGCGACTGCCCAAAAAATTACATCGGTCAAACTAGTAGAACTTTTATCAAACGTATGGCAGAACATAAAAGGACATTCAATAATAGTAAATAGACAAATACATTAAAAACAACAAGAGCCAGAAGAAAGAGGATTACACAACGGTGTATACAAACTTAAATGTAGCGACTGCCCAAGAAATTATATCGGTCAAACTGGTAGAACTTTTATCAAACGTATGGCAGAACATAAAAGGACATTCAATAATAGTAAAATAGAAAAATACAGACAATTCTGAATGACCAACTTGAGACAAACAGTTTTCCCTCCTCAACTTATTCAGTGAAAGACTACTAAGTGTAAACAACTACCAAAAATAGAACACTTGAGAAAGGCACTCCGTTGAAACAGCTGTAGTGATAATAATTTAAAATAAATTTTGTGAAAGCGTTTAAAATAAAAGTTTTCAGTGTTTGATTCTTCTTCTTCTTCTTCGCGTACCATATCAGACTTATTCGACGTTGGCGATCATCATTGCGAAGGCTTCTCGATCTTCCGAAATATGGAATAATTGTCCTGCATTTGATATTTGAGTCCATTCACGAATGTTTTTTAAACAAGAAACTTGTTTTCTTCCTATACTTCGACGGCCCTCTATTTTGCCTTTAAGGATCAGTTGTAATATTTTATATCGATTTCCCCTTACTATATGTCCCAGATAAGATATTTTTCGATGTTTAACAGTCTTTAGCAGTTCTCTATCTTTGTTGTTTGATTGTTAGATAATCTAATAATAATTAATATTATTATAACTGCTAATATTGTTGCAAACAGTAATTATACATTTTTTCAGGGCTTTTTCTTTGCATGAAGTCTTAGCGATGGTTGACGACGATCAAATAAATAGTGACATGATTACCTTATTCAGATGAAGAGAATGAAGTGAATATAAATAATTTATCTGCTGCTCAAATGCAAAGTCAAGTCGAAGTAGCCTCAAAACGTAATCCAAATGACTATGAATCGGACATAGAAGATGATTTGACTTTATCTTAGCGTAAAGATAACAAAAACAAAAAATGTAAAACGGCAAACAAAAAAAAAAAGAAAAAATGTAAAAGAAGATTTAACTCTTATTCAGAACTATTTTGAAAAATCCTTTACTTCGCCTTAAAATCCGCTAAAGCCTGTTAGTATTGTTTACTTAATTTTTGATGACGAACTCATAGAAGTGCTTACAGAACAAACGAATCGATACGCTTCACAGAACAACCAAACAATAGGCATTATCTTGACTGAAATAAGATGTTTTATAGGAGAGTTTTTGCTCACTGATATAATTCCATTTCCTAGATGGAGAATGTACTGGCAGCGCTTAAAAGGCATCTAGAATGAACTTGTTGCTAAAGCCAAATTTGCTAAAGTTAAACCTATTTTTACACAACTAAGTAAAAAGTTTTTGCAAAATTCCTATCTGGAGGAAGATATAGTATAGATGAAGCGATTGTTCCTTATACAGGAAGACATGGTAACTCCACGGTAACTACTTTGCGACAAGTCTAGATAAATTGGTTCGAACTCTACCTGGGAGCTTTCACAAATATTATCAAAAAATATAAAGATCTAGGTGTTGGAACGTCTACTGTGCTAAAATATGCCGATTCCTTTAGAATTAGATAGACTGACTTTTTTTGGGAGTGGTACTATATCGGGACTGCCGATTCCTTTTTTTTTGGAGTGGTACTATAAGAAAAAACCGTATTCATAATTATAGAAAAGTAACAGTATTATACTAGGCTCGATAATAATATTGTACTCAGGAAAAGCAGACAAGATATGCAGCATATCATCAAAAAACTATTAGTACAGTGAATGAAGGTAAAAATTAACTATTACTCCGATTTCCGGTAAACTACATCGATTTGCATGAGAATTTGGGATTGAGTATATTTTACCCTCAACTTCAAAAGTGACATATGCCCAACTTGCGCTGTTTGCATTTTAGGGGTGAAATTCACCCTTTTGTTAAACATGGTAAAAAAATGCAGATTTAAGCATTCTGGCATAAGTCATCTCGATTAATTAAATAAAATAAATATTTTGCATGTAACATTTATAAGCATGATTATGATTTTAATTAATTTTTCAACCCTTTTAGCAACTATCCCTTAAATCCAAAACATGAAAAAATCATTTTTTATATTTCGGAAATATCAAATCGTATATTAATATTATCCAAATAGTTTCTTTAATGTTTATGATATAATTTTTGATTGACTGTGATTCAACCCTTAAAAACCACCCCTTAAGCAGATTCATTGAAAAATTAATTTCAAGAAACTTTAATTTTTTGAATAATACATTGCTAAATTGAAATCTCATTTACTGAGTATTAAAGTATTTATTCATTGCGTAATTTTGCACTCTTAAAAACTACCTCTTGTCATAAAAATAATGAACAATGTTTTTTTATTAGCTTTACATACACTTTACTTATTATACACACAACATACTAGAAAGTCCCACTATGTTTTTGAGCAGATATACAGAACTCCTTTCCAAATTTTGTTCTGTATCATTTTTTAAGTAGATATATTGAGTATAAATGGAGTTATTTAAAAAAAAATGAAATTTATGAAAATTTGAAGAATTTTGATATTTTTAAATCAATTTTTTTTTTCAAAAATATGCATTCTAAACCAGTCAAAATTTTTGATGTCATTACTTATGCTAAAATAAAGAAAGTCTTATAGGGATTACTGTAAATTTTAATTTTTGTGGAAATGGCGTACCTACTTTGAAAATTGTTCAATAAGTATATTTTATAAAACGCATTGTTTTCCCGTTATTTAAGCTTGAATATTCAGATTTGAGTGCTCGACGAAAAAAAATACGTTTAATAACTCACCTTGAATTAATATTAAAAGGTTTTTCAAGCAAGGAATTTATTCAATTTTTTATTAGCTTCAATTTTTGAGTATGATTTATTTGAATTTATTTGAATTCGAGTTATTTATGAAAAACCGCTTTAAAACATGCATTTTTTTCACGAAAAATCAAAATCTTTGATCTTCAATAACTCAAAAATTATTGATTTATTTTAATAACTTTATAAGATAAATTTTGTTTAAATTTGGTCATTCTATCGATTACTAGGGTTATTTTAAATTAAAATAATAATTTTAAAAAAATAATTTATTAACTCAAAAATTATTGATTTATTTTAATAACTTTATAAGATAAATTTTGTTTAAATTTGGTCACTCTATCGATTACTAGGGTTATTTTGAATAAAATAATTTCCACCACCGAGAAAGGGTGGCATCCACCCCCCGGGTAAAAGCGCAAGTTAACATTATGTCACTTTTGTTTCTTAAGGTATCCTCTAACTACCTACTCACCAATTTTCATGAAAATCGATGGAGGTTGAACGAAATCGGAGTGAAAACCTTCAGTGACTGTACTATATAACAAGGTGCAAAAAATGCGACATAGGGCGAGCGCCCACCAAAGTGGCGTGGCAGTGTCAAGTAGCAAGTAGCACGCGTCTAGCATAATGTAACCAATGAAAACGAATGATTCAGTTTACATCAAAATGACAGTAACGTCATTCATTCTAATGACGTTACTCATTGGTTACATTATGCTAGACGCGTTGCTACTTGCTACTTGCCACTGCCACGCCACTTTGGTGGGCGCTCGCCATAGATTTACATGTAAGTGTTTTATAATGTATCATACAAAGTAAAATTATTTTAGTAGTGGAATTGACCAATGTCCTTTATATAATACGGCTTAAAATTCATGTTTGGGTATGTTGATATTATTATGTTGGCATTTGGGTAAATTCACTTACCCAAATATCAACAAAATCACTAGTTAATTTCATCATAGAAAGTGATTATTTTAAATATCAAATATTAAGTATCAAAGATCGAAAAAACATATTCACCCATATTGAAAATTGGCGAATAGATTCAGTGTCCGCATATAAACTCAAACAAACAACAGCATATTGAAAAGCTATATCTTAACTGTTTCTATCTTAAAAAAAAGTTAGCATATATTTTTTTCTAAAAGAATTTATTATGGAATTGACAAATAAGTAGTAATTAGGTGTACCCATTATATTGTTTCATTTAAGTTTGTGACCTAAGTGGTTTTTTCGGTTATCTTGGGAAATGCAAATTGAAGGATACACCTAAATTATATCCTAATTGAGCGTTCCATTTGACACAAAGCTTGACTTGGACTGAAGATTATATTTATAATACCTATAAGTATAGTATATCCCGTATTGGCATTTTATTTAAAAATAAGTTCAATATGCTGAAAATATCTTTTCGCTCTGAACATGAACAATAATTAATGTTGGCATATATGTCTGTTCTTGAATATATTGAAACACATTAGCATAATTTCACAAAAATTATTAACTCCTTGTCAAGTTAGTAGCTGGTAACCGTGTATAAAACCCAACTGAATTATTTTGTTTGTTTTGTTTGATTTTAATTTGATTGTTAATTAATACAGATTGTAAGTTGTTTTAATTGTAGATTTGTCGTATGTAAAGAATAACTACACACAACGCAAAAGTCTAGGGATATTTTTATAAATAGACGTATTTTCTTTATCTGTAATAAACTTAAAAAAAGTAATACAAAATTTGTAGTTTAAATTGTTGTTTATTATGTCAAAAACCATAAATTGCCAAAAAAAAACAGAAAATTGGAACAAAAAAAAAATTGCAAATCACGCATGTTTCACATACCACCATAAAATGTCAAAAATACGAAATATAAACTTACAATAAAGTATGGCCACCACGTTGGTTTATCACAGCTCTACATCTACTGTTCATGCTCCGAATCACATTGTTAATGTCTGCTTGAGGTAGTTGTGCCCATTGTTCTCTCAGAAGCTCTTTTAATTGATACTCATTGTAGATATTACCCATATGTGGAGTAACTCTTCGTTGGAGCATGTCCCATACATGCTCAATGGCATTCAAGTCCGGTGATTGTGCTGGCCACGGCAATACATCAATACCCTCGTTATCCAACCAGTTTGTTACAATATGCGCAACGTGTGGTCGAGCGTTATCATGCATAAAGTAAAAATTTTCTCCAACAGCAGCAGCAAAGGGGCGCACAACAGGTTCAAGAACAGTGTCCAAATATTGCTGACTTGTGAGAAAGCCACGTGGGAAAATGAGGTCAGTTCTTCCGTTAATCATGATTCCGCCCAATACCATTAATGTACCACCTCTGTATGCATACACTTCTTGAAGATGTCGTAATCGTTCTCCATTTCCGGGTCGTCTCCAAACTCTTGTCCGACGACAATCTGGACGAAATCCATACCTAGACTCGTCACTAAACAAAACTGTGGCCCAGTCATGGTCAGTCCAATTTAGAAACTCTTGACACCAGGTTAATCTTGCAGCGCGATTGCCTCTAGATAGAGGTGGACATCTCAGTGGTCGCCGACTACGAAGATTGGCTTCATGGAGACGATTTCCCACAGTACTGCTGCTAATTGTTACATTATGTGCAAGTTGTAATTCATTAACCAGCTCGGGTGCTGTGATTCTTGGCTGCCTTCTGGCATTTAAAATTAAATATTGGTCTTGAGCGACGGTTGTAGAGCGACCACGTCCTGGATGTTGCTCGTCTGGACTCCCAGTGTCTTCAAACCGACGCCACAAACGACTTACGACGCTTTGCGAGACACCCAGCTGGTCACCAACTTGATTTTGTCGCATACCAGCTTGAAGGAGGCCCACGGCTCTATTCATCTCGTCCAACGTTAAATGTTGTCGTTGCATGGTAAAATAAAATATCTTTAACTTACTTTTTATCCAAGAATGGTATAAAGTGACTAAAATTAAAAATAAACAAAACATAAAAATGTCGATTTTTTTGTCCCTTATAAAAAACATTCTGAAACACGTATTGTGTGTACAGTTTTAAATTTTTTTTGATAAGAAGTGAGTGTTCTGTATCAACAATTATAGTACAAGCAAATTTATATAGCCATGAAATTTCTGTCATTGGTATTGTCAAATTATTAAAATATCCTTAGACTTTTGCGTTGTGTGTATTTAAATATTCTCACTACCAAAGTTATGTAGCAACGTACATATTCTCTTGCACTACGGCAACCGTTATTCTAGCGTAGACGGACGCACAATTCGTTCCAACATTGATACAGAAAACAGTAAATTTCTTTTAGTACGACAATGTACTTTCTTTGTACTCGTTTTGTTGCATAAAATCCCGTATTAATGATTTTTTTTCTTCTTTAATTCTTTAGTCTTTGAAACGATTAAACCGTAGTGTCACTTTAAATAACTTTCTGAGTCATTTCCCGTCATTTTTCAAACAGCAATGTAAATGGTTTTTGTTTTACAGATTGACTTGATTGACGTTTCCTTGTCATAAGACATGGCGTAATTGAAGGACTCTCTCAGTACAAACTTTTAAAGATAAAATTCACTATTTTATTTCACGTTATTAACTTTGTATTAGAACTAAACTATAGCAAAAAAAATATAACAGGTTTGGATAACATGTAAAAAAAATTTAAAAAATATTCATATATGTGTGTTGGATAATACGAGGATAGATTGATATTAAACTAGCCTTTGATAGATGCCTTGTTCGTGGTCGTACGAGTATTTTTGACGATGAGCGTCCCGGGAGGCCAAATGAAGTTACCACGCCGGAAATGATCAACAAAGTCCATGACATGATTATCGCAGATCATCGAATTAAGGTCCGTGAGTTAATAGAATGATAGCCAACGTTCGGAACGGACAGGCACCTAAGAAGAAGAGTTAATAGAGGTCCTAAACATTTCCTACGAACGCGGACACAACATCATTCACCATCATTTGGACATGAAAAAGCTATCCGCGCGATGGGTGCCGCGTTTGCTGACAATCGATCAAATGCAAAAACGTGTGACCACTTCGGAGACGCTGTTGGCTATGATACGCGCGATCCGAAGAAATTTTTTCCCGATTTATCATCGTTGATGAAACCTGGGTGCATTATTAAACACCAGAAACCAAAGAACAGTCGAAACAGTGGCGCAAACGTGGCGAAGAGCTGCGGAAGAAGGCAAAGAGTGCACATTCGGCCGGCAAAGTGATGGCGACTGTTTTCTGGGATGCGAAGGGCATCATCCACATCGACTAATTGGAAAAATTAAATACAATCAACGGTGTGTACTAGGCAACATTATTCGATCGATTCGATGCCGAATTGCGTCAAAAACGCCCCGGTTTGGAAGGCAAAAAGTGCTCTTAAACCAAGACAATGCACCAAGACAAAATTACACGAATTGGGCTATGAATTCCAGCGTATTCCCAACTCTTGCGCCACGATTTGTTCCTGTTTCTAAGCTAAAAATGGTTCGGAGACGCCGTTTCGCAACAAATGATGAAGTCGTCGCTGAAACTTCGGCCTATTTTGAAGAGCTCGAGCAAAAGGACTATAAGGATGGGATAAAAAAATTGGAACATTGTCTTACTAAGTGTATCAAGTTGAGAAATAAATCGATTTAATTACAAAAAACTAGTTTTTTCTATCAATGGCCAGTTTTATATCAATCCACCCTCGTATATACAGGGCGAGAAGCCCGGGTTCGTTCCGAAAAATATTCCCTAGAGACTTTTTTCGATAATCACTTTCATACGATATCTCAAAAAAAGGTTCAAGAGGTAGCCCAGGCGACCTTATTAGTATTATTCATCGTTTTTAATAGTTCTAATATATTTTTCTATTATACGAGATCTATTTAAAAAGTTTCCAATCTTAGTTAATAATTCCTCATTGCATTGTTCTTCGTCATCTAGCTCACTGGCATCCTTCGAAATAATTTCAATTCGACTTCACACGTTCTAGTCTATAACAGTCTATAATAGGGACAAAGGAGGCTTTAGAGGTGCATGAGATTTTACAACTGATTTTTATGTATTTTGATCGGCTGAAACCGAATCTTCACGTGATAATCCGAATTTCTGGACAGGAATTTGTTACTAATAATTTAATTCTTTAAATGCTTATTAAAGTACTGTACTAGACTATAGTAGACATTTTTGCTTATAAATTTGCTGCTAAACGTAAAAGACTTAAAGCACCTCATTTGAAAGCTATGATTATAAGCTTTAAAATGAAATTAGAAATATTAAATTTTATCAATTTTTAACGAAGTTATATCTTTGAAGTTGAATGCTTAAATAAATGAATTTTAATCAAATAAAAGGCAGATATCGAGCACAGTTTTTTATTAAATCTTGCCCAAGTACTCTCGCTACAAGAGTATCTTCAGGGGCATTTCGTCAAAATTGGGCTATCCAACAATATATTGAGAATGTCATAAACATTAAATGATACATTAATACAACACGATACAAGGACAAACAGTTTAAAAATTATTAAAAATCGACGAAGGTACGTATTGGATGGCATCAGAAGAGAGAATGGCTCCTGGTCTCAACGGAAATTTTAAAGTGACATCTGACATATATACAATTAAAATTAAAAATCTGACAATTTTAATTTTAACGCCTACAATTTAGGTGTAAAAAAACAATCGAATTTGTTTATAACGATTTTTTTGTGGTATGAGATAAAAAAATTCAGTATCATGAACGTAATTCATGTATCATTACTAAACTCATTTTGATGCAGTTTTCGCTAAAATATAGTAATTTTAGATTGACTCATTAACTCGCACCCGACGGTTATTCTTAGGGTATGTTCATAACGGAGACCATCGCATCGTATCCTCGCCTATATCATAACACTAACAGTGAACGGTGAACGCTCGCATTTAAAATAATGCATTTATTTTACCTGACGATCAATACAATCCTATGATCGAAGCGAGGGTCGGTGGTCGGTGCCTTGTAGTGTCGATCGTAGAGTACTAGGGTCGAGAAAATACTAAGCTCGAATGCTATGGTCCAAGTCTATGGTCCGATACTTGGCTCGAGGGTGGGCGCTGCACTTTAACAGTGAATATTTTACCTGGCGATGATAATACGATACCATCCTATAGTCCGAGCAAGGGGCGGCGCCTCGTTTGCTACATAAAAATAATTGAGTGTCTTGCAAATCTCAAATTATTCATTTATTGTTTATAATTGTATTTTATAGATAAGACATATGGAGAGTCCCCCCCAACATTTAGAAGAACAGACTACTCTTGTGAGTAGCTTCTTCAGACGTGACAGAATGCAGATTGTCACAGTAACTCGAGTACTCAACGTATCAAGAGGTGAGACGTGCGTCCTTCAAAACCGTGAATAAATCTTGCATTGATGATTGTGCACTTTTCATCGCACCTCTTATTTACTACTACTACTACTAAGGATTTCCACAGTTTTCACTGTCTTCCTTCACTCAACCTTTTTCTCCAATTTTCCTGTCATTCCAGTATCCATCTCGCAGGGTTCTTTTCTCCATTGCCTCGTCGATTTCGTCTCTGAATGACCTTCGGGGTCTTTCTCTCTTTCTTCTTCGATCGCGCTCCATTCTGTGATTTTGTTTATCCAGCGTCCTCTGTCCGCTCTTCTGACGTGGCCGTACCAGGATAGTCTCTTCTCCTCTATATAGTCGATTATGTCTGATTGCACTCCCATTCTCCGCTTAATCTCTGCGTTTTCAATTCTGTCTCTTTTTGTAAGTCTACAGCTTCTCTTCAGGATCTCCATTTCTACTGCTCTTATTCTACTCTATTTCTCTTGTTTATTGTCCAGTTTTCGGACCAATATGTCAGGATACTTCTTGTCAGAGTATTATATATTCTCTTTTTTGTCTTTATCGTAATGTTCTTATCCACAGCACTGAATTTAGTTGTCTTATACAGTTTTTGTTTGTCTTAGTCTATTGTTTATATCTTCTTCTGTTGTTCCCTGGTTCGATATTATGGTTCCTAAATACTTGAATTTATCTGTTCCATTTACTTGTCTTCCCTCGTCTATCTCTAGGTTTCTCATATCCTTGTTTTCGGTTGTTAGGTATTCGGTTTTCTCTAAGTTTATTTCCATTCCGTTTTTATATTCTTTTCTTCTTATTTAAAAACAGAAAAACTCTACTATTCAGCAACGAGAGAGAGACAGAGAACAATAATTGCAACCTTATTTTCAAGGAAAAAACTTCTCCCGTTTCTTCACCTCATCCCTGTTGTTAACAGTCACCAATCTATTCTTCTGTCAGTGGACATATGCACAAAAGGAAGAACATGCACATCCAACGAACTCTAAATGAAGAAATTGTTTCTAATATGGAAGCCGAACTCCCAAAAATTCACGAAATTCGAGCCGACCGCATTCTTCTAATATTTCTAATAAAGCTATTGCCATGTTTAATTCTTCTTCTTCAGATGCAAATCCACTAATGGATGTTAGCGATCAC
Source organism: Diabrotica balteata (assembly GCA_918026665.1). Classification (NCBI taxonomy): domain Eukaryota; kingdom Metazoa; phylum Arthropoda; class Insecta; order Coleoptera; family Chrysomelidae; genus Diabrotica; species Diabrotica balteata. Next base: position 49,684,178 of record OU898281.1, read on the forward strand.
ATTTTCCATTAATTCTCTATTTCTTGCAATATATATCAGAGATTGTATGTCGTTAATCCCCGTCCATTGCTTATGTTTCGGAGCCAGGACATTTTCTTGCGTCCATTCCTCTCTTGCCTTCAATTTTACCCTCGATTATAAGTTGGAGGAATGGTATTTTTCATTTCGCATGATGTGACCTAGATACGCCGTTTTCCTTCTCTTGATGGTTTCGAAAAGTTGGCGTTCTTGGTTTTATCTTTTAAGGAATCTATATTTGTGATTTTCGCTGTTCATGGTATTTTTAGGATACGGCGATAAAGCCACATTTCGAAAGCTTCTAATCTGTTTATATCCCTCGTTTGAGTGTCCAGCCCTCTACGCCATATAGCAGCACTGACCATAAGTAGCACTTAGTAACCTTAGTCTCAGTTGAAGATCGAACTCTGAACGAGTCAGTACCTTCTTGAATTTTACGAAAGCTTGTCGAGCTTGCTCATGCGACATTTTACTTCTCTGTCCGATGCCCAGTCTTCAAAAAGCCACGATCCCAGGTATTTAAATTTACTCACTCTTTCTATGGATTTACTATTCAGTGTTATGGTGGAGTTTTTAGTGCATCCAAGTTTCTGGAGATGATCATGAATTTGGTCTTTTTGGTATTGATCTCTAATCCCATTCGCTCACTGTATTCTCCGTTTATAGTGACAAGTTGTTGAAGATCGACTATGTTGTCACAAATTAAGACACCATCATCAGCATATCGTATGTTGTTGATCAATACTCCATTCCCTTGATTCCCATCTCTGCATCTCCAAAGACTCTTGAAATATGGCTTCCGAATAAATGTTAAATAAAAGAGGGGAAAGCACACATCCCTGTCGAACGCCTCTTCTTATAGTATGGGCTTGGATATAGAATTGTCTATTTTTAGCTGTGCCGTTTGATGCCAGTACAAGTTTTCAATGCATCTTATGTCTTTTTGGTCTATATCAACTTTCTTGAGAATCTGCATTAACTTGTGGTGTTGTACACGATCAAACGCTTTTTGGTAATCTAAAAAGCATAGGAACACATCCTTCCTTGATCGTAACAATTTTGGACCAGCAATGTGTGCTACTATTGCTTCTCGTGTTCCTAAACTTGCCTAAACCCGAACTGGGAGTCACTGATGTCCCATTCACATTTTTTGTATAATCTTTGATGTAGTATTTTTAAGACTACCTTTAAAGTGTGATCCTCAGGCTAATGAGTCTGTGATCCTCACATCTTTTTGCATTTACTTTCTTGGGCAGGGGAATAAAGGTAGAGCGTAACCACTGTTGAGGATAGCAGCAGTTTCATAAATTAAATTAAATATTCTGTGTAGTGCTGAAATTCCCTTTCATCTAGTAATTTGAGTATTTCTGACGGGATCTCATCTGGTCCAGGTGCCTTATTGTTTTTTGAATTTAATATTGCTTTTTCTATCTCTCTTTGCTGATTGAAGGGCCAGTCAGTGGTCGTCTGCATAAACTTCACTCATGGGTCTTTCGTCATGGAAGAGCTCCTGGATATAATTTTCCCATATATCAATTTTCTCCTTTTCACCCAGCCATATCTGGTTATCCTGATTAACTATGGTAGTTGGTCTTCGTTTTCTGTATATTCCAGCAGTCTCCTTAAGCTTTTTATGTAAATTTTATGTAAATATGTTTAATAGCCTTTCCAATATAGAAAAAATTAAAGACTTACTCAGGATATATTATGTTCCATCCAATGCGATCAGTAAAGTAAACTGTTCTCCTACTCATACAATAAAACGCGAAAATTCTTTCTTCATCAAGTAATCCGATCTTTCATTTTGACTGGTTTATCATGCACATAAGTGCCTTACTTCTACTTATTTTTTCCATCATCCCACAAAAACGAATTCTGTCCTTTTCAAAGTCATCAACACTCTCATCACCATATAACCTCAATGATGAACTTTCCCATGTAAACATACCCTTATATCGAACGGTTATTTTAAGTGCACAATCCAAAACATAATTCATTGATATCTAAATCCTGCTACACACCTATATGCAACTACTTCTGATTATGATCCTATTGCACTTGGCGCCTTTATTCCATACATTCACTCAGTCACAAACATAATAAGGCTAATTTCTGCCTCTTTCTTTCTCAAATATATATTAATGTAAATCTATAAATAGTATAAATTCTAAACCTTGTTTCTGCGCCCACATATACACGCAAGATACATTTGACTGGGCTCTCCTGCAGTACCAGAAGACTTCAAGATATACGACATTTTATATTATTTGATAAGCTCATATTCTTTTTAAAAGTTTCTACTTCTAATTCAGAAAAATCATGAAGCATTAGAAATCCACAGGCATCCCCAGAATATAAATAGGAAGGAAGGACACTTCTTTTCCGCCACGTGAAAACAAAATTCTGCACTGTCCACCAGAATGCGCCAAAAGACGCGACCGCAAAAGCAGTACACCAGGACTTGGCAAAATCTCCAGGAACAGTGAGAAAAAACTTTCAATGAGCAATCACCTTCAATCTAACAAAAATAGTCAACGTCTCCCTTAAATCGTACACGCCGATATCTCTACTCAATGTTCTACGTAAAGTCTTTGAAAGAATACTAAGAGAGAATCGTAGATTTCACCACAGAATAATATCAAACCTCTCGCTTTAATTCAACTTTTGAGAAGGTCATTCTGAAATTCTTAGGCGCCTTTCTTAACATTTAGAAAGCCATCGAATAAATCTAGCATGCCGGACTATTGAATAAACCACTGAACATGAGCCTGCCTATCCCCTTTGTCCAATCCTCCAGTATCCAGTTCCTAAGACCATAAACGTAAATGTAAACAATCATCTCTTAACACCTTTCAACCTGGCACCCTCTCCAGAAACATATTCCAAGCAGAAAATTCTGAAGATAATTCAGCAGCAGTTACAGATTTCTCTGATTATCGTTCTAAGGCTATTTTATTATTACTATTAAACTGGTAATAAGCCACAATTAAAGATAAAAATACGTTTATTGACGTTTCAATTTCCACTTCGGAAATCGTTCTCAAATACAAAACTGTATTTTGAGAAAAAACTCGTTTTGTATTTTGAGAACGATTTCCGAAGTGGAAATTGAAACGTCAATAAACGTATTTTTATCTTTAATTGTGGCTTATTCCAGTTTAATAGTAATTAATTTACAATGCCACAAGAAAATAGCTTCAGAACAATATTAAGGCTATTTTTCTTGTGGCATGTTCAAGTAATTACTATTTTAATGGGAATAAGTCACAATTGAAGTTTAAAATAAATTTATTGAGGTTTCATCAAAATACAAACATTAATAAATTATATAAATTTTGTTTTTGTTTTGGAAATTGAATCGTCAATGAACTTATTTTAAACTTCAATTGTGGCTTATTCCCATTAAAATAGTAACTACTTCTCTGGTTACTGTATTTACTATCAAAGTTAACTACATTTTTTGCTGTGATAACTGTGTCTTCTGGGCATTTCCATTTGTTGATTTAATAGTTGTTGACTTAATTCTTTTCTACGTATTTCCAAGTATTTTTTGGAAGTTATGTTTTGAATATAAACTATTGCATGAAATTAACAAATCAATAGGTTATTTCAAATATTTGCATTTTGTTTGCTTTTAATTAAATGAATACTTTAATGTCAATATGGCATTATTAAATATAGATCCCTCTATATAATACAAACTATGTATTAAATGATATGGTAGGAAATCATTGTATGAAACTCTAATCGAAGGGTGCAAAGTTTAATTTGAAAGGTAGGTGAAAATGATACATTTTCATAAAAATGAACAAATTCTGTAACATCCATGAGATAAGTCTCCTTCTATGAATATGAATGTTAAGTAAGATGCTATAATACTTTACGGTACAGTGAAAACAAAAATTTTCTTTATTTACATTTCTATGATGTTATCTATTTAAACAATCGAACAAATCCTACATATAACAAATTCATTGTGCTCTAGTTTCCGCAGTTTCTATAGGAGAAGACATAGGTCCATGTACATTTTGTTTACTACGTTTACTAACCAATGAGATATATGAGTTTTGATATATTTGAATGGAATCAAAAAAGATACGTTTTAGCACATCAACTTTTACGTCTACATATGCCACTTGGGTCTCTTTAAAAACAGTCCCTAAAAACTTCTTCCTCTTGAGAAATTGTCATTCCTATTATCGTTACGAAGACCTTAAACAGTTTCAATTTAATTATATCAACTAGACCAAGCGGTGAGTCATGAGAGGACAATAAAATTGTTACAACTGCCAGCGGCGTCTCGTTCATCTGAAACGTCGGAACAAGTATGGCAGGCGCTGCTCGTTTTATCGATCGCGTCTTCCCTCTAATGGACCATTCTATTGGTATATTACACAGGGATGGTGGATGACAGATCCGCGGGCAGATAAGCGATTATACGTTCACTCGAACGTGAATCGAATTAAAATAATCAAGAGTAAAAGAGGCATACAATTAACTTTATCGGTTTAAAGATGCCAAGTAAGCAAATTTATTTGAACTAGTAAATCCCAAGAACAATTTTTACGAAAAAGTATGCATACAAATATTAGAGTGAGTAAAAAAAAATTAATTAAAATTGGGAAAATATTACCAATATGTTAAGAAATCAAAGTCCAAGCGAAGAAGACCAGAGACTCCTACTGGAACACGATAAAGGAAGATATTGAGACAGCAGCACAAGATGAAATAGGAACAGAAACTTGTACCCGAAAAAATTACTGGTTTGACGATGAATGCAAAGACGCAACACAGAAAAAAAAATGAAGCTTATGCAAAAATGCAAAAATACAGGAAAATAGGTCCGCAACCACAAATAGGACGGCCACTTGTTATAGAAAACGACGTCATCGAAGCAATTAACGAATTTGTATATGAAAACATGTTAGGATGTTTCGAAAGAAAAATACTGTGGCGAATCTATGGAGCGGTAAATGAAAATTGTGTCTGGAGAAGACGATACAACTTCGAACTCTATAGAATATACCAGGAACCAGATATCGTAAAACACATTAAGATAGGAAGTCTGAGGTGGGTTAGGCATGTAATGCGGATGGAGCAAACCGACCAGCTAGAAAAACACTCCTTGATAGACCTATTGGTCAAAGAAGAAGAGGAAGACCAGAACAAGATTCCTAGATAACATAGACCAAGCTATGAGAAATATTGAAATACGTGCTTGGCGGAGGAAGGCGATATCTATATTATATATATATTATATATTATATATATATATATATATTTATATATATATATATATATATAATTATGATTGTTTCTGAATTGAAATTTAACGAATTTGATTGGAATTGATACTAAAGGAAGGTGTATTGAAGTAACTTAACTTTTCAAAAGTGTAGTTTACTTTTTATCATGATCTACTTAGTAATTTCGTACATTTACATAAAACTTCACAATATCAGTAGTCTAAATTCAGCTTATCTCGTTCATTCGGACAATAACCCACATTGCGGTTTTCCGCTCATCTACCCGATAATTGCAAGCTCGGCATGGCATGATTCACGATTTTCAGTATGATGCACATGCACTGATATGTCCCCGGTCGACACCAACCAGCGACGATGTTGCCGTCCGAATTGACCGATTTCTTGTTTTGGCGGTATTCTGGGAACGACCAACACGAGTAGAAATTGTCTCCCAAACATGATTTTAGCATAAATCGATTTTTATTATGTAATATTTCGGAATTTTCTAGTAACAACTGGTAACAACAGATTCTCGTTTCGCCACCATTCAAATGATCCATTATCAATTCTCCTTCAAAGGAAAAAATTAACGAGTATGACTTTATTAATCTTACTAATTAATCTTCTTAAATTACAAACATTTTCATCAACAAGTGTTATTTCTGAGTTCATTCTACGCAAAAAGCGCTAATAAACATTTTTATTCAAAATTATCACAACTACATTTTTATTTAAAACATTTTTCCCTTGGTAAATCGATTTTTTGCGTTTTTACTGCCTAAGAGGGGGGTTTTAGAGGGAAGCCAGGGATTAAAGTGGTAAACTTTTTTGCATCTTTTGGGGTCCCAAAATTGATATTCTCGGCAAAATTTAGCTCGTTCGCATAATTTTTAGGGGCCAACTCTCTATCGACTGGACTACAAAAGCAACACAAATAAAAATAAAGTCAAAAATTATGTACCCAAACAACAAAAATGTCAAATTGCCATAGCCTCCTAATGTTCACTTAAATTTTCAATAAATGGCGAGAAGATAGTGTAGCAAATTACAATGTTTATTTTTAGTTTTAAATTTAAAATAAAATTCATAACTACATAATGTTAACTTTTTATTTAAATGTTAATTATTTTAAATGTTAATTTTGTTTTTCATTAACTCAAAAATAAAACTGATAAAGAATGACTCAAGCCTTTGAGCAAAAGTAAAATAAAAATATGAGGTGAATGGAACAACATTGCCGATGAATTACTAAACAAATATTATACAGTATGATGTTTTAGTAATATTCTGGAAATTCTGGAAAGTAGCTAAAAGTTTGTACATATTATTTAAAGTGTATAGCACGAGGAGTAGTATAAATTAAATATTTGTTCAAAAAAATTAATTTTTGTAAATTTTTTTAAAGGTATGGGAAAAAATAAATATCCCATTATAATTGCCTATTTATCCAATTTGTAAAATTCAGTTTTCAAATACCGTCACGGGATCAACTTTTTGTTATAAACAAAACAAACTAATTTTTTAAAACCTGACCTGATTATTTTCTAGTTTGAATAAATCAGTAGATTAGGCGGTAGTAGTGTAAAGTTTGAGTAAAATATGAGACACAGAATTTATTGTTCAAAAGTTATAATGAATAAAAATTTCAGTCAAAATTCATACCTCTCCCTGTATATTATTAAACAATCGGGACAGACACTGTTTAGTGTTACTTTGCTTTTTATTCTCCATACCAGGTAGGAGTATGTACAGTTCCTCATGAAATGACTCACCCTGTATGTATGTATATATTCGGAGTAGTATACATATAAATATGTATATTAATCTCTCTGCCATGTTTTTTTGCTCAGTAATCATAGCCATCATCATCATCATCATCATCCAACCTTCATTTATCACGTCCACTGCTGGACATACGCATCCCTTAAACTACTCCATTCTTCACAATTTTGTGCTCTTTTTTGCCAATTTTTGGTAAAACGTCTGATGTCGTCAGCCCAACGTGTAGGTGGTCTTCCTTTATTACGTTTGTCTGCTCTTGGCCACCAATTTGTAACTTTGCTCGTCCATCGTAAGTCATGCATTCTCGTTACATAGTCCGCCCAGTTCCATTTCAGTTCCGATATGCGTTCCACTTCGTTTCTTATTCGGTCCCGCAACGTCACTCCCAGCATAGACCTTTCCGCTCGTCTCTGTGACCCTCTCAATTTCGTAGTCTTGGTTAGTCATAGTTTCCGCCCCATAGGTCATGACCGGTAATACGCATTGGTCAGATACTTTTCTTTTGAGGCTACTTGGTATATTACTTACAACTGGTAAGAGTGTCTGGCAGTTTTCCAAAGGCTGCCCACGCTAAAATAATTTGTCTTTGAATTTAACATGTTTGGTTATCCCTACTGATTCTTATTTCATGACCCAAATACGTATATTTCTCCACCAGTTCTACCACTTTGTCTTGAATATTTAAATGGTTATTGGGGACCATATTTGTCATAATTTAGTTTTGGTCAAGTTCATTCTGAGGCCACCTTCGAACATGAAAAGTCCAATTCATTAACATATCTGTTGCTTCTCCTAAATTATCTGTGATGAGGACAATGTCATCTGCGAAACGGAGATTTTTAAGCTTTTCGCCGTCTATTGTTACTTCTCTGTGGTCCCAATTGACCACCCTAAAGTTTTATTTTTATTGGTCGGGTTTTATCGTAACAGTCATATGGGGTAATGTCCATATGACTGTTATTTTAACAGTCATATGGACATTTTTAGTAATATTGTAAATTAGTTCACTTATACCTATGGTCAAGCCTGTTGTCATTCATTGCTTCTAAAAGGCTGTCTATTTCGATCGTGTCGAACGCTTCATGAAAATCTATGAAAGTGAGGGCAAACAGTTTATTGTATTCTATAGATTTTTCAATGACTGTATTTACTGTATGGAGGTGATCATTGGTACCATAATTTGATCGGAATCCTGCCTGCTCCCTCGGTTGATAGAAATCTAATTTTTTCTCCAAACTTGATGTCACTAGCCTAGTTCTATTCATTTCATAAAACGTAGGATAGTATGTGACTTCGAATTAGCTAGTTGTTGAATATATAGGCTTCTGAACGATTTGAACGCATTGTAGTTTATATACCAGTTGTATAGAAGTTCTTCAATTGCCAATGACTCGGAATATTTCTTGAATCAATGTTTTTTGATTTGAAATTCCCTTGTATATTTTTCAAGTATTTTACGATCTAATTCTAGATCCTATTTTTTCCTTACTTCCATCATACGACTAATACTGAGTTCAACAAAGGTGCCCAAGCAGTATGAATGAAGCTTTGATCCTTTTGCAAGATTTCCTGAGTCTTGGCCCCATCATCGTCACTACTAACTCTTCATCTAAACGAAACCAATGTTGTAATATATTAGGAGCACTAACAAAAATGTTATATATAGGTACTGCATGATATTACTTGGTTTAAATTAATATTTAATTGTCCGAATATTTCAGTTTTAATCCCCTTTTATTAGCCGTGTAAATCGAATTCGAATTACACATCAACTTTACATTTAATAGTACATCATCTCGTTTAATAATAACTACAGCTCTCGGTAATTGGACTAATTGGATTATTTTTAACCCGCTTAGCGAACAACGCGAACTACCACGTGCATGCGTTTGGGTAATTAGAGAAATACGTTAGTGCGGTAATCATAATAATATCATTATTTCGTTAAAGAGATACAGTATTAAACGGAAATGTTATTTGATTAAGAGAAGCAAAATAATAATCTTGCAAATTTATATATTAATTCTAGCATGTGGTGAATGTTTGTGAGATACAGCTGGCAGGTAATTTAGTCAGAATGTATATTGATTATAAGTGTATATGTGTATAAATATTTAAGGTATTTATATACTATAATACTTCATTCAAGGAGTGTGTAAATACTATATGCTTCAACTTCATTTTTATTACTTATTTTATTTTAGCAGACGAATCATCAGACCTGTTTTATTTATTTTTTTTATCGTTTTGAGATTTCAATTCTCATTTTCTATGCATTTCTTGATGTCTTTTTTATTATAAAAGTGCTAAAAATTCCGGCACGGAACTGTAATATTAATATGATCCAAGTCTATGCTCCCACACTTTATAAGACCGAAGATGAGATCGAAAAGTTTTATTCAGAAGTACATGCTAATTACAAAAAGACCAAAAGATATACATCACCTATTGACAATCAATGGTAACGTGATAAAACAAATAAAAAAATATCAGTACTTGGGAACTTTGATCAATGAAACCAATGATCATACTGTAGAAAAAAACAGGCGAATAGAGATTGCCAGATCTGCATTTATGTATCCATATCCTAACGTGCAAAAATTTAAATTTGGAAATCAGACTACGTACCATTCGCTGTTATATATTTTCAGTATTATTATATGGAGCTGAGACTTGGACAGTAAAAAAATGTAATTTAAAAAGAATCGAGGCCTTCAAACTCTGGTTATACCGCAGAGTCGTGAAAATTTCATGGACTGATAGAATTACAAATAAAGAAGTAATGGAGAGGGTTGGTAAAGAAACAGAACTCATCACCACTATACAAACCAGAAAACTGGAATACCTTGGCCACGTGATGAGGGGAACAAAATATGAAATTTTGAGACTCATAATATAGGGAAAGATTCAAGGAAGAAGATCTGTTGGCCGAAGGCAGAACTCATGGTTAAAGAATCTACGTGATTGGTATCAATGCAGATCGATTGATTTGTTTAGAGCAGCAAGTTCTAAATAAAAATAGCCAGTATGATTGCCAAACGCCGTAGGGAGACGGCACTCTAGAAGAAAGAAGTTTGTTCTGTCTTGTGTTATATGATTCATCAATTTCCAACCAAACAGATTGGACATTGACAAAGCTGGTCTTTTCAATATATTCGTAGATCAATCTGTTAAAATTGAAGAAAATGAATTAAAGTTTCTTTACGCCAGCAATGCCAGCAAAGTACGGACGAAAAAGTCACATAGATGATATTTACAAGATGGGAACATTGCACCACAATCCAATGACTATTACTGATTAACTAGACGTTCAGTTTCTGGGATGATTGTTAAGAATAAACGGGCCGGTTCAATGGTCAACTAGATCGCCCGATCCAACCAAACTTTAACTTCTTTCTTTGGAGATATGAGGAATTCAAAAATCGTAAGATTTAGTTAATTTAGAATTTATTTTTTAAAAAGAGAGTGAAATTTTGTCACCTATATAACAACTACAAATATTTAAAAAATTGTCGTAAGTCACCAAACTAGATCATATTAAAAATGATTTGCCAATAAGTAATTAACTCTTATAATTTGAAATTATTTTTAAAATTTCATATCAGTTTTTTCACAGTAACATAATTTATTGACTGCTTGCAAAAAAGTTTACATTGTCTTGAAAGTAAAACGGTCAGATGCTCGAGCGCTCGCTCCGCGAGAAAAGCGAAATGCTCTGGGGCGGCCAACCCGCGGCCCGCCGGGTGTCTATTTGTGGCCCCTGGAGCATATGCACACATTTTTTCTTTATGTACTATGATACATTCGTCAAAACCATCAGAACGTAAAGCTGACGTTAAAAAATACGCGCGTGTATCTGCGCGTGCGTGGACAATTCATGTTTTCAATTGTTATGTTGCGAGAGTTCAACCGAAATTCTGTAGCAAGCTTGCAATTTAGTCTAAAGTATAATTGCTTCCATTGTGTGCGTTATCGCCGTAACTTTTACAAACACATTGATACGAGTACAAGTTTCTCTACCTAATCAATATCCTGTCTACTTTTTTAAGTGCGACGAAGGTAAGCAAACCCAGCTTTTGTTTTTTGAATTAATCTATGATAGTTTCTGTCAGAAAGTTATGTAATACTGATTCATTTTACTGATTACTTTAGTTAAAAACGAAGACGCATAATGGCGTCAAGTAGTAAAGACGTTGGACTAAAGAAGAGAAGAGTCACATAATAAGTGACTATTTTAAAGACAAATGGATAAACTACTACTTTTTCGTGAAATTTAAAACAAAGCCAATATGCTTGATATGCAATATTTCTGTTTCTGATTAAAATTAAACGGCAATATGAGACTAAACATGCAAATACGTACAAAGGACAATTTCGACAAGACCGAGTAAATCTATTAAAAAAACTTTCTGTACAACGTCAAATATTAACTAGAACGGTTCAAGAGTCTGCATGCTATGTAGAAGCTACTTATGCAAGAGCCATGATACTAGCAAGAAAACTGAAGCCATATTCTGATGTAAAATAGTTAAAGAATGTTTGAAGAGTGTCATTGAAATTCTGTGCCAGAAAAGAAAACGGATTTCTCCAAAAAAACATGCCTTGTCAAACTATTACTAGGCGTGTCGACGACATTGGAAAACATATTGAGGAGAATTTGAAAAATCGAGCATCTAATTTCATATTTTATACTCTAGCATTGGATAAAAGCACATATTTAACAGATACCGTTCAAGTGGCGATATTTATCAGGGGTGTTGATGTCCATTTCAACGCAAAAGAAGAATTATCCTTAGTGTGCTTAAGCACACTACCTGCTCACGAGATTTCTTAGCTATAATGGTTGGAAAATATTAAGGGTTAGTAAAATTGATTGGACATGAGACCTGTAAATTTGGTAATATTCGATACTCAATTTCCATTCCATTATTCATCAGGAGAATGTATTTGCAAAGTAGGGATCATATCATGAAGTTAGTCATCAAAACAGTGAACTCTGTTAATCGAAACAGTTAAATCACGTCAATTTCAAAAGGTTTTGAAGTCTGCATTCACAATAATGACGTTACATTTTATGCATAAGTGAAATGGCTGAAAAAAGTGTATGACTTGAAGGAAGAAATGCAATAAATCATTGCAAGAAAGTCAACAGTATTCCACAAAATTTGGAGACAAGGAGTGGGTTAGCGACTTTAATAATATGGATGATGTTCTTTCCGCATTCCAAATGAAACTTTACCTTTGGGAACAACAGTTAAGGAGAAAAGTCTTCACTCACTTTTCTACGTTGTCGTTGCAGTTAGCCGTTACATAAATGGCAACGGATAAATATGCCTCGTTAATATCCAAAGTGAACTTGAAATTGAATCAGATTGGTTTGGAATAGTTTTATAAAGCATATTTGGGCAAGGAGAAATATCCTACATTTTACAAATATGGTTTGTCCATTATTTCGCTATTTGGAAACAACTACAGATGTGAACATCTTTTTAGTAAAATAAAGCATATTAAATCTCGAATGAAAACACGAATAAGTAATGAGCATTTGAAAAACTGTTTGCGGATAATAACAAAATCATAATACTGCTGCACTTTCTGATTAATAAAATCAGCCGTTTCACTAAAATTTATTATATTTGGTTTATTTTTTTTTTGTATTTTTGTATGTAACTCTAATATAATAAATGTGATTCTCATTTTTGTTATATTTTCTTTAGAAACTCTTTGCCCGCTAGCAAATCTCATCTCTAAAATTTGGCCCGACTGCTGAAAATGTTGGTCACCCATGCTCTGGTGGGAGCGGGTTCGGATCCTGACCAGGTGTACAGAAAAATAAAAAGACTAACGTAGTAGCTTAAAATTCCAAATGACTCTGTAACTTAAACTAGAATACGCTGGTGTCTAATCGGCCTATGGTGGAGCAGTAGGGCAGGAGATACGATTTGAGGCTTGGTGATACTCCTCCATGATGCCTACAGGAAGAGCGTGATTTTATTATATATATATTATATATATATATATATATATATATATATATATATATAATCATATGCTTGTTGATATGCTTTTCATTGAAACAAAATAAAATTTAAGCAGTTAAGTAGCTAGTATACTCTCTTCTGGCTGTGTTGCTTGAAACAAACAACGAGACATGATTTGGATCAGGTTTTTAAATTATATTCTGTGGAAGATGTCTCTAAATGGAAGAAGAATGGAATTTAAATCTGGCCAAAGAAATCGTGTGATTTGAACTTTATTAAGATACTGAGTAACTTATCCGAGCAGTGTGGAGTGTATTATCGTGAATAAATGTTGCGTCGTCTCCAATAATAACCATAAATAGTAAAATTTGGTCTTCTAGAACCTCTGTCAGGTACCTAGGCGTAGTGAACGTCCCATTCTCGTTAAAGACTCATGCCATAACTAATCCTCCTCCGAATGGTAGCCTCTTACATATCTATTGACAGAACCGCGATTCATCGGAAGACAATCCAAGACTCCAATTTGCTTTTGTCCAAGCCAAGTGTTCTCGTACAAAATTTATTCTGACAATCTGATGTTCATAGGAAACCGACGGGCAAGTAACTCTAGTTCCAGTAGATAATCCAGCAGTATAAAGTCGCTTCTTAACTGTTCATCCACTCATGCTTACATTTCTCACTTCTCGCAGATGATTTCAAAGGGAAACTGTTGTGAACCTTCGGTTTCTCTAGAAATGAGAAAGTGGCCTCTAGCTGTTGTAGTCCTGCTTCGTTCTGAACCAGGTTTTCGAATGATCAGACCAATCTCTTCGCAGCACACTTGAGAGACTTAAACCAACTTTTCTCGCAGTTTCGCGTAAGCTGCGGCCATCTAAAGCCGTCACACAGAATTTATGCTCCTTGCAATACTGATAAAGAAAATACTAGAAAAACAATTTGCATTCCATAGATAAAGTCACAGATAATGTATGGTGATAATGATTTTAAGTATTTGGGTTGAGGAGGGACATTTTCTTTGTCACAAGCTTTTTTCAAGGAATCAGTTAGTAAGTAATAATTGTTTACAAATGTAAACTATTACAACCGAAAAAAAATAAAAATTAGTAAAGTAATTTCTTAGGGGAAGAACATTTTTTACAACATAAAATAAAGCGTATTTATTAAGTATTCGTAGATTGCTCAGTTTTTTAATTTATTAGTCGTATGTGAAATTTACCCATTTTTAACAAACATTTGCAAGTCAAAGAGGAAAATAAATTCCTGGAAGATGCCATCTCCTCGTTTATTACAGCAAAAAACTTATTTCTCGTTTTCATGGATGTCTAGACAAGGAACATACACATGTCAGAACAATTTGGGCAATTTCAGAACAAGATTGAGTTGATCCGCATTATTTTTATCGCTAGGCTCCCGATGAAAACACAAAAGTGTTGAATTCAGACCGGATTAGAGTTCGGAATACTTGCCGGAGATCAAATATAAAATAAGCTGAAGTAGGTTCGGGTAAGAGGGAGCAAAAAAGGAGGATAAACAATCAAAAAAGGTTTATATATTGATGTAACAGAAAAGGAAGATTGGATTTTTTTTATTTTTTGGAGCCGCTTTTATATCGCATAGAAAGTGTTTCGATGACTGTCTGTTCTATCTGAGTTGTTTGTTTGGATTAATCTGTAAATGGAATAAAACAGAAAATGAAAAATGCTTATATTTACTTTTAGAGTATATAGGAACATTCAGCTGAAGGACTTTCTATGTTGAGTATACAAAGTAATATATATATATATATATATAGTATATATATATATATATATTATATATATATATATATATATATATATATATATATATATATATATATTAAAATTGATGGATTCGACCGTTACTTGATGGAAATTCATTTTATGTAACAATAAAACACTGAAAACTTTGTTTTCAAACTTCCACAAAATTTATTTTAACTATTATCACTACAGCTGTTTCAGCTGATTGCCTTTCTCAAGTGATCTATGTTTGGCATGCGTTTACAATTTATAGTCTCTAACGAAATATGTTGAGGAGGGGAGAACTGTTTGTCTCAAGTTGGTCATTCAGAATTATATCTGTGTTTTTTAATTTGTTGATTTCCATAGATTCTAACAAAGATAGCTTAAGGC
The DNA here is from genome assembly GCA_918026665.1 of Diabrotica balteata. NCBI lineage: Eukaryota > Metazoa > Arthropoda > Insecta > Coleoptera > Chrysomelidae > Diabrotica > Diabrotica balteata. Next base: position 49,699,358 of record OU898281.1, read on the forward strand.
CTTTATTTTGAATGTGAAGAATTTTAAATTTATCATTAAAAGAATGATTATGATCTAGAAGGTGAAGTGCGTATGTCGAATCTGTTTTTCTATTATTGAAAGCCCTTCGACAGATTCGACATACGCACTTCACCTTCTAGATCATAATCATTCTTTTAATGACAAATTTAAAATTCTTCACATTCAAAATAAAGGCCTTAAGCTATCCTTGTTAGAATCTATGCAAATCAACAAATTAAAAAATACAGATATAATTCTGATTGACCAACTTGAGACAAACAGTTCTTCCCTCCTTAACCTATTTCATTAGAAACTATAAATTGTAAACGCATGCCAAAAATAGATCACTTGAGAAAGGCAATCAGCCGAAACAGCTGTAATGATAATAGTTAAAATAAATTTTGTGGAAGTTTGAAAACAAAGTTTTCAGTGTTTTATTGTTACATAATATATACATTACTTAAGGAAAATGAATTAAAAAGATCTAAGCTATGGAGAAATAGTTGATAACTAGAACATATAAAAATAAGAATAGAGAGAACAGAAACATTAGAAGATGGACAACATGGAGTTTTGACAGTAAAATATTGCAAAGGCTAGCCTGATAAAACACATTATAAAAAATCTTTGAAAAGCATGAAAAATAAAAAACTTATAGAATAGATGTGGAAAAGGGTGACTTTTTCTTCTTTAAGTACCTTGTCCTCCAAGAACATTGTTGGTGCTGACTCCGTAACACTGGCGGTAGTTCTTAAGCCAGGATGTTCGTCGTCGTACAGAACCACGTTTTCCTTTTATTTTCCCCTAAGTATTTATACAGTGAACGGCTAAATTATGGAATATTATCATTATTTCGAGAACCATCGAGTTTAGACGGAAATCCCGAAACAGGTCGATTTTTATTATAAAATACCCATCTCATAACGTACATGGAGTAGGGATGACGTCACCGGTGTGGGTGTAGTGACATAACGGTTAATTTTTTTAAATAGAAATTGGTATAATGCGACACCTCATTTGAAGGAGAATTTAATTCTCTATTTAACGACGTTACATTTTTAACTAAAATATTTTTTTAAGCGTACAAAAACAATTTTTTGAAGTTATACATCCATACGCGCGCTCGACGTTGAAAATTTGTACGGGAGTGAATTGGTGAAACCATTACCTATGTAAGATATGAGTAAGAGAGAGACAGAAGATATATTTTCTCTCTCTTCCTCTCTCGAGAATAAATATGTTCCTTTTGTATATATTTAATATTATATATATTGTATGTATAATATAATATATAATAACATTACTATTTATGTGGTATGTTTTGTATTATTTATTAAATGTTCATAATTATTTTAGGCTTTTGTATTTCAAAATAATAATAAATCACTGTATGACCGAGAACTGTCAATTTTGAAATCCGTTAGTGTCATGTCTAATTGGCGAATTTTTTACGTGTTTTGTTCATACGCTGGTGTATGTGAGTTCGAATCCCAATATGAATTTCTTTTTTTATTTTTGAAACATTTAAAAACCCCACGTTAATCTTATTAAATATATGTAATATACGCAAAAATGCTAAATTTTAAAATAAAATGAAAATTTACAACATAATCCGAGTTGTTGGTTTTTTATTTTTAACTTCCACAAGCATTTTATGAAGTTATACTTCTATACGCGCGTTCGACGTTGGAAATTTTCTCTCTCTTTCTCTTTAGAGAATAAAATGTTCCATTAGTAAATATATTTAATATTTTTTAATATTATTATTTTTTTATTAATATTATTATCATGGTAAATTAAACATATGCGTAAGTAAGTTATGCATATTGTCAGTTTTAAATACTTATGAATATTGTATTTTAATTTGTATTGTATTATTATATTGAATTATGTTGCAGTGTATTGTATTTTTATATTAATAACAAAATAAACAATGAATTTTACTGAAGAGTATGTGTAAAAATTTTTCTTTGCATTCAACTCCTTTTATACATATATGAAAATAAAAATATATATTTCATTAAAATATTGATTTAATCCTTCATTTACTATACTCTTATTACAGGTCAAATGTTTATATACAGCAAACTATGCACCATATACCTATATACCTAAATATTTTTCTCTTTCTGCTCTCTCTTACCTATAGCATTACATATGTAATGATTGTGCAGATTGACTTTCATATAAATTTGTAACGGTGAACGCGTGTATAGAAGTATAAATTCTACCGACAGTCCCCCTGAACTGCCACACCAGTTTTTTTTTTTTAATTTAAATTCAACCAAATTACAACTAATGGTTTAATTCATAATGTACTTTAAAGTAACCAAATTAGGCATAACAATTATATTAAATTTAATGTTCGAAACGCCACCCATCGGTTCCTGCCATGACTTTCTGAAGTAAATACTTAAAAAAGCAAAAATAAGTAAAAATAATAATGGACATAAAAAGTTATCTCATAAACACTGAAACTGTTTGTCAAATGTTAATTCAAGCAAGTGATAGTGGCATAGTTACTGTAATATTTATTGACGTAAATGTTTTGCTTTTGTGAATTGTCATCAGTTGTCAATTGTAATTTTTACTTTTGAATACTAAATTATGGCTCACCTAAATGAAACACAACGTATAGAAATATTAATTCTTAGCGGATGTGGAGATAAAAAAGAACACAGAACGAGCCATGTATTTATTCAACGCAAAATATCCAGAAAGACCCATCAGCCAATCAACAGTAAGTTACATAGTCCGAAAATTTGGAGAAACTGGACACGTTAAACATATTCCCAACGCTGGTCCTAAAATTGAAGACAATGTGAAACTTGATATTTTATTAAATGTACATGACAATCCTAACAGTAGTTCAATACAAATGGGTGAATATGCTAGAGTTTCCCAACGATCGGATTTACGTATTTAAAAAAAAAGAAAAATACTATCCCTACAAAATTCAACTACATCAGGAATTACACGATGACGATCCCGATCGCCGGCTTCAATTTTCTGGAATTATGCAGGATTTATACATCCGCAATCAATCAAATCCTTTTTTCCGACAGAGATCATTAATGAGAGAATCATTGGCCCTTTTTTCTTTGAAGAAAATCTAACAGGAGAACTTTATTTAACTTTTTTGAGAAATCAACTTATACCTGTCCTTGCTAACATGTATCCGAATGACAATAATCCAAATTTACCTAGTAAAAATATCTGGCTTCAACAAGATGGAACCCCTTCGCATTACGAACGTGAAGTATGTCAATTTTTAAATCATTGCTTTCGCAGGAAGTTGAATCGGAAGACGAGCTTTTATAGAGTGGCCAACAAGGTCGCCAGATCTAACACCTCTAGACTTTTCCTGTAGGGTTACATAAAATCAAAAGTTTATGTCAATAGACCCCAAAACTTACAGGACTTGAAAGATAGAATTAGGCATGAAATGAGTCTAATTACTCCAAAAGTCATCCGCAATCTACTTGATGAATGTGTCCGTAGATTCGCATATTGTCAAGAAACCGATGGATGGCATTTCGAAAATTTGATTTAAAATAATTATTATGCATAATTTGGTTACTTGAAAGTACATTATTAATTAAATTATTAGTTGTAATTTAGTTGAATTTAAATTAAAAACAATTGTTTTTGCACCCTTAAAAAATATTTTAGTTAAAAATGTAATGTCGTTAAATACAGAATTAAATTCTCCTTTAAACGAGGTGTCGCATTATACCGATTTCTATTTTTAAAAAAATTAACGATTACGTCACTACACATACACCGGTGGCATCATCGCTACTCCATGTACGTTATAACATAGGTATTTTAGCCGTTCATAGTTTAGCCGTTCACTGGATGTAGTTATTCACATTTCGGATTTTTCATAACATTCTTCAGTAAGCCTACATCTCGGAAGTCTAATTTTTTTACACCTTTCTTCAGTGAGAGTCCATGCTTCCATACCATAGAGTAGAATGCTGAAGACGTAAGAATGTAATAAACGCATTTTTTTCTTCACGTTCTATTGTTTAATAAATTTTGCATCTTCTTAAATGATTGTTTTGGCTTGCTCTATTCCATTTTAATTTCCTGAGATAAGTTCCAATTTTTATTCACCCAAAGGACCAAAATATATTGTACTCCCTGATTTGTATGATTGTTATCTAGATTTTTGTGTTTGCTGATAACTATTAATTTGATTTTCTTTGATTTCACTTAGATATCCAATTGCTTAAGGTAAGTTTAGATCTGACACTTATTGCATGAAATTTTTGGCAGACATCTTTCAGATTCCATGTGTCGGTGCCTGTAAGAACACTGACCAAATATAGCATTTGACAATTTTTTTGACCTAATTTTCTGTTTAAGCTATGGTTACAGAAGAATGATTTCATTTTTAGAACTGTTGTGTAAGCTGCTTCAATTCTGCATTTGATGTCTTTACTTCGGTCTGTAATTAGGCGAGCGGTTTACCCCTATAAACAGATAATAAACCGACTAATTTTTTTGCCATTTCTTCCGCACCACACCCTTTTTATTCGATTTTAAGTTTATTTTTTTTTTTCAAGTTCAAATGTATTTTTTTAGGCGTATGTCATCGAAATAAATACTTTTTCTAATTTGGTAATTTTTCGAAAAATGCTTCAGTTCGCATTATTTGCAATTTTTTGTTGAAAAAATACCTTAATTATACATAGAAACAAAGCTTGTAATGCTGTAGCTTTAATAGACTTTAGCTGTACTGCTTTAGAAGAATATTGTTATACTGAATAATAAGAATATTAAAATTGTTAAACTGGCTATCTCAATGTTTTAAGTACGGACCATTTGGCTTTCTGTTTTGTATTTTGTGTCACAAATATAGAAACTGATGCCAGGTACCCTATTACCGTCAGAATTAACTTAAATTATCGCCATTCAAAATCGCAATACAATAGAGTAATTTATTGGTATACCCTCTTGCTACCAACCGCTTCGAAGCGAGGCCATAGGGTGGTTTCTGACCTGACGATCCTATCGAACCTCGGCGTTCCCGTCCCGGGCGTCCCGACGTGGTACAAACGAGATTCATCATCATCATCATCAGTGGTGCTACAGCTCTAGTTGAGCCTTGACCTTCCCCAGTCTATTTCGCCAGTCGTTTCTGTTCATCGCCAACCGTTGCCAATTTGCCGCGCCGATCTTCCTTGCGTCCTCGTCCACACCGTCCCTCCATCTCAGTCGTGGTCTGCCTCTACTCCTATTTCCCACTGGGACCGATAATAGAGTTCGGGCGAGATAACATAACATACGAGATAACAAACGAGATTCAACGGGCTAATAATACGACATCAATATTTCAAAAGGTGAGTCTATATTCTTTGTACAGACAACAATAATAAGTAAGGCTAGTTAATTTCGTAATTTATTCACAGTTGTATTTGGTATTTTTCGCTAATTTATTTACAAACAAAATATTGCGATTGTTTTCGACTATTATTTTATCATTTAACCAGCGACCTCTAGGTTTTATACAAAACACCGCCTATTGGTTGAAAGATGGCTGCGTGCTGCACAGGAGCAATAGAAAAGTCCTAGGTGCTAAATATATTATACGGATTGTTTATATGCGTGCGATTGCGGCGATAAAAACGCGTGGCGCTTAGAGTAAATTTCTTAATGTTTTGTTGGACCTATCTGTAGGTCCAACAATAAATATCATAAATTCTGTCTTAGAAGCATTCACTTTTAGACCCATTTCTTTTCCTATCGTGTTTACGCAATCTACTAACTCTTAAAGGCCCGGGAGACTATCGCTTAGGATAGCAGTGTCGTCAGCGTATCTAAGATTAGTAATCAGTTAGTTCGACATTGATTTTCAATAAAGTCTTTATCTTGGGAAGCCTGTTTGAAAATTATATCCAAGTAAATATTAAATAAGATAGATTTTTACATTTTTGTATAGTGTTTTTGCATATTTTGTTAATAATGATTTGATCTATTAGATTCCGAACGTTTCTAACTATATTAGAAATCCATATATAAAGCGTCGTGTTTATTTTAATTACGTATATCTGATCCTATTATGTGTTTTCCACTTTCAAATAAGTTGCGAACTTTTATGTTGCTATCTTTCTCATCACCGAATCCAGGATTCTTCGAACCCTACTACTATATGTTACGTAATGCAGTGGTTTCCCCTTCAACATCTCCATGATCCAAATCCTTTAGAAAGGATTTCCCCTTCCATAGAGATAGCCTTAATCTTCTCGGCTTCTCCACCCTAAACTGTTGGCTAGCAAGAGGAAGATTATTTATACCGGTAATCGTTTGCTATACTACGTCTAAAAACCAAGCTGCCACCTCCGCCAAATTCGCAGTTTCGAATATTTTGCTGTCTCTATTTCTTACATTTTAGCATATTTGGGATCTGTCAAAGTCCCTGTTTGTATTGTCTGATGCATGCTCTTTTATCCCCTAATATTTAGTGGTATTGAGGTTTCTCCCAGATAAAAATTGTTGCAATCACAAGATATATTATAAATGCAATTCTTTGATCTCCCCTGTGTGTTGTTGGGTTTGGTTTTGGAAAGAATAGATATTAGTATGTTCGTTGTCCCAAATGTTATTGTGATGTATTTATTTCGTAGATACTACATAAGCACAGAAAGATCAGAATTTGATATCAATCAGAGGCTACAACATCACCTCTCAGAATTTCCCCCAAAATATATCTATTGCCTGCGAAGTCTATAAGATCGAGGGCAATAATATAGCTGAAAAAATACATGCTTGTAAACTGAGAATAAAGCAAGACGTTGAAAGAACCGCATAATATTGATTCGTATGCACGTATATATGCAACTAGATCTCCAACCCGATGGACTGATACGGAAGAGAAACTACTGGATATAAACTTCGTGAGCATGGTACAAGCAACATAGTAGAAAAATATGGACAGACAGAACAATAAGAATCCTGGAAGAAATTAATATCATTCGGAATCGTTACACATCTGCTAAGATGTAAAGAATTGAAGGTAACTGGAACCGAAAAACCTGCAAACAACTACTAGATGTGTTAAAAGACAAACGCTAAAGGTATAAATAAGTAAAGGAGTAATTACACGAAATATAATGATTATTCACATAAAATAACAGAGGCAGATGGAAGATGGGTTGAATGAATATATATAAAAAGAATGGTGATAAAAAAAGTGCCGACATTTTCAATCTATAACGTTGTAAATGTGTAGAAATTTGCAATTGTACGCATAAATTTGATAAGAAGAAAAAGGAAGTATAGACACTCATGATAAAAATTTACCTCCAATTCTCTCAACTCATGTCTGTGAATTTTCTCAGTCTATGACTTCTTGGAAAATATATGAAATTGAATTGTACGCCTTTCGCTCCTTGACAGTTTTGTTGTTTTTATGCGTCTGCGACTATGGAAACGTGAAAATCATCGACAACGCTTTCTCTTTTATACCAAATTGGTTTCCTAAAACATTACTTGAGGCAATCTTCTTTAATTACTAGTCGAGATGTCGCAATTCGACGAGCGTAATTTTCATATTTCAGAGTAAAGGATGTAGGCGAGAAGCAGTAATTCACGGTTTTCTTTGTGCTAGACAGAAAAGATTTTTTAATTTTTGTTGTAAAAATACGATAAAAGGAATGTCACATAAAGCTAAAAGGTTGTTTGACTCATAATATGGGTATTGTTAGAGCTTTAATATGTATATTTTCTCGGTTGAATAAACTGTTTGCTTTTTTACTTCGCTTTTGTGCTATATGGGAGGAATGACGTTTTTAATTGATAGCATTTTTTTACTAGATTATTTGTGCATAGCATTAGTTCACTTTACATATTATTTCAAGTATTCTCGTACATATGTTTAAAAAAAAATTCCTTTTTAAAACTTATTTAAAACGAGATTAACTGTCTTGTTAGGCGTGTAGAAGCTGTAAAATTGATCTGATGGTAATATAGTAAAAAATTAATTAATTGAAATAATAAAATTACGTTTTACAACCAACAATTTCTGCGATGTAGTCGTTGTATGTAATATGTAAAGAATAATATTATCATATACATAAGGACAAAGTTTTAACGCTAAACATTGAGATATCTTCTGCTTTAAGGAAGTCTGTAGTGAGTCTGCTTGTATGTGGAGCTGCATTATCATTCATAAAAATTAAATTTCTTCCACTGTACTTTTTCAGAATCTAACTAGAGGTTGTAGAGCCAAATCAACATAGTTTAGAGATATTAAAGTTGGTTAAATGGAAATTAAAGAAGTTTTTTCACTGACCATATTACTTCCCCAGAACACTTCGTCCTTTAGGTCTCTGAACAGATCTGGCTGTTTCTGTTATTGCTCGTCTTCCTCGCCCTCTAAATACAGGAATTCATCGGTCATATGATTTTACACAAAGCATAGTGTTTCGTCTGAAAATAGCACATTTTGTCAATTTCCAATGTTCCAGTTTTGACATTGAAGACACCAATTTAGACGATCAATCTTGTGCTGCCTGGTTAACACGGTAATCTGTAACTGTCTATTGCTGTATAGTCCTTGGGAACGAAGTCTTCTTCTTATCGTTTCAACTGAAACACTTACACCTGTACCTTTCAAAAGCTGGTTTTGGAGTTGCGGGTGAGAAATTGTTGGATCTCTTCTAGTTACCTGGGCAATAAAACGATCCTTTTAACGAGGAGGGTTTTAGAGGGAAGCCAGGGGTAGGAGTCATAAACTTTTTTGCATCTTTTTTAGGGTCTTAAAATTGACATTCTTATACACAATTATTTGATCTTTTTGCGCATGTTCCATATGTTTATACATGTTCTGTACATTGAACGTTTTTATAATGATTCAAATGCATTGAGTGTTAGTTATTACTCATAAAACTGTGGAAAATATACCTGATACAACCAAAATTTACAGTGGCAATGTCATGTCATAAATGCTACCTTATTCGAAAATTGACAACTAAACTACTAATAAGCTATAGAAATAAGGAAATCATGGCTCATGTTATCATCAAAGGATATTGGGAAGGCCAATTGATCAGATAACGATATGGCTTTTCTTAAATTAATATGCTGATTGTAACCAAGGGGTGATTCATGTTCATATATACGTACCAGTTGGCTATAACCTATCTTGTTGTTACATATGTATAATAATAATTAACTACGGCTAAAACATTGAATATATTTTACTATATCAAATTACAGCTCGGAAATCCTTTTCAAAAAACATTCAGAGCGACATTTTTTATTAAATTGTATTCATTGTACCATCTATTTAGAGTTGGTTGGCTGCTTGAAATAAAAACTCGATTTATGTATTTTTATTTATTTTTATGACCCATAGTAAACTACTACGTCTACTGACTCATAGTTTTCTAGCATATTTGTATAATTATGAGAATCATATGAACGTTGTTAATGTTGGTCAGTTATATCTCACGTTGACGTAATATCCGCATTGTTAGAAACAATTATCATTTAACAAGTCACTGTAAAATGTGGCTTATTAATCCGGAAGTTATCGTTCAATTTTACCGATAGGTTTATGACAATTTTACGGTACATGACTATTGTTGATGTAAAGGACAATGGCCTAGATATAGTGGAATCTAAACTAAAGCGGATATATTCAGAAAAAATATAGTAAAAACTTTGAAAATCATAAAACATTACGCCGACAGGTTTCTTGTCTTAAACTATAGTATTTTTAAAATATCAACCAAAAATATCACAATGCAGCGGCCATAGTGACTAATATATACTAATACTAATAATTAAAATAATATACTACCTATATAGTCAAACTCATGTGTTTTTAATTATTCATCGCATCAACACCCCTGTGGTTTTAATTTTATTGTCCATTAAAGTAGTAAATAATAATCGGCAATCGTGACAATCTGATGTTTGACTGCTGTTTTCATGTACCTTTTTCAAGGTACATGATCTTTTCTCAAGTATTTCAGGTCATTCACATTTCCATAAAGAGGAAGCAACGAAGTACTAAGCCCACCATTTTCCTTAGCAAGATGAATCGTTATGCTACTTTTTGCATTCGATACAGGAAAGTTTTCTGAACATAATTCATGGGGGTAAAATAAAAAATTTGGAAAAATTCGGAATATTTAGACAGCCATGAGTTCAATTTTGTTCCTCCATGGTTTTTGAAGTCGCTGAACACGATGGTAATGACGATGGTCCTCGAGCTACCTGGTGCCTCTTTTCCTAGAGTTTCATGTTAATTTTAAAGCATGTTTAAAATTTCTTTATATTATTCCCCTTAGAAAATTACTTTCACGCCACCTATGCCTATATATTTTCCTAGAAACCTTAACAATAACCCAAAAGCAACGAGTAATTTGTCATACCTTTTTTCTAACAACGAAGTTTTTATCTTTCATTGGTTAAATAGAAACCCTTTCTCTTAACAAAGAAATAAGTTTCTATTGTCGAGTACCCAGCTTACCTTCTAAGAAAAACGGAGATGTTTGTTTTCGGTGAAATAATCTTTCCAATCGAGAGAAAGTGGTTAGGTTACAAAAAATACGACCACACTAGCCTTGTTATTTAAGTATCATTTTCGGGTGGCACTCTTCGGCCAATAGTCCCACTCTTTTTTAATCCTTAGCTTGTCTAAGATCAGAATTCGAATTCATTTCCGAGTTGGTTCCTGTGGCAAGCGGTTTTTTTTCAAGTGTATTTTCAACTCACCATTATCCATATATCTTTATATAGTGCTTCCTATATTAACTATTTTCTCTTTTGTCAAACAGACGTCTAATTCGAGGACACTAAGTCACTTCTGTTTGCCGTTCGTCTCTACTATTTACTACTATCTTTATTTCTACGTACTCTTCTTGTCCTACTGCTTCTCTTTCTTCCTTTTCTTTCTGACTACATCAATTTGAGAGATTGCGGATTGAAGCTGCCGTGGTTCGTTACCGTACCTGAATCATCCAAGCCGCTTGAGCAATCCCAATGTACCTGTTGCGAGGGCAACGCGTCAAGTGCCTTTATTATTAAGACGTGAAAGACGTCATTACCTGTGCCTACTTGTTGCCGGCTAAGTAAAATGTAGATTATTCAATTGTGAGTACCGACATTTTTAATTAAATCGTTAGGAATTGATTTATGACTCCAGTTCAGTGACTTTACTTATTTATGGGTGTTTACTTTAACTCCACCCGAACAAACTATTATCAGTATAAAACTACGGTATAATATATACGTATAATTTACGAACAATTTGTTTTAGATGTAGGTTACATTTATGATAAATTTTATGCATTGGTTTGAGGTGATCACGATCAACATGTAGTAACTTCATGTTTACGTATTCTCAAGGCATAAAAATCACTTATTTGACGAATATTGACGTAGATACAATTACAATATTCCTTGCCTTTTGCTTATTTTTGAGGACACTAAACTATTCGTAATTATTTTTAAAAAAGATATTTTTTGTTATATTCAATAATAAATTGTACAATAACTTACAGTGCATATGTGCCGAAATATTAAGTGTGTACCGCACAACCATAATAATTTTTCTCTCAAGGTTTATATTATTTCTCGTAATCTTATTCTATATGTCGTAAGGTTTCCCTGTTCCTCTAAAAATAGGTTGTTGCCCAATTAATCCCTTCTCTTTATCTTCTAACTTCTCTTCTCTTTATCTTCTAACTTCTCTTTGCTTTATCTTCAGTACTTCTCTACCGGATTCTTTGTATTTGAGCTGTATTAAGAGATTATTTGATCAAGGTACGAAAAATTGGATACTTCGGCCATATTCCGAGAGGAAAAAAATCCGCAATCCCTCAACTAATCATCCAGGGAAAGATTGAAGGCAAGAGAGGAGTAGGTCGCAAACAAATGTCGTGGCTACGGAACATACAAAAAGTGGACAGGCATAAATATCACTGGTGATCTTTTGCATGCCGCAAAAGACAGACGTCTGGCCTTAAGATAATTTGCCAACGCACTATAGGTTCCGTTCCCTGTATAGCCTCTACTCTGTCGTTAAAGAGGGTACACAGAAAGAAAATGGCGCCCCACGTTGCGCCCCACAAATAAAAATCCAGTACATTGCATTCGAGGCTTCGTGGTGGCCACAGAATGGATCCATTCCTACCAATCCAACGACGAGGATAAGTGGTATCAAGAAGATTTTTAATCGCTCAAGTAAAATGTGCTAGGGCTCGTTCGTAAAGAAACCACATTTTCTAAGAAATTATAGCAGGCCTTTCCATTTAATGTGTTGAGTAGTTCATATGATTCTATTGAACGATTGTTAATTATTTCAGCCCTTAAATATAGCACATAACATTTAATAGCGGCTTCCCACGGTCGGCGATATTACGGACGTAAGCGGACCAGCACGCACCACGCACCGTGGGAAGGGTCTCGTCCGTGGTAGCGCAGGCACGTCTGTGCTGGTCCGTCCTATCCATCTAGAGTCGGTAACATCAAAGGTGCGGTACATGCTCGTGCGACGCGATCCTAGCGCGTCTGTGTTTTAACAGACGACATGTGCAAGTCAGAAGTTTTTCATTCGCTGACACGAGTAGTTGTCTGTAGTGTTGTCAAAGTTGTTTTGCAGTTTTTTGCTAAAAAATGGAATGGACAAACGAAGTTATTTTTGGTTTTTTAAATTTGTATCAAAATGAAACAAATTTATGGAATTCTACGGCATCAGAGCATAAGAAGCGGAACCGATATATACGATGTATGGAACCAAATAAAAAATCAATTGAAGAATAATACTATTTCGATTAAAGAATTAAAAAAGAAGAGAAATAATTTAATGCCGAATTTAATGTTTACAAGCCTGAGTGGCCTTTTTATGATATAATCAAACAATACTGTCACGGACCTACACAGACAGTCACGGACCGTAGGAAGAGCTCTGTCTGCGGTGCGTTCTCGTCCGTGCTGATCGGCTGTCCGCGATGATCTGTAGAATCGCCGACCGTGGGAAGCCACTGTAAGATGGATTCAGGTTCTCTGACCAGTGTATCTTGAAACCACCTACAATATGTAAATTTTAGAGGAAGATCACCTTGTTGTAAATCTTATACTCTTTGATAGTGGTAAGTTGTTCCCTAAATGTTCTATGAACAATGTTTTTTGACGATCCAATATACATAAATTTTTGACAGCTAAATTACTGTTAAACTGCGCTTCTCCATAAATAATCAACATATCATGGTAGTCATAAATCGAGAACATTTTCTCGGTATTGTTCCAAAAATTTGTTTACTAAAGGTGTCACTGTCTACTTATAAATTTTCGTACTGCACGTAGTTGACAGATTTGTTTTTGCATACTAAAATGTATCTTCGTTTTTTGGTCAAATAATTGAATTTAGAAAAATATGGTATAAGACTTGCTATAAGACTTATAAAGACTGTAGTGATTGCTGAATAATGTTACGATTTTAAATGTTATGGCGTATAGAACTGTAAATATTTTATGACTAATTCTTTTGTATTGATTCTCGTAATTTCTAGGTCAAAAATCTACCTGACATCATTTGGGTCCCCTTCGCTAAACAAACAACAATCGAATGTTCTGGGGACGACAAGCCGATAAAGAACATACCAGTTTTGAGACACGCCGCCGCTGTGTCTACATCGAGAACAGCATGGTATTTTCTACACCTTTCTGTTTACCGGCTTGGAATTATATAAATAACGGAAGACTTTCATTAAGGGGTCAGTCATAAGAAGATCGGGAAACGCGGTTTACTTGTAACGAAACGTGACATAAATACATTTGTACAGCTATTTAATAAATTAGTAATTAGTTATCGTGAGTTTTAATAAATTAGAATATAGACAATAAATTAGAATAAAGACAAATAAATTAGAACAATAAAAAGACATAACAGTGGTGCAGAAGTGGGACTGTAGATAAATTTAATTTGAATTTTTGAAAAGAAGTGAAATTGGTGAACAATGGCTACGATTTACGAGCTCACAGTTACGAATCTAAGAAGGCATCTTGAGGATAGAGAATTAGCTTCTACCGGAAAAAAGGCTGAGTTAGTCCAACGACTAAAGAAGGCTTTGGAGGAAGAGGGTTTAGATCCGGAAACTTATCCGGATTAACAAGGTTTCCTGTGATATCGCATCATTGGAGAATAAAGTTTCTAACGAGATCTCTTCTTTAGAAAGCAAAGTTTCTAACGAGATTGCTTCTCTGGAAAGCAAGGTTTCTGCTAACATCTCTAAAGTCACCTCTGAGATGTCTGCCCTCGACGATAGAGTGTCTTCATTAAAAAACCAAGTTGCTGCCGATATGATGGCCTTCGAAGAGAAGATATGGAAAGAGTTGGAAAGGAAGATTGAGGGCACAGACACAACAGAGAGAGTAAACAATCCAATTACCATAGAGACACAAGAAGACGAGACGAAATGTAAGTTAGAAACACGGCCGAAATTTGAAGGAAGCGGTGGTTATGTTCATGTCAAGGTTCCAACTTTCGACGGAAAATCGTCATGGAACAACTACATGAAACAGTTCGAATCAGCTGCAAGAGCGAATGGATGGTCTGAAAAAGAAAAGGCTGTAAACCTGACTATCGCTCTTCGAGGAGATGCCTTAGATGTGCTCCAGACCATAGCCGTAGAGGAGACGGATGATTTCGAACAACTGAAGAAGAGGTTAAATATGCGATATGGCCACGAACACTTGGAGCATGTATATCAGTCGCAGCTCAAAAATCGAAGACAAAAGAAAGATGAGGCTCTTCAAGAATATGAAGTAGATATCGCCAGATTAGTGCGATATGCTTATCCAACAGCTCCCAAAGACATGATGGAAAAGTTGGCCGTTCAAACGTTTATTGATGGTCTTCGTGATCATGAGATGCAAAGAACACTACGATTAGCTCGTCACAAGACGCTGGTTGATGTCTTATCCGCCGCTCTTGAATACGAGTCAGCCACGCAGGCCTCTGGCGGGTACAGTAAAGTTAGGACTGTAAAAGAGGAAGAAGATGAAGATAAACTTGACCAGCTCGTTAATATGATGAAAAGCATGACATACAAGAAAACGAAGACCATAAGATGCTGGAATTGTGGCGAAATAGGACACGTACGAAGTTCATGTAAGCATCCTAGGTACGACACAAATCAAGAAACTCACCATCAGGAAAACTAGAACGGGTCGGCCTTAGGGGGCAGCTTCGACCCAGAACTTTACCAAAGACCCTCTGATACTAATAGCTTCTTTGAAATGTCGTGAAGATAGTGTATATGTAGATGGAGAAATAAATGGTAAAAAGCATAAGTTGTTGGTGGATACGGGAGCGACCAGAAGCATTATTCGCCCGACAGTTATAAACAGCCGTAAGAAACTGTTACCAACGAGGTTGCGACTGCGGACCGCTACAGGTGAAAATGCTAACATTCATGGAGAAATCCAGGTACAATTAGGAATTGGAGCAGAAAAGTTCGTCCATACTGTTATAGTTGCTGACATCGAAGAGGATGTTATATTAGGAATGGGCGTAATGAATACGCATGGATTCCAATTGGATTTTAAAAATAAAGTAATCAAAGTTGGTAACAAGGAGGTATTTCTCCATCCACATGATGACAACACTATGCAAGCAGCCGTTAAAGAAGATACAGTCGTGCCTGCGAGAAGTGAAACAATCATAGTAGCGCGGCTACAGGGAATTGTGGACGAAGGGACACCTGTTATGATGGAGCCTTGGAACCATGACGACGAAGTTGGCCGTGGAATCATAATTGGAAAGAAATTGGTGACCTCGGCTAAAGAAATTCCTGTTAGACTTATCAATGTCAATGACTACCCAGTGACCATCAAGAAAGAGACAAAAGTAGGAACTTGTGTACCTGTGACATCCATAATCTGTCAGACGACAACGTCTGATAATTCCAACGACAAATTTGATCAAATGGTTGCAGTTGCTGGACAGTCTCTGAATCAGATTGAGAAAAGGAAATTAAGGGAATTTCTTCGGCAGTATCGTGATATTTTCGTACCGAAAGGAGGAAAGACGGGAAGAACTACCGTTGTTAAGCATAGAATTGATACTGGTAATGCTAAGCCACTTCGTCAAACAGCTCGACGATTACCACAGGCGAAAAGAGAGGAAGCTGAAACGATTGTTCAGGAAATGAAGAAAGACGGGGTGATAGAACCTTCTACGAGCCCATGGGTCTCTCCGGTAGTCCTGGTTAAGAAGAAAGACGGAACAACGAGGTTCTGTGTGGATTACCGTTTGCTGAACAACGTTACCAAGAAAGATAGTTATCCTCTGCCTCGGATTGATGACATATTAGACACATTGGCTGGAAGTAAATTATTTTCTACTTTGGATTTGAAGTCTGGATACTGGCAGGTAGAAATGGACCCGGTAGATAAAGAAAAGACAGCCTTCACCACAGGATCTGGATTATGGCAATTCAACGTTATGCCATTTGGACTCTGTAACGCTCCTGCGACATTTGAGAGGCTTATGGAAAATGTGTTGAGAGGGTTATCTTGGAAAACATGCCTAGTTTATCTAGACGACATAATCGTCTTGGGGGAGACATTTGAAGACCATCTGAAGAATTTAGAAAACGTTTTTAATCGACTTAAAGCTGCCCAATTGATGTTAAACCCCAAGAAGTGCCAGTTATTTCAAGGTAAAGTCAATTATCTGGGTCATATAGTCAGTAAAGAAGGAGTGGCCGTGGATAAGGGAAAAATCGATTCCATTAAGGAATGGCCAAAACCAACTGACAAACATCAAGTGAGAAGTTTTCTTGGACTATGTACTTATTACCGGAGGTTTATTAAGAAGTTTGCAGATATCGCTAAACTATTAACGCGACTTACAGAGGAAGCAAGAGAATACCGCTGGGATGTAGACTGCCAAAATGCCTTTGAGACCTTAAAAAAGCATTTAATCACAGCACCAATTTTAGGGTATCCACTGCCAGAAGGAGAGTTCATCTTAGATACAGATGCAAGTAATGTGGGAATTGGAGGAGTGCTGTCTCAGATTCAGGGAGGACAGGAAAGAGTCCTTGGATATTTCAGTAAAGTTCTCTCAAAACCTGAGCGGAATTATTGCGTCACGAGAAGAGAACTTCTGGCAGTAGTGAAATCAGTAGAGCACTTCTATCAATACCTCTATGGAAGGAAGTTTTTAATCCGAACCGACCATGCCGCCCTTAAGTGGTTGATGCAGTTTAAGAATCCAGAGGGTCAGATAGCCAGGTGGATCGAACGACTCCAAGAATATGATTTTAAGATTGAGCACCGGGCGGGAGTTAGCCACCGAAACGCTGATTCTCTTTCCAGAAGACCATGCCCATCAGAGTGTTCCCACTGCAACAAAACGGAATCCAAGGAAGCAGCAGTGCTAAGAACGACGGTGGTCAATGACGACTGGACGCCTACCAAGATCAGGGAAGAACAAGAGAGAGATCCAGTTATCCAGAAAATCCGAAAATGGAAAGAGGAAAACTGTCGACCACCTTGGCAAGAAATATCGAACCTAGGCTCAGTAGTAAAGACGTATTGGGCCCAGTGGGACTCATTTATCATGGAAGATGGCTTGCTGGAAAAACGAGTCCTGGAAAGTGATGACGGTTCAGAGAAGAGAAGACAGTTGGTGATTCCAAAGAGCAGAATAGCCGAAGTACTTCGTCAGTTACACGACAGTCCATCAGGAGGGCATTTTGGTGTGAAAAAGACCCTTCAGCGAATTCGGGAACGGTTTTATTGGATGAACAGTTCCGACGATGTGAAAGACTGGTGTAAGAAATGTACTATTTGTGCTACGAGTAACGGGCCTTATCGAAAAAGGAGAGCTCCTATGAGACAATATAATGTTGGTAGCCCGTTTGAAAGAATAGCTTTGGACATTGCTGGGCCATTTCCAGAAAGTGATAATGGAGGCAAGTACATGTTGGTAGTAATGGATTACTTCACTAAGTGGGTCGAGATTTACGCACTTCCAGACCAGAAGGCCGCCACCGTTGCAGATAAGTTGATCCAAGAATATATCAGCCGATTTGGAGTGCCTTTGGAGATCCATAGTGACCAAGGCAGGAACTTCGAAAGCGACTTATTCCAAGGAATATGTGATAGACTGGGTATGAAGAAAACAAGAACTACGGCTTATCATCCGCAATCGGATGGTATGGTAGAACGGATGAATAGAACAGCTGGCAAGTATTTGACAAAGATGGTGTCCGATCATCAGCGAGACTGGGACCAATATCTTCCGTTCTTCACAATGGCCTACAGATCTGCTGTTAATGAGTCAACAGGCCAGACACCAGCCAGAGTCCTATTCGGACGCGAGATGCGACTACCTTGTGATCTAGAGTTTGGGTGTCGACCTGGAGAAGATGTAGCAGGTGAAGATTATGTGATCGAATTACGAAGAAGAATGGACGATGTACACGAGTTGGTCCGTTCCCATCTCCAGATCGCTAGTGACCGAATGAAGAAACGGTATGATACGCAAGCCGAAAAGGGGTGTTTTAAGAAGAACGACAAGGTCTGGCTCTATAATCCCAAAAAGCGAAAAGGCTGCTCTCCCAAGTTGCAACAGTTTTGGGAAGGTCCATATCTCATTATGGAGAAGATCAATGATGTTATTTGCCGAATAAGCAAGATCCCGAGAGGAAAGCCGATGATAGTACACCATAATCGGCTGGCGTCTTTCGAGGGTGACCACGACGTAGATGAAGAAGTGGAAGTAAACCAAGTCCAAGATGTGTCTGACCTCACGTTTGAGGAATTCATGGGTGCCTATGGAGGTACCGGTAAAGCAAGACATGGTGTTACCACTGAAGAAAGGCAAGATCTACTCGCGCTTCCCGATGACTACTCACTGGCCCTTACCATCCCGGCCAGTATCAAAGACGCACCAGGGTTGGCATCCGTCTTTCGAAGGAAGTTTGGTCGAGTTGCAGAACTTCAATGCCAAGTGCCAACTCCTGGTAAAACCTTGAAACTCCAAGATGCATCACGTTACCTTTTCTACCTGGTAACAAAAGACACTGCCCGTGACCAACCTACCTACCGATATGTATGGGAAGCCTTACTTCAGTTGAGAGAGCACGTACTAGAGTCCGACGTGCAAAAGTTAGCCATGCCAAAGTTGGAGTGCCGCCAATTAGATTTTAGGGTTATCCGAAATATGGTGGAGGAGATGTTTAAAGACACCGAAGTCCAGGTGTTAGTCTGTTGCAATCCGCATAGTTACTGGTGCGGAGAGAAAACCGTCCCTTGTCATTTCTATACAACTGGAAGTTGTAAAAGAGGGTCCAGTTGCCGATATCAGCATGTCGTTCCAGTTCCAGTCCCGACAAGGTTCCAGGAGGAACCATCTTTTAAGAGGGGGCAATGGTACGATTTTAAATGTTATGGCGTATAGAACTGTAAATATTTTATGACTAATTCTTTTGTATTGATTCTCGTAATTTCTAGGTCAAAAATCTACCTGACATCATTTCGGTCCCCTTCGCTAAACAAACAACAATCGAATGTTCTGGGGCGACAAGCCGATAAAGAACATACCAGTTTTGAGACACGCCGCCGCTGTGTCTACATCGAGAACAGCATGGTATTTTCTACACCTTTCTGTTTACCGGCTTGGAATTATATAAATAACGGAAGACTTTCATTAAGGGGTCAGTCATAAGAAGATCGGGAAACGCGGTTTACTTGTAACGAAACGTGACATAAATACATTTGTACAGCTATTTAATAAATTAGTAATTAGTTATCGTGAGTTTTAATAAATTCGAATATAGACAATAAATTAGAATAAAGACAAATAAATTAGAACAATAAAAAGACATAACAATAATAATAACTTTATTAGTTTATCAAGTTTTAACTGATTCAAATAACTACAAAGTATAAAACTTTTAATAAAGTAAAACGCTGGTTGTCGTTGTGTACTCTTTTATCATTCATCTATATCAGATATAAAAAAATTTATGTGAAAAGACTTTTCCAGAAATATTAAATTAACAACGTAATTGAAAGTCGACCAATTTCGTAGAGAAGAATCTCAAAATACCGAAACATTTCTGGAACAAATCCATTAAAGTTAAGGAACTTCCAAGACCATGAAACTTAATATCCACTAGACCAAATTCATTTACAATATCGATACCGGGAGATAACGGAACCCTGCCTCGTGGAGTTAAAAATGTTGGGAATTTACGACTTATATTAGAAATATCTGCCATATTTTCCAAACGAGAATTTCCGCAAAATTTTAATATAGGTTTTTAATCCCAATACTTCGAGAAAAATTGTTTGATGGAAGAGTCAAAAACAATTTGCTCTAGTTAAAAGAAATATCAACTCCTGGACAAAATGATCGAAGTATTTTATTAAAATTAAATAATTTCATTAATGAAAAAAAAAGTTAAACCAAATTATGATAAAAATTTACAAGTTTAGTTCATACAGTCGGTTGGAAAAGATATGAATAAAGGACAACCTTATTTTTAGTTATTGTTTCATTTGTAATTAAACCACAATTAACTGAAATGCGAATTACATTTTAAAATTTGTTTTATTGTTTCGATTTTCAATGCGGAAATTGTTTGCAAATAAAACATAACTTAAGAAATTATTGTGTTAACCTTTAAATGTTTATCAATTAAATTTAACTTAAACGTCGCAAAGAAAACAATTGAAGACCATATATGGCAGAGTTAACGAACAGGGATAGAGAAGGCAGTATAATTTCGAACTCTATAGACTTTTTGGTGATGTAGATATCGTGAAAATCACGCGTTGGACCGCGTTATGCGGATGGATGAAAGTGATTTTTCTAAATCTAAAATACTATGTAGTGACCGGCATGGGCCTCGGCCGGAAGAAGAAGGGGGGCAACCTAATCTAAGATAGCTGGATGATGTGCAGGACGATTTAAGGGAGATTGGAATAAGGAGATGGAGAAGACAGGCACTCGACAGGGAACGATGGAAGAATATTTTGAGGCAAGCCAGGGCTTACGAAGGGCTGTAACAACTGGTTACACAAGGGTTTACACAAGGGTTACAACAAGGGACAATTGATGATGTTACCCATGTAACAAGAAAACAATTTTTTTTAGCAACTTAGTATAAACATATTTTTTAATAAGGTCTAAGGTAAGAATACAAAACCGAAAAATATTTAAAAAATTGAAAGAAATATACCTGCGTAATCAAATTTGATATAAATAGTTTAATGTTTCTATTCTATACTATTCCATTGCATTCACGCATATTAACTTATGTGAGAAGTTTTCAATGCTATTATGGCGATATTAGCTAACGAAAAGGTACGATCTCGGCACAATGGATTTGAGGTCAGGGCTGTAATGGTGTTCCATTAAGCCGGGATCTGACACAACGGAGCGGTGTTCTTCATCGGTGAGGAGAAATAGAAAATACATAATAAAAAAAGACAAAATCTAAAGACGCGAACCAAGTCAACGTGGAATACTGTTTTTGCCCTCAATATATGTGGTTTACAATCTCTAGGATAAGGTAAAACTGTCGATTTACGGTAAGGTAAGACTGTCCCGTAGTTTATCTGTAAATCTGTGAATTTGGAAGCTAATGTATAGCACGTACTTCAACCCATTCGATGCGACTAGGGACAGGTACTGTCAGAGTCGTGGTAATTTTACTATGGAGTGGTCTCACGAAGTTGTGTTGGAATTGTATAGTCTAAAATTTGATCTGTATACACGGAAGGCTGATTCAGTAGAAAAAAAAATTAGGCGCACGGGTGGTCAGTTATCTGAGAGCGTATATTCGTCGTAAGCACTATGTCCTTTATATTGATAATTTTTTTAATAGTGTACCTACCTTTGATGGAGGAATTGAACAGACATAATATTCACGCAGTAGGCAGTGTAAATTTCTCTCGCCGATATCTGCCTACTTTTAAGATTGATAAAAAACGAATCCAGGAGAGTATCAGTGGTTCACCAGCGATTCTGGATTGATAGCAGTAAAATGGAAGGATAGGAGAGCAGTACATATACTTTCCAACTTCCACAACCATTTCAGTGAAGTGAATCAAAAAGAAAAAAATGGCGACAGACGTCTAATACCATGTCCTCAAGCTGTAACTGATTACTGATCACAATCAAAATATGAAATTTGTAGATAAATTTGACCAGATGTTATCAAGTTACAAAATTGAATCGTGGAAGTAAAAAATGGTGGCATTGAATATTTTTTTTATTTATTAGATGCTGCGGTTGTAAATGCATACTGCCTTTACAAGATGATGAACTTGCCTAAAGTAACATCAAAAGATTTTCGCCGTGTTGTTATTAATGGATTACTGGCAGACCAAGTTGTTTCTAAAAAGAGGCTATCTAATGGAATGCCATTAGACACAATCCAAATAAAAAAGGCAAAACCATTTGTTCCCATTGAGCTGCGACTACATTCTTCAGAACAACAGCCACAGCGATTTTCAAGAAGAAGATGTGCTTTATGCAGCACCAAAGACAAACAAGTTAGGAGTGAATGGATTTGTTCTGTGTGTAAAGTTCCATTATGTTTATCTAAAAGCAAATCATGCTTTCATAAATACCACAATAAACTGTAAATTCGCTTGTTTATATTATATTATATTAGTTTTATGTCTTCAAACTTGTACGAATTGGTACGGTGTTATAAAATCTGTACCATCTCATAACTAAAAAAAAAAAAATAACTTAGTTGCAAAAGAAAACATCGGATTGTGTATCAATAGTAGATAATTAACCCTTTGATGTGTTTTTCTTTATCAATTTGCGAATAAAAGTATTGTTGCTCCACTAGGGCATTTTTTGCATGAATACTTTGCTCATCAAAGAGTTAATTTCACACTAACACGGTGTGCCAAACGTGTTCTCTTTTTTTTCACTACTAATTTCTCGTTCTCTTCGTTTCTTCGAACCATTGAAGAGCGCCTTTCCACGTTCTGTGAGGTGCCGGCTTTAATTGCTGTAGGGACGCGCATTTTATTGTCTGAAAACTCTACATTTTTTTTAATATTCTTCGCACAAAGAAATGCTGAAAACCGAAAAGGATAAATCCAATATGTGCAAACTACAAAGAACAGCACCCTACTAGTTACAAAGCTGGCTAGGTAAATTATTATCTTGAGAAATGCAGTAGGGAAGAAGCTACAAAAAAGAAAAATACAGTAAATAAAACGAGTGCTAAGCAACAACTACAACAAAATTCTGTTAAACCGTCTACATATCAACAAGATGGGGAACAAAACAAATTGAAATAAATGCAACAAAAGAGAATGATAAAGCGACGCGGTAAAGAAAAACTCTGGTCCGCAAAGTAACAACAACATTGAATACATGCTATGAAACATAATGGCAAGGCCCGATATATAAAAAAATTCAAGAAGCCTTCAAAAAGTATTATGACAAGCTTGTCAATATTAAAAGGCAGTAATAAAAGAGCTCCGTCGCGACCTAAGATGGCACTAGAATAGGTTGGAATGCTAATGGTCTACAGCAGCCTAAAGATAGCCTGCAGTTATATTTAGACCAACAAAAAAATAGACATTTGGCTGGTCTCTGAAACGGATTTTGCTAACGAAAGTTATATAAAGCTAAAGGAACGCTATAAATAGCACACCATTCATGCACCAAATGCTGGAAGAGGTTGGACGTTCAGTGATTATAAAACAAAAACATCAAACACTACAAAGACACTTCAATAAACACGAAACAAATCCAGCAATATACTGTCCTCAAAAATATAATTTGAAAAAAGAAGACTACTTCGAACTGATATGAATAACTTGGTCAAAAAATTCATCTTGGGCGGATATTCTAATGCATAGCACACCTACTGGGGTTCCAGGCCGACCAACACTACGGGGCGTGGCCTATATTCTGCAGTCAGAGAGCATAACTGTAACTTTTACTCGACTGACAACCCAACATATTGGCCTACGGATATTTACAAAATACCAGATTTATTACATTTCTATGTTGTTAGAAAAATCCCACAAAATTATAATAAAATAGAAGAAGAGCTAGATAAGGCATCAGATCATTCCTCAGTACTAATGACAGTAAGCGATACAATAATTATAAAAAAAAGAAAACCTATACTATCTAACAAGACTAAGGACTGGATATGCTTCGCACATGATTTGGAAAATAGAATAGAACTGAACGTCAGCTTGAGAACAATTGAAGAACTTGTTAAGATACGCTGATGATACTGTCATTTTTGCAGACAGTCTTGAAGGTCTGCAGACACTTGTCTCCAGGGTGGCAGAAGTAAGTAGCAGGTTTGGGCTTGATTTTAACACCAAAAAAACCAAATACATGGTTATAAGCAAAAATAGGATACCACCTGGTCAATTACTAGTTAACCAACAACCTATAAAACAAATCACCAACTTTTGTTATCTGGGTGCAAACTTAAATGAACAGTGGGACCAATTGACGGAAATTAAGATATCGAAAAGGTAAGATCAGCTTTCGCCAAAATGAAAAAAATCTTTAACAGCCACGACATAAAATTGGAAATAAAAGTTCGTTTACTAAAATGCTACGTATTTTCCGTGTTTTTTTTTATGGCGTGGAGTCATGGACCTTAACTGAAGCATCACTGAAGAGACTCGAAGCATTTGAGATGTAGTGCTATAGACGCATGTTGAGGATTTCCTGGATAGACAGAGTTACCAACGAAGAAGTACTACATAGAATGTGTAAAGAGCGCGAACTAGTAGTAACCCTAAAATGTCGCAAACTAGAATACATGGACCATATAATGCGCAATGAACAACGATATGACCTACTTTGGACCATATTTCAAGGTAAATCGCATGGGAAAAGAGGTCCAGGACGGAGAAGAATATCCTGGCTGCATAACCTGCGAAAAATGGTTTAACTTAACCACTACCGGATTTTTCAGGGCAGCAGTCAACAAAGTCAGAATAGCCATGTTAGTGTCCAACATCCGTAACGGAGAGGCACCATAAGAAGGAGAAGATTAAGAAGCAGAGAAGTCAGAACTTGAAACAGTCAACCTGCAAGGCACTAGTGGTGTATAACAGATGGTTTTTAGAAAAAATTACTCATTTGAGTGATAAGTTTGTTACCTGGTCAGGTTCTACACATACCTATCTCAGACAGACAATACGCCATGTTTTCTTTTGCATTTTTGAACAATTTGCATATTAGTACAAATTTATGCCTTAGTGCCCATAATAAAGTTATTGTGTTGTGCTTTATCATCAACATTAGCTCCAGAGTCCTGGTTGGCTCTTGGCCTGTTTAAATTAATTTTCTACGTTAATTCATATTTCTCGCTTTCCCTCTCCAGTTTCTCGTTTCAAATCTTCCTGTAAATGGTTCATATATCTTATTAGTATAGCGTAGTACTTAGATCGCTTTTCTACTGTTTTCTTGTTTTTCTGCTTCGCTAGTTTCTTAATAGATTTTTTGCAGTTCCAAATAACTGTTAGAAAGCTGTTTCTTTTAGTGCACCTTGGTTGTCAGGGACAATAAATATTTTAACAGAAGTGAGGTATTTTCTTTCAGGTTCTCTTGATTACAAAAATATGTTACTTGTAATAATGTCGGCAGCTTTTGAAAATCTGGCGTTAAGACTAGTAATTTCTATTCTTATCCCGTCCTATGTTTGTGATTCATTGTTTTCTCTTTTTTTTATGTTTGAGACATTTTATTTTGAAGTTTTTACCTGTATTATTGCTTTACAGCATTTATACTTTCAATACCAATACAAAAACTTATAAATCCAGTAGCAGATCCTACGCCCGTCTTGGTACCACCGCTTCATCAGCTCTTGTCATTATGGAAGTTCTGTCGCAGCCTTATGGAAACTTTCCGTAAGGTTAGTTTACTATGTCTCACGTTAGTAAGGAGAAGGAAGTGAAAGAACTATTTTATTTTCGTTGTTAATTTCTTTACAATTCAGCATACTTGAACGAAACATTAGTTTTAATGTATGTTTGACATAACCCTATTTTAAAACTAGTAATAGCAGCTATTAAACTGCGTATATATATTTTGTGCATGTTATATTATTATCGTACTCCAATTTCATTTTTAATCCACGCTCCCGTTCCACGTGAAAAAGAATTACTCATTGACGAAGGCAGTCTCCCACGCACTTTAAACTCACGCGAGAAGATTATATGGTATCTTTTATTTTCTAAAATTATTCCATATTGTAACAGCCGCTACGGTCTTGATAAATGGTTAATTTGTGTTAATTATACGTATAGCTAGACGGTCAAGCAAGCTGTTTCTGCTGGCTTGGTCGATGCTCTTAAGAAATATTTTCTCGCTCGCGTTTGTATGATTGATGTCGGATGATCATAGACGTCATTATGCGAGCCTTTCACAGATGTATTATGTTCTCCAAACAATGGTAACAGGCGTGGCTAGATTTAACTCAGAGGGTATTCAACCTATTTATTAGATGAATATATTCAAATTAGCTGAAAAGAGTAATGAATTTCGAAGATCCCTTTTTATGAGAATGTAACTCCTATCGAAGAAAATACTTGTTTTTCAATTCGGTAACTGCTAAGAGACACTTATGATTTTATTTAGCTAATGTTATTTGAAAAAAAAAAACGTTCATTTCTACTATAGTATTTTCTGTAGCTCTTCGATTTTTTACACATCGAAATATTAGGAATGTGTCTTAAGGAGAAGGTTAGGAAGTTCTTTATTAATGTTATCGAAAAAATTATATGATATACGGTTTTATACGGTACAGAATTTTCTGACTGCACCCTGTATATCAATACATTTACCTACACGCCTGTTATATGGTGTCAGCCACAGTGGTGGCCAGCTGACAAATGGTTCCTGTCTTGACTGAGGTTATGAACTGTACTAAGTTACGCGTTGGTCGGTAATGCAGATCAATATGCTTACTGACATTGGCGCCAGTGACGTCAGAATTGATCTTCGACGTATAGCCCATTTGCCCATACTCTGCTTTGGGCAGCAAACTCAGCACAGTTCAAAACCTTAGTCAAGACCTTAACCATTTGTTTAACTGGCAGCTGACGTATAACAGGTGTGTAGGTAAATGTATTAATATACAGGGTGTAGTCAGAAAATTCGTTTGCGACATTTTTAGCTTAGTGAGAGTGAAAACATGCGGTGTTAGTAAGAAAATAAGTTATCCCAAAACTGTTAAGTATATACTTACCGATGTAAGACTATTCGTATGTTTTTAATATTATTGAAGTTCACTCACCTAAAACAAAAACAAATCATTAGATAAAGTTATTAAGTAATATATATGGATGATAACTTTTTAATTTCACTGTTCAGTTTAACCGTTGATTGAATAACCCAAATTGGTTATTCAATCAACGGTTTAACTTTGTACTGCATACATATTATCGATATTATATACAATTTGGATTACTAACCATTGCTCAGTATTTAAAGTAATGCAGAGTATTTAAATTTGCTACTATATCTAAATTTTTTTTCTCTTGTATCAACCCGGTCGTCTTTGTTTTCCCAAGGTATCTCCTAAATTATTCAAATTAAAAAATTTTAGAATACAAATCGGACCTCGAATTCAGGATTCAGCCTAAATCTATGCTTTCTAAATGTTGCAAAGCAAGCAGACGACACTAGCATGGGAATTTAGAATTGTATTCACATCAAGCCAATTTGTATAGATAGAAATCCCTTCATGAAAACGATTTCCAAATATTCTATACTAGAGAAAAATAATAAAAATAAAATTGACGGTTTAGAATTTATTTCATTACAGCGTACTACCATTCGCTGTTATCCATATTTCTGGCTCTTGGCGTCATCAGAACGAACTCATGGCAAGCTGTAACGAAATAAAATCTTCTTCGACTATAAAAGTCTTCTTCTTCTTTTTCCTTCTTGTATGTAGATTTTAAAGCCTGTTTCTTCTTTAGCCTCCTAAATTATTTAAATTGTCGCACCATCTTTTTCTTCGTCTCGCAATACTTCTTCGTCCATTTGGCGACTTATCACATTCAACTGATGTGTTCTTTCCACTCCTGTTTCCGTTTTGTCATCCATTCATTTATGTCTTCTATATTGCATGCTCTTTCTAAGCTGCTCCTAATCACTTTTAACAGTCGATATTTATCTCCGCATATAACATATCCTTATATTGTAATTTTCTCATTTTAATAGTCAATACGATCTCTTTTTGTTTGTACATCCTGTCCAATACTACTTGATTAGCTATTTTGTTCTTGCAGGTGATTTTCAACATCATTCGATATACTCATATCTTAAATGCCTCTAGCTTGCTCATGCATTGCTTATTTAGTATCCATGCCTCTACACCTTGCAACAAAACTGAGAAAACAGAACATTTAAGAATCATTACTTTCAATTTTAGGCTTAGGTTTTGACTCATCGAGCAAAAAGACAAAAGAGGGAATCTAATCCTTATGAAAAGAAGACCAAGAAAGTGGCCTCTGATGGCGGACATATCCGGAAATGCGAATGCGCCAAATTTAAAATTTCCGACACTTATTAACAGTAGCTATATAATATTTTTCAGAATATGTCTTAGACGAGAAAGTTTTAATTAATTATTAACGGTAATAGTCTAAAATGCGATATAATTGTTAAAAAACTTCAATATAAATAAGATTTCATGTGACATTTGGGACAAACAATAACTTAACCCAACTAAATTTGATGTCAAACAAGGAGAGAGACTCTCTTTCCTTGTTTAATGTGGCCTCTAAAGATTGCACTTTCTGTCTAACAATATTTTTGCCCCCACTACCTTTACATTCCCTCTTTTGTCTTTTTGCTCGATGTTTTGACTACACAGTTTTCATGTTATTAAACGCACTGCAGGTTTTCTCTATTCTTATTCTTATTTCTCGGGTGTATTCATTTGACTATTTGAATATATGTTTGTAGATAATTATTCTATTTGTTCATAACTATTTGTAATTATCATAAATTTGGGTTTAATAACTAGTATTCAGTGATAGACAAAATTCTTGCTTGTTTTTACTACTGTACCTAGTAATCTCTATTTTCTACAATGATCGCGGTATCATCAGTGTATCGAATATTACAAATATGACCATTGATCTCTATTTCTGCTGTTTCGTTCTCAAGAACGTTTTTCATTTTTTCTTGCGAGTAGCCATTCAATACGGTTTCAGACAACACACAGCCCTGTCGAACACCTCTTTTAATCGTTATTTTGTCCAATACAGAGCTAGTTATTGTCTATGTTTCTATGCAAATACAGAGCTA
The DNA here is from genome assembly GCA_918026665.1 of Diabrotica balteata. Taxonomy (NCBI): domain Eukaryota; kingdom Metazoa; phylum Arthropoda; class Insecta; order Coleoptera; family Chrysomelidae; genus Diabrotica; species Diabrotica balteata. The sequence continues at coordinate 49,728,663 of OU898281.1, forward strand.
TGTCTCTTGTGTCAATGTTTTTTTAAATAATTGCATCAATGGTTTATGTTTTACTGTATCAAATGATTTGATAGAAAAGCATGTCCCAAACGTGCTCTATTGGGTTAAGATGTGGCTTGATCCATCTTTTATTAATACCAACTTCCTCTAGATATTGCGTGACACACATTGCAGAGTGTGCTAAAAATAAAAAAAAATGAAATACTTTGAAGTTGACCAAAATTTGTTTTGCATCTGAGTGTACAATATTGCGTTGATCGTTAAACAGTTATTCTATGTAGTCTGTCAAGATTATAAATTTTTCTCCTGTGTCCTCAATAGTTCTTCCAATCGTCCACTGATATTTTGTGTGTTACTTTGTCTCTTTGTCAATTCCCCTTCGTTGGGGAATTCCTACACCTACAAACATCCGATTCTATCTCACCTCGATATTTGCATATCTTGTTTCCACTTCCATTTTCTTAATACTTTTACCTATTCGGTATACTATACTCAAATAAAACATACTTGGTAATGCTATGAAATTACTTCAAGTAATTGATCCATTTTCCCGGTAATTCTTTTACGTACACTATCATGAGATTGCCCTGTATAAATTTGCAATAAATATAGTATACGCAGTAAAGTACAAATTTTTTAACGTTAAGCACATAAAATAATACCGTGTTAAGACTTCCTCATTTATAATATTTCTTAAGCGATCTATTTTAAACTTTGATGCATTTTATACATCGCTAAGAAGTTACTCAAAGTAATAACTTCTGACAACTACTAAACTTCAACTCCGTAAATAAATGTTCTCTCTACTTCTCATCTCCTCACGTTTCTAACTCTGTCTGTAAATATTTAATAATGGTCTAAGAGTCTTCTATTTTTGTCCTAGTTATTGTGTCTATAAAAGTATTCCTTTATAAATATTTTAATGCATTGTGATCAGGACCGTCTGTAAGATAATTAGTTAAAATAATTACAAGTTCATCAAAAATATTTTTACAGTAAATTATTTTTAAGTAAAAATTAGAAAAAAACTAGGTTTGAGGTAATTTAGTATTTAATAAACTTCAAAGATATTTTCTAAGTTTTCCGTGTTACATTTTTTTACCTGTTAAAAATAAATTAACGTCTAAAATTTTAAACGAAGTGTTGTTTCTAGTAAGTTCCATTTTATTTTAGCAAAATACATTTTTTATGACCGTGTTCGGCTTCAACTATTTTCAGTTCGGGAGTTTTTATAATTTCATTTACAGTTTATTTGTGTAGAGCAGTTTTGTGCTCATTGTGCTTTTTTCTAAGATCTGTTAAACTCAGATATTTTACCGTTTTTAGACGAGTTAAGCCGCCTACGATACAATAGACATAAATCAATTAATAGAAATGCTAGAAGAATTCCAAGTGCCAGAAAAAATAGTAAGATTGGTATAAATGACAATTAGACAAACCATGTGTGCTGTGCAATGCAACGGTACAGTCGCAAGAGAATTCGAAGTGAAAAAAGGCATTCGTCAAGGAGACCCGTTGTCTATATTGTTATTCAATGTAGTTCTAGAAAAAAAAATGGAAGGGTTAGTGGGATAAAAAGGTCCGGCACTATTTTATACAAAAAACACCAATGCTTAGCATGCGCTGATGATGTTCTCATTGCAAGAAATGGAAAAGAACTGGCAAATATAGCAAAAATACTGATTCAGAAAAGCTCTAAAATGGGACCGAAAGTTAATATTAATAAATCCAAGTGTATGGAAATCTCGAGAAAAACAGGAATAAACACCAGGGGATTCTTTAAATTGGAGGTGGAGGATAGATCAGCTGTAGAGTTCGAGAAGGTGGATAAATATATGTACTTAGGTACTCTTATTGATCAGACATGTAAGGAAAAAACTGAAATCAACCTGAGACTGACCAAGAGCAACAGGTGTACTGGAGCCATGAGCAAGATAATCAAGGCTAAAGATATATCTCGTAATACCAAAATAATAGTATACAAAACTATAATTAGTCCCACAATGCTATACGCTGCCGAGGCATGGACTATGAACAAAAACATACTGAACAGACTTGAAGCATCAGAAAAAATAATATTTCGTAGAATTTTTTGTGCAAAAAAACTAGAGGGAGAATGTAGAAGACGAACTAACACAGAAGTGTACCAATTGAATGTTAACTCTACACTAACAAAAGTGAAGAAAAAACATAGACTAGAATGGCTCGGACATCTAGAAATATTGCAAGGTAATGGACTAGTCAAGAATTTTGCTTGAAGAGTACCTGAAGGCAAAAAAAGAGAGGAAGACCAAGAAATAAAGGGACAGACGTAGTGGTGGAAGATCTCAGAGAGATAGGAATCAGAGATCGGAAGCCGATAGCTAAGAACAGAAAACGATGGAAATTATGTATAAAGTAATGGGCCTAACAGGCCTGTTAACGCAGTCCATACATACAATTCGAAATTACATCAGTCGTTTAAACAATACTGGTTTTTTGCACTGGTGGAAAACAAGATATTAAAAATAAATTTTTATTTTAAGTTTCCGCCTCCAAATCGGAAAGCGTGTTAGACAATCAAAATTATATGTCCCACACAACGTAAGTTTTACCTTTAAATTTCAAGTCGACTTTGATATCCGATCTAATGACCACATAAACAAAATTACTCAATAAATTTAATTTCATTAAGGTCAAAAGGTTGTGCAAACAAAATTTGCAAAAATATTAACCGCTGCGTAAAATTATTAATCTACTCAGATATCCAAGGGTAAATTATGGAAGACACAAATCTTTTGACAAACATCATTAATGCTTGAACCATTGAACCTTTGAACCGTTTTATATAAAACTGTCCAGAAAGTTTTGTCTAGAAATTGTGGTAAATGCCGAAAAATGTGCAAGAGGCCGAACTAAACTCAGGCTTAGTTCTAAAGAATTTTTACATGTTGCCAAGCTCTTTTTTCGAGCTTTTTCTCATATTTTCTAAAAAATCACGTCTTACTGTAACTATTAACTGTCCAACTGTAACTGTCTTAATGAATTCTTGCTCCAAATTACATCGCATTTATATCTTTTCATCATTCCCGAATATTCTAGCAATAAATCATGTTCGAATTTGTTCTATTTCATCAATATCTGAATGTTCTCAAATATTCTACTCCGCAAATAGGGTTAACTTCCTTCTATTAACATGTGTCCAGAGAATTCTTTGCTTTTATATGGAGAATTTTATGGAAATTTAGGCTTTGCAGATCAGAATATACAGTGGGTGATCAAATTATTATGATCAGTCACAAAAATTTAAGTTTTTCATATTTGTTCAGAAATTTTATAATAAAATTATATGCTGATATACGATTAAAGTATGCCAATATATTTTGTCACTGATAACCTTACATTTTTGACGTTTACCGCTCTAGAACTGTCATTTGTGTCAAATTACGTGACAACATACACATTGTGGTGAATTTAACGCTTGGAGTTTACAACTAAATTTGTATGTTTTTGTATTGTTTTTTGAAAGATTAGTATCGTTTATATCTTTGTAGTATGTTTTATTAATTTATTAGTGGTGATTGTGAGTGAAAAAAGAATATCAGTTTTAATTTTAAAGACATCTTCAAAACATTTCGACTTTTGAGAAGAAAATCATAATGGGTAAGGCTAAAGACGTCCCTGTGTCTAAAATGGTGGAAATAAAGACACTTTTATTGAATACAAAGCTTTCCCAACGTCAGATAGCTCAACAATGCCAAGTAGCGCAAGCAACAGTGAGCAATATCAAGAAAAAAATTGAAACCAACAAACCCCTGATTCACCAGCGTGCCCAAAAATGTGGTCGAAAGCGTGTCACTACACCCAGAGACGAAAGAAAAATGAGGGATATATTCGTAAACAATAGAAAGAAGCCAAGAAGAATCCTCACGGGACTTATTCGTGAAGCTGGTATGCCAGTTTCTGACATGACAGTCCGCAGAAGGCTTACTGAGCAAGGTTTCAAATCATGTCGCCCTGCCAAAAAACCAAAGTTGACCATCGTAATGATGAAAAAGAGACTGGAATGGGCCAAAGAACACCAAAATTGGACAATTGAGGATTGGAATAAGGTAAATTACGTCACTACTAAAGTTTAAATCACTATAACCACTGTTTTTATCCTAAAAAAAATATCTTATAGTTTTTTTTATTCACAGGTTTGTTTCTCCGATGAGTCTACAGTGGAGATACTCATCGATAAGTCGGCCTTCGTCCGAAGGCGAGTGGGTGAAAAATATCATAAGGATTGCATAGTGGAGCGAGAAAAAGCATCCTCTCACGATTATGGTATGATCTGTGATCAACAGTAAGGGCACAGGGAGGCTGTACATTGTAAATGGAATGATGAATCAACATCAGTATATTGAAGTTCTGGAAAAAAAAACTCATGCCACAAATCAAAGATTGGGTTTGGCGAATCGGAGGATTTTACCTTTATGCACGATTCAGCACCGTGCCATAAGGCAAAAAGAGTAACATCGTACCTGGAAAAAAAGAAAATTAAAGTACTGAAGTGGCCAGGTAATTCCCCAGACCTCAATCCGATCGAAAATCTATGGGAGCTTATGAAGAGGGGGGTTGCCTAGGAAATTGTTACAAATAAGCAGCAGTTAATTGAGAGACTCATTGCCACCTGGCACAGAAACGATAAAATAAAACACAGGCAATAAAAATAAGGCACAGAAAACTGTCTGAGAAACATTCAAAGCATGCCAAGGAGGATCAAAGCTGTCATCGAAGCTAAAGGAGGTCACACAAAATATTAAAAAAAAAAGTTATTTAAGGTCAAAGAAAAAAATATTTTAAAATTTTGTAAAAGAACGTGTTTATGATCTATTTTTATATTAAATTCACATTATTAGACATTCATATGTAGTTTTATTCTTTATTAAACAGTAAAATAAGTTTTTTGAAGTGATCATAATAATTTGATCACCCACTGTACACTTATATATAAACTAAACATCTTAAATTAATTAATAACATTATTTTACATCCGTAATTATTATTCAAATGTCACTTATTCAGTTCAAATTCACTCATGTCATAATAACGCAGACTCAATTCAGTGTATATTTGGTTGCCTATGTACATGGCTCACTCAAATATATTTATTATTAAAATAAAAATAAAAAAAACTTTTTTAACTTAAACTAAATCTGCTAATTTCTTAAAAATACCCTCATATAAATATTTTTTATAATATTCTCTAGTCTATAACTTATAAATTATTTCTTTAATCACTATTTAAGTTTATTAATTAAAAATCATAATATTATTAACACTTGCACGTCACGATTTATACAAAGTGACGTTACTTGTATTTAAAATTTCCAGAACATCAAACCTTAAAGTTCAAATTGTCCTAACACAGCTAATAATACGAAACCCATACGGAACTGCTCGATCTTTCATAGGCGTCAACATGGTGTAATAATCAGAAAAATGTAATCATCATTAAATTGAAAATTTTAGAATTATATTGATTAAATAACCTAAAACATTTGTATTTATTAATAATATAAATTTTATGAAATAACTCTTTAAGTCTAATATGATACAAAATAATAATTTTAATTAAATATATTAGACAGTTGTACGCAACTGATGCGGAAATACTTCAAATTTTATTGACAGTTACGCGTGTGGCAAAAGTGTATAAAGTTGCGTTTTTTTAGAGTAGGTATTTTGTTTGTTTTGATTTCTTACACAATTTGATCATAATATAATATATATTAATAAATTGTATTTATAAATACATATTAAATTTAGATTAATAGCTTTAAAAACTAATTATTGTTGTTTATTGTGATTGTGATATGCCAAAACTAATAAATAGTCTGTAGAAAGCTGATAAGTTTTCATATAAAATAGATTATTTTGAACAAGAAATAATGGCGGGACATTTCTACTATTAAAGCCCTAAAATAAGCAAGTTTAAAATTTAGAATATATAATTTTGTATTAAAATGTTTCCTTATGTATTTTAGTGTGTTGTAGTAGTCTTAAAACTAAGTGTATTTACTGTTAATATAATAGTTTGACAAATAGTTGACATTTTAAAAATTCCTCCCTTACTAACTATTCTGATGTTTTGGTAACGTTGTGGGGTTCTGACGACGTAAATCGTGAATGACGTGCAAACTTTTTTATATAAAACATGCTGTATGTAAAGGCGTACACTTCCTCCAAACCCCTCGATTACATCGCTTTTCTAATTCCTCCTATCCATGAGCGTCGGGGTCTACCTCTTTTTCTTCTTCCAGAGGGCTTCCATCTGTGCAGTTTTTGGGACCAACGTTTGTCAGGCATTCTCAATAGGTGTCCAAACTATTTTAAATCTCTTCTTTCTATTCTGTAAATGACCGTTTCTGTAGCATTCATGTTATTTCTTCCAGATTTGATGGTCTTCCTCTCCACCCTTGATGTTCTAGCACTTCTTCTCAAATAATCCATTTCAACTGCCAACAATCTTCTCTTCAGATCTACTTTAATTGTCCATACTTTAAGAGCCATAACAAAGAACTGATGGTTTGCCCTATTCTTTTGTTGTTCCTTTTGGAAATGTTACGATCCCATCAAAAGGAGTTCAGGTTTCCTACAATTTTACGTCCCTGATTAATTCGGTGTTTAATTTCGGTTTCTCCCAAGCCTTTTCTTATCAATAAGTGCACCTAATGATAGATTTTACACTTCTAATATTAAAAACTGTCCAAAAGAAGTCAAATTTAAAGCTAAAGTAAAATTTGCTGCCGAATTCGAGTTTAATACTCCATTTCCGAGTATCGTATTTTAACACTATACGTTTGACTTAGTCCAGGTAGAAGATTCGCATGCTAAACTTTATAAACAATGATACCGAGATATATACCCTTTTTATCAAAAGAAGATAACCCAAATATTTCTTAAATCTCGTCCAATAGACGAATTTCGTTCATTATTGTTTCGAAAAATTTATGAAAATGGTTGAAAATATCAGAACGAAGATTAATTGCCGGCACGAATTTTTAGAAAAAATCGTGACATGGAATACAGTTCAAAAGAAGATGAGACATGTTTTGATCAAACTGAATGTCATTGAGCATCATGATTCTGAGTTTTGTACATTAATTAGTCTATGTTTTATCTAAAGTTGTAATACTATTGATAAATATTTAATTTCGAATAAAACTTCGTTTTTAATTATTTTTTTAAACTTATGTCCCATACGTTAATTCCTTTAATTTATTCATCATCTCAATATTTACGTTTCATTAGTTGACTGTATATTTAACACACATGTTTTTCTATTAAGTGTTGTTTAGTGACTTGGTTATGTTCATTCGGTTAATCGGTACGTATTATGTTTTTTATCCCATTTTTAAATCTTTGCAAGTGTAAAATCTCCACTTAGTTGGATTTTTATTTGGGAATGGGCACTTAAAAGAGCATATTTAGAAACCCCTTTAGCCAAATTGTTAGCTATCTAAGCGACCTCTAGTGTTCCCTATCGAGAGAAAAAAAATTCCTGAGCGATCCTTTGGATTCAAATTGAGCTTGTGAAAAATATTTGATTTTTTCAAAAAAAATTTAGGTTATGTAGGTAATTTTTGACAAATTTCTATATAATTATTTTTAGTATATTTTTTTCAGTTCTTTTAAATGACTGGGTAAGATTTTTTATTTTCGCTCCGGAAAATCCTCAAAATTCCTATTAGAAATTTTCTAATAGAAAACACGCGATTAAGGATGAAGGAGACTTTCGTAAGGTTTGAAAAGGAAGCAGAGAAGATGGGGCTCCAAATCAACGAAAACAAGACGAAATATATGTATATGAGCCGCAATAACCAAAGCAGAGACAGAATCGGTCAGAACATTACCATCGATGACTTTAACTTTGAGCGCGTTAGAGAATTCAAGTATCTTGGAACAACAATAACTGAAGACAATAACGGATCACAAGAAATAAACAACAGGATTCAGGCCGGCAACAGATGTATTTTTGCCCTCCAAAACCTTATAAAATCAAAACAACTAACACGACGTACGAAGATACAGGTCTATAAAACAATCATACGACCCATGGTGATGTATGGAAGCGAAACGTGGACGATAACAAAGGCAAATGAAGAGAGACTACGTGTTTGGGAAAGAAAAATCCTAAGGAAGATTTTTGGTCTGGTGCATGATGAAGCATCAGGACAATATAGGATAAGAATTAATAAAGAGCTTGAAGAACTCTACCCAGACGCCAACATCATAAAAGAAATAAAGTCCAGAAGACTCCAATGGGCAGGACACCTCAGAAGACATTCTGACTGAACGAACAGTAAGACTGGTGTGGGAGGAAGTCCCAACTGGAAGGAGACCACGCGGACGCCCTCGTCTCCGGTGGCGAGATAATATAGCAGAAACCTAAGCACTATGGCGTGGAGAATTGGATGGAGGTTGCTCAAGACAGAAAACAGTGGAGGCATGTTGTCGAGTCCGGCTAAAACCCACGAAGGGTTGTAACGCCACGGAGTAAGTAAGTAAGTTTTCCCCAGTGACAAATATCGATTTTTGTTACTTCTCCCACACTTCATTTGGGTGATGATTATTACTTAAATATTTTCATGACCAAACACTCTTTATTTTTTCAAAATTTTTTGGATAAAAATTGAGCTTAGGAAAATTTTTGAACTTTTCAAAGAATTTTTAGGTTATTTATGTAGGTAATTTTTGGAAAACTTTTAATAATTTATATTTTGTGTGTTTTTTCCGTTCTTTTGAATGGCAGGGTTAGATTTGGCTGGGTTAGCTCAAGATTCGAAAAAAACCCACTTTTTTTTGTTGTATTTCCCATGGTTTTCATTTTCGCTCCTACAAATCCTCAAAATTCAAAACAAATATTTGTTGTTGTTTTCCCCATGGTTTTAGCACCTAATCTCAACTGTATGTTAATAAATAAAAAATATGTTTATTCCATATGTTTAGCACATAACCTCAGCTGCATATGAATAAAGAAACGTTTCTATACTGAAACAGTGGTACTCTGAATAAGAAAAAACTGCAAACGGCCACGTTTGAATTCAGCATACCATCGTTTGAATAGTTGCAATCGATGAAGCAGGTGCCTGTAACACTTTTGAGCCATTGCTGTTTGGATTGTATTTTCGAACGAAAACGAAATTGCTTTGAATCCATTGTTTACAAAAATCACAAAAGTAGTGTATTCACTTTAAGCACTGTAACTCGATAAATCTTCTTCTTCTTTAGTTTATTAGCTGCTCTCTCTTTGTCGTTTCCCCATTACTAAGGATCGTGATTGTTTCCAATATTCCTAACAATTTTTCCTCCATCGTCTGCATTTTCAGCTGGTCTGAGAGCTTCGCAGAATGAGTTTCCAGCTGAATTCTTAATTTGGTCAAACCATCTAGTTGGTGATCGTCCTCTTGATCTTCTCCCCGGAACGTTTCTAATCTCTCCAAACTATCGTTACCTCTGCGAACCACGGAAACGAATTTTTTTTTTTTTATTATTGAGTTAATGCCTCGACAACTATGATCATTGGCATGGTACAGTTAGGTACCTAGTGTAGTGTGGTGTGTGTGTAGAGTAATTGTCTTGATACTTAGCAAAGTCGACGTCATTGTCTTTGCTAAGAGACCGCTAATTGTATCCGAACTCTGCGGTCCCTCTGGTGAGTACCGTACGTCACAAGGATAGAAATTATTTTCATTTATTAATTTTATAATAAACGAAAATTTCCACCCAGGTGGGATTCGAACTCACGACCTTTAGGTTCAAAGGTAGGGCGACTCTTACCACTGAGCCACAGAGGGGGTTGAAACGAAAAATTGTAGAATACGTTGCAGACATATTGTGGACAGCCTTTTTTAATATCGAGTTGCTTTAGAATGGAAACGTTTGTCCTATGATGCTATCCAAGGTATTCGCAGCATTCATTAATCCAGCATCACTTTTTCAAGAGGTGCCACCAATTTTATTGGCGATCCGATTGCGTCCGCCGAAGAGTTAATGCGAATTCATCGCATATTTTGACCATATACCAATAACGTACTCCGAACTTCTGGTATTCCTGTAACATATTAGCAGTTGAATAGTGTGGAATCTGTCGACCACCATTATTCACTCTTATTGGCCCCCACCTACATAAATAATAATCCGAATGACAGGCAATTTTAACAAGATGCTTTTGAAGGTTAGGGCTACCGAAATGTCTTATGAATAATTCCCAATAGCCCTCCCACAAGAATTTCTCTCCAGTCATCCCTATCCATCGCCTTTCTCCGCCAAGCACATATTCCCATATTTCTCATGTCTTCATCGATGTTATCAAGAAACCTTGTTCTGGGTCTTCCTCTTCTTTTCTGACCAATGGGTCTATCAAGGAGCGTTTTTCTAGCTGGGTCATTTTGTTCCATACGCATTTTATATTACTTTTATATACTTAATAGCAAAGTATTTCACTTTTTTTATTAATTTTTTGTCTTTAGCTTTATACTGGTGTATATCCCATTTACGCGGCTTCAACTCTGTCTATCCCTATATTTTGTAACTTTTATTTAATTCCATTCAATGTATTTACTGAATAAAATTCTTCGTCTATACACAGAGAACTTCTATTTATTATTAAACGAACAGAAATAAAAGTCTTTGTGAAAGACTCTAATATAAACTCACATTATATCTTATAAAAAGAAACAGTAAAACCAGTGTCCAATTGACGCAACGGCTCTGTTTTTTCGATCAATACTTCCGAGGATGTTGAATATTTTATTAACCGAACATGTTGTGTCTCTGGGGTGCAAGATCGACGAAATAAACAAGTTAAATTTAAATTAAAGCAAGAAGAATACTGATTATGGTGACAACTATACAAGGTGCTTCACGTAGACTGCACATTGGATTTATCTTTGCAAATAATCTGATTTAAGTGTGAGAAATTGGCATTTCTGCATAACAATATTTTTGATCTACACATCTACAATGTTTAAAGCTTACTATCACTTCCAATAATACTGAAAGTTGCAAATACAGTTGTTATTTTGAATGGGACACCTTATATTGTCGCCAATAGCTCAATTCCGGCTTTACGATTGGTCAAATTGCAACCATAATTGCAGCCAATGGTATTGCCCGAAATTGAAGTTCAATTCCGGCTTTACGATTGGTCGAATTGCAACCTAATTGCAGCCAATGGTATTGTCCGAAATTGAGCACTGGCTGTCGTGCAAGCTCCAATGGCAGAGCGCCATGGAGCACTTGACCTACTTAATTTCAGATAAGTATAGGTGCACGACGGCCAAAAAATTCGTTCTGGTCTGGACAGGGCTCCGCAGAACCAGCCTTCTTGGCATTAGAGACCTTCTGGTTGATTTAGTTGCCAGAAACTATACTTTTTATTGCACCTAGCCGCTATCCTTTTATTTCAGGACTTTTTCTCAGGAAGTTCTCTAGCGAGACTTAGTCTAATTTATATTTAAATTGTATTTATTTCAGCATTTTCGACTTTCAGAATATTTCTCGTGAAATATTTTATTTCGAATTAAATGGTATTTTTGACTTTCAATTTCATATTTTTCTTCTATTTTTCAATTATTTATCGACTTAGCAAGAATTTTGGTAAGATATTAATTTCCGATTTAATAACTTAGAAGAATTGGCCTTCTTTGATTATTTCTTTCAGGATTTTTCCAAGTTGTTAAACGAACTAGTTTTCTTATTGATTTATTTGGTATTTTCAGGGCATTCTAACTTCATAACTAAAACTAGCATAATTTCGTAAATTATTGATATTTTTTTTCTCTTTCAGATTCTCCAAGTTCCTGAACGGAACTCGGAAGAATTTTTATGTTTTTATATTTCTTTCAACAACTTACAGTGGGTGATCAAATTATTATGATCAGTCACAAAAATTTAAGTTTTTCATATTTTGTTCAGAAATTTTATAATAAAATTATATGCTGATATACGATTAAAATATGCCAATATATTTTGTCACTGATAACCTTACTTTTTTGACGTTTACCGCTCTAGAACTGTCATTTGTGTCAAATTACGTGACAACATACACATTGTGGTGAATTTACGCTTGGAGTTTACAACTGAATTTGTATGTTTTTGTATTGTTTTTGAAAGATTAGTATCGTTTTATCTTTGTAGTGTGTTTTATTAATTTATTAGTAGTGATTGTGAGTGAAAAAAGAATATCAGTATTAATTTTAAAGACATTTTCAAAACATTTCGATTTTTGAGAAGAAAATCATAATGGGTAAGGCTAAAGACGTCCATGTGTCTATAATGGTGGAAATAAAGACACTTTTATTGAATACAAAGCTTTCCCAACGTCAGATAGCTCAACAATGCCAAGTAGCGCAAGCAACAGTGAGCAATATCAAGAAAAAAATTGAAACCAACAAACCCCTGATTCACCAGCGTGCCCAAAAATGTGGTCGAAAGCGTGTCACTACACCCAGGGACGAAAGAAAAATGAGGATATATTCGTAAACAATAGAAAGAAGCCAAGAAGAATCCTCACGGGACTTATTCGTGAAGCTGGTATGCCAGTTTCTGACATGACAGTCCGCAGAAGGCTTACTGAGCAAGGTTTCAAATCATGTCGCCCTGCCAAAAAACAAAAGTTGACCATCGTAATGATGAAAAAGAGACTGGAATGGGCCAAAGAACACCAAAATTGGACAATTGAGGATTGGAATAAGGTAAATTACGTCACTACTAAAGTTTAAATCACTATAACCACTGTTTTTATCCTAAAAAAAATATCTTATAGTTTTTTTTAGTCACAGGTTTGTTTCTCCGATGAGTCTACAGTGGAGATACTCATGCATAAGTCGGCCTTCGTCCGAAGGCGAGTGGGTGAAAAATATCATAAGGATTGCATAGTGGAGCGAGAAAAGCATCCTCTCAAGATTATGGTATGGTCTGTGATCAGCAGTAAGGGCACAGGGAGGCTGTACATTGTAAATGGAATGATGAATCAACATCAGTATATTGAAGTTCTGGAAAAAAAACTCATGCCACAAATCAAAGACTGGTTTGGCGAATCGGAGGATTTTACCTTTATGCACGATTCAGCACCGTGCCATAAGGCAAAAAGAGTAACATTGTACCTGGAAAAAAAGAAAATTAAAGTACTGAAGTGGCCAGGTAATTCCCCAGACCTCAATCCGATCGAAAATCTATGGGAGCTTATGAAGAGGGGGGTTGCCCAGGAAATTGTCACAAATAAGCAGCAGTTAATTGAGAGACTCATTGCCACCTGGCACAGAAACGATAAAATAAAAGAAAACTGCCTGAAAAACATTCAAAGCATGCCAAGGAGGATCAAAGCTATCATCGAAGCTAAAGGAGGTCACACAAAATATTAAAAAAAAATGTTATTTAAGGTCAAAGAAAAAAATATTTTAAAATTTTGTAAAAGAACGTGATTATGATCTATTTTTATATTATATTCACATTATTAGACACTCATATGTAGTTTTATTCTCTATTAAACAGTAAAATATAAAGTTTTTTTAAGTGATCATAATAATTTGATCACCCACTAGGATAATTTCTTACAAATTATTTCTTTCACTTTAGGGACTCTGAAGTATTTTCAGATAGAAAATAACTTAATAATAGTAGAATAATTTTACTAATATTTTCTTTCCTTTTTAGGGACTTTGAAATACTTTGGTATAAAAAAATAACTTAAAATATTTTTCTAACATTTTATTTACCTTTTGGACTTTTGAAATATTTTGGTATAAAAATAACTTAAGACTATTTTTCAAAAAATTTTTAGGTCTCATCGACTTGAGAAATTTTCGATAGTCGAAAATTTCCAATAACTTGCTTTGTGTCGATATTTCGTTACATGTGTTTTTTGATTCGTCCCAAGTCACCACGACGAACATCACATTTTGAACGAAACCGACTTTAATTTCGAATTTCACCTTTTTTTCGAAATTTTTGGGATTTTTTTTAATTTTTACTTTTTTTGTTAAATTAGTCTTAGGTGTGATAACTAATAACTTTCTCTTACAGATTCTTAGTTCTAAGACTAATTAACACTTTTATTGCAGATTCTTAGTTTTAGTTAACATTTATTTGCATTTGTTTTAAAAAGGTATTTCCCTCTAGCTTGTGGGCATATCCGGCCTATATGTCCACGGACCGTGACCCTTACCTGCTCCGGTCCATTTTAGCTATGGATAGTGCGACTGGACCACCTTCCCTCATTCCAGAGGGTTCAGGCCAGCGACAATATATTGTACTTTTAGTTTCTAAGTAAATTTTTCGAGAAATTTTATTTAATACACAATCCTTTGAAAATGTGCTTGATAAGAACATAGAGCATGCTATATTTTTTAGGAATTTACGATACATTATGAAATATAATATAGTGTGTTCCCATAGCAACGAAGAATATCTTTGTAAGAACTGATAAAGTTTCACGCAAAAAAATTCATGACATGATTTTATCAGATTATCGAAGTGACCTAAAATGAATGTCTATATATTAATGCGTCCATCATATAATTCAACTTTTATTTGGTTATAAGAAACATTTATGCAAAGTGGAGCCCCAAATGTCAGAATGTTGCCCACAAGCATGCCAGCATCTTGCTTGCTCTCTGTTATTTAAAAAATATGTCAACTTCTTAAGCTGTTTTGTTGCTGTGGATGAAACTTAAATACATTTCTTCGTATCAGAAAGAAAACAGCAATAAATGGAACGGAGAAACCTTCCTTGTTTCAGTTTTTTTGGAATTGCTAATGCATAATAACTGTAATGACTCTGAGACCTTCTGAGTGAATAACTGTGATTGCTATTTGACTGATAATTAATTTATCTTTGATTATTGTAATTAGTACAATACTAAGATATAGCGACCACTGGAACAGCTTTGTAGTTACTGTTGAAATTCTTACTCGTCCACATATTACAATATTCTATATATTTTGCTCTTTATTCTTTAATGATCATCACCGTCGAAGAACTAAAGTAACCGACATCATGGAAAAAATAGCGACATTGAGATGGCGATGGGTAGCACATGTAGCAAGACAACACAAACAGATGGTCTCATAAAGTGACATTCTGGAGACCTCGAGAAACAAAAAGAAGCGTGGGAAGACCTAAAAAGAGATGGATAGACGATATAACTGCTGTAGCTGGAAAGCAGTGGATGAGAATTGCAAAAGATAGGGATGCGTGGAAGCAATTGGAGGAGGCATATGTCCAACATTGGATAAATGAAGGCTGAACAAGAAGAAGAACATCACCGCATCACCATCCTAAGTTTGCACTTTTTTCTTTTTGAGGCACCATCCGTTTGTTCTCGTTTGTTGAACTCTGTAACTTTAGCTTAGACGACCTCTTTTCTTCCGTTTTGTAGGTATTCCGTTTTCAATATTTTCAGGGACTGTCTGTCCTCTAAAATTATCTAAACATAGCCAAAGTTAATTGCCGACTTTCAGTATCTTCTTGTATATTTTTGCCCATATTCCAGTTGAAGATTATAAATCAGAAATTTTGACGTTTTTTAACAATACAAAAGACGGGGTTGACGTTGTTGATCAGCTGTGCTTATAAATTGCTTATAACAAATTTTTTAAAGATTTTAGCATTTTCTTTTATGGATGAACATCTTCAAGTCCGAGCGACAGTAGAAAATTTAAACAAAGATCTAAAATTAAGAATACAGGCTATATTCCTAATACAGACGACAAACCAACGAAAGGAAGTGTACATGTTAGATGCTACTTTTGCGACCGTAAAAAGAACCGGAAAACGATTGTTTTCTGCTGTAGATGTAAAAAGATTTTGTGCAGAGATCATACATGTGTAGTAGCGAAGAGTGCCAAACTGAACCTGTATCGTATTCACTAAAAGTTTCCTTCTTTTATCGTAGTAGAAAATAGTTTTTTAGTGTTCTGTCCAGTGTTCATAACATTAGTTTACTTTTTATATTATTTTGTAACATGTTTCTATACTTATTAAATCTATACTTATTAAATATTAACATTAAATAAAATAATGTTTTACCTAAACTGGTTACAATTACTTTTTTTTGCAAACGGTCATTTTGACCGTGCCGACTACTAGATTTCAAAAATTCCTAGCGACTACTAAGGGATTAACTCTAGTAATTTTTTATCAATGAATCTAGATACATTCACTTGTAAATATGTATTAATTTTAATTAAATAATAATTTTATAAGAAAACTTCATTCAGAAAAAATATAATAATATATTATATTATATTATATTATATTATATTATATTATATTATATTATATATATTATATTATATTATATTATATTATATTATATTATATTATATTATATATAAAATAATAATTAATAACTTAACTAATTAATTAAGTCAGTTCATATAAACTATTTAAATGCAAAAATTAAATATTTATATAATTTTATTTATGTTAAGTAAATACAAAAAATAAGAAAAATTGTAAAGTTGTTTAAAAAATGTCCTAGGCTCTCAAATAAAATTCAAAAATTCGAATTTTATTTGAAGGTATTATTTTGTAAAAACTACTCAATGGATTGTACTGAAATTTTGTGTAGCGTTTTTTATAATTCAAAGATTTACTGGTAGTCCAGTCGTCAAAGATTTGACCCTTAAAAATCAGATGAACAAGCTAAATTTTGGCGAGAATATCAATTTTGGGATCCCAAAAAAATATGCAAAAAAGTTTATCACTTTAACCCCCAGGCTTTCCCTTAAAATCTGTCTCGTATTGGAGTAAAAACGCGAAAAATCGATTTACTTAGAATCTGTACGCCGTAAGAAACATGTTTCAAAGAAAAAATGTAGCTGAGATAATGTCAGTTCCTCGCGCAAAATCAATGTTCAATAAAATTTGTATCAACTCGACGAAAAAAATCGATATCTTTTTATCAGCATCCACTCAAAATCAGAATCAAAATCAAAATGCTTTTTAAAGGTGAAGAGTGCAGCTTTTGTATGCAATTTTTATATTTTGCTGCAGATGAAGTCTGTTTTTATAAAGCTGTTCAATAAATCATCTTTCCGCTATTTTTGGCGTTTTTTACAAATCTCGTGAGATCAATAAAATTTATTATTTTCATTGACCGATCGTAGTGAAATTTCCATTGTTGGAGGCCAGTCTTCAAATATGACCTATAACATGAAAATTTGATTTTGATTTTTGGCAAATATGAAGCATTTGAAATATGACTAAAAACGCAGAATTTAAACTTTTATATTACAAATGATCGCACGTCACGGAAAATGCCTCCAAGAAGACGGTTTTGGGTGTAATTTATAGCAGAAGTTAAGTAGTAAGTTTTCGGCAAAATTCAGCTTATTCGTAGGATTTTTAGAGGTTCAGTGACATTTTTGTCTCTGATGTAATAAATAATGATATAATAAATAATTTTTCAATTTCCAATCAATTAGATCTGAAGGAAGTTTGAATATAAAACTTTTCTGTCATCATAACATGTTTCTAAAATGCATAGATGCCGAGATATAGCAACAAAAAGGAGAACAGAGAAATTTTTTTTTAATCTTTTTCGCAAATTTTTTAATACAAAATATAGTCCATCCTTTGAAGTGTCCGCATAGTGAAATTATCGTTTTTTAAGGGTCTAGAACATATACCGCCTGGGCTATTTATAAGTAAATATATTATAAATACTTGACCTCCTTGCGCGAAATCCCGATGTTCTTCCTGTTGTTTATTTATAGTGTCTTCCTCGATAAATTCTGTTACGATAAATAATGAAACATATCTAAACCATTATCGGTTATATATAATACCCTGACAAGAAGTATCCTGACATATGGGTCCGAAAACTGGACAATAAACAAGAGAAATAGAGGTAGAATAAGAGCAGTAGAAATGGAGTTCCTGAGAAGAAGCTGTAGACTTACAAAAAGAGATAGAATTGAAAACGCAGAGATTAAGCGGAGAACGGGAGTGCAATCAGACATAACCGACTATATAGAGGAGAAGAGACTATCCTGGTACGGTCACGTCAGAAGAGTGGACAAAGGGACGCTGGATAAACCAAATTACAGAATGGAGCCCGATCGGAAGAAGAAAGAGAGGAAGACCCCGAAGGTCATTCAGAGACGAAATCGACGAGGCTATGGAGAAAAGAACCCTGCGAGATGGAGACTGGAATGACAGGGAAAATTGGAGAAAACGGTTGAGTGAAGGAAGACAGTGAAAACTGTGGAAATCAGTAGTAGTAGTAGTATTAGTATCTAAACCGTAAACATCCTTTTTCATTCTGATATTTTCTAAATTCTCCGACCCACTGGTCCCCTATTATACCTGCGATTCGAACTTTCCAGAAGAGGGTCGAATAAAAAAACCTGCCTGGTTCCACAGCGACCGAAAAGACAATAAATTAGATTATTAAAAACTGTACAATTCCTTCAAAATTCTTGGAGTCGGCTTTTGTACCTTTTCGGTTAAAGGCGAAATATAGGATTTTCTCCATTCTTTTTGGAACATCCTCTTCGTTTAGGCATATTTCGAAAAGTTTTTGGAATATTTCTAGTAATTTTACTGGGCCAAACCGCACTAGTTCTAGATTTATTCCCATGGACCTGGAGATCTCCGCAGTTTTAATACTTTGATAGCCCTTTCTACCCGTTTCAAGCTTAAATTCATTGTTTCACCTATTAATTGAATGTTCTGCTCATTGTCTAGAAAAATTTTTCGTGTTTCTATCAGTAATTCAGTGATGTGCTAATTTTTAGGATTTTCCAGGCTTCAGAGCTTTTAGTACCTCCAAGGTGGTTAAGGTGGTACCTTAAGTCTTTAATCATTTGCTTGTACCCTTCTATCGTTCGTTCGCATCAGTTTTAACTTAACTTTTGATACTTTTCTTTCCTTTACTTTTTCATTTGACAGGGCTTCTTTAAAGCAAGCTTTTGTTGCAGACTCCAAGAATAAAGTAAATGTGCACTTTCATTATTTAGACAATCGAAATTCGAAGATATCTTACGTTTGAAATATGTTCAAAAAATTTCCAAATCTGTGCTTTCTACAATTTTCAAAGCAAACAGACGATGAAAGAACAGAAACAAAAAATCCTTCGCGAACTAATTTCTAGTACTCCATTCGTGAGTATAGTTGTAAAATGGTGGGGTTCTGTATTAAAATTAAATCTTATCTCTCTTATGTTTAATACTCTCCATGTTATTCTTCGTACTCTCTCTTTTTTCTGTTGAGATTTCGACAAATGGTATAATATTTTCCTAACTACCATGCAGTGATCCGACCTAGTCTGCTCCTCTCTTCACGATCATAATATCTTGTACCCGAAGTGTACTCTGTTGTTTTAGAATAACAGTATCAATTATACATTTTAGTCATTTAGTGTGTTCGTGGCAGGTATATTTGCCAATATCCTTGTGCACGAAAAACCCATTCATTATTTTTCTTTATATTGTAGTCTTTCTACATTCTTAATATTGTTCTGAAGCTATTTTCTTGTGGCATTGTAAATTAATTACTATTTAACTGGGAATAAGCCACAATTAAAGATAAAAATACATTTGGAGTGCAATTTTTAGACTCCCTTGCCGATTCATTCATCAAGCTGTTTGCTTCGCAAGTTTTAGGGAGCACGGCGGCTTATATTTGAATTCAATTTCGCCAGCTCTTTTTGTTAAAAATACGTTTATTGACGTTTCAATTTCCACTTCGGAAATCGTTCTCAAATACAAACAG
The DNA here is from genome assembly GCA_918026665.1 of Diabrotica balteata. Classification (NCBI taxonomy): domain Eukaryota; kingdom Metazoa; phylum Arthropoda; class Insecta; order Coleoptera; family Chrysomelidae; genus Diabrotica; species Diabrotica balteata. The sequence continues at coordinate 49,748,413 of OU898281.1, forward strand.
TAACATTTTTTTTTTCGGAAATCGTTCTCAAATACAAACAGTAACAATTTTTTTTTCATGACATAACAATACAATACAACAGTATTGTATTGTTATGTCCAAATTTACATGTATGACATTCTGCTCATGTCGGATAGGCCACAACTGACGAAATGCCCCTGAGGATGATCTATTGATCGAAAGTACTTGGGCAAGATTTAATTAATTACTGTGTTCGATATTTGCCTTGTAAACCATCAAAGTTCAATTATTCGAACATTCAACCTTATATTCATTTAAAATAAGTAGATATACCCGCTTCAGCTCTTTGGTCTTTATTTACTACTTAGTAGAAACGTACATAATCTTTAACATCGTCACTACACCTTCCTTTTTTATTTGTTTTCGAGAGGATAGCTATATCTGTTTACACATACCTACACTATTTTCTAATATACCATGTATTTCCCATCGTAGATATGAATTTTCTATTACATATAAGTTTCTTTTTACATAATTTTTCCATCTGATCTGATGTCAATCTCGGTTTCTTTGGTATAGTAGAGGCTTCATTTCACACTCCCGCTCACACACACTTACGCTCTAACTAAGTACTATGCCCAGTTTTTAATTCTTTCTTGCATTACCAATGTGACACAACTACAACAAATCGACATAAGATCACTTCCAAAATTTCAATTCTAAGACATGTTGTATTGGCAAACTGAAATAAATAAAATAAAATCAATACATGCACATAAATTCATCCTACCAGTTATGATTTTTATGACGCTTTCTGGAGAGGCTGTACAAAAAAACACCAATGCGAAAAATGTTTTGTGGCTTACAGCAATTTTATGTCTCTTAAAAGGTATATTTAATCTGATTCAAACATTTGTTTCATGTTTCAAATGAATGTCAAATCATTCATTGTTTAAAATTATGATACAAATTCAGAAATTTTCAGTGGTTTCTTATAAATTAAAAGTTAATTAATTAAGTTCAGCCTAATAACCAGCTTCGGATAAATTCCAGTTTTATTAGTGCTATGTAATTTCTATTCCATTTTTATTTGCTTCGAAGCTCGTAAGAATGTTTATAGTCCTTCCTTTTTACATCCTTTGTTATGGTGTTTTAAGTACTCATAAAATTCATGGAATTATTTCCTGAAGGACAAAATCCCCTTCAGTGTTTATTTCACCATATATAAATAATCAAATTCAAAATTTGGTTCGAAAAATAATAAGTTTAAAAGCCTACAAAACGTATTACAAGGTAATCATTTCATCAGACATTATTTTGATTTTAACAATAGAGATGGCGGCAATAGATAGTTAAAACTGTCTATAATACTCTAATGACTAAACATACTACACGACTACTGAGAAGGGTCGCCAACCTAAATAGTATGCCACCGAGAGTTTTTCGCCTGTGTTTCATTTCTTATATTATTCTGTTTTAGAAATTAAGAAAAAGTAATTCCTAACACCCTATCTCTTCGAAAAATTTGAAAAAAAATATTTTTAATAATATGGTCAATTTTCTGGAATAAGTTTTGCTTTTATGGGTTTGTAAATACACTTTATTCTTTAGTATAGTCTCTTTGAACATTAATACACTCATTCCAGGGCGATTCCAACTAATGAATTCCATCCCTGATGTGAGAATCTGGAAGGAAAAATCTGCAAAATACGCTTCTACATCTGTTATGACTAAATTATTTGATGAAAAGCGCTTTCCAAGCATGAATTTTTTGGGTATTGAAATAGATCAAACTCGGACTTTAATTCATGGATTTAACTATTGTTAAAATGCTCATATGATACTGATGTGGATTGTGTTGATAAAAAAATTTCTGCAAACCGTGTCTCTTTCCACGAATTTTTTCCTACAGCTGATTTAAAAGATTACAATAATTTTCAAAATTGATTGTCTTACCAGTTTACAAGTAAACCACAAACAAAATTTTTTGGCATTCCAAAAAACTGATACTAACAACTTCTTGGCCGATTTCTGGACATGAACTCGTTCCGAAACCGAAGAACCAGGTTTACAACACCATTTAAAATCTTGTTTTTACATTCGAATGTGGTTTTGTTCTATTGTTAGCGTAGACGATCCACGCCAAGTCGTCCAAAAACAGCACCAACCCAATAAATCGTAGAATCGTAGAACTCATTGAAAGGTGAAGCAATGTTTGGATTGAAGTATTAGGTTTCAGAAATATGTGTTCCTTTTGGGTACCATATTCGCTAATAATAGAACAAAACCACAATCGAATGCGACTTTCTCAGCAACACTTCGAGCGTTTTCGAAAGGATTTGCATATCGGTTCATCACTATGAATAAAACTTGGCTCTACCACCATGATCTTAAATCAAAACAAGATGTTAACCCTTTCACTGCGGAAAGCGCGATATCGCGTCCTTAGGGAGAGCGCCCACCAAAGTGGCGTGGCAGTGGCAAGTAGCAAGTAGCACGCGTCTAGCATAATGTAACCAATCCTAACGAATGATTAGAATGAATAACGTCACTGTCATTTTGGTGTGAACTTAATCATTCGTTTTCATTGGTAGACGCGTGCTACTTGCTACTTGCCACTGCCACGCCACTTTGGTGGGCGCTCTCCCTAAGAGTGTTTCCTAAAATGCGGAGGGCGCGATATAGCGGCCTATGTAAATGTGACTTCAAATATAAACTATATCTTCCGCAGTCTTTAGAATGACACAAAAATAACTCCGCACATACAGAAAGGTCTATTTTATCACAGTGAACTGTCCGTTGTAGAACTGGTTGCCTATTTTCGTAAATAAATTATCTCAAATATAACCTATAATTTTTGACATTACCTTGTGATTAGTATCTACTTTTATATGTCGTTTTCATAACAAAAGTTTTTAATTTGTGTTGTATTGATTTTCTATAAAGAATGGGCGATTCACAGCAACCTGGACCTTCAGGTCGGAAAAAGCGAAAAGTTATAAATGTAAGAAATCCAAAAAAATTATCGGTTGAGGAAATGACAGAATTTTTATATAACTCTGATACGGAAAGTGAGCAAGATGACGAGGATGAATGTAAGTAAATAATTTTAATGTGCTATATTATAGAAAATTGAAATATATATTTTTTAGTTCAAGTGGAAGATTTCTACAATAATGGAGATTCGGATTCAGATCTTACAGAAAATGAGGAGAGTTTTATGCAAGACAGAGTGGAAATGATTGTGCACGATGAGATTTTAGAGGGTACAAATGAGATCCAGGCTGAAAATTCGTGGAATGAAATAAGTACTATGAAAAATATTCCTTTTATGGGAACAAATAAACTGATAGTTCAATCTCCTGGTGACGAACCATATGACTGGTTTAGGATGCTAATCGATGATGAAATTTCTAGAATCTGTAGTGAGTGAATGTAATAACTATGCCATTCAAGTACTGGCTACTAGTAAAGGATCTGTACGATCGAGAATCACCGAATGGAAAGAACTGACAGTAAAAGAGTTCCTTATGTTTTTAGGATTAACTTTACTTACTGGTACTGTCAAACTTCCTGAGTTACAAGATTACTGGAAAAAACACAGACTATTAAGAACTTGTTTTTCAAACTACATGAGTAGAGACAGGTATTTATTAATTATGCGTTGTCTTCATTTTTGTACAACTTGGATGGAAGGTGATCAAATCCCCGAAGATCGTATTTTTAAAATTAAACCTGTAATAGAACATTTCAACAATGTGATGAAGAAAGTTTACTATCCTGATAGACAACTTTCGTTAGATGAGTCAATGGTCTTGTGGAAAGGAAGACTTATCTTCAAACAATATCTTCCAAATAAGCGCCACAAATATGGAATCAAACTCTATATGTTGACGGAACCCAGTGGACTTATTTTGAAATTTATTGTTTGCGGTGGCGAACGTGACTTGTTAGGAGGTAAAGATCATACAAAAAAAGTAGTAATGCATTTACTGAGCGATTACTTAGACAAAGGCCACTCAGTTTTCATGGATAACTATTATAATAGTTTCCAGTTGGCAAAAATGTTACTGGATAGAAAGACTTACTGCACGGGAACGCTACATAAAGATAGAAAGGGTTCTCCAAACGAAGTTATTCGCGCGAAATTAAAGAAAGGTGTAAGCCAGGCTATGTATCTCGATAATATAATGATTGGTAAGTGGCGTGACAAGAGGGATGTAATTTACATATCTTCAGAATTTGAAAATCGTATGATGATAGTGACGAATCGAAGAGGTATTGAAAAGGAAAAACCACAACCTATCGTCGAATATAATAAGTATATGGGTGGTGTAGATCATCAGATCAACAAATGGCGTACTATCCAGTAATTCGAAAGACTTTACGGTGGTACAAGAAATTAGCAATCCACATTTTCCAAATGATGATGATTAATTCACATATATTATATAATAAGTATCACGTTCAAAAAATGAGTCTTGGTAAATTTAGAACGTTAGTTTTAGAAAGGTTGTTACCAGAACCCAAATCAGTAACTATAAGTAACGTGAAAAGTTCCCAACATATGCTTACTAAAATTAATACAACAAATGAAAAAGGACACACCATGCGTAAAAAATGCCGTATCTGCACAAGAAAACAGCTACGAAAAGACACTTTGTTTCACTGTCTTTGTTGTCCAGACCACCCCGGACTATGTATGGGTGCATGTTTTGTTGAGTACCATAAAGAAAATTAGTTACATTTTACGTATTATTTACTTTTGTTTTTATATTATTTGGCATAAATTTCTGTTTTTTTTTGTATCTTTTTTAATAAAAAATAAGTTTGCATATTTCTTTTTAGTATTATTTAACCTTGACATAATATTTTTGAGCTACAAAATAAATTCGGAGAAGCATAATTAGTTTTTATTACTTTTTATTGGGCCGCGAATTCGCGCTTTCCGCAGTTTAAAAAAATTTCCAAAAATGTGCGGAGGACGCGAATTCGCGTCTAACAAAAAGTAAGTAAAATGACCATCAGTAGTAGATTCTCAACCGATTTCCTTCACACAATTCATAAATCATATTTGAATATACGCAAAAAAATATTTCCGCACAGGTCTACATTCATATATTATTACCGCAGTGAAAGGGTTAAAGAGTGGTATGAACCTGATTCTTCGGCTCCAAAACGAGTTTAAGTCCAGAAATCGGCCAAGAATGCTCAGTTTTTTTTTATTTGGGATTTTATGGGTTTAAATTCTGAATATTATTGTAACCTTTTAGATCAGCTCAAGAAAAATATCATGAAAAAAGGCTCGGTTTGCAAAAGAAAAAAAACCTTTTTCAACAGGAACGGGACAATAGACCGTGTCAATATATAAGCATTTTGACAAAGGCTAAAATCCATGAAAAAAAGTTTTAATTGTTATAACATCCACCGTAATCATCAGATTTGGCCTCTAGCGACTTTCATCTATTTCAATAACTAAAAAATTCATGCCAGGAAATTGTTTATCATCAAATGATTAGATCATAACAGCTGGGGAAGTGTATTTTGTAGCTCTTCCACATTCTCAATTCAGGGATAGAATTCATTTATTGAAATCTCGGAACAAAGGTGTTGATGTTTAAGGAGACTATACTTGCTAATAAAGTGTATTTTAAAACAATAAATAGTGTTTCTTATCGAACCGCAAAATTAATTGAACAGCCTATTATTATACAGTTCTGATCAAAAGTCCCCCCCCTCGTATTTTTTGAACGGTTATTGTGAATAGTGAAATTTGGAGCAAAGTAATAAACAGACGTAGGCTTCTCAACTAGTCATAACAGGTGACGTAATGACAGATGACGTTACAGCGCCATAATGGTGTGCAGGAGCTCCATCTTGTTGAAACCTTATTTCCAAGTTGCCGAACTCATCTGGATTATCCTACAGAACTTCAAGTACTAACGGTTCAATTGCATTTTGTAACATCGGCAGATACCTACACTTTACCGGTTAAGTTAGTATTAAGAAAAACAGGCCCAACTATTTAGTTTCCCAAAATACCTACCCAAACATTTATTTTTTTTGGAAAATTGAGTTTGTGTCACTCCAATACCTCACATTGTATGTGTTAACATTTCCGTTGAGAGAAAAAGTCCTTTCGTCTCTAAAATAAATTGTTTTTATGTAATCGAGCTGTTAATTAATTTTATTGGACATATTTTCAAAGAATTCTGGTCTTCGGTCGGGGTCATCATCTGCGAGTTGGTGCACAATGTTTAATTTGTATGGATAAAATTTGTTTTCAGCCAACACTCGGTGAACTGTCTTTTGACTGATTCCATAGATAGATGCAACTTGGGTTGTAGAAGAAGTAGGGTTCACTACCATTCGGAAATTGTCAATTTTTTTGTCATCACTAATTGTTGGTTGGCCTGATCGTTTGACATCTTGAACACTACCTGCTTGTTTAAACTTCCGAAGAAGCTTCCTCGAATAAGCTCTCGATGTAGGACGATCGGAAACCTCTCATTAAAAAGACGTTCCGCTGTATGGAAATTATTTCCACATTCACCACTATTATTAAGACAGCTGCTACTTTTTTGGCTACAGTACGTACCATTCTGTCGTTGTAAAAATTTAAACGTCTCGTTAAACAATAACTAAACTAAATATTAACTAAGAACAACTAACTAAAACAACTTGATTAAACTTGGATTGACTAAACGAAGCAGAAACAGAAACCAAATATTCAGGTATAAACGCATTTGCAAACTAAAAATAACTAGAGAATTGACTAAATTAGGCAGAAACAGAAACTAAATATTGAGCTATAAACGCATTTGCAAACTAAATACAACTAGAGAATTGGCAAACGTCAACTTTTTTGACAAATAACCAAAGGCGGAGTTTTTATTAATTAAATGCCAAACTAGAATTTTAGTATTTATTTAATTTATTCGTCAAAATCATCTTAAATCAAAACAAAATTAGTATGATTGAATAGGTATACTCCATTCCACGAATATACGACTGTTTTAAATTCGCTTTAAGGTGTCGACTTAAATGGTCCAATGTGCTGAGTTGTACAATGGTAAATTCTCCCCATTTTTAAAATACTGTTATGACAGATATACACCTTAGATTTAAATATGAAGTTATGATCTAAATATAGAATTGATAGTTTATAGAATAGTTGTAATTCAGATTTTGAAGTATACTCGTATAAATTATTCTCATTAGTATTGGTCTCATTAGCTTTAGTATTGTAAACAAGTTGGTTTTTGCATTAAGTGATTTAGACGAAGTGTAACAATACTTAAGTGAATAAATAGTTTAATTTATTTAGTCGAATATTCAATAAGTATTAAAAAAACAAAAAAAACTTACTCTTACTCTTATTCTCCTAATCACCATTACAAACAAATACACTACACTAAACTCTCTCTTAACGGACACGTCTCTTCACCGGACACCTCTATACGGACGGTTTTTAAAACTAAAATCAGTCGGCGATTTATGAAACTGTATGTAAAATTTCGTTACTTTTTAATATCTGTAATGACTCGGTACTTTACCTATCAATAGCCGCCATGTTATACCCGTTACTTTCGGAACTTTTAAGAGTATATCCACTCAAAGCAAACAAAAAAATAACAAAGTGGAATACTAGATTCTTTTTCTGGTTTCTGAACCATCGTTCTGCCAATTTCTTTTTATTTATATTAAAAATAATATATTTCTTTTTATTACCGTTGTAGTACCTAATAAAGTAATAAAATACCCGGCGCGCCTCTTTGGTGTTTACATTTCACCGAAATCCAACCCAAATGGCTGATGAACACATTTTAACTTCATAGAGGTCATTGTATTTATTTATAGGAGCGTTTACGTAATTTTTTTGTTATTTTCGGATTAATTTTCACAATAAATTTTGCGTCTATCTGAACATCTACTAACTGAAATAATTTTAGTTTATATGTCATAGTAACAGAAGATCCTTTTTTATGGAATAATAATTAGACCAATTTACTTTCATACTTCTACTTGTACAGTAAAATATTCGTTGTAGCAATAATTCCAAACAGTCGTATATTCGTGGAATAACCTATATATTAAAATAGTTGTAGTTTTCATTTAATTATTAAAAATATATTAACGATCGCCTCTGGTTAGTTGTCAAAAAATTGACGTTGACGTAAATACAATTAGAGAATTGAAAAACGTCAACTTTTTAACAAGTTGCGGAGGCGGAGGTTTTAATATTTGTTAATTAAATGCGAAACTACAATTTTACTATTTATTTAATTTATTTATCAAAATGAGCTTAAACTCAAACTTCAATAATATTAGTATGGTTGAATGTTTATTTTCAATAACTTTCAAACGAGGTATCACTTGCCATAAGGTCCTATTTAAAATTATTTGTCACAGTGGCGCTGTAGCGTCATCTGTCACTATTACTTCACCTTTTATGACTAGTTAAATTTCCCATAATTACCTCCCACCAAATTTCACTATTATAAGTATGACCGTTCAAAAATACGAGGGGAGGAACGAACTTTTGACTAGCACTGTATATACCAGAAAATCGGCCATATTATTAAAACATGTTCTTTACAAATTTTTCAAACGATAGTGTCTTATGAATTTATGATTTACTTTTTCATAATTTGTTAAACATATTAATGTAAGAAATGAAACCCAGGTAAAAAAACTCTCGGTGGCAGATCATTTTGGTTGGCGACCCGTGCACCCGTGATCGTTTATCATTAATTCCCTATTACTACCACCGAACCAAGTACAACGCTGGACAGAAAAAACTAATAAAAGAGAAACTGTCAACGGTTCTGTTTACGTCTTTGTAAATTAAAATAATTACTTACGCGACCCGGAGTGGAAACGTTTAAGTAAATTCATGGTGTACTAGAAAGACACAAAAAGCCGCAATTATCAGCAGCACAACCATATTAGAACGGATTAATGGATTCTCTTCTAACTGTTGTCTGCTACGTTTTGTAGACTATATGTTTCAAGTTTTACAGTTGATCGCAGAAATAATGTTTACATAATGGAGGAAAATACAATGTAATAGGAAGACACAAACAAATAAAATGTATTAATTATTAACTTATATTGTTTAGAAATCGATCAAAAGGGTTTGGAAAAGATATTATTTGTGATCTTTATGTTTTCATCTTTTATGAAAAATTTCAATATTGTATAAATATTTTATGGCAAAATTATCGAGAATAACCTATACAGTATCAAATATAAACTATGTTTTTAAAGAATAACTTCTAAGGATCATTTTATGAAACGAATAGTCAAAAAGCTTAAGTATAAGAAGATATATGAATTTTTAAAAATGGTGATTTCTGGTTATTCTTCAACCTTAATTGTCATTTTTGGCTAATCATTTTTGAAAACACATGTCAAATAAAAAGGGATTATTTATACTCAATAAATAAACTGTATATAACATGAGACATTAAATTCAAGTAATTTTTACTAGCACTTTTAATACTTGATATTTTAATGTATCTTTCTAATATCAGATTAAAATTAATTCTTAGTTTTTACTAGTTATAAAAAATATATTTGTCTTTTTTGACAAAAAATTTTTTTAATAAAAAATCAGCAAAAACTTGAAATCTATAGTTCATCTCTAAATATCTACAAAACGACACATGCTACGTATGCACAACCTCATACCAAAATAAAGGGTGTAATATTTCTACCAAATACCATACTAATATACAAGATGTTCCATTAAAAAAAAAAACAGAAAAATTACGTAATTTAAAATAAGCCAGGTTTACACGTATCCAGTAATTGGCACCAGTCTCACTAGCATGTCAATTGACAAATTCAAAAAATCCTTTTTCCCTCCTCGTAGATTCGCCACTGACTACCCAACGCTTAGCTACTCTTCATACAATGTGTATTATCTTATCAAAAAAACCAAGCATTTTCAAGAAAATAATAATAATTGATACGTTTTTGTTATTTATTGTACACAATTGAGTATATGCATTGGCTTTTTTTAAAGGATTATGAATGCTTTGTAATAATTCTTCCTTAGTATTAAAATCAGTTTTATAAATATTGTTTTTTTTAAATCGCCAAATAAAAAAAAATCAAGAGGATTTAGTTTTAGTGAAAAAGGACCGACCATACGCTCTAATCCACCGATTATAAAAATTTTCAATTAAATCTTGTTGAAATAAAAATATATTTCTCTCGGCCAAATATTTCTTGCCTCCAGATCACCTGAACTAAGTGAGGATTTGAGTTACACCAGTACAGTTCATTGTGCCAGTTAAATATTCCTGCACTGGATATGCGAGCTTTGTCGCTAAATATTACCTTTACTATTACCTATTATCTTTTAATACAATTTTCTCTACGAAATGAACATTTTTACAAGATGTAAGAATATGTGATTTTAAATAAAAAAAAGAAAGCAATTTACGGAAATCTAAACATCAAAATAAAACTATTTTAAATAAAAATTGTGGTTTATTCTCAATAAAAAATAATAAATTGTATTGTCACAAAAACTAGCTTCAGAACAATATTAAAAAAAAAGGAAGACAATAATATTATATCGGATAAAAAAATTATAAATGGGAAGGAAAAAGTAATAAAATACAGTGTGTTTTATTTTGTGACAATTTTATTTATAATATGGAATCAATATTTCAGTATCATACAAAATCATAAAAAAAATAATAATTCACTTTGAACCAAGAATAGGCAATAGGTGTTTACTTTAAATTTAGCTAGGTACTGAATTTATTTTTGCTAAATAAAACAGGCCAGAGATTAGTGTCATTTTATTAAAATGTGTTACCATTGTTGCAAGTGTTTTATTTTAAGTGCCTATAACATGACGTAACTATAAACATAGTATATGCATAATAGGTTAAAAAATTGAAAATAGATATATAACATGTCATATCACGTGAAAGATAATTAAAAATGTAAACGAAAAATATCAAAATATATAGGATGTCCCATATAAAAAAAAAAACATAAAGTGGTATTATATTTCCTTAGTGAAACCACCTAAAAAAATTTCTCGTACGCCACTGATCTCGTCCATAATATATGTATCAAAAATTTCAATAAAATTTTTTTAAAATTTATCTTAATAAAGATGATATTTAACTCTGTCGCTTTCGTCATTTTTCAATAATCGTCCTGTAGCGCTAATGTTAATGTGGTGAACTATTAATGATTTGATTGAACAATCGTTACTTTAGCGGAAAAAAGTCATGATATCTTGATTACTTTTTTCTATCCTCTCTAGTTTTCGGTATTACCTGCAAAACATACCAATTTGGGACACCCTGTATAAGTCAAGAATCGGGTACAATATCAAATGCCTTTTTGTAATCAAAAAAATCAGTAAAAATATTACGCTGTTTTGTAAACACTTATTTGAAGAAAACCTATCGATACTTCGTTGTTCTTTGGAATGATTCCTTTCGTAGCATATTTTACAAGAAATATTTTCATTATATATCATCATCATTATCAATATTTCGGTGCTATGATGTAATGATGATTACTTCATAATGAATAAAAAAGATAAGTGTATTACCAAATTTTATTCCTGAACAAACATCAAAGCTTAAGATATGTTTTAAAATATTTATGATTGTTGATCTCTTACATTAATAATTGATGGACTTAGTATATTAATGACACCTCTCATTGACCTTAATTAATGGTTGGTTGTAAAATCCAATTCCTAGATGTACAAAAAAAATTAGCATGTATGAAAAGATTCGGTCACACTCCAAGCACTTTGCAGTATTAAATCTATTTTGGTACGCCTTATTTTAGTCTAATGTTGCCAAAATATCTACTGAAATAGTCCGGCACCTTTCTGTATGCATCGAAGGAAGGGCAGTTGAAAACTACTCTATCTTAAGTAAAATGTTTCGCTGAATACGAATATGTAGGTCCTCCAGCTCAGAAAGTGGTACCAATTTTTATAAACAATTTTTTTATACATAAATTTTTAAATTTGAATATTTTAATTTACAACTACGGTTAAAAATTCATTAAAATTCATATGTTATATAAGAAGTTTATACCTAGTTTAAAAATTATTAAAAATTTCAAGTCGAGTTATCGAAGCTTTAAACCTATTTGATTATTTACTATTTAAAAAAAAATGGAAGAAAATTTCTTTTTCATTGAGTTATTAAGCAATCAACAAATAACTTTTCGCCCTTGCAGAACCAGAAGCACACTGAGGGCCAGTACGTTGTCGAGATTATGCCTGCATCGAGCGTTTATTGAAATTTTAAAATTGCTACTATTTAGCACGTTTAATGTTAACACGTATTTTCCCGCTGTGTGCTTGTGATTCTGCAAAGGGGAAAAGTAATTTGTTTATGGCTCGTTAACTCAATAAAAAAAATAACTCAAAATAGCAAAATAATGTGCACCTTTTAAAGAAATATACAACATGTATAATGTTATGAGAACTAAAAGTAAGACTAAATCTTCGATTTACGATTTTTAATAACTTTTAAACTATAAACTTTGTACATACAAAATATATAGCAATTTTAACGTATTTTTAGCCGCATTTTACGATGGGACTAGTTGTAAATAAAAATATTCAAATTTAAAAATTTATTTATAAAAAAACTGTTTATAAAAATTGGTATCACTTTTTTAAATGGGGGACCTACATATTCAACTTCGCATTCAGCGTTTAAAGCAACGTTGAAAAAACTGGTGTTTTTTGAAGTGACCATGATCGGTACGATGTTTTTCACGGGCCCGAAATCCTATTTAGCGTGAATCGAAAAATCGAGACGTGTATAGTAACCTTGTGGTATACCGTAATATACGTAATATTCATGCATACACCTAATATAATTTCATCATAATACAATTTTTTTATAAGAAATCGAGAACGACTGGATCGATTTGGCTAATTTTTATTGTAAATTATTTGTAAGAAATAAAATAAAATATATTAAATATAATTAAGTAATATTTAATAAAATTCAATAAAATTATGAAAAATTATAATAAATTGTAACATATTACAAAAAAACTTAAAAAAAATTATAAAAAACCTAATATAACTTCATAATACCTAATATATTTTTTTATAACAACTCGAGAACGACTAGATCGAGTTGGCTAATGTTTATTTTAAAATATTTGTAAGAAATAAAATAAAATATTATGAATAAAATTTAGTAATATTTAATAAAATTCAATAAATTAAATAAAATTATAAAAAATTGAAATTATAGAAAATTATAAAAAATCATAAAAAATTCAAAATTGGGATTAATTTAAAAAACACTTAAATAAAATTAAATAAAATAAATACATAAAAAATTAAATGAAATACAATTAAATTAAATCAAATTCATTAAAATAAACGGTTTATTTTAGAAATTTTATAGTCGTTTATAGATAAGTATTTATAAAAATGGAAAGTTTTTAATGAAAATTAATTAATATACCCTCCCATAATTCATGATTATTTTTAGAATATAACGATAATCAACAACATAATGGTCTTAATTAATGAAAATGTATGATGAATACATTCTATAGGAATTATATTTAACAAACTTTGAAAATAACTAAAATCATTAAATAAAATTTTTATAGAAAAAAATTAGGATTTTTTAAATTTTAACGAACTTAAATGTGTAGTGTTACTATAAAAAATATTAACAATTCAGTAATTAGCAGAAATTAAATTTAATTCACCTACATATACTTCATCTAATTTACATACCGATGCACGTCATTATCTACATCAGAGATCGAAGTTGACATAGTTGCCAAAGTATAACAAAATGCTGACTCCATTTTAAATCAAATAGATCACATAATTATTGCAAAAGTATTACCATCTCTTTACAACGACTATTTAAATTCTTACGTGACATTTTTAAAATGAAACACACTAATTTTGTTCTAAAAAGAACAGATTTTATTAAATAGGTACAAATATAAAACAAGAGGTATTCACTTTAAAATTCAAAATAATAATGTACAAAAAGTGTCAACACCGCAACTGTCAAATAAGTGTTATAATACCAATTTATGCCAAAATTTTACCTTTGTTCGATTACAGTTACCGTGCGTTCCGAACAAATGTTCTTCATAAAAACGCTTTATAATGCATTTATACAAATTAAATGAAACATATTATTGTGTATTTCTTCAAGTTAACATTAATAGAAATCTTTAAATATTATTTCTACGCGTATATAATAAAATATGTCTAGTGGCTGTAATGCCAGTGTACTCGGTAAAGTGATTCTAAAAAAGAATCCACCTACCGCCTAAATATTTCGTGTTGGTATCATGTGACGTCACGGGCTATGACGCCGATGACGTGAATTGGTATGTAAATTAGATGAAGTGTATATACCTCCAAAATACAGATTGTCATTATGGTCGCCAACATCCGAAACGGATCGGCACTACAAGAAGAAGAAGAACCTACATATAGTACTCGTAGTAACACGTTATAAGAAGTATTCACTTCTGTCGGCACTCCCAAGTGCCACGGTCGTTTTTTTAGTAGTTCAAGTATTAATAGCCCTTATAATAAAAAAACTTGATGTACTTAACTTGATTAAACGTATTTAAATATAATAATGAAAAGTTTATAATGATACGTCACATGGACTCAAATTCTAAAGAACCTTTTTCAAAATTTTCTGGAGATGCTTATGATCTGTTTTTTAATTTTCATTCTATTTTAATCATGATTTAACAATAGTTTTGGTTCAATTTGTAGAATTTCAACATATAAAAAGTAATCTAATTTATACGTTATAAATGGTGAATTCACGTAATTCGAAGAACTAAAGAAAAATATTTTATAACATTTTTTTATTGAAAATATAGCAAGCAGTAGTACACATTCCAAATTTACTGATTTTGAAAAACTTACCACCAACACTTTATATGTATTATTACCTGAAACAAAAAAAAATGGATTAATATAATAATCACACCTATGGATAATACAAAAAACTAAATTCTGACCTTTCTTTTCTGACTAAAAAAATATAATTTGTTCATCAACTTTGAAATACAGATTGATTTTATTTTACAAAATAAGTTAAAGCAAGTTTACACGAAATAAGTTGTTATTTTCCGTAAAATAAAATATAATACATCATTTTTTGTAATAGTAATTTATTGATAAATGTTTTTTATTTAGTAAAACATTAACAAAATGAATTTAAAAAAACAAGTTTCTCTTTTTTTTAATTATTTAAACAAAATATATGGATTATTTATTATTAACTTTATTAAAAATTTGCATATTTACAATGTACTCTACAAGTACATACAAATTAAAAAAAGAATGGTCAAAATCCATCAACAAGTTCCCAAGCAGCATGTGTTTGAAAAATCAATTTCATTTTTTGAGTTCAAGGATTTTATAATTCCCGCTATACCGGCCCGAGTCGATTTCGTTGACCACTCTGTTGAAGTTCTAAGTTTACTCAAAGTTTTACACATAAAGTATGTACCTTGAACTTTAAAATGGCGCTAGTTAGGTCGCTTACTTATACAAATTATTTATAAGCCAAAAATGACTCTCTTTTAATAAAATGTTTTTGCAATGGTAAGAATAATTAGTTTTGATTTTTTTAATATATTGAAAATATAAGTCTTCTTTTTTTATGTGGTTCCCGCAGAATCCCTGTATCATTATTATTTTCTTAGCAATAACGAATACCATTGCAAAAAAAGCTTTGTGTGATAAGCAAATTGAATGAAATTTAAACTAATCGATAAATCGTCTTGAAATTTTTTTTGAGCATTATAAGAACTACTTGACGAAGTACTACTTGAAGTTTTCATGCAATATCAAAGTTCATTTTTGCAAAATTTATAGAACATTTTTTGATTTTCGAAATTTTAGCTTTATTTTACAATTTTCAAAGAAACAAATGTACTGACCAAAATTCAAAAACTGTCATGTCTCTCTCGCTCTCTCTCTCTCCTCTCTCTCTCACCTCTCTCTCTCTCTCTCTCTCTCTCTATATATATATATATATATATATATATATATATATATATATATATATATATATATAATGAGTAAGTTCCAAAAAATCTAAATCTTTTGGTCACGAGTCAAAGCAGAAAGAAGACGTTTCAAAGAATACAATAGTGGACGCAAGAATATAAAACAAACACACCATTCTCTTGGTAACCTTGGTCAAAATATTAAAGTTGAAATAGTAGCTTAAATGTTCATATGTAGTAGCATTCATGTATAACCATGAGAAAAAGTTTACTTTAAAAGAGCAAGAAATGAATAAAAACTACTGTGAAGCACTATAAAAACCCGTCACATTGCACGTAAAAAAACTTTTTGACAAAACACACAGGCACAGAGCTGTTGTTATACCTATGTTCTTCTTCTTCTTCTTCTTCTGGTTCCTATCCGTTTCGGATGTTGGAAATCATATTGGCAATCATAACCTCGCTCGCTGCGGCTCGAAACTGCTCCGTTGAGGTTTTCTTAAACCATGTTCTTAAACTCCGCAGCCATGATATTCTCCTTCTACCGGGTCCGCGCTTACCTTTGACTTTACCTTGCAATATAGACTGTAGCAGGGAGTAACGGTGCTGATTTCTCATAACGTGTCCCAGATATTGCAATTTTATGCGTTTGATCGTAAACACAATCTCTGGTTCCTTCTTATTTTTTCCTAGAACTTCCTTGTTCGTGATCCTTGCTGTCCATGATATTCTCAGCATTCTTCTATAAAGCCACATCTCAAATGCTTCAAGTTTTTTAATAGTGGTGTCTGTAAGCGTCCATGCCTCCGCCCCGTACAACAACACAGAGAAAACATAACATCTCAAATGTCTCATTTTTGTATCAAGGGATATGTTGTGACTTTTGAAGGTGGCGCTCATTTTGTTAAAGACCGTCTTGGCTTTCCAATGCGGCACTTTATTTCCTGTACATTGCTCCACTGTTCGTTTATAATAGTTCCCAGGTAGCAATACTGTTTTACTCTCTCTATCTGCATCCCATTAATGTATAGATGAGCCCCGTTTATATTCTCCTTCCTGATAATCATTTGTTTCGTTTTGTGGGTATTAATGTTTAGTCCGTACTGTTGACTGTACTCGTTTATTCTGTCCATTAGCATCTGAAGTCCCTCTAAACTATCTGCTATCACCATGGTGTCGTCGGCATATCTAACATTGTTTACTCTTTCACCACTTAGAAGGATGCCTTCGTTTATTCCGTAAAAAGCCTCGTTAAA
This sequence comes from Diabrotica balteata, assembly GCA_918026665.1. Classification (NCBI taxonomy): domain Eukaryota; kingdom Metazoa; phylum Arthropoda; class Insecta; order Coleoptera; family Chrysomelidae; genus Diabrotica; species Diabrotica balteata. The sequence continues at coordinate 49,765,656 of OU898281.1, forward strand.
AATTTTCTTTGAGTACATATTAAATATCAACGGCGATAGGATACATCTCTGTCTAACTCCACGTAGTATTTTTATGTGATCTGTTGCTTCTCCGGTAATTTTCATGTATGCGGTCTGATTCCAGTAGAGTTCTTCTGAGGTCTTTGTCATCAAGGTCTGCCTCTTTTAAAATGTTTATCATCTTTTGATGTTAACTCTGTCAAATGCGTTTTTCATAGTCGATCAAGCACGCGTATACGTGGCAGTTAACGTCCCTGCTTCTTTGAATCAGTACCTGTACTCCGAAAAGTGCCTCTCTGGTACCCACTGCGTTAATGAAGCCGAACTGTCTGTCCGATATTTGTACCTCGAACTTCTTATAAAATCTTCCATGGATTACTCTAAGAAACAGTTTCAACATGTGGCTCATCAGGCTGATTGTTCGATATTCTTCGCACTTTTTAGCCCCTGTTTTTTATGTATCGCTATGAATTCTGATTTAAGAATGCTTCTTCTACCTCGGATTTAGGTATGTCCTTGCCCGTCATCCTTTCTGAAAATGGATGCCTATAATCCTTTCTTTGATCTTGAAAAAGTGTCTCCAAATATATTCTCCATTTATCTTTCATCTCTTGGGTGTCAATGATTAATTTTCCATTGGTGTCTATGAGTTTCATTTGTGTTCGCTTTTTAAAAGTACCCGTTATTTCTTTTACCTCTTTGTGTTCATTAAAATTGTCATGCTTGGCTTGGCTTGGCTTGTAGTCTTTCTATTTCTTTACATTTCTCTACAGCTTCTTTTTCTTTAGCTTCTCTTATTTTTCTTCTGATGTAAGCCTGCATTTTTTTATACTCATCTTTATTTCCTTTTTATCTTTATCTTTATCTTTATTTTCCACCTAAGTTAACATTTAAAAAATATTTTATACTTGACTTCAGGGCGAATCTCAAATTAAAGAATTCTAACCGGAAAACGAATGTCAAGTTACCGGTATTTACGTTGAAGTAGTTGTGTGTCTTTCATGGTTGTGCGTTGAGACAACTGAGACAACGTTGTGCGTTGAGACATTCGTTTTCCGGTTAGAATTCTTTAATTTGAGATGCGCCCTAAAGTAAAGTATAAAATATTTTTTAAATGTTAACTATGTTATAACAACAGCTCTGTGCCTGTGTGTTTTGTCAAGTGCTTCGCAGTAGTGTTTATTCATTTCTTTCACTTTTAAAGTAAACTTTTTCTCATGGTTATACATGAATGCTACTACATATGAACATTTAAGCTACTATTTCAACTTTAATATTTTGACCAAGGTTACCAAGAGAATGGTGTGTTTGTTTTACACCTTATCATTCTTCACTCACCATTCGTAAGTTATTTTTCCATGTTTTATTTTCTTGCCTACCACTATTGTATTCTTTTAGATTGAATTGATGAAGCTTGTAAAGACAATAAGCTAAACGTCTTCAAATATAGGAATGGAACTGTGTTTTCTTTTTATTATTTCTCCTTTGACCGATATCCTCGTGACCAAAAGATTTAGTTTCTTGGAACTTATTGAATAATTGTTTGATGGTCGTACTCCTTTATATATATATATATATATATATATATATATATATATATATATATATTATATATATAATTACCCTTTTTTTACCTTATCGATTTAAACGAAAAAATTGCTATTTTTGACCCTTATTTGTTAATAAATATTATATGCCTCCAAACTGTGACGAGCATTTTTGTATTTACAATGTATTAGGATAATATGTATATATAAAAACCCATTTGCAACTTGTCTGGGTCAGTGTCCCGATAAAAAACTTATTTCCCTGGACCTTTAGCCATATTATTATGATTCAGACATTCAGATGACAACAATTTAAGTAGTTATTCTATAGCAGTTTTACAGCTTATTATTATTGGTTTCCAAGTATAAGTTATTATTTAATTTAAATTAAAATAAGTCGTATTTTTCTGGTTAACATTTTATTGCCTGGAATTATTTATTAGTGAAGATTAAAGCATTAGTTTTGTTGTTCAGTGCTGTGTTATAAAACATGATACGTTTAGTTAATTTCAAAACTGTATTTTGAAAACATCTTGCGATCTGGACGTTATATCGTGAAATAAAGAATTTGTATTACAATTTGTAGGTTATTCCCACAATGATATTTAAAAAACTGGGATGCCACAAAGAAATAGTTTCAGAAGAATTTTAAAATGCTCTGCTCTTAACTAGGCAGATAACTATGCGCATTACATATTAATTACTCAATTTGTTTTGATTATTGCTATTCAGCTATGAGGAAGTGATATAAAATGCAAAAACAGTTTCTATAAAAAATATTTTAATGTTCGGTACATGATTATAAATTAATTCAAAGATTGTTTATGTTGGAACATATTTTTTATAATGAACATATCCATTTACATAGAAAATATATCAATAATAGATGTAATTAAGGTATTAAATTTAATCAAATTTATTTTATTTTTACGCACAACAGGCCGTTAAGGCCTAGGGCATTTTTTTTACAATAATATTAACTAATTACAATTATTTTAAACACAACTTTAACTTATATATATATATATATATATATATATAATATATATATATATATATATATATATAATATTCTTAATTACTCTGAAGGACCTGGTGTACAGTATTTCTCCAATCGCTTCTATTTTGTGCTTTTATTTTCCAGTCCCTCACCTTCATGTGTTTAAGGTCTTCTTCCGCTTTACTAATCCACCTCGATCTGGGTCTACCTATTCTTTTATGGTCGATTAATTTTCTGGTTATTACTACTTTAGGCATTCTGTTTGCTGCCATTCTTTCCACATGTCCCAACCATCTGATTCTTTGTGCCTTGACGAACTTGGTAATGGTAGGTTCTTTGTATAAAGCCCTTAATTCATTGTTGGTTCTTCTCTCTCAACCATCTTCTGTCTTCCATCCTCCGAATATGCGTCACAATATTTTCCTTTCCCATCTTTCCAGAGCATCCTCTTCCTTCTTATTTAATGTCCATGTCTCACCGGCATGTGTTACTGTGGGTCGAATTACTGTTTTATATATTCTGAGTTTACCTTGTCTAAAAACGTATTTTGAGTTCAGTAGGACTCTTAAACTACCTAATTTTTTATTCCGTTTTGCTATTCTGGCCTCGAGCTCCCATTTCTCTTTTCCATTTTCATCGAAAACTACACCCAGGTATTCAAATTTGTCCACCCTTGTAAAACTATAGCTTTTACCACTTACTGACCTCAGAATAAAGTCTTCTTTTTTCCCCTCTATCCCTCCCATGATCATATATTTGGTTTTGTCTTCATTTAGTTCCAATCCGAATTTCTGTGCTTCTTCGAAGATTTTTCTTCACAACTCTTCTTAATTATTTCACGGTTTTTACTAAGATCTTTAGATCGTCAGCAAATGACAAGCACTGGTGTATATATAGTATAGTAGTAGTATAGTATGTAGTGGATAAAGGATCTCCCTGTCTCAAGCCTTTTGCAACCGTAAATTGATCTGATATGTGACCCTGCCAAGCAATTTCACACGTAGAGTTAAGTGTCATTTTAACTTGCCGGATCAGTTTCTTTGGTATACCCAAATGTTCCATTGCTGGATACATTTTGACTCTATCGACTCTATCATATGCTTGTCTAAAATCCACAAACAAAACATGCAGGGGAACTTTACCTTCATAATAAGTCGTTTGTATCTCCTTTAATGAGAAGATTTGGTCTACAGTAGATCTGTCCTTTCCAAAGCCGGCCTGATATTCATGCAGGATTCTTTCCGTGTAGCAGTTTAGTTTATTTCTCAATATTTTTGTCAAGATTTGATATACCGTGTCTAATAAGGCTATACCTCTATAGTTGTCACACTTCAGTTTGTATCCTTTTTTATGCAGAGGTCATATGCGGGCCTCATACCACTCCAATGGCATTACTTCCTTTTCCCATACTTGCACTAGCAGCTGATATATTTTTCTTTGTAGTTGTTCTCCACCAAACTTGATCATTTCTATGCATATGTCATTTTTACCAGGACTTCTGTTATTTTTCATTTCTTGTATTGCTGTCACCACCTCCTCCTCTGTAGGCTGCCTTTCAACTATCGCATCTTCTCCAACTGTCCAGTTGTCTACTGCTTCGTGGTCCTCCTCACCATTTAATAATTCTTCAAAATGTTTTTTCCATTCCGTCATTATTTCTGCCGGATCGCTAATTAAATTTCCGTCTTTACCTTTCATATAACTACAGTGGCTTTGGTAACCTTTTCCCATCTTTTTAACTTCTTGATAGAACGACCTCACCTCTTTGTTTTTTAACTTTTCTTCTATCTCTTTTAATTTCAACTCATTGAGCTTTCCATCGTCCTCAAAAAATTCTATATTCTTGTTTTTTACATTCTCTATTATCTGTTGCTTGCTATTTTGACGACACGAGTCTCCTTAATTCTGCTTATGAGGTCATTCCATTCTTTTTTTCTATTTTGTGTCCATTTTATTGTACTACGGATTTAATTAAATACATTTAAATACGTGCATTCTAAATGCAATAACGAATTAATTAAGTATATAAAAGTGTGTGAGCACCGCCGTATTAATATATGTGCATGCTGTGGGACAAATAACAAATTCTTGGGCCAGAGTTCTCCTTAGATTTAATACATTTAGTACATGAAAAATAAATTTGTAATCACTCAACTGACGTTCTGCAATGTTATTCATATTTGTAAACATCACACTGATTAGCTCCAATCAGTATTTGACTGCAATTTTAAGTATTGCGACTTAAAAATGGTGTTTGCAATCATTTTAAATTCATATGCGAGTGCAAACAGTGTAGGAAACACATGTTTTGCTTATCCAACTGTGAAGGAATGGTGTCGAAAATTGGAAAAAGTGGAAGAGAGGAGACAACAGACAGGAATCTGGCATATATAAAAGGCTCGATTAGAGAAAATCTTCGAATTTCAATCAAAACCATTTCAGAAAATTTTATTGTGAATACAGGATCTGTCCTATTGATCTGTGATAGTATCGTACACAAATTGGATTACAGCAAAGTTTATCCGCAATGAGTTTCTTGCTTTTTGTCAGAGGATAAAAAAAGCTTGCGATTTGTAATGATGAATCTATAAACAAGCTCCATCAATCAACAAGACGAAAACGTCGAAGCAAGCTCTCAAGTACTAACATTCTTCTTACGACAATTCTGGTCTCATATTGCCCAAGTAGCGACAGAAAACCTACAACGAAAGAAATGGAGGATATTGAGACATCCGCCCTATAGCCCTGATTCATCGCCTTTCACTTTTCACATCTTTCGGTCACTGAAGAAGGCAGCGGCGGCTCGTGGCCTAAAAAAGTGGTGAAGATGAGGAAAGCTTGCAGGAGCCAAAAGGAGTTTTGGTACCTACGTCGCGCCCAAATCTCATTAAAAATTCATTAAAAAAATGTATAGTTATATAAAAACTAAACTAATAAAACTATACTATATAAAAAATGTCTATATAATATAAAAATTTCAAAATATTGTCGCTGCGAATACTAAATAGGTACCCATACAACTAGTGGCCAGTGGGTGAAGACGAATAATATATTTTTTAACGGAGCTGCACTAGCTATTTTTCTTAACTATCACTAGCGACAGGCTGACGTCACGTTGCCATGGCAACCGTGAACGCTTGTGCAGATGAATTTCGAATTTCAAAAATGATATTCACATATTCCTGAATCATACACAGCAAGTGACACAGGTCAGGACTTGACCATCAAGTACCTACCGCACCGCTAATAAAGCTAGCTGTCTTTTTTTAATTTTTAGATTAATTAAAAGAGAATAAATAATTGATTTCAGAATTTAGATATAATAATGTTGCTTTTATTTTTTATTTATTTGTCTCAATTTTTTAATTATATTTTTTTGGTGAACCTCACCTACTCCACATGGCCGGTCGCCGCTGGAAGAAGGCGTTAAAAATATAATCGTTTTCAGATGGACAAATAAATACAACATCCCGTAAAAGAATTCTGCGAGAAACAGGAAGCACAAGAATTCTTTAAGCAGAGTATACATGGCTTCATGAAACAATGGGGTATGTGTCTTAATTGTAGTGGTAATTATTTCTAGATATATTTTTATAAATTCTTTCTGGGCCAAAGGTGAGTTTCAATTGAACCATCCTCGTATATTATTTACGGTATATAAGAATTGTTTAAATTACAATATACTTTACAATCCAGAAGACATAAAAGATAATAAAAAGAGTTTCACGGCCTCTTTTGTCTAAAATGTAAATACCGCCTTGGTTAGTAATTTCCTCACATACGCGACAAAAGTTAATATCCTATTCATTTACTTATTTTAATTCTACTTGTTTGACAACGCGTTTAATCAACTTTAACATTACTATTGTTACTTGTTACTATATGAGAACACCACATAGAAGAACATCATTGTATTCTGATTCATTTGAACTTTTTTTTAACGATTATCAATCCACCATTTTCTCTTAATTTCCAGTGAGTGTCAAGAGTGACATATAATCGGGAATCGGGAAAACCATATTTTATTATAAATCTCGAGAAGTTTGCGAGACAAGGAGGGTCAGTTTTTTTTAAAATATGTAGGGGAGGTTATCGGACCAGAAGTACAGGAATTTAGTGCAGATTTAGTTAAGAAAATGCTATAGGAGAGGTCAGAAAATTAGTATCTATATAACTGAGGATGTCCAAGGAAAAGATGATACGAGAGAGTTGGTCCACCTATGGAATTTGCAGCTTACGGTGATTACCATAAACAAATAATAATCTACATACTTTGATAAGCTCCTAACATTAATTAATATGAAAGTATTATTTATTAAAAACATTACCCTTGTTTTATGGTTTTCAATTATAATTGAAAAAATTCACCAAATCGTGGTTTTGCAATAACTAACATGAGTAGATACAAAAGATACTAGAAAAAATAAAATATCCAAAGCAAATCGAAGGGCATTAAAACGCATTGTAGTAAAAAATCGCCGTGCAATTTATTCAGAGTTAAGTGTTTTGCACGTTTCCTTTTCTGTGTATAGGGCGTATAATTCCAGTATTCCAATCTTCTAGTAACACGCGTTCTTCCCATACCTGTATGAATAGTTTGTGAAAGAAGGTTATTTTTGTTTGACCGCCACATTTAAATATTTCTACAGGTAGGTTATCTGCTCTGGGTGGCTTGTTTCTGGCTAGAGATTGAATTGCTTTATTCGTTTCTTTCAAAGTTGGTAGCTCAGTTTCCTCCTGTTCTAGTTGTATATCATATCTAGCTTAAGCTCTACTTTCTCCATTAAGTAGCGTACTAAAGTATTCCTGCCACCTTTTCAGTACTTCTACTTTGTCGTTCAAAAGAATTTACCTTATAAGCATTGACTTGGTTCGCTTGTGGCTTGAAAACTGTTCTTTTTGTGTTAACTTGTTTGCAAAATTTTCTGTGTTCGTGTTCTCTATTTAATTTTTCTATTTCTTCGAACTCTTTATTGATTTGTTGCCGCTTTTTTGTTTGTTCTTTTGTTTTTTCTCTTTTCTCTTTACTCGATATTCTTAAACATTGCTCCTAGTTCTTCTCTTTATAATTTTCAGATACGCGTCATTCTTCTCTTTGTTTACTCGTCTTTAATTCCTCATTTTACCACTTTACAGGGTCATTTTTATAAACTCCCAATTTATGTTAAATTCACTACTGAAACAATCCCACTGAAGTGAAGTGGGATCTACTTCACTTCAGTGGGATATTGTGATATTTTACGAGTTAACCACATTTGAAAGTTTCTTACGACCGAAGTCAGTATATTTTATTTTATCAACGTTATATTCAATTATTGTTGGCTTAGTCTTATTGTTCCTGCCGTACAAAGTAAGTTATATAGTTGAAAAAATTGGTACGAATTGTTTTTGACAAATTTCATTTTGTTTCAGGCTAAGGATAAGCTACTTTTAACACTACACCAACAAAAAAAAAGAAAAATAGATCAAAATGGTCAAAAGTTCATAAAAATTGGACACATTCATGATGGGAAGCAATACAATGGAGTAATGAGTCCAAATTTGAAGTGTTTATTGGGGTAGAATGGCATTTTCACAGGAAAAATAATCCTTTTCATCCTAACTGTCAAATTTCCTGCACCTATCATGATCGGTGACATTATGTCGTCTAAGAAGGGAAAGTTGCATTTTATCGGCGGGATTGTAAATACGGGCAAATATTTAAAGATTTTAGAAGAATAAAAAAAAAATGCATTGAGAAGACATCCTACCAGGTCCGTCCACGAATTTAAGTAAAAATTTCACTTACACCAGACTTTTGACAGAACTTGTTAAAAAATACGCCTCGAAAATTTTTGGATGTAATTAACAATAAGAGAGATGTCACTCAGTTGTAAACTTTCTCACTTTTTATGTTAATATTACATATTTTATGAGTTTTTTTAAATTTATTGTTATTTTGTTCAAATAATCATTTTCATTGGTTTTAAAAATATTTTCTATAATTATGGAAATACCAAAAAAGTTGTTTGACGAATTAAAATTTTAAGTTTACCCTCGACTTTTTCTTTTGTTCTCTAGAATTTAATTTTCTTTTTAATCTAACGTTAGGCCATATGACATGGGAAGGTTCTCGTATACAGGGTTAGGTTCGGATTCGTTGCAGAACTTTTCTTCAAAGTTTTCTGCCTTGGAAATCGGTTTATTATCATTGATAACCTCTTATTTAAACAATATATTGAAACTTTTGAGGTTGCTTTTTTGACCTGAATTTGTCAAATCTTTTGAGACTTGTACATGTATTTAGTTTTTATCAAAACAAGTTCGTCATTTTGATCCATTACTTTTTGTCGTTATAATATTTTATCAAGTGTCTATGAATAGATGAATGAGATGAATAATAACTTTATATATTTTTTTATTTAATAATTCCCAACACTCTCTATTATTCCGAGAATACGATAATACTGAGCAAAATTGACGTCAAATTCATAACGTTCAACCGAATTTAGTTGAAATGATTAACACCAAATTTTGGCATTGCTATCCACCTTCAAAAAAGTTACTACAAAACATAAGAGGGAGCAGGGTTGAAAAAGGTCTGTAAAGTGTAAAATGCTGACATTTTACACTTGTTTTCTTCACAAACAAAAATGTCTGCTCGAAGTAAATTATTAAGTTCCTTAAAACATAGCCAAATACGTATTCTGTCCGACATAAAGCAGGATACGAAAAGTAATTTCGCGATTTAAAACCTAAGGACGGTTATTACATTTCCAAACATTCTTCCTTTGAAGCTGCCAGAACGAGTTTAAGATAAAAAAGTGAAAAAAGAAAAAGTGCCGTCCTGAGTTCGCTCTGTGTTCATAATAGTAGTGTCAGAGTGAGCGGGTGGCATCTGATTCTGACAACGATCTCGTTTCTGGGTCAATCGAGCTGGGGCGAGAGACAAGGGTAACAGGAGGGTGTGTTCTCCTCGGTCGCGCTTCAGTTCATAAAGTTTGTATCGACAGGGTTAAGACAGCTCATATAGAGTTCTAGCTGCAGTAGAACTAAATATTTAATCACCAATGAATGTACACACGATACCAAAAACTTAAGAAAAATAGATACGTGTAATTCTTAAGGTACTGATTCATTACCGAATGTTGACGACCATCAAGGATATTTATAACCTCTGTTGGAAAACATGTTCTCAGGTTGCTCAGTTAGAAGATTCTTCATAGTCATATGACATATATACGGATATCCATCCATATTTGCTACTACCTTCTGTAACTATGTGTGTTAGGTTTTGGAAACTTTTAACTCACAGAGAAGTAGAATTTTTTAATTAGTTTTATAAATTTTCTTTTATCATACAATCTATATATATATATATATATATATATATATATATATATATATATATATATATATATATATATATATATATATATAATCCGATAAACAATACTGACCACAAAGACCAACACAAATATAGATTTAATACCACCCGTGGACATTACACCCGTTAGATTATGTTATAACCAACCGAAATATATACATCCATCGAAAGTGATCGACTTAAGATGTCTCAACTCGCAGATGTAGGTAGCAACCATAGCCTAGTATTACCTATGTTAAATAAGAATCATCCTGAAATAATTCCCCCCAAGAGTGCGGCGCCAACACAAACAAAAATCGAAGGAATAAATATGGATTTCAGGAATACTTATACAGGAAAGGAATATCAGAGAACATCGCTGAGGATGAAATATTAGAAAACGATAACATCGAGGAAAGCTGGGAAAACTAAAAAATAACATAATTAAAGCAGCAACAGAAACACTTGGAGAGAGGAAAGTAATGAACACTAACATATCAAAAAAGAAAACACGTCATTTTACAAACCCACAGAATTTACAAAACAGTCATCAGAACAATAATGAAAAACGCGGCAGAAACAAGAATTGACAAAGGGAGGACAATTAACAACTAAGGATGTTAGAAACAGCAGGGATGAAAACATTTAGAAAAATTGATGGTAAGACACTATGGGATTTTGCTGAAAGTACATATATACGACGTAGGTGCAAGGTGGAGACCATCAAGAACTGTGTAAGAAATAGAAGAGTACAATGGAACGATTATATAGGCCGAATGACAACAGATAGAATAGTAACGACGACAAGAGACGGTTCCCCAATAGGAAGACGATCAGTAGAAGGACCAGGAAAACAATGGAACGACATCTTACTGAAGGCACATTGAAAAACAGACAGAGTCATGTCTATATAGAAAGAAAAAGAAAGAAGAAGAAAATATATAAACCGGATAAGCAAAGAATTCGGACTGCAGATCAATACCGCAAAAAACAAAAATAATGATCGTGGACACGGAGCACATAATAATCTACCGCACAAACACCAAGTGGAGAATTTCGAAGTTGTAGACAGATTTTTATGCTTGGGCTCCGTTATAACCCAAAATGGCGATTGCTGCTCAGAGATCAGCGTAGACTAGAAATGGTCGAAACCACAACAGCTAAACTGATAATAATAATACGGGAAGACTAAACAATAACAAAGAATACTTAGCTCAGGTAGGTCAATGTCCTCATTTTCCCCATTGCTACATACGCAGCTGAAACATGGACTCTCAAAAAACTCGATAAGAATAAGATCGAAACTTTCGGAAATGTGAGTCTATAAAAGAATTCTATGCGTGTCCTGGACATAACATAAAACCAACCTGTCAATTCTGGAAGAGCTTTATATAAAAGATAGTCTATTAAAAAAAGTAAACCGAGCATACCTAATTTACTTCGGCGACCTAACTAAAAAGCCGGAGACCATTTAACTATTGGTAGTAGAAGGAAAGGAAGAATGGCGAAGACTAAGAGGAAGATTTCCTACACGATGGGCAGGCCAAATGAAGTCTCTGGTGGAAAAATCTCCACAAGAAGCCGTCCATATGGCACGGGACGGCAGCCAATGGAGACAGAAGCCAATAATATTTAGAGTGTCACCACGCCCTGAAAAGTTCTCAAGGAATGGGAAGGAGGATAGATTATGTACCTTTACTTACTTCATCTAATTTTCGAGCATTCTTTCTTAGGCAAAATTATATCACCATATTAAAAAATTAGCTTTAATGTGATATAAAAATCATGCATAATATGTCATGAGCAGCGTATTTTATTTAAAAAATAAATGAACGAAATAAAATTTTTGTCAAAAATTAATTACCATTACTTAATTGAATTAAAAATATTTGCGGCCACTTTTTGACTGGCAACTTGGTATGAATGTATTCACCTAATTTTAGATGTATGTACAAATGTGAGTTTGATTCACTACGTTATAAAGGTAGTGATCCTGCAATGGGATTTTAGGCTAATAGTGTTTTTACATTTTAAGTAAATGGCTCATCAGACTACTCACAACCAAACTTATATGGAATCACCATGTATTTCAAACCAATATTTATGTTTTTGAAAAAACTTGTTATTTTTGCGAAGAATAAAGATTTTTATTGAAAATAAACAAGCCAATAAAACAATCAGATAACACAGCCCGGAACGGTATAGATTATTTGTTTTAGTTGTAAATTAAACGAAAATAGATAAACCAACTTTCGCTTTTCAAAACTAAAATATGCCTTCTATGGGGTTACCGGATGTGCAAAAGGGATAGAATTTTGGTCTTGTGGAGCAAGGAATGTCTCAAAGGGACATAGCTGCAGTTGTAGGCGTAACACAGAGCGTTGTGCCAACAACCTATGCTAGCTATCAGAAATTGGGAACTTTTAAGAATAGACCAAGATAAAGTCGCCAAGAAGTAACCACGGCTAGCCACGATCGTTTTATTGTTCAAGTAGCAAAAAAAGACCTAATAATTTCTGACCTTCAACTCGAAAAGCTGCTTTTGGAAGGTATAGGTGTAAATCTCAGTTGAAACGATAAGAAGTTACGGGTTGCCGAGTTAACCAGAAACTAGGATTTACTTAAAATCATATGACCAATGAAGTCGTATACTTTTAACGAAGTTAAGGTTGTTGGAGAGCTGGGTCGTGGATAAGTTGAAATAAAATTGGTCGGATTGGAGTATCTACAAAATGAAAACAAAGGGATACTTACATAAATCTAATGGGCAATTAATACAACAAAAAAAGGAAGCTTCTAGCATTTTAAGATAAGGGCGCCGCTTCGAAGGATCATAGTTTGCTATTATAAATTATATATATTATAAATTATATGCTATTATATATTATAAATTAAAACACAAAATGGATCAGACAAACAAATCAAACGTTTATTTTTGTCTCAAACAAACAGTTTTCAAAAATACAGATTACACAAGAAGCATGCTATATACATAATACAAATTAACAAACACTTACGTGTTATATTGCTACAAAAATTTTAAAATGGTTCCTAGGTTATAATATGGCCAAATTAGATTATCAAAAACTTATGGATATCCTTTTTATGAAAATACTGTAGAATTTAACCTTACATATGAAATATCTCTTCTATATAATAATCAAATGAAAATTGTTTTACAACAACAATGGATTAGAGTAAAATGTCATATGTCAACATAAGATTTTAAGACAGAATAAAATATGACATTTTTTAGCTACGACTATAACATAATATAAAACTTTAATTATTACAAATTCTTTTATTTTAATAAAAGCAATTATTAAAAATGTCTATATAACTTGGAAAATATAATATATTGAATTGTTACCTTAATTCACAAACTTTAAACTTAACTTTGAAACAAAACTTGCTAAATCCCTGGGATTGGAGCTGCAAGGACAAATTCTCAAACTGGAACACAGGGAACCATTTCCATACTCAGGAACGAAGATCTGACGTAAATGAGTTCGGTGGAGGAATCAAGCTGACGAACAAAACTGGTGGGACATCCTATATAATCTTTAAAAATTCCATTAGTCTCCGGTACACTGTATAAATCTTCCGATGATTACTCTGTCTAAACTGCTATGCAAATAGTATTATCATCTTATCGGTCTTAAGACATAACACAAAAAAATTTAATCGACTTTTGATTCAAATTTGCCCCAACATTACACCTCGTCTAAGTGCTATCTTGATTCTACATCATTCGGTTGATCAGGCTTGACTGTCGCGTTAGATTTTTACAAATTTAAACGCCAAATAAATCCCCCTTCACGTCTCGGTTTCAGGCGCCAGGAAACCTAAATAAACAATATCCCCTTGATATTCGTTCTTGACAACCTCGAACTGACAACAAAACATCTTTTTTTTTAACCGGAATATTAGGAGACTTGGATGTAAACAAATCGTTTTCAACTACAAATACATCTATATTTTCACCTGACAAGGTAACAAAAAGTTATGGAATTTGAAAGTATACATAGACAAAAAATATTTCCAGCGTTATTACGCATTTAAGATCCTCAACTTAAAATTTTTTCAAGTCACTACAGATTTTCTTGAAACCCCTTAGAGCATTTGTGGGATATGATTAAAAAATAATTAGACCTCGCCGGAATAATCTACAAAATACCGTACAGCTAGTACCAGCTGCTGTTGAAGAAAGGAAACAACCCACTGATATAAAATATTGAGGCATGCCCACGCGAATTGGAGCTTCCATAATAGCTACGGTGAGTAACACTGACTATTTAAAAAAACTTGGTGATTAAATCGCTTTAAAATAAATATTATTTGATTTCGTAGGTTGGTTTTATTAAATTCGCTTAAAATAATCAAAAAATCAGCTGATGCCTTAAGGCGCGTACAGACTAGCACACGCATGCGGTGAGAAGCCAAGCATATGCGTGCGTACTCAAACCATTCGCGCTCAGAGCATTCGTTGAAATTATAAATCACCGCATATGTATGCGTGCTCAAGGCGCTCCATCCATTCGTGAAAAAATGTCTCAGGAGCTGCTTATGGTTAGTGCCGCGTTTGTGGTTATTAGTTCATTAAAAAGAAAAACCAAACGAAAAATAGTCGATGGTGGACGACGCATTTATTTAAAAGAAGAACCCTACAAATGAAGTCCGATTTACTAGTAGATTTGGCGTTAGAACCTAATACTGGACAAATTCAAAATGTTACACGTATGTCAGTAGAAGACTTTTAAATAATATAGGCCCCGTAATAAAGAAAAACGACACAGTCTTAAGAAAAGCCATACCTGTTAAGGAACGTTGACTGATAACATAATGTAGGGTTTTCTTCATACAAATCTATTAATTGCAAACATTGTTCATTGGACCACTCCATTTTACATATAAATCAATAAAATAAATAAAACTCAATAAATCCGAACTTGTCTTACAAATGCAACAAATCCCCACGCTATTTGTCTAAACTGAGCGCGAACGCACACGTATGTTTCTTTGATGTGTGCGAAAAAACCGACAACACTCTGGCTCGCAGCATGTGTGCTTAAGTCATTCGCGAGAAGCAACGCATGCGGCGAGAGGTTACGCAAGCGCCGTCCACACTTGCACACGTATGTGTATTCGTGGCTGCTCACCGCATGCGTTTGTAGGTCTGTACGCGCCTTTAAAGTTTGGTTGTGTCTAATAGTGCGATAGTCAGTGCATTGATTTATACTCTTTTTTCGGTAATTGTTTTTTGTCGTACTGCAGCCAATTGGCTTTTGTACAATGTGTATATTGTAATGTAGGTATTAAGTAATCAATAAATATGTTAAGTAATTAATAATATTAAGTAAAGTCGGCTTATTATCTTTATAATGAATCGCTTCTTATATCCGTTAGACAGTGGTACCTCGGATAAGAATAGATCCAACAGAGATTTTTTTAAATAAAATTCCTATCACATCTGGATTCGAAGTAATAACCACCTAGTTTTTACGTTCACTAAATTGGCGCTGTTACCACCGCAGAGTTTTTTCGGTAATAGTATAAACGTCAATGCCAGTCAAGTTTGCGCTACGGTACCTATCTCATAACACAACTAATATTCTTGTTAATTATTTAATTCCTTCATAATCAAACAGTTTAAAGAATTCTGAGTGTCTCTGTAATGGGTGGATCAGTTTCTTTGGATGGTTTGGTTCTTACACTGAAACTCCTTCAAACAGTTCTTCACAGTTTAAATTTTTTTCCAGTTTTATATACTATTACTCCTCCAATACTATTCATTAATCTATCCCTGTTGTTATTTCTGGAAATGCCGGCCACTTCTCTAATTAGCTTTTTCTGGTGCAGCTTTAAGTTGTTTTGCTCTAATTCTTCTACCTCACTTCGTTTTCCTCTAAGTCATACTTCTTTTGGGTTGTTATTTTATTCCTAATTATGCGCTGTTTCTTTTTGTATCCTATGTTAATTTTTTTTTTTCAATATTATTTATTGCCTATATTGTTAGACAGCTTTCGATGTATTCTAATTAATTCTCAGGTGTATCGATGTATCTCTAAGATACACGTGTTTGATACCGTCGCATAGCAAAGCATCGCATCGCTGATCGCGCCATAGCAGTCTGTGTAAACGTACACTTAGGTAGTCTTTCCTATTTGTCCATTCGGCATTTATTTTTCTGTAATCTCTGTTTGTGAGTGTGCTGTTTTTGTTACTTAAATTCCTAGTTGGCACTTTCACTTGATTTTTTTTTGTTTCAATCTAACGTTGCTTAGTAGTCAACATTCCAGACAATTCTTCCATATTGTTCATCTTTCGCACCCACTAAATACTCTGTCTAGGACTACTACAGCGTCGTAATGCGCTCAAATACATCTTAGATTTGTGATCTTTGTATGATTTTTCTTTGGTATACGGTTTCAAAGATCATAAATGATTCATGTATTTGTTGAAATAGTATGTACTTTATGGTAACTTTTACGAAAACAAGCACATGACCTTACATTATGCGAACCTCCTCTCGTCGTAACCTACCCATACACCAACACCATCAACATCTGAAGTTTCTTCTAATCGATAGTCCGGTCGGGCTCCACTAGCTGATACACTTGTCAACTTGGGAATCTGAACATTCGATTATGACCATTCAGTAACGTGTTCATGTATCGAATAATATTGCGAAATGTTTAATGACAGATTGATGTTCGAATTTACAATAGAATTTCTGTTTATCCATACATTGCAAAGTATTACCGAAATAGCACTATTTCTTATGGAAGAAAACTGCAATAATTATAATTGATGAAAACAGTTTGAATCAATGTGTTGTGATATCGAAATTAATTTGAGTTTCGTTTGTTTAAAATAATGTATCAAAGATAATGTGGAGCTGCAACACTGTCCATGATCAACAAACTCTCAATATTTGACGCCAATGTATGATGCATCCGATTTTGTTTTTAATTTTTAACAGCTGATCATTATTCAAATAAATATTAAAATATAATGTTAAATCCTAAAATATTAAAACCAGTTATTCATCACAGAGAAAACCAAAGAAAAAACTCTTGAATAATAAAAACAGAAAAGTACCTGAAAAAAGAAGTATGGCGAATAGTAAAACGATTCAAATGACAAAACAATAGTAAGAAATATTATAAATGACCTTAATCATTAATAAATGGTGACCCAATAAAAGATAATGTATTCGTAAGAAATAACAGAAAATAACATATCACATATCAGAAAAAATAACCAATACAGAAATTATGTATTTATCAAAACAGAAATACCGTTACATACAAGATAAAAGAAAACAAATCCAGGAAAATAACAAGGAATGTATGCTAAAGTATAGTGTTGTTTGGAAATAAAAAAGAAATAGAGGAAAAAGCAAACCAGCAGATGATTTACAAAGATTCCAGATTTTTGATCTAAACACAAGAAAGACACGGAAGATTCTTTTTTTTTTCTTTTGGTATATTTCAGCAAATCTTACATTTACTACACTTACACATTTTACTATACTTTTTTTCATATAACACTAAATGCATTTTTATAGACTGAAATTAATGTTGATGGTGAAGGACCAAGCAATTTTGGAGGGAACACAATTTTTTTTGAGAAAAGAACATCTATTTGAGAAGTAACAAAAACCGACTGTGGAAATCCAATAAACCAGATATTATTATTTTTTTCGTAGAAATACAACAATTGCTATCCCAAACCAATAAAACGAAATCGTTTATTTTCTAGGGAAGTTCAACGCAATAGCAGACAAAGGAAGACACGATAACGATTAGGGAATATTGACTTTGAGTAAGAACCCTTTTGGTCATATGGTTAGCAGCTCTGGGGATCAGCTAGCAAATCTAATGTTATGAAAATACAAAGATCTCAATCTAAAACTCAAGAAAAATCGCTAATGTTTCTTGGTATATCCAGAATGACGCCTTACAAAGAGATCTGCAGGTACTAACAGTCTCTGAAGAGTGAAAAAGAATTTCTGAACAATATCAAAACAGGTTGCGCGTACATCCTAACACCCTGGCATACAAACTTCTCAACAACCAACAAGCGAAGAGATTAAAGCGATATGATCCATCTCAATCTAAAACTCAAGAAAAATCGCTAATGTTTCTTGGTATATCCAGAATGACGCCTTACAAAGAGATCTGCAGGTACTAACAGTCTCTGAAGAGTGTAAAAGAGTTTCTGAACAATATTAAAACAGGTTGCGCGTACATCCTAACACCCTGGCATACAATCTTGTCAACAATCAACAAGCGAAGAGATTAAAGTGGTATGATCCCTTGGACCTACCAAACCGTTCCCGACAGTGTCTACAGTAGTGGAAGCTACGCTTTCAATAGTATTATGATGCTTTGGTCACTGGACCTTACATCTCTCTGACATTGCTAAAACAAACAATTTTACGTATTGTGTTTATTGTGAAACAGATTGTAAAAAATCTGCAAAAACATAAAATCTATAGTTCTTCTCTCAATATCTACAAAACGAAACATACTAGGTATGAATAACCTTATAATAAAAAAAGTTTATAATATTTTCTGCAAAATACAATACCAACATACAGAGCATTCTATCTAAAAAAAAATGACAAAATTTTGTATTTGGAAATAGTGATCACGATGTAAATTGTATAGGTCGATGTCAAAAATATTAAATTATTTAAAAATAACAATACACTAGAAAACCTTTGCCATACCAGTTATATTTTTATTACATTGGATAATTAATTACATAATCCACAGCCCTTTAAATATTACCAATTTTCTAAATAAAAGTGCAAATATTTAAAAAATTAATAACTTTCGGCATATGAAAGTATATATTACTTAGGCATATTTTTAAAAAATACATTCAAAAATGGTTGAATATACAGGGTATTCCATTTAAAATACACAACTTTGCTTCATTCCATTGTTCTGACTGACCCTACATAATCGAGAATAGTTTTAAATTATAGACGTCTTTGATATACATCGGTTTTGTTTATAGTATATAGTATTTTGGTTATTAGAAACATTTTTGATATACTCCAGAGTTTAGCCGTAATCAAAATATACCAGAGGTGAGGCGCACTCTGTATATAGTATATAATATAAACTTATTTTTTTCCGTTCAAGCAAATCAACATACATTTGGATCACTGGCCTACTAATCCTTACCTGAACAACTTTTAAAGATGCTTTAACTGAGGAATCATTAACTCTGATGTATTTAACCTTATTTACTTTATTTCACAAAACAGGAATCCTTAAGATGTTTTTATGAAAAATATTATTGTTGGATTATAATAAAACAATTAACATAGCAATTGAGCTGAAACACATGCATCAGATAGCAGTGACAAAAACATGTACACTTTATATTTTCAAAAATATCCCAAAGTCATGACAATAAAGATTTTACAATATCTTTTTTTAGTTTCTTATACAATGTTGTTTTAGAATATTTATGGAACGTTATCTAAGTCTGAGTCCATATTTAATGTAGATTGTGGTATTTGGGGGTCAATATTTAATGTTTATAAAGAAATTAGATTTATTTGACATCTACATTTTATTTTCAAATTAAATATTTAAGAGAACCATGTCCTTCTCTTTTGTAATTTCTATTTTTAAATCAAAATATTTTAACCCGAACATTAAAAGATTTATTTGTATATATTGTCATACTTCTTCTTCTCAGCCAAAGAGAAAAATAAAAATTAATAAATAGACCATTTAAATAAATTTTCAAGACATCCCGGTAAACAAAATTTTTGTTTTTCTAATCAACAACTGTTTGTCTATCAACAACTGATTATTAAACACTCGCAGGTAAAATCTTTTTATACAGAATTAGAAAGCCCATACTCATTATAATCTTTTGATTGTTTGTATATGACCTAGTGTTTAAATTCAAATATGGTTGTATAAATTAATCAAGACATTTTGTCCTCCCCCTGTATACCTTCGATCCCTATTCGTACCGTTCGGGTATGCTATGCATCCCGTAGGACACAAGCGCTTAAGTCGTTGAGCAGAATAGACGCAAGACACAACCCTCGCGAGTGCGTCGATGCATCGAAATCGGTTGGTTTTATAGTAGTGAATTATGGTACCTAATTAGCGGTTCGGTAAGTTCACCTAGTTTAATACCTTTGTTTGTTTTTTGATTGTTTTTGCAACCATTTAAATTTTATATTATTTGTTATTTGCACCTATGAGTGAAAGTTCATTTATCTTGCCAGAGCTATCGAAGGAATAGCTGGTATTAATCTTAGTACTATTAATTCGTAATAGTACATTATTTTGTTAAACCCCCACATTGGCCTATCTCGCCGAATTTGAACTCATTTGTTGAAAAAAAATATTTTGTTATATTATAAATTTGAATGGTTGGTTTCGTCTTATGTCGTATTTTTTTATCGTTTTGAGGGTTGATTAAGTTGCGTCTCTTGTCGAAAGCTATTAACTTCGAGACCCGAGAATAATTTATGACCTTTTAAAGTGCACCATATGGGATTTTTTAAAAGGAGATTATAGTCGTTTTAATAAAGTATCGAATTTCAAATCATTAATTTCGAGCATTTCGGGGTTTTAGACAACATTTTTGTACATTTTTCGTTTGTATATTATTGGAATTTATTAGACATTGGCAATGGACAAGTTAGAAGAGAAAAACAGAAAGCTCAAATTTATGAGAAAGACTGTTTTAAACGATATGCAAATAATATTCGATTTGGGTTTTAAATCGCTCTCGGATATTTCGATCCGACCTTTATTTAAAATCAGGGTGGAAGAATTAGATTTAATACGCGATGAATTCTTGAAACACCACACAAATATAATTAGTAATATTCTTGCTGTACCAGACGCGGATACGAGGGTCGAAGAAAATGTTCGGGAATTATTTTTGGAACAATTTTATAAAATAAAATTATTTAGTGCGGAGTTATTTGAGCCACAATGTGAAACTCCAGAACCGTTTAGGTCGGTAGTAGTTCCAAAATCTAACATTCGCTTGCCTAAAATAGAACTGCCTAAATTTAACGGTGATTTTAAGGAGTTTAGTTCGTTTTTAGATTTATATAATTCGGTTGTACATAATAACGCAGGACTAGCAGAAGTAGAAAAGTTTAAGTATTTGAAAGGATGTTTAGAAGGGACTCCACTTAGTTTGATTCGTAATTTGCCAATAAATAGCGATAATTATCAAATTGCTTACGATTTAATTGTTAAACGCTACACAAATGTTCGTCGGTGTGCGACCGCGCATTGGGATGCGATCATGGGCGTGCCGAAAATATCGTTAGTTAATTCGAAAAATCTGGCTAAATTAGTAGACACGTTTTTAGAAAATTTAGCCGCATTGAAAACATTAGGCCTTCCGACAGAACATTGGGACTTTATTATGTTTAATTTACTTTTGTCGAAACTAGACGCGGATTCAGTAAAATTATTTGAATTAGAAAATAAATCGAATAAAATCCCGTCATTTCAAAAATTAGTTGAGTTTATTGAAACTCAGTACATTGCTTACGATAATTTGAATAGTAGCGTAAGCGAATCTAAGAAGTCGTCGCGGGCCCCAACTTATACGGAGCCTAAGGGTAATTATAAACATTCGAATGAGTCTAGGCATAATCGTAGTTCATCCTTTGTTACAAATTCGTCTTTAGTAAGCTGTGCTTTATGTAAGCAAAGTCATTTTCTAAACCAGTGCTCGTTGTTTTTGAAGAAATCTCCAAAAGAGAGATACCAATTTTGTAAAGAATCTTCCTCGTGTTTTAGATGTCTTAATCAGGCTAATCATTCTGTCAAGTCGTGTCCAAAGTCCTTTAAATGTAGTAAATGTAATAGTCACCTTCATAATAGTTTGCTGCACTTCGATAGAAATCGTTCCAATAGTCAGTCGTCCACAGAAAATACTAATAATCCAGGGGCATCGGGAGTCGAACAGAATTCGCCTGAAATATCACATTGTGCTGCTAGTTTTGTAGGGAGGAAAAACGAAACAAAAAAGGAAATCTTGCTCGGTACCGTTTGGGTTCATGCAATTGATAGTAAGGGGTGTAAACAGCCCTTGAGATGTCTTTTAGATTCGGGTTCAATGAGTTCGTTCATTAGTCGAAAAGCTGCCAGTAGATTAGGTTGGCCTAAAACTCCTTGTTCGTTTGAAGTTAACGGACTCAATTCGATGCAAACGAAGCTGAATCAAGGTCAAATAAGTTTTTCTATCCAACCTCGTCATCAGGAGTCACCGGTGTTTCACTTGGAAGCTGTTATTACAGATCGGGTTTGCTCGGATTTGCCGAGCACCAAAATTGACATATCGACGTGGAATTATATCAAAAATTTAAAGTTAGCCGATCCCGAATTTAACTGTAGTCAATCTATTGATTTGTTAATTGGTTGTAGCATATTTTCGAAGGTGTTGTTAGAAGGTAAAATTGAAGGTAAAGCGGGACAACCTGATGCCCTAAATACCGTTTTTGGATATATTTTGTTAGGACCTACTAGCACACCTAATCTTTCGTCGACTTCGCTTGTTTGTCTTTCAAATATTGAAGACCCATTAGATTCTTCATTATCGAAATTTTGGGAACTGGAAAACATACCGGAAAAGCCAGTTTCAGAACCAGAAGACGCTCTGTGCGAAAACATTTATCGGGAAACACATAATCGGGACGTCTCAGGTAAATATGTCGTGTCTTTGCCTTTTCGTGAATCGCCGCCTTGTTTGCAAGATAGCTATGATATTGCTTTAAATAGACTGCTATCATTAGAACGTCGTTTATCTCGTCAACCAAGTTTGAAAAAAGAATATTCTTTTCATATGCAGGAGTATCTTGATTTAGGTCATATGCAGTTAGTCCCTAATGCCGAAAAGAAAAGGGGAAAGTATTACATTCCACATCATTGCGTTGTGAAACCAGATAGTGTTTCAAATAAAATTCGAGTTGTGTATAATGCGTCTCAGAAAAGTCCCAGTCTTGGCAAATCTTTGAACGAATATTTACTGGTCGGTCCTAAGCTACAACAGAACATAGTCTCGCTTTTGTTAAATTTTAGACTTAATCGTTTTGCGTTGTGTGCGGACATTCGTCAGATGTATCGCAATATTTTAATCGCTCCTGAACACACGGATTATCAACGCGTGTTATGGAGATTTTCTAGCCTTGAGGAAATTCAGGAATATCGTTTATTAACTGTTACTTTTGGAATAGTATCTTCGCCGTATCTTGCTTTAAGAACCCTTCAACAATTAGCATTAGACGAAGGCTCTCGTTTTCCTAAAGCCGTCTCGCTTATTCGTCATGCTTCGTATATTGATGATTTTGTTTTTGGTGCTTCGACTCTCGAAGAAGCACAAATTTTAATTGACGAATTAGTTACTTTGTTAAAGTTAGGAGGCTTTGAGTTACGGAAATGGTGTTCGAATGAACCCAAATTGTTGTCGCAATTTCCTGAATCCCATATTAATCCTCATGCCATTAATTTTGATCCAGAAGCAAATGGTCCTTCATTAAAAATCCTTGGTTTGAAGTGGATTGCACAGTCCGACGTCTTTCAATTTTCAGTCAAATTGCAAGACGTCCCTTGTACCAAAAGATCGTTTTTGTCCGAACTAGCTCGAATTTATGATCCTTGTGGTTACCTAACACCTATTACGTTTTTCATTAAACATTTAATCCAACAACTTTGGGCAACCGGTCTTAAATGGGATGATCGCCCTCCTTCGGAAATAATTCGTGTATGGGAACAATATAAGAGCGAATTATCTCTTATTTCACAATTCAAAATTCCTCGTTTTTTGAATATTTCTTCATGTCCCATCTTAGAGCTTCATGGATTTGCCGATGCTAGTGAAAAGGGATATGCTTGTGTCGTTTACATTCGTAGTATTGATACTCGTAACCTAGTTCAAGTCAATTTACTGTGTGCCAAATCGAAAGTAGCTCCTATAAAACAGATTACTATACCTCGATTAGAATTGTTAGCTGCTGTTCATTTGGTAAAACTTATGTCGTTTGTGTTAGAGTCGTGGAAGCATATAATATTTCAAAATGTGTATGCTTGGTTAGATTCTCAAATCGTATTGCACTGGATTAAAAGTTCCCCCTCGAGATTCAAAACTTTCGTCGCAAATCGCATTTCGTATATCCAGTCCTATAGTCAAAATTATTCTTGGCATTATATCGAATCTCGAAATAATGCAGCCGATGCGCCTTCGCGAGGCATGCTACCGGCCGCTTTTCTATCGAAATTAGACTGGTTAACAGGTCCTTCGCTTTTGTATAACATTCCATTAAATTTTCCAGAGGTTCCTCCCTCATTGCAGGAAACATCCTCTTTGGAAGAGGTAAAGAAATCTTTAGTATTTGTTTCTACTCATGAGGAACATTTTTTGTCTTGTTTACTGAAAAATAAATCGTCTTTTACCTCGATCCAAAGAATTTTGGCTTTTATGTTGCGATTCGCGCACAACTCTCATTATAAAAGGTCGAAACGGTCAGGACCCTTGACTTTCGTAGAATTAGAAGACTCGTTGATTATTCTTGTCAGATTTACACAGGAAAAGTATTTTGAAGAACATCTTCAATCAAACTCTTTTCCTAAACCATTTCGTAAGTTGGGAGTATTTTTGGATGATAGCACTCAGTGTTTAAGAGTAGGTGGTCGTCTATCTCAGTCTTCGTTATCGTATGAAGCAAAACACCCGTTTTTGTTACCAAAGAAATCTCGCCTTACTACTCTTCTAGTTCGTTATTATCATGAGAAGTATTTACATGCTGGATTTAAGAGTACTCAATTTTTGATTAGTCAAAGGTTTTGGATACTGTCTTCTAAACAAGCCATTAATTCAGTATTGTCCAAATGTATTAGATGTTGGAAACAATCTCCCAAAAACTTACAACCCCCTATGGGTAATTTGCCTAAATTTCGTCTCGGTGCCATTAAACCCTTTTCGATTTGTGGGTTAGATTATGGTGGACCGTTTTCGATAACCATGTCTCGTTACAGGGGAGTTAGAACTCAAAAGGCCTATTTGTGTTTATTTGTATGTTGCGCTACAAAGGCTTTACATCTGGAATTAGCTAGTGATTTGACCGCGGAAGCCTTTTTGGCCGCTTTACAACGTTTTGTCGCTCGGAGAGGTCGAGTATCGCAAGTATTTTGTGATAATGGCACTAATTTCCACAGTGCTTATCGACAGCTTAGTAGCTTTATGGAGAGCGCTCTCGATAAGGAAAATATTAAGTTTTCATTTGCTCCTCCTGCTGCTCCACATTTTGGCGGTATTTATGAACGCGGAATTCGTTCTGTAAAGGAACATATTGGTCGTATAGTCGGGGCACAAATTTTGACTTACGAAGAATTTTATACCGTTTTGACGTTAATTGAATCCGTCTTAAATTCACGCCCTCTCACCCCTTTAACCAATGATGTTGAAGATCTCAATGCTTTGACCCCAGGACATTTCCTGACTCTTGAACCCTTGACATCTTTGTCTGTGCCTGATTTTTCGGAGGTATCCTTCAATCGTTTGTCCAGATGGCAGTTGTTACAGCGCATCCATAGAGACTTTTGGGCTCGATGGCGAAAGGAATATTTGCACACCTTGCAACAAAAGTGTAAATGGTTAGATCCTAGTTTTGTACCTAAAATCGGCACCTTAGTTGTTTTAAAGGAGGATAATTTGGCTCCGTGTAAGTGGCCTCTCGCGCGTCTTGTTGAATTACATGAGGGTAAAGACGGTGTAGCTCGAGTGGCTACCGTGCGTACGATTACCGGAACCTTAAAACGGCCTCTTGTCCGAATCTGTCCCGTGCCGATAGATGAAGATTAAATGGTCAGCATTTTTTTTACTGATTTTGTTTTGTTCGGCTTTTATGAATAGAACCACGACAAAACCACCATTTTAATTTTAATTTTTTTATTTTTTAGTTTAAGTTTTGAATATTTGTTTAATATTTGTATAGGAATTGTTTGTAGTAATTATCGTTTTGATTGTTTAAGTAATGATAGTATTTAGAATTCGTTTTGTTTTTTAAAGACCTTATGGCCTTTAAAGGGGGGAGAATGTTTAAATTCAAATATGGTTGTATAAATTAATCAAGACATTTTGTCCTCCCCCTGTATACCTTCGATCCCTATTCGTACCGTTCGGGTATGCTATGCATCCCGTAGGACACAAGCGCTTAAGTCGTTGAGCAGAATAGACGCAAGACACAACCCTCGCGAGTGCGTCGATGCATCGAAATCGGTTGGTTTTATAGTAGTGAATTATGGTACCTAATTAGCGGTTCGGTAAGTTCACCTAGTTTAATACCTTTGTTTGTTTTTTGATTGTTTTTGCAACCATTTAAATTTTATATTATTTGTTATTTGCACCTATGAGTGAAAGTTCATTTATCTTGCCAGAGCTATCGAAGGAATAGCTGGTATTAATCTTAGTACTATTAATTCGTAATAGTACATTATTTTGTTAAACCCCCACACCTAGGATTAAGATATTGTAATTAACCTTTTGTTATAGGAATGAATTATGTATTTGTAACCAAAGGGAAAGCCAGTTTTAAAGCAAAAATTTTAGTTTCTCAGGAAACAGTAATGGGGTTTTTTCTTAATGATTGTCAACAAAATAAAGCTTTTTGATTGGACAGTTTTTTTTAATGGAAGAATTGATAGTCGATGTATGACAGAAAGTGGCAGTTGTAATTTGATCATCGAAAGAAAAGGTCGCGTCTCGATAGAGGGTGTGTTCGTGAGTTTGGATACCGGCATTGTGAAAGGAAGTTAGCAGAAATGTGGAGGGAGATTAGAAATCGATGAAAAGATATCCTTATGCCTAAGATAGCCTAAGTGGGCAGTTTCTGGAATACGTAGGAAAGAGTTTGGCGGCACCAAGTTGACAGAAAGAGGTCCTTGTGTCATTGAGAAGTAGCTGAGTGTTTGGAGAATTAAAATTTCAAGTGTTAATTGTTAGAGAATTGAGTCAAGTGTTTCGTACAGTCGCTGTACGAAAAGGTGGATTGCGGATACGAAAAGAAAAAAGCGGAGGCGAATAGTGGCAGATCACATTGCTGTAGAGCGTGGACGATTCTGGGTATGGTCCAAATACAATCTACGAAGGAAAGGTCAGTGATTTTCTGTTCAGACTGGAAAATTTTGTAACTGTGAATGAAGTTTGCTGACATCATTGTCGTTACAATTTTAACTCAAGAGTAGACTTCATTTGTAAAATTTTAAAGTTTTGTTTTTGCAATAAAGTAAATATTGAAAAATCAGAATGATAAAAAGTTTTAAAGATATTCATTGAAATTGGCTTTAAATTGGTTCTGTCTTCAAGAAGACTTAAAATATTCTTTTTGTATAAATGTTATTGTATTCATTTACGCCGATTGATAAGATAACGGCAAAATTTGATAATTGTTTTATTCTTCTTTAAATAAAATAAAGAATATCAATTTTTGTAACATACTGTTTTTATTATTAACCTTTTTTCTCTATTTCGATAAAGGACAACTAGGAAATCTTTGGACCCACACAACATAGGTTAATATAAGGAGATTTTCACCCTGAGAACAAATAAGTTATATTTTTGATTGGCTCAATTAATCAAGTAAAAAAAGTAATAACAACAATATACCTAATTATTAAATAAATTGGTTCTTTTTCTTGTAGTACCATTTTCTATCGAAGGTTGGCAATTACTCTAACAAATCCAGATTTATCAATCGCATTTTTAAAAACGGTGCGTCTACTGTACAATATTTTTCAATTTCGTTATTTTTTGCGTTCTACTGTATAATTGCCTTATGTTTTTCTTCCAATATTAGAGAATATTAATTGAGATAACTCATATTTTTGGTTTCTCATTATACGTTTAAAATACCCTACTTCATTGATTTTATGTAGTTGGTTAACCATTTTTCTAAAATCTTCTGATGGCTCATGTGTTCGGCCCATGATATTTTTAACACTCTCCGAAATATCCACATATGGAATGCTTCTAACTTCTTCATCAGTGTAACAACAAGGACTATATATAACTTCAAAATCATTTTTGTATGTATAGTAAGCGATAACCTACTATCATAATAATGTATGTATATTTCATTTTAACAAATATGTATAGGTACCCTTGTGTCTGTATATCGTGATATATACATATCCAGTACTTTGATTGCTGATTTAAGGCCCATTCGCTCAGCTCGGGCATATTTTGACAGATTCATAGCTGGACAAGTTCCTAGCTCACAGGTTTATAACAGCGTCAATAAACTTTTATTACAGACATCTTTAAATGAAAAAAGAAGAATTATTAGAAATAGTGGAAGTGTATATTAAACCCATAAAATTTTGGGTAGTATATATTTAAAAAATCTATTTCAGTTGTTACAATTTAACATAATTATTGATTAGATGGTGCAAATAAATAAATATTAATTGTCGGTAATTCGTAAAGTTCTATTTTATTTACTATTTAGTTTGTTTACTATTAATAATATTGGCCATGAGTACGTGTGATTGGTTGCATAGTAATTTCCAGCCACTTAGTTTTAGTCTATCAAAAAGTAACTAAATGCGCAAAAAAATAATTACTAAATTCACTAGACAGTTCGGGCTGGGAATAGCGAACCGACTATAACTTGATATATTCCCATTTGGTGATCTGATTTTTAGTCATGCGTTTTGTTTTTTTGATATTAAGTCTATTGCGTGTTCTACACAGTGAATATTGAAGTTTTCCATCAGCTTTTAAATTCCTATATCTAAATCTGTAACAAAAACTGAATCATCAGCATATCGAACATTATTTACATTCCAGAAGTTACATAATTTACTTATGTGCCTTGAATGCATATTAACCGTAGATATGATATACCAACTAAAATTAATAATAACCGGTAAAGTCGAAAGAAAGCAAGTCCCGGTTGTCGACAATACTTATAGCTGAAAACATAAGCGATTTGACCAATATGGGCACAAAAGTATTACCTATGTAATGTGATTTGTATCTTACTCGTAGTTTTGTGTGCAGCTCCCTGCCCAACCATTTAGCAGTATTAGTATTGGGAATAAAATGGTGATTAATGAACATCACGCATTTTTTTATTTCAACAATGGAAGTCTGCCATTTCTCTGCGTTGATCTCATCAACAGCCCCGATCGTAATATTATCCGAAACTATGGGGACATGTTGTTTATGAGTTGTCAGGACACTAGTGTATAGGAACTATAGAATGAATGAATGAATGAATTAGTAGTAGAAAGACTGAGTGTTATTTTGAAAAACAAAAAGATACCAACTTAAAGAAAAGGGTATTCAACAGTTGTATTGTACCAGTTATGACATATACAAAGCAATACTGTACCAGATCAAATCCCCGTTGCGCTACTTAAACGTTTGGACAAGGAAAACATTACTTACTTAACCACTTTCTTTAACAAAATTTACAACGAACGAAAGATGCCAGATGAATGGTTGGAGTCACTGTTTATAACATTTTTATAACATTACGAAAGAAAAGCAGGCCCACTAAATGCAGCTATTTTAGACTAATCAGTTTGATGAGCCACACACTTAAAGATACTTTTACGAATTAAATAAAACGGAGTATTCTTTCCGAGCGAAAGTAGAATGAGTAATAAGTAATTTGGATTTAGAAATGGCCTAGGAACTAAAGAGGCACTATTTTGTATGAGCTTTATCTTACCAAGTTCCGAAATAATGTTTATGTTTGTTTCATCGACTTCGAGAAGGCATTCGACCGAGTACAATACGATACGAAAATGTTCGTAACATGATGAATTCAGAACATCTGATCATGAAAATAATAAAGAGGAGAAAAACAGAATACTTCGGCAATATAATAAGAGGACACAAGTACCATCTACTTCGCCTTATAATATAAGGAACAGTAGAGGGAAAAATGGATTGCTCGAAAGAAACTTTCATGGCTGCGTAATATTAGACGATGCTGTGGTGCCACAGTAGAAGAATTATTTCGCGCAGCAGCCGATAGAGAAAGGTAAAGATATTGTCATGATAATAGCAAAACGTCCGAATACAGACACAACACCTAAAGAAGAAATTATGACCTATGGAATGGTAACCATGACACTTACGGAATAATGAGCCAATAGATTAAGAACATCACAGAGGGCCATCGAATCAGCTATGAGGAGTTTTTCTGAAAGAACATATACGAAATGAGGACATGCGAAGCAGGACGAAGGTGGAAGATGTAATTGGAAGAATTGCGTAAATGAAATTTAGTTGGTTAGGACACGCGGCACAACAAAAAATCGAAAGATGGACGAGACACATTGTACATTGGAAAATCACGCAAGCACGTCATAGTAGAAGAAGTGGAGAACTCATGAGGGTGTATTTGTCCACGATTGGATGCAAATAGACTGAAGAAGAAGAAGAAGATTCTTTCTTAGTGAGAGTCATGTTGTGTTCGGATCCAGACATTTTCCAGTTGCGGGCGGCCCGTTTTTGCACTCCTATTTTAGCATATTTGATTATCTGTGCACATAGTGATCCGCTTTCGTTCGAACGCCCTCCCGTTATTCGCTTTTGCACAATGCAAAATTGCATAACAAGTGCACTAATTCATATCCACCACTACTGCATAATCCTAGACTCGACTCTTCTCCAGTTTTAGACACGTGTGTGTACCAGATGTAACCCTGTAGTCTAGGTTATGTGTTAACACTGTATTAATATCAAAAGTGTAATTCTGGGCGTGAATCCACCAAAATCAAAATCTAAATACACACATTGATCAGGGGAAGAATAAGACGCTACTAAAGGAAATTCAGTACGACCAATCAACAGATAAACGCATCACAATAACACGTCTAGCAGTGGAAGAAGATGATTTAATGACAGTATGATATTTTATGCATTATATTAATCCTAATAGTAATTTGTGACAAATACCTTTAAAATGCTGCCAAACTTTTTTATTTGCATTTATTCTGGATACTTTTTTCCTCTATTATGTATTTAATGGTTTTATTCGATTTAAAAAGCAGCGATAGGCTTTTAGAGATCGACAGTTTTATTAGGATTTTTTAATGACTGCCCTGGGGATGCTGATAATGAAACACATTTTCTCCATCGCTTAATGTACCTATAAATGTAACCCAACTAATTTAAATCATTTTCCTAGCAGACACTTTTAGAACGTACAGCTTCGATAAAAAGAGTAAAAGGAAGTAATAAAGTAATAGATGTACAGGAAGGGATTTGGTGGTATACGATAGCTAAGCAAATAAAGGAGCCCACCAGGGCTAATAAATCTTCAAGATATGTCGAAAAAGATAAAATTAACCATCGTAAATTTTTCAGGATTAAATTCTTCGAGACGAACCTCCGATGTCGCACTAATTTGTGATAGTAATGCCTTTTGATGGCGAGCAATAATAATAGGAAAATACGGATAGGCAGGGTTGGCTTAGAAATTTTCTTTTTTATTTAGAAACATACAATCCACATCCACCACGCTGGGTTATTAGTGGAGTAACGTACATAAGAGTTCGATTTATTTACATTAAATATATGTATATAAATATAAATCTTTTAAATAATTTAATACATACTCGGAAGCTGGTTTTGGTGTCATCTGAGATTCCATATTTTCTTTTTTTTTTCTTCGTAGTACTATCAATTAATCATAACATGCTTCACCGTCAATGAGAGAGAGTTCCTGCAGGTTGGCAGAAATTTATAGGTTAGTGTTGTATGTCCAATTCTTAGTCGGTTAATTATTACTTGGCCTCTTCTATTTAATGGATTATATAAGATGGTTTTCACAAGAGGAGAGATTGCATTTAGTTTGGTTCCTGCATCTTTCCAGTAGTCTTACCATATGTTTATTCAGTAAGCTTTAATTAGGTTTTTAAAATCAGTATAATATGGGTAATTTCTTAATTTTGATGTATATTTTGAGTTTATTCGACTTGCGTTTGCTAGGTTGTCCACTTTCTCATTTCCAGCTATGCCTACATACGACGCTTCTTCTTTCTTCTTGTATGTAGGCTTTATAGCCTGTTTCTTCTTCAATATTAGCCTCCTAAATTGTTTCAATTATCGCACCATCGTTTTCTTGGTCTGCCAATACTTATTCATCCATTTGGCGACTTATCTCGTGCTATTCGTACTATCCTATCCTCTGCCATTCTACTAATGTGTTCATTCCACTCCTGTTTCCGTTTTGTCACCCATCCATTTATGTCTTCTACATTGCATGTCTTCTTATGTTTTCGCTTCTTTCCCTATCCAACAGACTTTTCTCTGATATTCTCTGAGTATTTTCATCTCAGATGTTTCTAGTAATATAGTTTCTATATGTTAATATAGGTCTAATTGCTGCTTTATAGATACTTGTTTTTGTGTCTTGTCGTAGGTATTTGTTCTTCCAGATTGTGTCCGTAGCTAATTATATCTATTTCCAGATATCTAAACCTTGCTTCCTGCTTTATTACTTTCCCATCAATTTCGATTTTACATCGTAGAGGGTATTTAGATGTTGTAATATATTTGGTTTTTTCCTCTGACATTATCATATTGTATTTCTTGGCTGTTGTTTGGACCAACCAAATCCGATGGCAAAGATCAAGCCACAACGGTTCTTCTCAGAGCCAACACGGACAGTAGCGAGCATAAATATCGAGGGCATCACTACAGCCAAACAAGACATCTTATCAGAATTCTGCAAGAACACGAAATGTGAGGTATTGTGCATCCAGGAAACCCACAGAGACCTAACTGCAGCGAGACCGAAAGTCTCTTGTATGCAACTGATTGCGGAGATACCACACAATAAGCATGGGAGCGCGGTATTTGTGAGAACTCAAACGATAGTCTCATCTGTGGAAACACCAAATGTACACGGTATAGAGATAATAACCACTGAGATCGGAAAATGCACAATAACCTCGGTATACAAGCCCCCAAACCAGCCTTTTATATTTTCACCCCCAACTAATTTTCAATCACAAGCCAATCAGCTTATACTGGGAGACTTTAACAGTCACAGTTTACTCTGGGGCTATGCAGATTCGGATGCAAATGGAGACGCAGTAGAAACATGGGCCGAAACGAGTGGCCTCACGTTAATCCATGATCCTAAACTTCCACCATCTTTTCATAGCGAAGTTTGGAAAAGAGGATATAACCTGGATATTTGTTTTTCAAGCAACAACCTCTAAGAATGATGTACCAAAGTAGTATATGGCCCCATACCAAAAACTCAGCATAGACCAATTGGTATAAATATCTTCCCAATTGTCAGACCCCAAGCTATTCCATTCAGAAGGAGATTTAACTTCAAAAAGGCAAACTGGCAAAAGTATGCAGACATGATAGATTTTGAACTACTGCGCCTTGAACCAAAAGTAGAAAACTACGAAAAATTCGTAGAGGTACTCAAAAATGTGTCTAGGAAAACTATCCCTAGAGGATGTAGACAACAATATGTTCCCGGGATGTCCAGCAAGTCCAAAGAACTATTGAGAACATACGAAACCCTCTATTCCACTGACCCTTTTAGCCAAGAAACGGTTGACTGCGGAGCAGTACTACTCCAACAGCTAAGTCAAGCCAGACAGGAAAAGTGGATTGAGACCCTGGAAAAAATGGACATGACACATAGTAGCAAAATAGCACGGAACCTTGTAAAAAAACTCAGCGGTGATCCAAAAGAACATAAACCACCTTGCAAGGTTACAGCAAACCAAGTCGCTACTCAACTCCTTACGAATGGAAGAACTACTAACCGATATAAGGATCCAAACACTAGGAGAAGATTGGATTCAGAGACAAACCACCTAGGAACTCCTTTTACACTAAAAGAACTCCACGACGGTCTGAACAGGTTAAAAAACGGGAAAGCTGCAGGTGTGGATGATATATGCAGTGAACAAATAAAGCATCTAGGCCAAGGAGCAAAAAACTGGATCTTGCAATTTTATAACACGTGCTGCAAAACCTGCAAAATTACAAAATCATGGAGGAAATCTAAAGTAATAGCCTTGTTAAAACCAGGAAAAGATCTAGAAGACCCCAGTAGCTACAGACCTATTTCGCTATTGTGTCACTTTTTTAAACTATACGAGAGACTCATACTCGCCAGAATAGAAAAAAATGTCGACAAGCACCTCATCCCACAACAAGGAGGATCCAGACCTGGCAAATCTTGCACCGGTCAAGTCCTCGCATTAACAGAACACATTGAAGAGGGCTTTGAAGAAAAACTTATAACAGGGGCTGCTTTTGTAGATCTGACAGCAGCCTATGACACAGTAAGGCACAAAAATTGCTCTGTAAATTATACGACACTCTCAATGACCACCATCTGGGAAAGGTCGTATATTCCTTACTGCAAAATAGACGTTTTTCGTTATGCTGGAGGGTAAAGTAAGTAGGTGGAGAGTTCAAAAAAACAGTCTCCCACACGGAAGTGTTTTAGCACCAATGCTCTTCAATATATACACAAACGACCAACCTACTCCGACCGAAACCAAGCACTTCCTCTATGCTGACGATCTTGCAATATGTGCTCAAGGAAATAGTTTTGAAGAAGTGGAGGAGAAACTCGAAACTGCCTTAAAAACAATGACAGCGTACTACCTGCAGAATTCTCTGAGACCCAATTCCTCTAAAACTCAAGTCTGCGCTTTTAACCTTCGCGCAAAGGAAGCCAAGCAAAAACTTCAAATTGTGTGGAATGGTAATACATTAGAACACACAAACCAACCTATATATCTTGGAGTAACTCTGGACCGGTCCCTCACCTACAGACAACATTGCATAAAAACAAGAGGGAAAGTAAC
Source organism: Diabrotica balteata (assembly GCA_918026665.1). Classification (NCBI taxonomy): domain Eukaryota; kingdom Metazoa; phylum Arthropoda; class Insecta; order Coleoptera; family Chrysomelidae; genus Diabrotica; species Diabrotica balteata. The sequence continues at coordinate 49,800,423 of OU898281.1, forward strand.
AACTAGGAACAGCATACTTAGAAAGCTAACGGGAAGTAAATGGGGCACACGTCCTGGCGTTTTAAGAACAACGGCACAGGCACTGTGTTTCTCAACTGCTGAATATGCGTGCCCCGTTTGGAGCAGATCTGCCCACACCAAACAAGTTGATACTGCGCTAAATGAGACATGCAGGATAGTAACGGGGTGCATGAAACCAACGCCACTTTCAAATCTATATAGAGCAGCGGGTTTTGCAGAACCCTCAACACGCAGAGGCGCTGCAGAACACATAGAGAAAATTAAACAGATCGAGGACGATCGGCATGCCCTATACAAAGCTCGAACACCACGAAAGCGACTAAAATCTAGGAAAAGCTTCATTGGAACAGTGCAGGATGAACCGCCTGAGTATTTTCCACTTCCCCAGGTTCAATGGACCGGCCAGACCCTAGACTTTAAAACGTGGAAAACCTTGAATAGGATAAGAACGGGGGTTGCTACAGTTAAATCAAACATGGCAAAATGGGGAAAAATAGACCAAGATGATGTGAACTGTGACTGTGGAGAAACACAGAACATGGAACATCTTCTTACATGCAGAAACTGTCCTCATCGATGTACCCTTGAAGATTTGTGGCTCGCCAACAAAGATGGAACCGACGTAGCCCGATACGGGGCCGAAATTTTATGAATGACATGTCCGGACACGATAAAGTAAAAAGTTTGGCTGTTGTATTGAAGATATGTGTTAATATTTGGAGCTCGTCTTCTGTCTCGGCGATTAATTACGTCGTCGGCATAACATAATATTTGGATTTCTTTGTTCCCCAGTCTGTAACCATGACCTTTACGTACTGCTTGGATTATTTCATCCATTATTATATTAAAGAGAAGTGGGCTTAACGAGTCACTCTATCTGACTCCGCTTTGCACTAGTATATTCCGGATCTGAATCCTTGTTGATGTGATAAAGTTGTTAATTTATTAATTTTGTTGATTATGACTTTCTACATACGACGGTACCAGATAAACACTACTTCTTTTCAAGATGCTTGAATTATATTTAACTCAGTTTTTATTGACCAAAACATAGGATTTTAGGGTATATTTATTTTACACCTAATATAGCATTTAATGAGTATGTGATAATGACACATTTATCCTCACTACGCATTTTGAAGAAAATTAAGGATTCTAAAATGGTTATGGTCTCAGCTGTGAGGATGCAGCAGTTTGTAGGTATGGATATAGTTTGAGTAGCGTATTTATAGTAGTATGAAGCAGCATTGTCCGTCACGAGGTTTAGATGTATCACTGAAGATTTGGAGATCTTCATAACTTAGGAGTACAAGTGTTTGATGATGATCGAATTTGTAGTTGATTTGGGATATTTTGTGAGGGTTAGACCAATGGTAAGTGTTTTGATTGTCCATGGAGGAAAATTTACACTTACTTGTAGAGATCCACTTAGTTGATCCATATCAAAGTTAAGAAGATTTTATTCGTTCTACAAGGAGTGTGCTATTTTTAGTTTATTCCAAAGAACAAATACTGAGACTGCAAATTTGCGAGAATTCTGGATTATGTTTCGTCCTGATATTGTTACTGTAATTTTGTAAAATAAAATAGCTATATTTAGTTTTTAATCTCTAATCAGCGATTCCTGGTGCATATTAACAGCAGGTTTCCGAAAGGATGATCATCTCAAAAATTATGTAATCGATGGTTAATCGTTGATTAAACGCATTTTGAGTTTCAGAAACGTCAATCAAACTACATTCAACAATGGTCGATCACCTGATTTAACAAGCAAATAATTGGAGGTTAATTTGTATTGTATTATATAATAATACAATACAAATTAAACTCCAATGTTCATAAGTATTTAAAAATGAGAATATACAAGCAAATAATTGTTAGTTAACAGTCGATCATAATTGTTTTGTGTTTCTGAAAGGCCGATTAACTAGTTTCGCATGTCAAACGGTGGTCAAAAACGACTGTCACCTAATTTGAGGTTATCGGTTGATTCAAGGGCTGTTAATTTGTATAAAGAGTTGTTTTTAGTTATTAAATAGAGTTTTTCGTTATTAAATAAAGAATTTTTTAGTTTTTAATTATAATTATTAGTTATTTATTTATAATTTAGATTTTTAAAATTAAATATATAGTGTAATTAACAAATACCCAGAATAAATTGTTACAAAATAGATCTGAAACTAAGGTAAGTCATATTATTCAATAAACATAAGACTTTTTCTGGAAGAAATATATGGTATCGAACCAACAACCAAACGAAACAAATCTATAGTCCCATTGAGCAGATCTTACTGACAATCAACTTTTATGCTACTGGAGGGTTTCAAGTGACTGTGACTGATAATGTGAGAGTGCACAAATCAACAGCATGTAGAATCATCAAGAGAATATCTCTTGCTATAGCTAGGTTAAGGCCAGTATTTATAAAGATGCCAGGAACAACAGAGGAGCGCCGGAGTGTTAAATTTGGGTTTTATGTGTTGGCTAATTTTCCAAACGTAATAAGTTCTGTTGATTGTACCCACATAAAAATTCAATCAGTTGGAGGCCCACGAGCAGAACTGTTCGGGAATAGAAAAGGATACTTTTCTTTAAATACTCAAGCTATATGTGATTCACAGCTGAGGATTCAAGACATAATTTGTAGATTGCCTGGTTCTGTGCACGACACAACTATTTTCAATGATAGCCACATACGTGCCGATTTTGAGAGTGATGTATATGGGAAAGATTTTCTCTTGGGTGATAGTGGATACCCTTGTAGAAGGATCTTTTGACTCCATTTTTGCAGTCTAGAACAAATGGTGATGAAGCTCACAATAGAGCACAAGTAGCCACAAGAAATCCCATAGAGAGGTGTTTTGGGATATTAAAGAGGCGTTTTCCCTGCCTATCTGTGGGAGTACGGGTAAAATTAGATACAGCCATGAACATTGTTGTGGCCTGTGCTGTATTGCACTATATAGCAATCGATCACAATGACAATATTGATGTTATGGTAAATGTTGAAGCTGCTATTCTTGAAGAGATGTATGAGATTGCTAGAAGAAATAATGAGAATACAACTGTCCGTTCATCTCTAGTAACAACGCATTTTAATAGGTTGGTACATACAGCTTGAAAACACATTTTTTTTATTACTTATTCAAAAAAGCAAACATTTCTCCCTCTCGGTATAATGTTTGCGTTTAGGATTTTCATTGGGATTACTCAATTTTCATATTAATTTTATAAATTATGTTGTTACTATGGAATACGGATTAAAATTTTTTAGTTATTTATTGAAGTTTTGAAGGATTACAACCGATTGTGACAGTATCGATACCAAATCGTATGTCAGATAATCGATTTTCTACGATCATATAATTTTAAGATGATCGATGTTTCAGAAACTGGTCACTGGTTAACAGTTGATCAAATCTAACAGCTCGATTAGATGATCGGAGATTTGAATAACGTTTCGGAAAACGGCTGTAAGTGCCCTCACTATCCAGTATAAGCTGGTCGCCCAAAGCTTTTTTTATATAACTCTGCCCCCTTTTGATGTCTCGCAGCTCTCTAATTTTTATTCCAATTTATGTTTTTATCCCCAATTTTGCCAAGGAACTGAGTAATTCAGGAATGTTTTTACGTAAAAAAACAAAAATTGATTTTTTGCAAATTTAGAAAGTAAAAGTCTCCTTAAGAAGCGAAAAATTACATATCATGATATAACTATGATCCAGGTAAATTTTAAATTTTGATTTTTGATACTGATTTTTTGAACTGATAGTACCTTTAATACTTTTGCAAATACGTAAGTTTGTATAACATTATTCGATAAAAAAAAATGATTTACTTGTTGTCACAGTCACTAGATCAGATATTATAATCAAATGGAAACTTCAGGGAAACTTTTGTCCCATACGTTACTTTTTCGTTTTAAGTTCTTTACAATTATTGTAGCTACTTTTATCCAGTTGGGGACCTAGAATGAATCTTCATAATCTAGCATTTTGTCGCCAAAAACTCTTCAAATAATCCATTTTCTTTCATGTTTCCCATTCTGTGTTTTATTAGACTCCTTTTTCTATATTTTACAGCCGCGAAATCAGTTAAAATTACTCACAGATTTCAAATTCTTGTACTGTTTGATGTCTTGTCTTTTTTCGATAAACAGTTTGAATATTCTGAAAGGTTCATCTTTCCTCTTGTTATTAACATTAAGTCATAGTCTTAGGCATAGACTTCTGTTAACGCAGTTAGTTATCCTTTGTTATCCGTAGTGTTGTACTTTAGATTGTAATTCCACTCTTTTTGAAAAGTTTGCGCCCCAAAAAAAAACGTACCTACACTACGATCCTGTACAAAGTACAAATAAACATAGGGATTAGTCGTAGAAATGTTTCTTTATGGCCGTAGCGATCTTTTCTTTTCGGATATTTAATTAAAGCTAGTGGATACTTTCGTTTATGTTCTCGCCTCTTATTGGATTAAATTACTATAAAGAGTTTAACGACCGGGAACTCGAAGTAACTAAGTATTTCGGGTATTTTGCGGTTTTCAGGTTAAACCATTGTAATTATCTAGAGAATTAGAATGAGATATCGGTTCGAAAGTTGATGTTTCTTTGCGGTTAAACTTTGTGATGAAAGTGTTACCTAAAAAAAAATAGAAATTGTTGGCAATCAAGAGTTCAAGCAAGTGGAACAGTATTGTCGAAAACAAACAAAAGGAATATTAAACCTACATAAACCATAATTGCATTTAAATTGCTCAAACATTTAGAAATACATATATACATAACATATATACCAAACCATTTATATATAAGCAAACGCGGATATAGAGGGGTCTACGGGGCTTTAGACCCCACTGTTGTACGTAATATTTAAATATTATTTTTTTACAGTTTTACAATCGTCCCTACTACAGCAAATATACATCCTTGCTATAGATTATCATTTTGTGAAATTATTTTAAATTAAGCAGAATGCTAACCAATAATTTATGCAACAATATGTTTTCCACATTTTAAACAATGAACAGTATGTCGAAAGACATTAGAATCGAGACAGTCAAGATCAGCATATTATATTCCCGTGGCTATTTTACAGCGAGAAAGATGAAGGCAGGCGCTTACTGCCGTGTGGCTGTGTGTTTTGTTTGGGTCTAAAGAGGAAGCCAAAGCAAAATCGCGTTATAGAAGTTAGTTACGAAGCCCCTTCGGAAATTCAAGAAAGCTTATGAAATATCGAGGGGCCATTCTGATTCTAAATAATTATCATAAAACAGCTCAATTAAAATGCAGTAAATTTAAAAAAGTGTCTGAAGGTAAGGCAGAAAACGGTATGGTTCAACTCAACAAAAGCAGTGAAAGAAACTAGAATGAAACTTGTTCCGATTGTAAAAAACAATTATTTTGTCCGGTCGACAAAAATTTCTATTTTTGTTGGGAATAAGCCACAATTCAAGTTTGAAATAAGTTTATTTTTGACGTTTGGATTTCCACTTCAGAAATCGTTCTTAAAATAGAAAACATTAATAAATTAAACAAATTTTGTTTATTTTACTTGGTGAAAAATTCTTTCAATAATTTAATTTTCTCTGATTAATTCATATTGACAATTCAAACATATATTATACATTTTAAAGTACATAGATGACTTTAAAATGATATTGCCAATACTGTTGAGTTGCCTTCCTGGGACGATTTTATTCTAAGATAGTTCATTCGATTACATAAAGATAACTTGAACTTGGGAATACCCGTCAGAAAATTAACATAGGGTTTGTAACTTCGGAAACCTTTTTTGGATGGTGCTAGAAAGGTCACCAATGGAGACACTGCGGACGGCAGCCAGATGGTTGGTGGAGAGCGAGTCGTGGGTTCCAAACTAGCTTTTGGAACCGGGAATGGGTCCAACGGACGAAATAAGTAAAGATAGGACAGGATAAGATATATTAGAAAATATACAGAAATAAACAAAAAGATAGATGGGTAAAATTACCAAAGATAAGATAATATAGAAAAAGGGCGCCACTTAACTTTTTGGAGTTTAAGGAGAAAATTAAGAAGCCTTAGAAAAGAAAAGAGAAGAAGAAAGATATTTAGGTTCAAGGAACCAAACCCAACAAAAGATATTAACAGTTAATTATTAAATAAATTTGGTCAACACACTACCTACACAAATAATAAATATTTTAGGTGGACTCCGTCCATCTACTTACCTACGAAACTTAACAGCCTTGAACTTTCTACTGGTCGAAGGTATAATAATAATTAAAGGTAAAAAGTAAATATTCCGAGTTATTATTTTATCAGGAAACTTGTTAGTAGTCGAGAAATAAAATTCATGAATAAAACAAAATAATATATTCAACAACACGATTAAATTTGGATAAATCTAATTATTTTAAATCTGAATGTAAATACAAGCAAAAGAAATTGCAAATGATGGTATACATATAGAAATAAATAGAATTATATATAAATACAATATAATGAAGTCATGCCCAAATAAAATTATCAGCGAAGAGAGTCTGGTAGTATGTATTTAAAAATATTCAATTAAAGTTTAAATTTAAATTTAAATTCTAAAGACTACAAAAAGGTTACAAGAATTTGTTATTATAAAAATTAAACCAACCCGCACTTGGTTTTGAGTTAATTTCTGTCTTGCACTGTTGTTTAATGATCCACTGTTCTTTCTGAGAATTAAATATTCGTAATAGTTTTTTATTAGAATTTCTTAATAGGTGATTGAAAGTTCGTATGAACATATTAAATGTTCCTTGATTGAATGCTAACTCAGTAGTAAACCTTAACTACAGGAGAAGAAGTAGTCGACGTAGATTCGCCCATATAGTTGAAGGTAATATGATTCGATATCTTACGATAAATCTCGATGACTACTTCACTATTTCACTACTTTTACTATAATACTTTAATTGTATCAAGCACTGAAGTTAATTAAATTAAAGGTAGTTTATCCCAATATTTAATCTAATATGGTATTAAATTAAAAAACTCAAATAGTTAAGTGTATAAACACTTAAAGAAAAAATGCACAGAGAACGGTAAGATAGCGAGCGTCTTTACTCAAAGATCGCCCAACCAGAAGTCCTTACTCAAAGACAGCCCGGCCAGAAGTAAAATAATTTCTCTAAAAATTTACCATACTTCCCCCAAAAATAAGGTGTGATATCCCCCGACTTAAAAATGACAGCAGCCTGTATGTATTTCTAGATAGAAAAAAGGTTCTATGATATAGAAAGTAACGAGAAGAAACGTGAGAAGATGTAAAATCTTTTGGATTAGGTTCTTACATAAAGATACTATTACGTGTTTTCAACGATTTTGTTTGCCAAAGTATCAAACAGAACCCGCCTGTAATCGGAAAAGGATTAGCTAAGGATTAACCTAACCGGCGTTTTTTAGGAAGTCGGTTCTTCCGTGTTTTAAGACAGCCAGTAGATTCCAATGAAATTTGCCGATGGAAAACACGACCAACCGCATATATATTATTTGCAAATAGGGCCATCGGCGTCTCAGCAACAGGGGTAAAGGGATTAAAAATTGTTTAGTATTTTAATTATAAAAAAATGTTACAGGTTCAATGGAAAAATTCAAGTATAACTCTGAAAGAAACAGATGGTTTCTAACCGACCTATCTCAGAACGAAGATGAATTAGGAGAGACTTAATGGTTTTGTGTAACTCAACATTCATCTTAACACTTCCTTATCGCAAGAAAACATCCTATAGTACATTTGAAAATGATTGATTGAACGCTACGAGTCAGACTGTAATTAAAATTTATTATGAGTCTGATGTTACACATATTCCGACCAGTCCAATAATTAAAATATTAATACATGTGGTGCTCTATCAAAGGCTTTCTCCAAATCTATAAAGCATACGTAAATAGTGCAACTTGTCCGTTTTATCGATATATTGTATTATTAAACATTTCATTTACATGCCACTTATAGCTACACGTAAGGGTGATGAGATCATAAAAGATTGACTACTTTACTTGTTCACCCGGTATGTTCACATGTTAATTTCAGGTAGATAAGTTTACTCCGTTAGGTCCAAAATTCGTGGAAATAAAATAAAGAGACAAATCACGAGGGATATCTCAATGTGCCTTCTCTTTTAATATAAGTATCATCCCCGGGAAGGGTAATTACCCGAGATAGAGATCTCTGTTTGGGTTTCAAACCGTATTAGGTATTCATGGAAATCCCTGGAAAGCCCGAGCTGGAAAGACGGTTTCCCGAAATATCCTTTAACCTGGCTGCTGACAGAGATTTTTATTTTACGAGATTTATATATAAAAGATAAAAAGAATTCGGCCACCGTTGGATCGAACGTCGAAAGGGGATACATTGTGGAAAAATTCCGGACTTAAATTTCAACGAGTTTCTTCCGCCTACAAAAGGTATTGTTCACATAAAAAGTTATTCCGCCTTTTACTATCTTTGAAAAGTTGACAATGCGTAAATAGGTTTATTGAAATACTTTATATAAAAATACTCGTACGAATACAAAGAAGTCTACATAGAAACAAATGCATTGTGAATAGAATGATCAGTCAGAAAAAGCAGCAAACTGATTTAGTTGCAGTCAGAGCAAGAAACATATCTGAGTGCTATTGGAAATGGAGTGAACAAATATTAGGAGTTATGAGGATAATAATGCCGTAAAATAACAAAGATCACTAGTTTATATAATATCCACGAAATAACACTAGGAAATATAAGAATACCATTGATATTATTCCGCTCCAGCTGTTTTCATATGGTGTTTGCCTTATCCAAATCCAATTTTGTTAGCAATGTCTTTTAATTCATCATAGCAGCTTGTTTGTAGTCTTTCTTGATTCCTTTTTCGAAGATCTAGTCTCGATTTGATCATTTTTCTAGTTTATCTGTTATCATTTTGTCTTGCAATATTTTGCGCAAACTACCACTTTACTTTTCTGACTGTTTATCATATGACTCTCCTCCTCAGTCCTAATCCCTTTTGGAATGTGGTGACACCATCAGGCCTTCACAGTTTTTTTTAGGATTTCCCTCCATCCGTCCATGTCCTGGGCTAGTTGTTCGGCTTCATGTCTTCTTCTTTTTGTGCCACTCCTATCGGAGATTGGAAATCATCAAGGGACCTTGTTTACGGCTGACCTAAAGAGTTCATTAGTGGTGCAGCCAAACCACTCTCTCAAATTCCGCAACCACGACATTCTTCTACGGCCTGGATTCCGTTTTTCTTCTATTTTTCCCTGCATTATATTTTGAAGTAATGCGTATTTATGTCCTCTCATCAGGTGACCAAAATATTCGAGTTTTCTTCGCTTTAGCGTTAACAAAATCTCTGGGTCTTTTCCTATTCTTCGTATTACTTCACAGTTTGTTATTCTTTCAACCCAACTAATCTTCAGCATTCGACGGTAGCACCACATCTCGAAACTTTCAATATTTTTCATGTTGTTCTGTTTGAGAGTCCAGGCCTCTACACCGTATAATAGCGTGTTAAATACATAGCCTCTCAGCATTCTTAATCGTAGAGGGATGCTTATATTTCTGTTGCAGAAGAATTTTCTCATCTTTATGAAGGTGGCCCTGGCAATTTCGATACGTCTTTTTATTTCACTGTTTTGGTCTCCAGTTTCGTTTATTAAAGTTCCCAAGTATTTGTAACTTGATACTTTTTCAACTTGAGTGTCGTTTATACTAATATTAGCTGGTTATGTCATGTTTTTACTGAAGACCATATACTTGGTTTTTTTAATATTGATATTTATACCATAATTGTTGCAAGCAATATTTATGTCTGTAAGTAATCTTTGTAATTCTTCTACTGTTCTTGCAACTAGTACAGTGTCGTCCGCGTATCGAATATTATTTACAATCTCTCCATTAATTACGATTCCTCCGTTTGCTTGTAAAAGGGCTTCCTGACAGATGCTTTCACTATATACATTAAATAACAGAGGTGACAAAATGCAACCCTGTCGTACTCCTCTACGTATTTCTATTGCTTGTGATGTTTCAGTTTCTATTTTGATGTTAGCTTTCTGATTCCAATATAGATTGAGAATTATTCGCAGATCTTTATTATCTATGTCCTTCCTTTCAAGAATCTCTCTAAGCTTATCATGGCGTACTCTGTCAAACGCTTTTTCAAAATCGATAAAACACGTATGTACCTCCTGATTAACGTCTAGGCATCTTTGTGTGAGAACATTCAAACCGAAGAGAGCTTCTCGAGCACCAAGCCCTTTTCTGAACCCCATGTGTGTATTACTAATATCTGACTCCAACTTTTGATAAACTCGGTTGTGGATGATTTTTAGAAATATCTTTAGTAGGTGGCTCATTAAAGATATTGTTCGATGTTCTGAACATTCTTTAGCATTAGATTTCTTTGGCAGTGTAACGAATGTAGACAACAGCCACTCTTGAGGTATAATGCCAGTATTGTATATTGTATTAAATAAGTGCAATATTAGACCTTCATCCGGCTTCATGTAACCCTTGGTTAATCAATGTTTTTGTTTGATCTACCCAACGGCTTGGAGATATTCCCATATCATATGACACACACTTTTATTTTAGTTTTTACTTTTGTTTCTTATCCAGTCGGTTCTTGTTTTGTCTCAAAATATATATAACCAGCTCACTCGACCCATTGCTTTTTGTGTCATTTAAAGTCTTTATCTTAATTTCTTTGTTATCCACTTTGACCTCCGTATGTGAGTATGTCACCAAATGGAGACAATTGGATCAAGTATTAAAATAATGGAAGTTGTACATGACATGTTATTTATTATTTTAAAGTACAAGGTGAAATACAATAATGGTTAAAACTAAACAAAAATCAATCAGCACCTACAGCAAAATAAATAACAGATTTTTTTCAATAAACAACTTAGGAATGAGAAACTCTGAAACAGCCCGTTCAATGCAAAAAATGACCACCCTTATGACGTCGTACAGTGGGTGGTAATTGCGCAGCTGGTAGGTTTTTCATCAATCATGTTGATCATGTTTGTAAACAATAGTTGCTTACTGCCTGGTAATGTAACTCAACTCCAACCATGCATTTATTATACATAACGAAAATGTGTGGTTGTTGCTCTGTCATAGTGAACTCTTGATATTTCTCAATAGAAGGCGCTACAGTGAAATTTTGTTTATTGTCCCCAAATGGGTTCAGCAGGATATACTTGGTTAATATCATCACCATCACCAATATTGCATTATTACAATATTAAAGTATGCTCTCTTGTTGGAGGAATAAGTTATGTATTATTTTCAATCTTTGAAGAATATTTCTCTATTTTTTTTTTATTATACTGATTATAAATCCTGACCTGGATCTTTATTATTTAAGTCTTTTTTTGGCGTTTAACTCTGTTTGGATTGTTTTCAAGTCATTGTTTGGCTTGATTTTCTTGCTCTAGAGTATTTATTCCGCATGCAACTATTGTTCTGTAAATGATAAGATTTCTCTTTGTATCTCCTAGTCTCAGCTGCATGTTGGATATAGCTAACTGCTTGCCTCGTGTTTAAACATTTTAAAGAAATTGTTTCCTTGATGAGAAACCTGAACTTTTAGCTACATACCTATATTACGAAACTGTTTAGGGCAGTAATATCAAAAAAGTTTATAAACAGTCGATAAAGCCAGCGAGAAATGACTGCTTCATCAGAAACAGACTTATCCTGATATTACGTAGACCTGACATGAACCAATTTATTTTTACTTGGTGCATAAGATACCATGGCAACTTTTTCCGAAAAGGAAAATTCAGACCAGAAAACACCTCGGTTTCTAGAACTGCTTAATTCCATTGGAGTGTCGGGCTTATTTTTGCGAACAGTTCCAACCAGGGTTAGATTTTTGGTCCAGGAAATTCGGCTAATGCTAGGGACGTAAAGAAATTACCTGTCGTAACTCCTCGACCAGTACCATATAAAGGATATATCTAAATCTGTTACTACTCTGAAAACTTTTCTCATGTTGCGCTCATAGTTACTTGCCTGTGTAAGTTTGTAAATTATGCAGGTATCTTGTTTCCACGTCTGCTAGTGCCCAAAGCTTAACACCATACTTTGCAAGCTTTGAGCTCAACTACTGTTGGAATGCTACCAGCTGTTTATCCATAGTTACTTGTTCATGGGAAACAAACAGCCAACTTGTCCGTTTCACACCTTTCTTGTATTGCCAATTTATCATTAAATCGCATAAAATTGCTTACCTGAGTAGATCTGTCACGAGGAATTAATGTTGTGAATATGTTACGAAGAATTGATTCATCTGTACTCCACATTTTTGCAATGTTCTCTTTTCGACAACATAGAGCTCCTTCTGTAATCAAAACTCCAATAAATGCATCGAGTTCTATAATATCAATGTCTTTCTATATGTTCTGTTTCTCCGAATTTTCTTCTTGGTTGTTATGTTTACAAATACTTGCCTTCATGACGTAAGTCAAAAAAATGTTAAAAATCTCAAATATTTCATTGGCACATTGGAGATGGAAGAGGAACGTCCCAGCTCCACACGGGTGCAGATTTTGCAGTATACATTTTATTGCTTCTTCTACTTTCCTCCTCTATAAGTTCTCCTTCTGTCTCTTCTCCAACCTCATTATTTACTATCGCATCTTCAGCCGGTTCATCTTCGTTCTCCCCAACATACACATTTGGAATTTTATTTACGGAACATAGGATTTTTAATACAATTACTAAGATACCCTGATTTGCAATTAACCAGTGCAAATTTCTATATAACGGCGCGATGTTTTATAACTAATTTATTTGTTCCATTGGATTACCTCTCCTCTGCGGTTTGTAATAGCGTATGTGGCACGCTGACAGTGTTGCTCTGTCTACCGATTTTTCCTGAAAGTCCGGTTTTGTGCAGATAATAAACAATGTTTTATTAACATCAATTTTGTTTATGTTCATTAGGTATTATTTGAATTATTAAATTTATACTAAAATACATTTATTATTCCAAATATTGTTTATAATTTCAAATTAAAAAGAGTGTATTATTATTTTATTTTTAAAATTTGTTTTTAGTTTTAAAACTCTACTTTTTTTCAAGCTTTTTTGGCAATAAAACATACCCATTTTTAATTTAGTTAAATAATATTTTTAATTCCATATCTACATTTATAAATATGTATGTTTTCGGCGAATTGACATGCACTCTAGCTGTGTTCCGTTTTTACACTTACACTGGCAGCATCGCGGCGTGAATTGAGCCTCCAATCGAACAAATGAATTAATTATAAAACATCGCGACGTTGTATTGACATTTACACTGGTTAATCTAAGTTATTGTATTAAAAATCCTATGTTCCGTAAAAACTTTTCCAAATCTGTATATATAAATATGGTCTTAAATGATGAACTCTCCTCTTTTAGCGCATAATCGGTATCTCGTTTGTCATCATGAGTTTAATTTTCCTTATTGCATTGATCATCACTGTCACAGTTGGTCAGATTATTTATTATTTTCTCAAGCTGACTTTGGGTTAAGGGTTTTCGGTAACGTTTGGTCATTTTTGTGTTGTTAACGTAAAAAATGTATTTTGTAACACTTATCCTCCTAAATATCGAGTACAAAACAACAAACACATAAATAAACAAATAACAGTCGACTAGCTCTGATGACTACAGACTGAGTGCCGCGCTGAACTGCCGGCAGTGCCAGCTAAGAATAAAACGATCGAAGAAATATATCAAGGTCACTCAAAAACTAGTCTCGTATGTTCTAGATCGTTCGATAAGTATATAACAGTACTTAGAAATCTTAATTTGCACCAAAAATTAGAATCCAATACATATCCAAATATGTAACGTAAAATACTACGTGGGGTCCTCCGTCGACTGTTCAATATGTTGTTTTCATGGATGTTAATCATTGGAACTTGCTTGAAGCTGTTAGAAGTTGTATACAAATACGGTCCTATGGTCCCAAAAGGATCCCACGCCGTTGTTTAAGAGTTAATGTAATAACTTAGCGTTGTCCGTTTGATTTTCTCACTCCGAATTTCTTTTATATTTTTTTCTTTTAATCTCTAAAGTGAGTTTGTAGTCTACTTAGGATTCTTACTTCTTTCATTCAATGTCCTCTGATAATCTTGTAGTATACTTAGTTTTCTTACTTTTTTCTTTCAATTTCCTCTGGTGTTCTTCTGTTTTATTGTTTAATATTCTAATCCGTATTATTTTATTTTGATATTATTATAATTTATTAGTATCAAACTATTATTTATATAATTCATTGACAGGTTCAAATTCAGCTGCCAAGATAGGTAGATCCTAGTTAAAATCAGTTTTTCCTGCCATATGTTCAATCATATTTTATTATGCATAATATTAATCATATTTTTAAATTATGCTATACAGCCAACCTCTGGGATTTTCCCCTTTTACTTTGTCATATGTTATTGTTTTCATTGACTACAAGCGACAATTGTCAAGGTTTTAAAAGCATATAACTTATATCGCTTTAAAAAATTATTTAGAAACGCTTCTATATCGTACTGTTGCTTCCCATGCATTTTTATTCAATCCTTTTTCTTCACCTTGGGTAGCAGATTTTCAATTTTCTTGATTATATCCATGTGTTTCATCAAGCACCTGTTTTTTTTTTTATATTTTATATATGTCATCCATTAGTAGCAGTACTTGGAAGCTAATTATAAAGCAACCTATAAGAATTTCCCAGTAAATGTATATTTAATCAATTTACAACTTGAAAGACTGATTTAAAAAATATAAATTTTTTATAACGTTTACAGCATTCGATTGCCACGAAATTGGGGCGGCGACTCTGGTTGAAAATAAACACTCGCGAGGGTTGGTTGGCGGCTAATGGAGATACGCCGTTAATGAAATGAAAAATAAAATCTGAAAGTTAGTTGGAAATTAAGCTCTTAATTATGATGTTGTTGTTACGAGATGAAATTGCTGGATGTGAAATGAAAAAAATTGCCAATTAGAGGAATTAGATCTCACTGGGATGTATCAGTAATGTTGATATTGAACACATTATAATGTCTTTAATTTAGATTTGAGATAAATCATATATGTAGATTTTACATATTTTGTTTCGTCTAGATTCAATAACGTTGGATGTTTCAGATATTCTAAAACAAGAATAAATAGGTGCATTAGTTATAAACATATTATTCACTTAAGATAAGTGTCAAATGAAAACCCCTTAATTAGTAGACCAATTTGTGCGTAACTTCCTTGCAAGCGATTCCAGACATAATGAAAAAAAATTACTTATATAACTACTCAGAGAATAATTAAAATATAATGGCTGGTTCAAAATAATTAGGAGAGGTAGTAAAGGGTTATACAGATAATAACCAAATCCAAGTTTGTAAAAAGTCTTATCAATACTGCTGTTACACACACACCGCGGTATGTATAGGCTTTCACTTTGCTGTTGGAGGCGGTTATCCTCGTACTGGGGAAGCTGTCTTCCCCTGTACGGTTTCTAAAATAAACACGTATCTCGCGGTACTAACACTAAGATCAAGAGATAGAGAACATTTGCGTTTATTATCACTACGATTCAAAAGAGGATTCACGGTATTTTTCGCGTAACTAGCAGATAAAAAAAGAGAAAGAAAGAGAGAGATAGATAGAGAGAGAGAGAAAGAGAGAATGTCTGTTACTAGCGGAAGTCAAAAGTCGAGAGAGAGAGAGAGAGAGAGAGAGAGAGAGGAGAGAGAGAGAGAGAGAGAGAGAGGACGTATGTTGCTAGCGAAACTCAACAATCAAGACGGACGTCTGTTGCTAGCGATAGTCAACAGCCAAGAGAGTGCGTCTGTTGCTAGTGGCAGTCAACAGTCGAGATAGTACTTTTGTTGCTAGTGGCAGTCAACAGTCGAGAGAGAGTCTTTTTCGTTTGCTATTTTAAAACTGTCTGTATATCTAAAATAGTGGGGTTGAAGTGAGAGTAGGAAGGGTTGTAGTAGGGTAAAGATTTTAAAATTGAGGTACAGAATGATAGTAATTAATACATGGTTTTTCGCATGTAGGTCAGAAAAAACAAAAAACAAATTTAGTTGCAGGCAGAACAAGAAACATATCTGAGTGCTATTGGAAATGAAGTGAACAAATCTTATGAGTTATGAGGATAATAATGCTGCAGAATATAACAAAGATAACTAGATTATATAATATCCACGAAACAACACTAGGAAATATAAGAACGCCATTGGTATTATTCCACTCCAGTTGTTTCTATATCGTGTTTTGATTATCCAATTTTGTTAGCAATGTCTTCATCACAGCACATTGTTTGTGGTCTTTCCTGATTCCTTTTTCGAAGATCTAGTCTTTTAGAAGATTTAGTGTTATCATCTTGTCTTGCAATATTTTCCGCAAACTACCACTTTGGTTTTCTAACTGTTTATCATATGACACACAATTTTATTTTAATTTTTACTTATGTTTCTTATCCAGTCGGTAATTGTTTTATCTCAAAAATATATAACCAGCTCACTCGACCCATTGCTTTTTGTGTCATTTGAAGTCTTACCTTAATTTCTTTGTTATCCACTTTGCCTTTCGTATGTGAGTATGTCACAAAAATGGGGACAATTGGATCAAGTGCTAAAAAAATGAAAGTTGTATTTTACATGTTATTTATTATTTTAAAGTACAAGGTGCAATACAACAATGGTTAAAACTAAAAAAATCAATCAGCACCTACAGCCAAATAAATAACAGATATTTTTTTCAAAAAACAACTTAGGAATGAGAAACTCTGAAACAGTCCCGTTCAATGCAAAGGGCCACTGTGCATTTTGAGTAACTCAACCTAGCTTTTTTGTGACACTGGGTACACCGTCGCGGTTGATCAATTTTTTTTTTTTTTTTTTTGAGAAATGACCAACCTCATGACGTCGTGCAGTTGGTGGTAATTGCGCAGCAGGTCGGTTTTTCATCAATCATGTTGATCATCTTTGTAAACAGTAGTTGCTTATTGCCTGGTCATGTAAATCAACTCCAACTCTTGATATTTCTTAGTGTCGGACTTATTTTTGCGAACATTCCCAAGCAGGGTTAGAATTTTGGTCCATTAAATTCGGCCAAGGCTAGGGACGTAAAGAAATTTACGAAATTGGGGAACGCCTGTTTACAATGCGTAACAAAATGTTCCCATGTGTCTCTAAATGCAGCCAACTTATCTGTTTCACGCCTTTCTTGTCAAGTCGATTTATCATTAAATCGGATACAATTGCTTACATGAGTTGATATGTCTGCTGTGAATATGCTACGATGAATTGATCATCTGTACTCGTACTCCACCACTTATCAGTGGTGATAACTGATACTCCAGTAAACACCTACAACGAATTCTTGCTATGGAATATATATTTGACGTTTTATAAAATTCGCGACATTACTGTCTTTTTAAAAATAGATAATTACAATACACGAGAAATAATTGTATTATAAAAACTTCATCCTACTCAAAAAAGAAGACAAACAAAATTTAAATCGTAAAAATGTTATAACAGTAAATATATATTCATAAAACCAAAACGGACAATAAAAATCTTTAAAGGCCCTTAATACGTTCCACTCCAACACCTCACCGAGAGTAAATCACAACTTCTGAGCATTTCAGTTCTTGACAATCCAAAATTAAAAGAATAAAAAAACCGGCGCCTTCTTTTTTCTCTCTTTTACGACCTCAACGGACGTTTTCTTTAAAGATTTTTCTTTACGAGCCGATCAAGACCAACTGTCACTTTCATCTGGCACTTTTTAATAATATTTCTCGGTTCCAAGTCCAACTTGTGAGCCGGAATAAAAATGTATACCCTAGAGAGTGTATAGAAGTATTTTAACCAGATGCCATGTTGATCGTCACTAACTGATGTGATTTCGGGTTTTGGAAGGTTGACGACCTCAGAAAGGGTTAAGGCTAAGGTTAAGATAGAAAGGGATTCTACTCGGGATATGTTCTTTTTAAAGTGCGAGAACCTATACACTTCCAACATCCCTATATACACACAAAATATATTAATACATAATATGGTAATAAATAGTAGCCAATATATTAATAAGATGGATGATAGAATCCAAGATATTTTGGACATGTTTGAGAGTTATAACACAAATACGATACTATACTACGTTCCACGTTTAGAAAATAACATTGCGGAGATAGGGCCATGTATTTCTTATGGACGATAGCAACGCGGCGTTGCCACGACACTTAATAAAGTTGTTAAATGTTCTTTAAGTACAAAACTAATAATAAATATGGAATTTATTGGAAGACCTAGTAATGTCTGCTTGATCATAAACTGATATAAGTGATCATAAATTGAGCATAGAATAAAATGAAGGAAAAAACACTATCAAAAATACCATCATCAACATAAAACCCATAAACCCCGATTATATATCATTAGAAAGTAGTATTTTCTCATTTAAATTTCGTTATAAAAAATAGATGTTAACATTTCGCGTAAGAATCTTGTTGGTCAAATTTCACAGGGCAGATTATTTGAAGTTCAACATATGTTGTAAAGAGGTAGACCCCGAAGATCATGGAGGGATGAAGTGGGCGAGGCTATGGAAAGACGAGACCTTAGAGATGGAGAATGGCAAAACAGAAAGGACTGGAGACGTTGGCTGAAAGAAGGAAGGCGGCGACAGCTGTAAAAATTCTTATATAGATAGATAGATAGATAGATAGATAGATAGATAGAACATATGTTGTGTAATATGTACTAAGTACTATGTACTAAGTAATAACATGTACACTAGTAACACGTAAACACTAGAGAAATAATCTTAACTGCAATAATTAATGCGGCAAAATATTGAATTGTGTAAGTATTTAAACCAGAATTACAGAGCATAACAGCCTCGTTGATTGACTTTCTTAAACTGAAAATAATTTCCACGAAACTCTTCTGTAACTTAACACCTCTTTTCTGTCGACCTTCCAAGCTTCTTATCTACAACTCGAGAAAAATTCTAAGTAGATTTTATTAGGTAAAATTTTTTCGCATAATAAAAAACACAGTAATATAATATGTAATATGTTTTCATAATTTACATATAACATTGTATGGCTTCTAATCACAGAGGTCTCAATTCCTATCTTTAGCATTCTCCTAGGTGTTCACCTTTCGAAAACGATTCATTTCGATTTATACACTATATAACAGATCTGAGGGCACATATGCTTTAACAAATAATATGTATCTTGTATTTAATTCCATCGATGAATGATATAG
The DNA here is from genome assembly GCA_918026665.1 of Diabrotica balteata. Taxonomy (NCBI): domain Eukaryota; kingdom Metazoa; phylum Arthropoda; class Insecta; order Coleoptera; family Chrysomelidae; genus Diabrotica; species Diabrotica balteata. The sequence continues at coordinate 49,819,729 of OU898281.1, forward strand.
TAAACGGATTGTTCAATTCCTATAGGATTTATTTTTCTCTTCGGTTATAAAAACATTATTTTCATTTACTATAATTAAACCGGACTGACTTCTGTAAATATGGATTACTTCATTAATTTTATTTACACCCCAAGACTGCCATGTTTATTTTGAGATACTTCTGTTTTTTCCGTGTCGGTCTGAGCTGCCTGAGTTCGCTTCCACTCAACACATAACGGACTGAGTAGGGAAGTTCTCATTCTGTGGGGGTCCATTGACCATTTGAAACAATAAAACTCCTTTAAAGTTATAGTTCTTTTTAGTCCCATTTTTGTTTGACATAATGAATAGTCTATAAATACATCGGTTGTTGCTGAGCTCCATCGAGGTTTTGGTGGATACTTTTTAGTAGCCCCTCTTCATCTTCGGAAGTATGACCTATCTAGTGATCCAGTTTAATATTTTCCGGATAACTGAAGCTGTAATGTTTGTCTTGTACCATAAGAAGATAATGATGAAGACTCACTCCTGGCACGGCCGTGTATAGCTAATGAAACTTGTCCCTGATAGACGCAGTTGTGCTTTTCTTTCATAAGGTCGTGCTCTCCTCACAGTATTAGTGAGGAGGGTACCGATGCAAGGCATAAAATATCGAAAAACCCCTGGCCCAGATAATATACAATCAGAAATCATCAAGCACTTTGATGAAGATTTCAAGGATCTACAAGGAACTATCATATTCAACGGAATCCACAACTCTTGAAATCATACATCGCAGACTGTACAAAATCTGCGAAGAATAAGTAACAAGATAATTTAGCTTTATAAACGTTCTTGTAAAAAAGCTTTCAATTTAGTACATTAGGTGCTTTGTCCAAGATATCGGATTAGTATCTAATATGCCTGCTATAGAATACCAAAACACATTTGAGAAAGTTAAGTCCTACAAGATAGTGAAATTGGTGGCAAAGACTTGGCATAAGAAAAAACTTATACTGGAACTATCAGCTTCTGTTAAAGGCCATAATGAGAAAACGGAGGTTAAAACACAATGGAGAAATGGAGCAAATAGAGAAAATTCAATGGAGAAAGTTTGAACAGTTTTAGATACGCCGATGATTGAATTATTTTGGTGATAATAAGACAACAAGCATGATAAACAGTAACGAAATAATTATTGACAATATTAAATGAACAATGACGCTCACATAATAATCGCTATTTGACATTAAAATGAAAACATGGTAGCAGATATGTTTGCGAAAGAAATTAATATTTGGGTAATTCATTAATTGGTTATTAGCCTTACAGAAGTGGAAGAATAGAATCCCAATGCTTATGAAAAAGGCATAAAACAATTAAAGCGTGTCATGTTTTTATATTAATCACATGAGTGATAAGTCAAAAACTAATAGAGTAAGGTATCAATGACTTGACAAGTTCTTTTTGAAATATTGTCGATTTCCACGTCGGAAACAAATAAATATAATGAGGGATATTAGCCTAAATGTATTTCTGTATGGCACAAGCATAAAAAAATATAATACAAGGAGAGATCGCAAATTATTAACATGACCTGCCTAATTATATACTCGATTTGAAATTTATAAAGTGACCTGGAAAGGAAAACTTTAATAGAGCAATTAGCTATAATTACTTTTGCTTTTCTGCAAACGGTTAGAAATGAGGTGACACGGTGAGATTTAGATAAACATCGTAGGAACACGTAAAGCTATTTATAGATTGCATTACCGCTGACCTATAATAACATTTATGCATATTTTAATAATAAGTATTTGCAGTATTTTCATAAATTGCCTATAGCAAGAAATTAATGTTTTATCCTACACCGTTTCACTTTCAATAAGATGTTTTGAAAAAATATACTGATCATTATTAGTGTCATGTTAAGAAACAACAATCCGGTGTTTTATACTATTACTATCTTCCACTCAGTTATGATGGACAATATCGGTGTAATACTAAAGAAGAATAATAAATCAACTTAATACACCTATTGTCAATGTGGCATGAAATGTAGACAAAACAGAGTAGCGATAATAATAATACTAATATTAAAATAAACTTTCTCAAATGATATCAGCATGCATTTGGAACTAGACAAGAACCGTATAGTAAATAGGTATAGTCAGATAAAAAATGCTTCTAGTTTTCTCGTTAGCGTCTCCGTCAGCGTCCAGGCCTCCACGCCATACAGCAAGATCAGAAAAATGTAGCATTTAACTATACGTAGTTTTAAGGGAAGAGACAAATCCTTACTTATGAGGAGCTTTTTTATATTGCTAAATACTGCTCTAGCTCGTTCTATTCTCGCCTTAATTTCTATGGTCTGTTCCCATTTTGCATTTACGTTGGTGCCAAGGTACACATAAGATTCTACATGGTCAATTAGGATGTTACTTATCCGTAATTGTCGAGCAGGTTGTTGCTTTTTGCTTATCAGCATCCACTTTGTCTTCTTGAAGTTGAGGCTCAGGCCGTATTCCTCACTAACTGAATAAAGTCTTTCCATTACTTGTTGTAATTCGTCTCTGGTACTGACACCCCTGACGGACACCTCTTTTGATCTGCACGCTTTCAGTGAGTTCGTTGCCAATTTTTGCTCTTGCTGTTTGACCCCAGTATAGGTTTGCCACAATTCGAATGTCCTTGTCGTCAATACCTGTCTTTCGCAGAATACCTAATTGTTCATGATTGACATTGTCAAATGCTTTTCTAAAATCTACAAAGCACAAATACGCGTCCTTATCAACGTCTCTACACCGCTGTATAAGCACCTGGAGAGCGAAAATTGCTTCTCTAGTTCCAAGTGCTTTCCGAAAACCAAACTGCGATCTATCAATATTTGACTCACATTTATCATATATTCTTCTATGAATGATCTTAGTGAACGCTTAGGTTATTCCTACTAAAAAGTATCTTAAGTATATTGTTAAAGATCCGTAAGTCCAAAATGACAAATGCCGATATGGATGCCAAGCCCAAGAAATCATCCAACATCTTACCGGGGGCTGCCAGGCGTTTGTCGGAACTGATTATAAAGAATGCCATGACTCAGTAGAAAACATTATCCATAAAAAACTATCTGACAAACTGGGACCAAACCGACAATCTTCCTTATTATCAATATGTCCCTGACAGAATGCTTGAAAATGACCACTACAAGCTATACTGGGACCGGGCTGTGCTCACAGACCAACCAGTGGCACATAATAGACCGGATCTCATACTAGTTAATAACTTTAGCGACGAGATATTGGACAAACTACGTAATACATTCCGAGGAGTGAGAAGTAGAAAAGTAATCAAAGGAGTTGAAAAAGTGATACTGAACACTTCAAGACACTCACATTATCCAGAAAACAACAACGTTGAAAAATGCCTGGACACATTAAAAATGTGTACTTCTTTATACTCTTTTGTGTGTAGATTAAAGGACAAATTTAAGAATACCCATTCTACTGTTAACAGTTTGTTAAATTTATAATTAAACTAAAACAAATTAATAACGTTTCATTGATCCTTCGACATGATAAATATATGGAGAAAAATAACTGTGCAGTTTTAAGTTTTTTTAAACCTTAAATATTTTATGACATAGCTACGAAACAAGAATATATATTATTTAGATTGAAAGTATTGAATAATTGAAAAACAATTGTATTATTATGTACTCTTCCCGTGTTCCTGCTGTACGCTTCTGGGGATAGGGAGCAAGACGTTTTTATACTAATACTAAGTGTATGTGTTTTAAATTACTTGAACTTGACGAAAAATATAAATGCCAAAAGATATTAAACTAATGTAAATAAATGTAATAAAATAAAAATTTATTTTTAAATATTTACACAAAACTTTATAATTTAAATAAACTACATTTTAAAAGTATTATATTTATTTATCTTCTTAACTTATTTGTTTAGAATGCAAATGTAATTTATATTTGAGCCTCTAAAATGTACAGCATAATTACTTGAAAAATACTTAGTAAGTAAAAACGATAGAAGATAGTTTTACACTGCTTTTTATTAACGAAAGTTTCCCTTGCATTAGATGCAATCTACAAATGAAAATAAAGTGCCAGCTCATTTTCGTAATCTCCCAAATTCCCTCAGAAAATTACCGTCGCTGTACCCAAGGCAGAGAGGAATGAAGAAGTCCGCCAAGGCTTATGCAATGCATCAATCTTATTATATCTACGGTGAATTTCCTGCTGTGCAGAATTAGGAAATTGCAGAATTAATAATAACACGGTTTCTGCATCTGTTGAATACATTTGCTAAGTAACTTTGGAAAATTGCCGGTGTCCGATTTTAAAACATTTATAAATGATTATAAATCACCGATATGAATCTACACAGTTGGTGCAGTCACAAAAGAACACAAAAGTAATTAGTTCATTCAAAAAAATTGAGAATTAAAAAATTGCAGTTCTTTTCAATTTAATTAAAGAAAAAATTGACTGATACACAATATAAAAAAATATTTTCAAAGTTTACACAACGTAACGACTTAACTACCAACTTGGGAGTTTTACTCTGCCATGAAGAAATTCTGTTTACCATCATATTAACTTATCAGCAACGATATAATATATAATAATAACAAATTTAATATCATTTAAAAGGTCCTTATCCACATATTTAGTAGCTTCACTCATGTATACATTGTAACAGCACTGATGATGTAGATGCAGTCCGAAAACATTCTGTGATGTAGCAAAAAGGGATTCTGTTTAAATAAATATACCTTTTCATAAAGTATTTCTTAAATAAATTTTTTGTGATTTATGGTAGATAAATTTTAATTCGGGTTTTGCTATTTGAATTTTGGTATCTTGTATACAACTAATTATAAAGATATTTCAATGTTTATTAAAAATCTTTTGTAAAAGGTATATATTAAGAACTCAAACGGGCTAAGTTAAACAGACAAAACGTTTTCGGAATCCATATTCCATCATCAGTATCTAAGAGTACATGAATGTAGCCACTAAATATATGGGTAAAAACCCGTTAACTAATAATTGATTACATTTAGTTTACAAAATTTCTTAAAATGATTTAAGATGTTAAAGTTACCGTTGGATTAGGTAACATGGCGACATATGACTCCACGTTGAAGTTGCTAGTCTTGAGACGGTGTGTCTACAAAGACTGTATGGGATACTGTTGGTCCCATATGATTTATTTGTGTTTATACGTCCATGGACTGAACAAATATAAAGAAGCGAGCCTAAACCCTATCTACTGCATGCATATAGTTTGAAATTTGCAATTAAAAAGACTTTTTAATGATTAAAAACAAACAAAAAAAACTTGTATTAGAATAATGCAAAAGGCTAACAAAAACTTTTTGTTTACTTTAGTGGTTTTCAGAGCCACAGGACATTATATTCAAATTGTTTACATTACAGCTGAACTTTCTAATGGATATAATTCTCCGAGATATAGTCGCTTAATCAGATATGTCGTAATAAGAATTGTGGCAAAAAGCAGTGTTTTTGATAAGGCGATCATTATAGAATTCAGTCGAGACCTTTGATTTTAGTCAATATAACCATGTTATTCTAAACGATGTCAATATAGTATGTTATTCTAAACGATGTTGCTATAAATGGTTTTAACTGTACATACATAGTTTAGTTTCAAGGCCCTCAACAAATACTTGTAAATTATGAAAATTACATCATTTTTAGACTGTATGTAAGTACTTGTTTGGAGGACTCTTGCAACTGTCTAATATTTGTTCAGACTTTACCACTTCTTTTTAAATATTCTCAATAAATCTTGCTTTGGATTTTTACTATTGCCATTTGATCTCGTTGGCTAGCTGGTTTTTTAGTTTGTTTTGAATTGTCATATTCGTGTATATTCTTTATACGAGCACACCAATGAGAGGTGTTAAATATAATTCATTTTTTTGGTTCATTTCTTCATTAAGTTGTCTTAAGAGTTCGGTTATATACTTAGATACTTAAGAGATTCAAAAATACGCAGCAGTCTGGATGGATCTTTCAAGCAAACTAAATCCAATACAAATTAGCAGCAAAAGCACCTTGAAGCAGATTTGTGCATTTTTCACCGAAAAAAAGCGACAATGTCGCTACCATAACATTAAGGAGGCTACTCGTTACGTGGCACTCGAAAAATTTGCAAATATAAGGTATTGGTTATTGATTAAGTACTTTAAAAATGAACGATAACGTTAAAGGGATTTTATTATTTCATACGGTCATACAGTCTTTCATACCGCGCTTTTTGCAATGTGCAAAGCAGATCTATTGATTAATTAGCCGACAAGGGGAATCTACAATTTGTATTCCACGACCTGTCGATCCTTTGCGAATTAGTTTCTAGTACTCACCAACTGCAGTAAATAAATAAAGCAGAAAGATTATTTGAGATTTAATCTCAATGCAGGGTTCCTGCCATCTGCATATACGTCTTTCGACCTTATTAGGTCTCCCCAGAGCGACTTATGCACAAGCCATTTCTGCATAAGTCGCTTAAATCTCAAACGTATTTCTGTTCTAGAACTAATTTTAAGCAAGATATGGTTCTTCAAAATTTTTTACTTTTAAGTTTTATGGCTTATTTTAAAATTCTGGTTATAACTTTTTTTCTTGTACTATTAGGAATATGCTTTACTCATGAGAAAGGAAGCTTATTTTCTGTACTTTAAAATAGTCTGTGGTAAAATATTATAGTTGATATGAGGTTGAATGCTCGAATAAATGAACTTTATATCGCAATTATATCGAGCACAAGATTAATTAAATCTTGCCCAAGTACTTTCGCTTAATATAGCATCTTCAGGGGCATTTCGTCAAATATGGGCTATCGAGCAAGCGTAGAATCTGATAAACATGGATGTTAACATAAAATTGTACAAACACTACACTAAAACAAGGACAAACAGTTTAAAATTAATTATCACCATTCTCTCTCCTGTTACCGCCAAAGAATGTAGAGCGTAGAAATATTTTAATTCTTTATAAACTTCGTTTTGAAGAGGAAGGATACACGTTTTTTATGTGAAGTAATGCCTATACCTATATCCCAGTGGAAAAAAATTGTGTGGCAAAAAAAATCGCGTTTTTTCGTTTTTTTTTTTGTTTTGGTTTTTGAATATATTTTTGTCAAAAAAAATGATTTGTGATTTTAAGGAGAATCAGGTCAGCTTTGAAGAAATAAAATGAAATATTTGGAAAGTAGATACTACAATACCACAATTTTGGAGTTCACACTTCAATAGAAAAACAAAAAATTTCAAATACATTTTTAACAATTATAACCATATCAATATATTGTTATATATGAAATAAAAAATAATTATAAAATAAACTTCGGGCTTAGCCTTACAAATCGTAAGCCGTAACAAAATTAGATGAACAAGAGGATAGAAAAAATGACCTATGTCCAAAAGTGGATAAATAAGAGCCGTGAAAAAGAAAATGCCGTTAAATCACCATTCGATGACGCTATCGCGCGAAATGTCATGAGAGAAAATTGATTTCTTAAATACCCTGTAGCTGGGTGAACCCACACCATTTTATCACTATCTAAACTCTAAACTAATTGTCTCAGCCAAGAAATAGATCGGCCTTTTATCTTGCGACCTAAAAAATTCGAATCGTACGTGGGCGTTCCTCTTTTGTCATTCGAATTAATCTCAGCTTCTCAATAAACTTTCACTAGGATATATTTCATAGAAAATTAATTCGTTTCGCTTCAAATATTAAATTTAGAACCCTTTAATCAGTTATTGGTTCTACCTCATTTACTAAGATTTACGTAACGTAACTAATTAATAGGCCTTAAGCTAGTTGATTTTGTTGACTGTTTAAATATTCTTTGTACGCAATAATTAATATCAAAATTACCATTACAGAACTTTGTCTAGAAATTACTAATGGGCGTTGTTTCTATATTATACCCCTCTAATTAATTTAATTTCAGCATTTACTGAAGAACCGGCCTTTACCTTTGGCCACGAGGCTCTCTTTGAAATTTTTATCAAACTCAGCCTTGATAGATACAGGGTTGCAACTTTCAGGAATTAATAAACCGATAGATCTATAATAGCAACAGTGAAAGTTTAGTATATTTCTACTTACTGCTCAACGATGAAGTTACTGGTGCATTATTTAATAAGTTTAGTGTTAATTGCGTTAATAAGATACGTGTATTTTTAATACTAACATTTAAACAAGTAACATAAAATATCACATTGCTTTGTTTTGCCAAATATTTCTTTGTTTTAACATTAAACCGCTGTTTTCGAAAAAAATTAACAAAACAAAAGGCATTAAGAAATTAAAGTATAATTATAATAAGAAATAGTCTGCATAAAAGAAAATGTTTATCCATTAAAAGTATTTCATTAGGAGGGTTCTTCCAGTAACGATATGTAAAAAATATCTCTTTTAGCTTTACAAATTCCTAAATTATTATAAAGGCAATGTCAGGGTTCTATTGAATTTTGAGCTATTCCATGACAATATGGCAATAGTTTTTTTTGTCATCATAAACACAGAAAATTTGGCCACAGAATTGGTTTGCTCGTCGGTATTAACCTCCGAGGAATAATTTCACTAAGACGAGGATTGTCTGTTTAGTTTTGCATATAATCATAAAGACAAAAAATATATAGACTTAAAGTACTTTATTGCTTTTCAAAATATGTCCCACCAAGAACGATACACTTTTGCATACGTTCAAATCAATTAGTAAAACAGTTATTCTAGTCTTCAGTTGACACCTGCAAAATCGCTGTTTTAAAGGCATCGATGGCTTCTTCTGTGATTCGAATTGCTGCCCACGGATTGGATTCTTGATCTTTGGGAACGTGAAGAAGTCGTTGGGATTTAGGTCGGGACTATAGGGTGGATAGTTTAACAATTCGATGTTTTAAAGCTCCAAAAACACTATTTGTCTTTTGGGCAGTGTGAGCACTTGCATTGTCCTAATATAGGATCATTCGCCGTTGTGTGTTACTTTTTCGGAGTATCGCGATAACTTCTGGTAAACAACCGGTTATATACGAATCAGAAGTCGTCGTTCTTCGATCTGCTAAAGCAATTGTGTCACATGACCAGATACACTCACATAGCGGATTGGCGTTTATTTTCCGGTTGGTAGGAGTAAATCCAAGATTCATCGCCACTAACACTACTATAAACTTTTTTTGAACTTCCTTTGTTGAATCGTCCGAATGTTTTTCGACACCAATTGACGCGAACCGCCTTTTTCTCTTCTGTGAGCAAATGAGGACTCCAACGGGAAACCAACTTCGTAACACCCAGTTCTTTATGTAAGATCTTTTGGATCGAAGTCTATCTCCTGGTACGTTACACGGCAGTTATCCTTAATTAGCTGACGAATTGCATCAATGTTTTGCTGTGTGACTGCTGTTTTGGGTGGAACTGACCTGGATTAATCGCTGAGGGTGGAGCTACCAGGTTATAATTCGCGATACCAGCGAAAAATAGCTGACTGGTGTGATGCTTCATTCCCAAACACAAAAATAATTTCAGCAAGACATTACTGTTGGGCCTCTCTAAAAATTGTAAATAATTATTGCTCGAAAATATTCTCAGTTAGAACCATTTTTCGACCGACTTGCTAATTTCAGAAATTCACTGTATCTACACAACTTTCATAATCTACCGCGATGAAACTCTCGATTTATGCCAACATAAGATTGAGGTTACATTTTTCTCAGAAGGTTTTATTGTCAATTTTGTCAATATTGTCAAACATCGCAATAGTAATCGTAAATTAAGAACAACAATTTTTGGTGATACTCCGACGGACCAAGTCACCTATATCTCGATAATACAGAAAGAGTCAATCAGAGCTCAATTTTTTTGATATCATAGGTATCTGGGATGAGTGAATGAAGGAATGAGTGAGTCTCTTAGAAGCAGTGTGAGCCGTATGGCGTAAGTCTGGTTGTACAATGGTTTGTCTTGTAATTTAATAAAATTCTAAATTTTCTTTAATGAAAAATAGACAGACTTCATGTGGTCCAATTATATCACACAAAACATTTGATTTTTGTGGAAATTGTGTCTGTACAGAGTATATATTTTCCCCACATCGATCAACTGTCTCCTTTGTATACCTACTGCTCAGTATTGAGAAAAAAAATTCGTTTGTATTTTTTTTTATTTTTGGGTCTGTTGAGAGGTTATGTAGAGTTTTAAGGACTGAATGCCAATATCGGTGATTATTTTAACCCTTTCGAGCCGGATGTTTTTTCAGGATCGGTATGGAATTTAGAACAATTTGTTATTTAAAACATATAATTATGCAAAAATAAAAGTGATTGAGATTAATTTTATCCTTGAGATCCGCCATTTTGTCCAGGTAATATATGTCGCAGTCAGACTTTTTTGGAACATATCAGACACCAAATTATTACTTTATTTTAGTAAAGAAAAATTCAAAATACAAATAAAATCTCATATTTTGACAACAAAAGGACATGACAACAAAAATATTTAATGAAAATGAAAAGGTGTAAAACATGTTTTTCTCAAGAGTAAATCGCAGCTCTGACATAATGTGGTGCTTCGTTTTTCTTTTTTCTGAGAAAAATATCGTTGACATCTTCTACGGGTCTTTCCTTCGATAGGTAAATGATCTTCCACGTTGAACATTTTTTTGTTTCTTTGCTATAAGACGTCCAAGTGAAGTCCAGGTATTTCTTTTGACAACAGCATGGCTTCTTCCCAATGAAATAAGTTCCTCAGCTACACTAATTAGAAAAGGTTAAAATGGCGTTTTTTCTTTCCTTTTTAGATTATTGTGTAGCACATAAGAATTTCCAACAGCCATCGTCAGAAACTGAAAAAATACTGTTTTCCACCATTTGGTAGGACTTCTTATCAAAGTCATACAAGCCGAAAATATGATCCACGTCTACACCGCCCATTTTCTTATTGTACAAGTAGAGAAGTTCAGGACATTGCAGATTCATTTTAGAGCCATTCTTCATTTTTCGTTTCACTTCTACTTGCTTATCTCCAAAGTAATTGCTTACTGCTAACTAAGATACTAAGTCTTTAGTACCTTGGCATCTGCAAACTAAGGTGCCATGGAACCGAAAAACGTGGTAAAAAAGTTCCATCGTTATGAAACCAAATACCTGGTTGCTACGTACTTTCGTCTTCTTCATCATTTATCATCTGATTCTCTTCATCCATGTTATCCTCGGAATATGAATCTATTTTGTGATCGTTCGTGTGATGTGATCCCGTTCTACTTCTCCTTCACATCCTGATGGATTGTAGACTTCATCGTCGGAGCCACTGGTGTCAAAAGGAGCGACTTCGGATTCTATATTGCTGGCAAAAATGCCTACTGCCTCCTTTTTCTGCGTCAATATCTTTCTACTCATCTAGAACAAAACAGGACTGTTGGGACACATATAACCCAAATGTCTGTTATTAACATATTTACCTTTTTTTGAAAACTAACGGAGAAGAAACAGATCACATAAAAATACTACGTGGAGTTAGACAAGGTTGTATCCTATCGCCGTTGATATTTAATATGTACTCACGAGAAAATTTTTAACGAGGCTCTTTACGGAATAGACGAAGGCATCCTTCTAAATGGTGAAAGAGTAAACAATTTTAGATATGCCGACGATACCATGGTGATAGCAGATAGTTTAGAGGGACTTCAGAGGCTAATGGACAGAATAAACGAGTACAGTCAACAGTACGGACTAAACATTAATACCCACAAAATCAAAGAAATGATTATCAGCAAGGAGAATATAAACGGGGCTCATCTATACATTAATGGGACGCAGATAGAGCGAGTAAAACAGTATTGTTACCTGGGAACTATTATTAACGAACAGTGGAGCAATTTACAGGAAATAAAGTGCCGCATGGGAAAGGCAAGAACGGTCTTTAACAAAATGAGTGCCATATTCAAAAGTCACAACATATCCCTTGATACAAAAATGAGACATTTGAGATGCTATGTTTTCTCTGTGTTGTTGTACGGGGCGGACGCATGGACGCTTACAGACACCACTATTAAAAAACTTAAAGCATTTGAGATGTGGCTTTATAGAAGAATGCTGAGAATATCATGGACAGCAAGGATCACGAACAAGGAAGTTCTAGGAAAAATGAAGAAGGAACCAGAGATTGTGTTTACAATCAAACGCATAAAATGCAATATCTGGGACACGTTATGAGAAATGAGCACCGTTACTCCCTGCTACAGTCTATATTGCAAGATAAAGTCAAAGGTAAGCGTGGACCCGGTAGAAGGAGAATATCATGGCTGCGGAATCTAAGAACATGGTTTAAGAAAACCTCAACGGAGCTGTTTCAAGCCGCAGCGAGCAAGGTTATGATTGCCAATATGATTTCCAACATCCGAAACGGATAGGAACCAGAAGAAGAAGAAAAAGACATTTTTTTGTTGACAGCTCCACTTACAAAAACAAATTCGCAACAACAGTAACAGCGCACAACTTTCCCTGTGGTAATAATTAACAAAAATGTAAACACATTTCGCAGATCAACATTACGGAAAATACAGTACGAAAGCGGTTCGTAATGTTGCCTCTTACACAAATTATTCTTTTAAAATTGTTATTAAGTTCTTAAAAAGTCGGTTACGATATAAATTCATGTAAAATGGTTTAGATTTAGTCCAACAGACTTGATGATTTTATGACTGGGATACATACGTCCGGTCAGACTCGAAAGGGTAAACATATCTCAATCATTTTAATAACGGCACAAACTGTAACATCGCATACAAAACGTTCCTATTCTCAGTCCTCACAGCTCTATCATCTCAGCAACAGTAATACTGAGGTGTACAACTAAACTTTTCGGTATATTATTATATTTTCCAATAAAAACAAATACTAAGTCGGTCGAAAACCGCAATAATAATTGTTGACGATATACTCAGTTATATTGATCGGACGCATTTTATTGTAATATATGCTTCTCTTTGACCTTCCGTAACGCTGTTGCCGATATAAATGTCTCTGTCTGTCAGTCTGTCTGATTTGAAAACCTAGCAGTAAATACCATGAGTTGCTAGACTCTATAAACTAACACGTTCCTACAAATGTACGTTTGGGGAGCATGCTAAAGGAATTCGCATTTTTAAGTAAGAACTACGTTAAAAGATAATAACCTATATTAAAACTGACGCAACTGTATGTAAATGTGTTCAATAATCTGTGAAATCATTATGAATCTTGTTTGCATCGTAATGGTGCACATTTTAAAAGTTTAAACCATAAAAAATACGTAATAAATAAAACGTCTACTATCACTTTAGTGATAGTAGACAATTTAGTTTGCGAAATACTGAATTCTGACTAATGTCTCGGTAGTTAAGTACAGAAAATGACGGACATTTGTGTAATAAAATATTTATAAACGTATGCAGATTTTTAAAATATCTGAATATTTAACAAATTCTACTACAAATGGTATATAATGACATTTATTTTTGATGAGAAATACATGATTTATTTTTGTACTAAAAATAAACGACCGATAATAATAACTACTGACTATTTTATACTTGTAAAAATATTAAATTATTTCCATAGTTAACCCGTTCACTATAAATGAGAAATACCAAATTGACGTAAATAACGAAAATTTTAATCTGCAAGAAAAAAGCAAAATACCTACGTCAATGCTGCCCGGCCTCCCATCACACTAAACGTCTTTCCATACATCCTCAGTGATATATCAAAGCCAGAAAACGATAAGGATAAAGAATGAGTTATGACCAATAGGGGTGGAAGATAGGGAATATTGTCAGCTAGTCAAAAAGGGTGCATCAATAAACGAGCAAACGGGTCTTATGACTAACTAGCGTTCGTAAAAACGCGCTGAGTGTCGGATATGGATTTCATTATTAACGACTGTGACTTGACTCTAAATAGTTCACTAACCTTTTTCTACTTGCATGTAGAATTTCATGATGTGTAAATTTGTGACAGAAGCGGACTGAATTAAGCACAAATAAATTCATGTGATCTTCACTAACAATAAAAAGTTCTCATATTTCTAGTTGCACAATCAAATACATACATAATATATATACAGTGTGTACGTTTGGACTGGAAACCTCGAAATGTCTCCTTTAAGTACAATTTTAGCAAAAACGATGAGACAGGTCAACGTTTAAATTTAGTTTTACTTTTATTTTGTTTAACCGCAACTATGATGACGTCACATGAAGTTTTAATTACGTCATTCATTTTTTTTAATGGAAATCTATACTTTTTCTGTCAAAACTAAATAGACAATGGAATTCTAAGAAAGATATTATATTTATTACTATTGCCCTAAAGTGAGCCTAGTTTTTGAGATACAAGGACCTCTTTGGTATCCCCTTATTTATCCATTATCATCACATGTTCCATCCACCTGACTCTTTGCGACCTTATAAAGCGGCTGAAGCTAGGTTCATTACACTGTTCTTCTAGCTCCTTATTTGCTCTTTTGAGCATTTTTCTTTACAAACTTTCAAAATTTCTCCACATCTGATAATATATTATAACATACGAAGGTGTCATCTGCTCTGACGGCCATTAACGAAAACATTTAATATTTATCGTTTTTCTGTGCTTTGCGCTAGATTTACTTAGTTCAAAGTTATATTTTGCTACAGCATTTTGTAGACCTACCTGAATTTTTGGCTCTGTTGAAAGCTATAAGTACCCTAGTATTTAGTTTTCCTGATTTTCCTCCTAGCCTCTTTTCGGAATCCGCTTCTCAGTATTTAGAAAATTAATACTTCTGTAATTCCGACAGTTGCTTCTGTTGCAATAGAGAAAGATAACTTCCTTGATTATGTGACTGGGATATCTAAAAAACTAAGTGGAGTGTCCAATACTCAGTACTCAGGTACTGCAGATTTTACTTGCCTTAGTCATTAGTTCATATCGTCAGTTGATCCTAAGACGGTATGCGCCAAAACATACAGTAATGCTTTTTGCGAAGCCGGCATGCGCATGCCTATGCGTCGGCATGTTGTTGCATTTCCATGCCATGTTGACATGATATATTATTAGCTTTGTAACGAACGTTGTTCTCTGTAGTAGGAAGTACCAATGGATCTCGCGACGGAGGACAAAATGTACATGGCGTATTATTTTAGCTCATACGGAAATGGTTATCAAGGAGAGCCGAGTTTAAAGATACTCGCGGAACAATATCGTAAATACTTTAATATGTCAGAATAAAGCAATACAGTTATCATGTCTGTCGTTAGAAAATTTCGGGTAGTACATCTTGTTAACGGAAGAGGTTTACGTTAACACAAACGAAAAGTATGGACATGTTTTCAATAAGGTGTTGGCATCACCAAAGTCTTAGAACCAAGAGCCTTGCAATTAAATATCAGCAACATATCACTTCGCAGACTCTTTAAAGGACATATGTGGATTTCAGTACCGAATACAGGTTGAATTTAGGGCCATAGTGTACGAGGATCCATTTTTCTTGCTCACATATGGTTCTCTGATGAAAATTACATTCACTTGAACGCTTTTATCAACCGCCACACAACTAGTTCGCTTGGTTTTAAGAAACCAAGGCGACCAACGAGTTGGTGTGCGGCATCAGGAAACAGTGTGCTAGGATAACGAAGAGGAAGAGATGCGCTTTCGACCAATTTGCCTCCTTAGTTCGGTAGCTAAATTGTACGAGCAGCTTGTGAAAGGCTGATTTGAGCCAGGGCTGGAAGAAAAGCATGCGCTGAGCGACCATCAATCTGGTTTTAGGGCTAAAAGGTCCACCATAGTTGCGGCCACAGAAGTAACCTATTTAGACAAAGACATGGGTCGCCCTCATTCTGAAAAAATCATGTCCAAGCTGAGAGAATTGGGCGTTAGTCAGTACCTGGTTAACGTAATTGACAAATACTTTACTAACAGGTCTATAAAGGAAAAATTTACCAGTATCAGTTTGTCGCAGTGTGTTTCGTATGATTCAGTAATGTCCTGTACGACGGGGTATTGAGGCTACAGAGGCCAAGGGGATGCACTCTTGTAGCTTATAGCAATGATCTCGCACTGGCTGCACACATCCAAAAGACGGTAGAGAAGGCGAACCGAAGTCTGGAGGCGCTAAAAAGAAGGGTGCTAAATGGAGTTTTCCAGTCGCGGGTAATATATGCTGTCCCCGTGTGGTGTAGCACACCGAACACTGCGAGATACGCCAAGCCGATGGAGACTTCACAAAGGCGAATGCTCCTAAGGGGATTTAGCGTATACATGACGGTTTCAAATGAGGCGCTGTATGTCATTGAAGCGGTGATACGTGTGATCGTCTTGTTGTGCAAAGAGCGAGCAAGGAGGAAAGATGGAAATATAGATGATTATGAGAGAAAGAACGATAGAGTGGCAGAGGGAATGGGCGAATTATAGCGGAAAGGCAAGGTGGACAAAGGAGCTTATTCCCGATCTGAAGCCGTGGTGGTAATGTAAGTTCAGGAAACTAGATTACTTCCTGACGCCGTTTCTGAGCGGACATGGTAGTTTAGGCACCTTCACAAATACAATAGATAAATCTGCCTCGCTAGACTATACTGTTTGTGGGGTACCGGACGCTCCCGTCCACATTTTTAACTGCCAGAGATGGGAAAATGAAAAGGAAGACTTCGAGAGGCGAATGGGTTTCAGGCTAGATAGGAAAAACATGGTAAACATAATGATGAGAGCAGATAATGAGAATGGAGAGAAGGACACTGTCTTATTTCTAGGGAGATGAAGAAGAAGGAGCAAGAGGACAGAGGAGAAAATTGAGATCTAAAATTTTGTTTCCTTTTTCTCGAGAGCCAAGAACCGGTAAGTACCAAAATTAGTTTATAGCTTCACGGAAATAGTTTTCCTTAATATAATATAGTTACTCTTCTTTTAAAGTAACGGTTAATATAAGGATTTTAGTTGTGTATTAAGTATCAAGACCATTACGGTGGTTAAGGTTTTAGCCGGAACACGGTTAATCCGGCCGGCACTACCCCGGAGTCTTCTGGCCTAGTATCCTACTTGACCTAAAGATGCCAGGATGTCTTACTCTGTGACGTTAGATGTCTAAAAAAGATTTCCTCCTCCGTTGCCTGCCAGAATTCAATGGATACCTTCTTAAGCGCTTACTGGAATCTGGCAATACGGCAATTATAAAAAAAGGATAATGATGGTACATTTCCTACTATTAGCCAGGAACGTTATAGCAAGGAAAATGGTCGCCAGGCCATTTATTCAGGATCTAAAAAGGTTTTGTGCTGCAAGAATATTCAGATGAATAAACAGTGATTCTAACAAGGCACTGTCGACCACATTCCCGCGATCTAATACCGGCTAATGCTTTTACCTGGGAAATGTTTTCCACACGTATAAGCAAAGAAGGAGAAAATTTGAATTTGTCCAGATTTACTCAAAACTGCCTGGATTTTCAATAATGTATATTCTGGTCCATTCTGTACATAATCTGCATCTTTCTTATAAATTGCTTGCAAAAATAGACATTTACGAAGAATAATATATAAATGTGAAAGAAAACCGAAAACGTAAACAGTTATGAAAATACAGACGCTACACATCAATTAGTACAGTTATACCGTTGATTGAATACCCAAATTCGGATACTCAATCAACGCATATACTCAATCAACTCAATATATCTCAGAATAGCTGAGATCATTCGTTTCTTCAAGATTTATTTCCAAAAAGTGATAACTCTTCTTCGATCCATCTGTTAATACTAGATAATCTTTATCACTTCATTCCACATAGAGTTGCTACCATGAGTACCCTGATGGTAAACTGATTTTACATAATGAATATAAACTATCAATCCCTATATCGCATTTTTTAAAGAATATTTATGTTTGTTCACAATACACTTTCCTGGTAGCATTGCATTTTCACTACAAACTTCACAATTAATTCGTTTCTAATTAATTACAGACGGTTTTTCCGGTATCACTGACATTTAGGCTCAATGTTTACCATTGCAATGACAACATTGTGTATATGTGTACATCCGCGAAAGACATACATTTAATGTACATTTTATCATGTGGAATACTTAATTAGTCCTTACTAAAAACTAACCTAATGTGTTTAATGTTAAATAAACACCTATAATTAGATCCGTTGTATATAAACTAGTTATTTGCTATATATCTTCGCTTTCATTAATTACATTTACGACTCAATTTGATCAAAGGGTTGTAAATTGCAAGTTTGTGTGAATAGGTTTTGCTTAAATTGCATTAATAGTTTGTTAATCACATTCATGTTGATTTCCTTCTCATACATTGGTACGGAATAGCTTATTTCGTTGTTAATTAGACATTTCAAAAGAAGCTTAGACATTAAATGAGAAGGTATTCCTTTAGGCTACACATATTGCTGCTATGGTGCCATCGACTGTATAGAATTGATACAAAAAGTATGTTTATAGGAATGATGATGATAGTAACAATGATTACACAACCAAATCCATATATGTGGGCTTTGGTAATAATTTTCTTTTATTATACCCTGTAAACTAATAGTTGCATTAACTTAAAGTGGACGATGTGGTTAAGACTAAGGTATAGATTTGGGTGATATGTACCAGCTGTGGGTTCTGAAAAGGTTAATGGTGTTAGACAAGATGCAATCAATGCAATTATACGTCAATTTTTAGGGGTAAAGTAGTTCAAAGATTTCAGAAATCATAAAGAAACGTAGATATATTGGCTAAGCTTTGTACTATTGATAAAAGTTTTTATAAACAGGAGTTCAACATTGTTTTATTATAATCAGAGTTTCATCCTGAAAATGGTGCAGGCAAGTCATACAAACTATAAGTTTGAGTGTGGATAAATTTTCATTGTAAATGGGTATATTGAAATTTGTTTTTTATCTCAATTTTTCACAAATTTGGTCGATCGACCAAAGTTAGGACTACGAGCTATCACGATAATGCGAAAACGCAAAGAGATGCTTTACCAAAATTACAATAATGTTTACAAATATTATGGATACGACTGGGATTCCATCCCTCTTTAGTATAGACATTGTGCCAATATTGTTTCTTTGAATTAAAAATCCTTATGAAGAACTGTCCTTATGTCCTTCATCAGAACATTCCTCCATTCCGTCCTATCTTAAGCAACTCTTCTCCATTCTAGAACTTCGATGGATTTTAAGTCGTCTTCCAATTTGTCCAGGTATCTAAACTTCGATCTACCACTAGTATGTCGTTTCACTGGTCTTCTTCGATCGAATAATTTTCTCACTGTTAACATTAATGAATTTCACAACGCCAGTTTTTCAGAAGCTTCTATATATAAAAGTTGTAGTGTCTACACCGCAAACCTTCTTCTTTTAGTCCTCCGTATATTCTTCTTGTACCGTTGCAAGTGAATCTCTCACTTGTAACGGTTATGCAATGCTTGTGTGGGTGACCACGTTTCAGCTCTGTATTTCTTCACTGAGGTGGTTATTTTTAGCCAATCTAGTTGTTTAAAGGTGTCCACAACTTGTAACTCCATATTGTTAATTGTTAATCTACGTACTTGGTTAGCAGACCTGGACACTTGGTTACTTGGGCATGTACATATATTAGGTTTTTTTTGCATTTATTTTTAGTCTCATTTTCAGTGCACCCTTAACGAGCGAAGAGCTTCTGTCAGAGACTCTGTTGATATGGTGATTATGTAAATGTCGTTTGCATATTCACCCACTTGTACAGATTTGTTAAATATTATACCACTCGTATCAATCTGCCACTAACGAATAACCTCTTCATTACAAGGTTAAAAAGAAGTCACGATAGTCCGTCACCTTGTCTTAACCCGTTTTTGCAACGGAATGATTTCAAGGTGTCGTTTTGGATTCTGACTATACTAACTATGTATGTGAATGTTAGTTTCGTTAATGTTACAAGCTGAAATTGTACCATACCCTGGAATAGCTTCTTTCTATTTACTGAGTTATAGGCTGCCTTGTCCACAAATATGTCGTGGGTGTCGACGTCAAATTCTAAAGCCGGGATCTGACAGAACGTGGAGCGGCGTTCTTCATCGGAGAAGAGAAATAAAAAATACATAATAGAAAAAGACACAATTTAAAGAAAAAACCAATGCAACCTGTAATACCATTTGTATCCTCAATATTTGTGGTTAAGATCCCTGGGATACGGCAAAACTGTCTATTTTCGGTGAGCGCGTGTTCTCGTCATTTGTCGGTAAATCAACACAGTTCAAAGAAAGTTGGAAGCTGATGTATAGAAGCCATAAGTACTCACTCATCCAACTCTTCTGACGCGACTACGGACAGGTACGGTCAGTGTCGTGGTGGTTTTACTAAATAGCGATCTAATGAAGTTGTGTTGGAATTTTTATCATTGTATAAATTACATACCTTAATAGTGGTGGACAAAACTAAACTAAATCTTTGTTCTCGAGGGGACACGGTCCATTGAGGTAATCATCAAAAAGTAAATATTTATTAATTTCACATTACCGTGAATGAGAACGGTGTTCTCTTCTCTTTTCACTATTATCTATTAACTATTTAGAATACGCGCCTTTCCACGTTCTGTGACATGCCGGCTTAAGGTTTTCTCAAGAATCTGTCTCACTGTGAAAATTTTATCAGATGTTGATGTATTAGACCGAAAGCCGCACTGATATCGTCCTTATAGTCAGTATAGTACATCGAGAGTAGTTTGTTTCCCATGTTGAGGAGGATAATATCTGTATACTTGCCGCGGCAACAGGCTTATTGAAGCAAATTCGGTAGTCGAAGAAATTTGTGATTTTCGTAATCAGTACTCCGTAGAAATTACAGAATATTTTACAGATCAGATGTAGTGGTAACAAGAGTTTTGTGATTTAATTTGGCCTTAGTTTTATTTTACATTTTTATCAAAATATTAATTCCTAATCAAAATAGTATTTTTATACAAACCTTGGAAGATACCGTTCTACTCTTTAATGTTTTATGTAGTACTATAATTTATTACCATATATAGGAATTCTATTTCGAAACGATTTATGTAAATATTTACAAAATCTTTTCCATAAATACATAGCATTTACACTTTTCAATCGTTAAATATGTATAATTACATCCTTGTTTTCTTTTTTCCCAGCATTAATTATGGTCGAAGACAAAAAGAGAGCTGTTTTTAAAACAAAGACCGATAGTTCAATGAAAACATTATTTTTTTATACAGTCATCCAAAGAGCCACTGTAAAAGATATGAGTCAGGCGAGTAACGACGTATGTGACTAAAACCAGATTAGAAATAATCGTCTCCCTGAACTAGATAAGAAAATAAATAATACAAGAAAGTGAAATACAGGGTGTTGTACCATACTAAGGTGATCTAGATTCTAGATTATCAATAATTAATCTTAAGGCGCGCACACATCTGACGAACGCATGTGACCTAAGCGTTTCTACCGAATTTATTGGATGTTTTCTGCAAGCGAACGAATTCGTTTAGTCATTCGATCAGTTTCGCGGGTAATTTTGGCGATTCGTGTCACGGTAGTTATTTATTTTATGTAAATTGTTAAAACTGACATCGGATGAGGATGTCAGTTTTATGCACTGGATTTCATAAAACTTCCAGCTCTCGATATAAACCAATAAGCTTTAAACAAGAAGAATGAGATTGCACTCCATTATTGCAAATTAGAAAATCAAAACTAAATCACGACGACGTTCGACACTTTTACTCGGAAGCGTACACACTAAACACAGCCAAACGAATTCGTCGTTAAATTTTTTTTATATACCGCCCAGTGAGCGAACTCTGAGCTCAGAAACCTTCGTCAATGGACTGGCTTATCAGCAGATGAATTATTACATGCCGCGCAAGATCGAGAACGATATCAGCAAATCGTCATGGAAGCTACCCACGCCTAAAACTTGGGCACGGTACTCAAAGAAGAAGAAGAAGAGCGAACTCTAGCGAAGGCAAACACATGCGTATGCTATCGTTTGTTGGGGCGTACACATTTACCGAAGGCGTTTGGTCGCAAGGCTTCGACCACATGCGTTCGCCAAATGTGTTGGCACCTTTAGGACACCGGTACACAATAGGCTTGAAGGCTCCGTTGCTCAGTACTGCTAGATTGTGGGCGGGGTTTTTCTTAGATTTAAGTAACACAAGAAGGAATAGATATATAACAACAAAAAGGAGACAGGGAAGAGAACAGATCTTCAAGAGAAAAAAGGTATCGCTGTTTTTAAATATTTGAATCCCAAAAAAACAGAAATTGGATATATAAGAAACAAAGAGAAAAGCAAATACCATTAAATAAAACTTAAGTAAGATTATACTTTATGTCCTCTCATCAGGAGAGAGGACATAAATACGCATTACTTCAAAATATAATGCAGGGAAAAATAGAAGGAAAACGGAATCCAGGCCGTAGAAGAATGTCATGGTTGCGGAATTTGAGAGAGTGGTTTAGCTGCACCACTAATGAACTCTTTAGGTTAGCCGTAAACAAGGTCAGAATAGCCTTGATGATTTCCAATCTCCGATAGGAGTGGCACAAAAGAAGAAGAAGAAGATTATACTGATTATACTTGTAAACGCTACAACGACTAATAGATAGAATAAACACCAAAGGAAAACGACTGGGCTTGAAGATTAATATTGTTACGATAATAAATATTATGGCGTATAAAATTGTAAATATATTATGACTAATTCTTTTCTATTTCTAGTAATTTCGGCGCTCAGCTGAAAGACCTGTTACCTGCCGGCAGAAATCACCGGCATGAGTCACCCTGTCGTCTAATGGGTGGAAGGTCATATATATAATATATAATAACGGAGCTTACATTGCGGGAGCAGTCAAAAGAAGCTCGCAATCGGGTATTTAAATGTAACGATCGTAATAATAAATTATTATTGTAAGATAAATTATTATAAATAAACGTTAAATAAATTAAGTTTGTAAGTGTTATAAATATTGAACCTTTAGTAAATTAAAATAAGAACAATAAATTAGAATTAATAAAGGTATTACAATATAAACAAGAGGAAGGTAATGGTGGTTAGTAGAACACGAAATATGCAATTAAATATAAGAGTAAACAATGAGACCATCCAAAAGGTCCCCAAGTTCAGATAACTCGGTAGTTGGATAACTGAAGATCTAGATCCAGACATAGAGATACGTAGCAGGATTGAGCAAGCCAGAACAGCATTTACTAATATGAGAACCTTGCTAAGCAACAGCAGTCTTCACTTAACGCTTCGATATCGCTTTGTAAAATGTTACATTTACTCCATACTGCTATATGTTGTAGAAACCTGGACCATAAACGCCATTGTGATGAACCGATTGGATGCCTTTGAAATGTGGGTATTTAAAAGACTATTTAAAATTCCCTGGACAGATCACACAACAAATGTGGAAGTATTAAGTCGAATGGACAGAGGACGAGAATTGCTGCCAATAAAGAAGGAAATCTGCTTTTCTGGGTCATATATTTCGAAATTCCAAGTACCAGTTTTTAAAGCATATTATGGAAGGGAAGATAGAAGGAAAAAGGGCATCGGAAGAAAGAAATACTCATGACTTAAAAACATAAGGGATTGGACAAAACTCGATGCCCCCGTACTCTTTAGAGCCACACAAGATCGAGAGGAGTATGCCAGAATTGTCGCCAATATCCACTAATTGGATATGGCACCATAAGAAGAAGATTATACAAATTCTTATAGAAATTATTAACAGAGAAAGCCAAAAGATGGGACTAACAATGAATACAGATAAAACCAAATACATGGTAAACCGTTAGAGAGGGTCGAAAAGAATAAATAATTCACAGCTAGATTGGGACATCAAAATTGGGAGATAAAGGTCAGAATTAAAATATCTCGAAAAGAATTTATAAAATATTAGTCAATATTTACAAATCAGAAATTGAAATTTTAAACTGTTTGTTCTTGTTTTAGTGTAGTGTTATGTACAATTTATGTTTAATTTCATGTTTATTACATTCTGCGCTTACTGGATAGCCCAAATTTGACGAAGTAAGTCTAAAACGTTAATCACAAAAAAACTTTTATCATCCATTAACTTCGAGTTTTTTATCGAAGTAAATCAATTTTCTTCATAAAAAAAAAACGTTTCTTGGCTTATTTCAGATATTCCTGATGATGCTGTAGAAAGCGAAAGTACTTGATCAAGATTTGATTATTAAAATTGTGCTCGATATCTGCCTTTCATTTTTCAAAGTTCATTTATTCGAGCATTCAACCTTATATCAATTTACTTTTTAAGATTGTATAAAAAAACAAACCAAATCACCTGTACGTATTCACAGATTTTTTATCTACTACCCCGCATATACGTTTGACAACTTTTAAGCATTTATAAGATTTTTACGTGAAATTAATGATTTTTTCACAGATAGACTGGTTTATATGAAGTATAATATAAGTTGATGGCAATTTCAACTAGAAACAAAACAATTCCTATATATCGTTCAAATTACAAAGCATAAATAGATTCCCACGAAACCCCAATTGTTCATTTACGAAATACTTCCCATAAAACCTTAGTTTTTATCCTCTTCGGTTATACTTGGTGTGCATATGATTATAACTACTATCTTCTACAACTTGAGAAGATAAAAACATCAATGTGTTGGCTAATTTACCTTTTAAGTGGATCGTTTAAGAATGTTGAGTTAGTTCTCAATGTGAGCCCAAAATGAATATAAATCATATTTGTAATTAATCAAAAGCTAATAAAAAAATGGTTTTGAAACTTCACCGAAAGAGTAAAAATTAATAATCATAATAATAATCATAATATCATAATAAAAGAAATTAAAACGAAATATAAAGAAAATTATTGCAACAAAGTTATTCGTATAGTTATTACTTACAGCGTTTCTACTAGATCCCAGAAATTGATGTTTACTGTCACTTACCTAAAACAAACAAAATTACATTACACACTATATCTATTCAGTAAAAAATCAATATTTAAGTATATTAAACATATTTCCAGGTACAGACTGCTAGAATATTAACGATAATTTAACATTAACCACCCATTGCAAATATTCCAGTAAGCCGCTACTGAACTAAAGAAAACCACCTATTAAAAACTGCAATACTCTATAAAAATATCACATCCCAGTGAGTATGGTATTGGAAAAGTGCTGGCATGCAGGGGTCTATACGATTTGATATACTGCATGAGGTTTACTATTTTTATTACGCTCGTTTCCTATATGCAATATAATTTAAATATTTGTTTATTCGTTTTTTGCCCTGTTTTTTTCCAATACTGTTCCATTAATACTTAAACATGGGGTCGTTATTAAATATTTCTTTCCACAAAATAAACATCACATAGGTATTTATATAGTTTGTGATGTAGAAAATAAAAACAAAACATTAAAAAGACTATGGTCAATGAAGATAGCGCAGCGCGGTTGAAGTTTTGGAACATGTTCATATAGATCTTATGCCGGGTCCAGACCAAGCAGACAAAACAAAAACATTCATGTTTCGCGACAAAGTGGCGACAAATCGAAAACATTTGATGAGACATTTCTGAAACAATTTTGTTTTGTTTGCAGATTTGAAAACTTTTTCAGGTCCCGTCTCAGGTCGGTAAAGATCAAAAGGTCTGTGTTTTGTCTGTGTTTTTGACGACAAGTTGTCGACGCAGTGTGGACGCGTGTGCGTGCCAAAACGAGTTAAGCAGTAGGAGAAATAGAATGTACAATTTTTATCAAAATCAAGTGTATTTTTCTGTTGTGTAGTGAATAAATAAATACTAGTGTATTTTTCTAAACATGTCGGGGGACAAAAAGTGGAATACACAAAATACATGCAAGTTAATAGAAATTTACAGGGAGCATCCGATATTATGGGACCCTAAAAATAAAGATTATAAAAATCGCTACAAGAAAGCCGATGCATTAAAGGAAATTTCTTTATCGCTAAGTGTGCCACTAAATGATGTTGAAAAAAAAATAAAGAATGTTAACAACCAGTATGCTAGAGAAAGACGAAACTACAAGAAACTTAAAAAATCTGGGGCTGGGAAACTTTTCAGTTCAAAATGGTTTGGTTATGGTAGGAATCACCTGTTGCTAAAAATCTTAAAGTGATTGCTAAACGTTCTGTTACACTTATAGCATTTCTAAAGTTAGTATGTCTTTTTGCAACTGCAGGACCAACAAGGCATATTAGATTCTCAAAATCTTCGGTGGACATTCTTAAAAAATTTTTGAAGCTTGATCGAATTTCACCACTTAGTCCAATATCATCTGCGCGCAGCTGAACTAACAATTTGTCTATCGAACAACTTTCTCGCATTTTTAGGCTTGGTCTAATCCAAAAACGTTTGGGTTTTCGTTTAGCAACCTGGGATGATGATGAGAGCAAAAAAAAACAACTTGCGGCTAGCAATAAATCTTCAGTTTCATTTTTTTCTTTATTAAAACGCCACATGGTTAACCAACACTAATCACAACAACAACGTCACCAACTGAATTTTTGTTTTTATATTTTGTTGTTCTGGTGTGGACAGTTTGTCTCAATTTTGTTTTGTCTTTTGACGACAAATTTTGTCGCCGATTTATCGTGTTTTTGTTTCAGAATTGTGTTTTCGTTTTGTCTGCTTGGTCTGGACCCGGCATTAGGTTTAGTATGAAGTACTTGGCATCTGTGTCGGAATCAACCAAACTAAAAAACTGCAAACTATTTTAAAAACGAACAAATTGCATCCGCATAAAATACATTTAATACAAGAACCTAATGAGGATGACTATGATCGCTGGTTACAATTTGGCGAAATAATTTTAATCGTCACAATATTGGTCTGGTTCAAACCCAAGATTTTTGCCAACGTGCATACAATAAAAATTAAATCTGTGGACGGAACGACTGGTAGGATCACGTTTAATAAAAACGTAACGATGTTCGTTGCGTTTCACCGCTAAGTTCCACTACCATCGATGCGCCGCAAGAGGAAATCAAGTTTCGCCAGAGTGCTGATCTGGTGGGAACTCCACCGGGTTTTTGTGGGTTAACCAAAGGCTAACCGTCTGGAGTTATATCAGAGTATTGATCTGGGAGTTCTGGGACCAACTCCACTGGCCCTAAGCTCTTGACTAACATCTAATTTACTTACCGTTGCACGTCATTAGCGTCATGGCCCGTGAGGTCACATGATACCAACACGAAATATTTAGGCGGTACGGCGGTAGGTGTGTTCTTTGTAGAATCACTTTGCCGAGTACACTAGCATTACAGTCATTAGACATATTTTATTGTATACGCGTAGAAATAATATTTAAAGATTTCAATTAATGTTAACTTAAAGAAATACACAATAATATGTTTTATTTAATTTGTATAAATGCATTATAAAGCGTTTTTATGAAGAACATTTGTTCGGAACACACTGTAACTGTAATCGAACGAAGGTGATATTTTGGCATAAATTGGTAACACTTATTTAACAGTTGCGGTGTTGACACTTTTTGTACTTTACTATTTGAATTTTAAAGTGAATACCTCTTGTTTTATATTTTTACCTATTTAACAGAATCTGTTCTTTTTAGAATAAAATTAGTGGGTTTTATTTCACTTGTTTTGTTTCTATTTATTTACATTAAATATTAATTTGTTTTGTAGTATAATCCACTTTTGCAATAATTATGTGACCTATTTGATTTAAAATAAATTCAGGATTTTTTTATACTTTGGCAACTATGTCAACTTCGATCTCTGTGAATAATAATAACGTGCAACGGTTAGTAAATTAGATGGACTACAGGTACTATTTACTTATTTATATAAGTCTTTCAGATTTCATACAAATGTTTTTTAGTTAGTATTGATCTATGTCAATTATAATACGGCAAATAATAAATATTATAATTATAAAGCAAAAATGTCATATGTCAAATGTCAAATGCGGCAGAAGACATTATAAAATGCTTTTATCCGTCTTTTAAACACTAGATTTATCTAGATTTAAGCACTTTCTACATATCTTTCCATGTCTACCTAACAAAATATTGATATCTTTATAAGAGTTGCATTATTTGCAAGAATTATGACAGTTTCTATTAAAATATTTTTTAGATATATAAAATTCTAATTTCTGGAATGTAATTCATCAACTTCTCAACCGCTGTCATTTTTCGTTCTATTCCAATACGGATTATGTGAAAACACGACAGATATTACTGTATCCAAACAGGGAATGTAGTTACTCTCACGAGAAATACTTTAGTATACACTACGCGACTTCTCATAACTCACAATTCCCAAAGTTATTATCAAGATGTTCATTATGAAGGCAGCATAAAACCGCCTCTCGTCCGACAACAGCGAAATATCAAAAGCGAAGACCTGCAACGCGGCGTAGACGCTGACGTCCTGACGTCACGGCTCCTGCAGCCGCCACCTGAAACTTTATAGTATTTGAGAACTTTGTACGGCCCTTTTTTTATTAACTGGAGGGTGTTTCTTGAGAATATTAGAGGTGTTTTGAAGAGAATTAAAATTCCTAAGCAAGCAAGTTTTAATTCAGACAGCAAGAGACGCAAATTTTACACGTTCTTGAAATTTATTGATTTAAGAAAAAGTTTTGCATCTAGGTACTGTGAAGTGATACTTTCGAATGGAAAAATATTGTATATTTAAAATACGTTACATACGATGTAAATATATATATATATATATATATATATATATATATATATATATATATATATATACAACGCTAAGTCTAGAGATATTTTTATAAATAGACGTATTTTGTTCATCTGTAATAAAAAAAAAGTAATACAAAATTTGTAGTTTAAATTGTTGTTTAATATGTCAAAAACCATACATTGCAAAACAAAAACAGAAAATTGGAGCAAAAAAAATATATTGCAAATCACCCATGTTTCATATACCACCATAAAATGTCAAAAATATGAAATATAAACTTAAAATAAAGTATGGCCCCAAGTGGGTTTATCACAGCTCTACATCTATTCATCTACTAAATTCATGCTACGAATCACATTGTTAATGTCTGCTTGAGGTAGTTTCATTGAAACTCATTGCAGATATTGCCCATATGTAGAGTAATTCTTCGTTGGAGCATGTCCAATACATGCTCAAATGAATTCAAGTCCGGTGATTGTGCTGGCCGCGGCAATACATCAATACCCTCGTTATCCAACCAGTTTGTTACAATATGCGCAACATGTGGTCGAGCGTTATCATACATAAAGTAAACATTTTCTCCAACAGCAACAGCAAGCGGGCGAACAACAGGTTCAAGAATAGTGTCCAAATATTGCTGACTTGTGAGAAAGCCACGTGGGAAAATGAGGTCAGTTTTTCCGTCAATCATGGTTCCGCCCCATACCATTAATGTACCACCTCTGTATGCATACACTTCTTGAAGATGTAATCGTTCTCCATTTCCAAGTCGTCTCCAAACTCTTGTCCGACGAGAATCTGAATGAATTCCATATCTAGACTCGTCACTAAACAAAACTGTGGCCCAGTCATTGTCAGTCAATTATAGTACAAGCAAATTTGTATGGTCATGAAATTTCTGTCATTGGTATTGTCAAAATATTAAAATATCCTTAGATTTTTGTGTGTATATATTATATATAAATATTGTTGTAGTTCTAAAAGAAATTTGTAGATATAATGATTTAGAATTAAGAAGTGGTTTTGCAAAATAGTGGACTTTCATAGTGATTTAGTTTCTAAGAACAATTTATGTAGAAAAACATTTCGGGTAAGTTACTAAATACTGTTTAAAAGCTTAAAAATAATTATACACGGGCTTTTAAGTAAAATATCTTAGAAATTTAGTATTAAAAAACAAAATGTGTTGGTTTTGGATCAGATAAGAACTTCAAATTAATGTTTTATAGACAATGCATTTTGTATTATTTTCCTCGAAGGTAATGGTACGACCAGACGTTGTTTTTACCAATACGGATTTGCCTGTAAACACAAAAAAAATGTAATTCAGATTATCTTCTATAAATTTAGGGAAAAACCAAGTTGGTACAATACACTTGATTTCTTAAAAATTAAAGTAGGGATTTTCGGAAAATAGATAGGAGGAATGAATGTGTATGATTGCCCATGGGAAACGAGGGAAGAAGAATAGATAGTCGATGTTAAAATTGAACCGGAAATTTCGAGCATTGTGTTTTTACCAGCCAAAACGAGCAGTCCAGTTTGAAAACAGTGTGTTAAAAAATAAGTGCAAGTTGTGTTGTTTTGTGGGTTAAGTTGGCGATTGTAGAATGATGAAAAGGCAAACTAAGACCAAGTGGAGAATTCCTTGTGTTCGAAGAGATTCCAAATTATGTAAGTAAAAAAAAGAACAACTATATATGACTTGCACGAGACACCCAGTAGAGGCGAAAAAACTTTTGAACTGAAAGAATGCCATTGTTATTTTGAAACGAGTCGAAGATTTGATTTGGGGAGAGAATCTGAACGAGTGCTGTTTTTTGTAACAGTTTTGGAAGGAGAAAGAAGAGAAACACGTCTTGGAGAATTTGGACAGTTTTGTGAGAACACAATCAAGAGAATCAATAACTGTTCGTCGGAAAACATGGCGGAAATTACATTAAAGGTCAGTCAAATTATTTGTGACATAAGAGTTGTACCTATTTGTACAATAAATTTTTTGAAACTCATATCAAGTCGCTGTTATTGGGACACAAATTCTTTATCCATAAATTCTTAGAGTTACTTATAAATTCATTGATTTAACCCTTTAGCACGCAAAACTATTTTTTTCGATATATTTCGAAAAAATAACAATATTTACTAATTATATAAACAAAAATTATCATATTGCCACGTTTGAAAAAAATTTTTAAGTTTGAACTTTGAGATGGAGGGGGTGGTCGATATTTCGACCAGCGCACGTCAAGGACAATACTATACTCTATGCTTGAATATATATAATATATATATATATATATATAATATATATATATATATACATATATATATATATATATATATATATATATATATATATATATATTATATATATATATATATATATATCTACGGCATAAAGTGAACTCCGCCCATGTTAAAATTCAGGTTCAATTGAGCTCCGTGGTCAAGTGGACACCGATATACGGAGCTCACTTGTCCATTCCATAATATTGGCTCTGTCGATTCGTTAAGATGTATAGTTTCATAATTCGTAAAAAAATTTTGGAGCTCATAAGTACCCCTGTATCATAAATGTATTTCGCTTAGTTCACGTGTATATATTATAGGGGTCGTTCAGATCTTTTTCACTGTATATTGAAACCATAAGTATATCGGTTTAAGTAAGCTCTGATAGTTTGGCAACTATGCAATTAAGCCAGCGTTCTTGATATATATATTT
Organism: Diabrotica balteata; assembly: GCA_918026665.1. Taxonomy (NCBI): domain Eukaryota; kingdom Metazoa; phylum Arthropoda; class Insecta; order Coleoptera; family Chrysomelidae; genus Diabrotica; species Diabrotica balteata. The sequence goes on from OU898281.1 coordinate 49,851,183, forward strand.
TATATATTTTAAACGGTTCATACGGACTCCTTATTTTTGTTAACATTCATACGCATTACAATATGTATTCTTCTTCTTCTTGATGTGCCTATCCGTTACGAATGTTGGCGATCATCATGACAATATGTAATAGATATGTATAATACCAAATACCTGTTTTTGGTAGGTACGTGCTATTCTAAAAATAGCTTTATAAATACAAAAGGATTTCATTACCAAGTTGGATGTGTTTTTTCATATGCGAAAATTTCCTAATGTATTTTGTTATCAGGAGTATGTCTTTATACGTTTTATTTAAGAATACGATTAATACGAACTTTTAGTTAATCCATTGTTTTACGATATCTTGTATACAGCTTCTTTATTATTTTATTTCTGATTTTATCTGTCTACTACATATAATTCTGGATGGGTTATCTTAAAATAAATATTTAAGTGCAAAAATAGATATTTTTATGTAAAAATTGGTTAGTACGGCACAAAAGAGGGAAGAATGCTTAATTTATATAAGAAGAATATACCAGTTCACCAATATTACATACTTCTGAATGTTTTATCTTCTATTTAGGGGTAATATGTATTCAATAAACGTGGAGTGTAAAATTTGCAATAATCTTGGGTCAGTTTTTTCTCGATTTTAATTATAAATTGAGCTGGTATTCGTTGATGTTGCGATTCTAGAGTTTGTATCTTTTATTATATAGCTACTTATCTTCGGATATAAGGTGAATTAATAGCTACGATAATGTAGAGCTTCTGTATGAATGTGTGTGTGTCTTAATATCCGCTGAATTTGGCTGACTAATTTATAGCTAAATCTACGTGTTAAGTATGTGTTGGTGTCATCCATATTTGCAAGGTATATTCGGTAGCAGAAGCATAGAGTGCAAGCGTCTACGTTTTTGAGGATGAAAGGATGCGCTTCTCAATTTTAGCTGACAAGTTTGCAGAGATTATTTTTCTGGTCCTCAGTTTGCCTTTTAGTTTTAAACAATGTTCTGTGAATGACAAAGTGTGATACAAACTATCTTCAAATTATTTATAGCAAGTCCAGGGTTTAGAAATTTCATGACACTACTGGATGTTTAGATTTTTGAAAGCGTCTCTGTTAGGGACATAAAAGGAGAACATCTGACTTTTTCTGAGGTTTGGCTTAAAATTGATTCGTAGTCTATTGTTATTGTGTTTAAGGTATGATTTAGATCTTTCTATACTTGAGACAAACAATTATCCCGTCCATTACTTATTCAGTTACACACTATAACGTGTAAATGCATACATCTTTTATTGTTAGATAAAATAAATTTTCATCAAGTAACGGTTTCAATAAACTTCGCATATTGGATATATGTATAGCTACGATAGGGTAGAGTTTATGTATTGATGTGAAGTCTTAATCTACGTGTTAAGGATGTGTTGATGTCACCCATACTGGCAAGCTTGCGGAGAATATTATTTCTGGTCCTCAGTTTTCCTTTTAGTTGTGTGTGCAGCACAAAATATTTGCAATGTATTTATAGGAAGTCCAGAGTTGAAGCATTTAATGGCACTATTGGATTTGGCTTGAAATTCATTTATAATGTATTTTTATTGTGTTTTAGGTATGATTTAGATTTTTATCCACTTATCCACTAGAAATACCAGTCCTAGTATCTACTGGTAGATGGTAGATCCAAGCTCAATATTGTTGAAATGTTTCCTCAGCTGACTGTTTTTTTTTATCTCTCACTTTGAGTTTTTTTTTGCATTCATTGCCAGCAAAGATCTGAACTAGAAATACGTCACATTTGTATTAAACTCATAGGTATATCTAATAAGTTTAGGTATAGTAAAGTTTTTTATCTCTAGATATGCCCTCAATATTTATAGACATAATTAGAATAGTTGGTCGTGAAAGGGACCGATTTGACAAAATCATATTGAACGGGTGATTAAAGAATTAGCCGATTAATTAATTAATCATTACTCAGGATATGCCCGATTGCGGCTGTCTCATTAGTACTTCAGTCTTCGTGAAGGCTGCTTCGTGAAAAACTGTAGGTATTAAAGAGACTCTTTGTGCAGAGTAAACAAGTTTATAATATCGGTTACAACTCATTTATATTGATAACAAACAGTGTACAAAAGTTAAAGTTACAGTAAAACACTGAAAACTTTGTTTTCAAAAATTACACAAAATTTATTTTAACCTCTTATCACTGCAGCTGTTTCGGCTGATTGCCTTTCTCAAGTAATCTATTTTTGGCATGCGTTTACACTTTATAGTCTTTAATGAAATAGGTTGAGGAGGGGAGAACTGTTTGTCTCAAGTTGGTCATTCAGAATTATATCTGTGTTTTTTAATCTGTTGATTTCAATAGATTCTAACAAAGATAGCTTCATCATCATCATCAACTAGCCTCTAACGTCCAGTGCTGAACATAGGCCTCTCGCATGCCACTTAGTCCGATTTATGTTTTATGTCATCTGTCCATCTCGTTAGAGGTCGACCTTTATTTCTGTTAGCTTGTATTCGGGGTCTCCATTCCAAAGTTCTTTTGGTCCACTGGTCATCAACTGATCTTGCTACATGACCTGCCCAGTTCCACTTTAGTGTTGTTCCTTTCAATAACGTCTGCTACTCCTGATCTTTTGCGTACAGTAGCATTGAGTATTCTATCACGTAGAGAAATCCCTAACATTATTCGTTGTTCTTGTGGGGGTTTCTGCGCCGTAGGTCATCTTTAAAAATAGATCCTATCAGTAAAGATAGCTTAAGGCCTTTATTTTGAATGTGAAGAATGTTGAATTCGTCATTCAAAGAATGATTATGATCTAGAAGGTAAAGTGCGTATGTAGATCATAATCATTCTTTTAATGACGAATTTAACATTCTTCATATTCAAAATAAAGGCCTTAAGCTATCTTTGTTAAAATCTATTGAAATCAACAAATTAAAAATACAGATATAATTCTGAATGACCAACTTGAGACAAAGAGTTCTTCCTTCCTCAACCTATTTCATTAAGGAATATAAAGTGTACACATGCCAAAAATAGATCACTTGAGAAAGGAAAGCTGTAGTGATAAGAGGTTAAAATAAATTTTGTGGAAGTTTTGAAAACAAAGTTTTCAGTGTTTTATTGTTACATACAATGAATTTCTATCAAATAACGGTCAAATTACTCAATTATTTAAAGTAACAGTGTTAAAATAAGTGTACAAAATTTTCTTTATCAAAAAAGTAGGAAAAGATATGTTTATGCTTTTATTTTTTTAAATCTTTTCTACTACTTTTATTCTACCGTTCAGGGGCAAACTAAGTCCTAGGCAGCCTAGACGCCTATGGCCTTGGGCCAGAAAATTAAAATTAGGTTTTAATTTTTATAATTCTTACATTTTTATTTAACAGAAAAACATGATATTCATAATTATTGCTGAAACATTTAAATTATGCCGATTCGTTAATCGCTTTTACCCTTGGGGATATCAAAAACATTATACATCAATGTCGCTGTGCCCCAATACGTATAAAATAATAAACGAAATCATACAACATAATTTGAAGTAGAGACTGACCTTGACAAGGAATACTTAGACATAGTATTTTATAGTATGTAATATATTCTGGAGTATAAACTACATACGTGCCAATATGCTGTATTAATACTGTGTGGGCGATATTGGTATATTTAATGTATGTATATGTATATATCGTTGCCATCCCTATTTATTATGCAGGTATTTAAAAATAATAAATGAAAAAAATATATTGGAAGTACATACTTTAACGTGTAGTAGTGACAATAAAATTATTTCTTACATGTTGGCGTTTCGTGGTAAAAATGAAGTATTTTTGTAAAAATAATGGCAATTATATAGGTGATTTGTAATATTTATCGAGTTCGTTTGAACTGCAACATTGGTACAATAAACTATTTATCCCTACAATATGTGATGAATTTATTTCTAATATATTAAAAGATTTAAAACTCATTATAGTGAACAAAATAAAGGAAGCCAAATTTTACTCTCTAATTATTCATTTAACACCAGATATATCCCACATAGATCAGCTTACCGTCATTCTTCACTATGTTCTTCTAAGTGGTATAAAAGGATTTTTGGGATTTCTACCTATACTTTCTGATACTGGTGAAAACTTAGAGAACGTTATTTTAGAATTTTTAAATAATTTAGGTTTAGGCTTTCTGATGGCTTTATATGTTATATAAAGGTCATTGTAAAAAAACAGAGATGGAACTAGATTCACGATTCAAATAGTCAAAAAATTAAAGCACAGCTTACTAAAATAGGAAATACGCCTATTTAAGATATTTCAAGGTACAAAGCAGCACCTAGCATATCATGACGATATATAATTATGTTATAAGAAACTCACTATTTTATGTAAACGATATCTTCAATAAGGTTCAGAGAGCACAAAAAAAGTTTCACTCGAAACCAGTGAAGTGAAAACCAAATACGAGCAAACAAAGAGAAGAGAACGATTTAATAAATCTAGATAAAACATTAAAGTATTTACTATTTAAATGGGAATAAGCCACAATTAAAGGTTAAAGTACGTTTACTGACGTTTCAATTTCCACTTCGGAAATCGTTCTTAAAATACAAACATTAGTAAATTTAACAAATTTTTTTTGGTGAAAAAATTCTTCTAATAATTTAATTTTACCTGACCCATTTATATTGACAATTCAGGCATACATTATATAGTTTAAAGTAGACTTTAAAATGATATGGCCAATATTGTTGAGTTGCGTTCCTAGAACGACTTTACTTTTAAGATAGTTCATTCGATTAAATAAAATCAATTTTAACTTGAGAATATCCGTCAGACAAAAATCATAGCATGTAATTAGTCTTTAAAAAGGCAAACACATGCCATGATGACAGTATAACTCTCCTGTTAGTGTTTCTATAGTAAATTATGAGGGAAAAAACCTCATAATACTATCCCAACATGGTAAGTATTTCGTCGTGCATTTAATTTACTTTCAATAAACACCAAATTCGGCTTTTATATGTTTGTTATTTAAAAAACATAGTCAATGTATTCTCTATATGTTACTGACTTACTAATACTGGTATGTTCCCTTTAATAACTTCCTCGTTTAATATAGATAACCAGATCCTACTACATTCTGCAGAGGAATTTGTGACAATTGGTCTCATGTAGCATAATAAGAGCCGCTCCTTTGATTTTTCTCATTTTACCTTCCGTTTCTTTCAGGACTATATTTGAATCATTCCATTGAACCCTATCTTCATTATCCCATAAGTGTTTACATATTTGAGATCTATCTATTCGGGATAGTATTATGAGGTTTTTTTCCTGGTTTTTCCCCTTATAATTTACTGTGGAATCACTAACAGGAGAGTTTTACTGTCAACATGGCATGTGTTTGTCTTTTTAAAGACGAATTACATGCTATTATTTTTTCTGACGGATATTCTCAAGTTAAAATTGATTTCATGTACTCGAATGAACTATCTTACAAGTAAAGCCGTCCCATGAACGCAACTCAACAATACTGGTAATATCATTTTTAAAGTCGTCTATTTTAAAATGTATAATGTATGTCTGACTTGTCAATATAAATCAGTCAGATAAAATTAAATTATTCGAACAATTTTTTCACCATCTTTTCCAAAGTGGAAATTAACACGTAAACAAACATACTTTAACCTTTAATTGTGGCTTATTATCATTTAAATAGTAAATACCTTAAGATGCCACGAGAAAATAGATTCAGAACAATATTAAAAAAACATTAAAGTCCTCATGTTATCGCTGCAAATCGGTATAGAATGAGAACCCATGGTAAATAAAGAAAGCTCTTATAACAATATGGTTTAGAAAAATAATTCGCAACGACTAAGGCAGATCAGACTCATGCACTATAGGTCATTTCCAGAGGCAATGTGCTAATTGTACGTAAAATAAATCTTTTTAGGGTAGATCTTTTACAGCAGGTGTGGTTCAAATACACCTAAATCTAAAAACTGTCGAAGTTTGTATGAAAGAAGACTATTTCATTTTTTATGCAACTTTAATGTAATCCACAAGGAAAATGAAATTAGTGTTGTTAACTGTATACCGCGAATCACAAAAGTTTAATTTAAAACATTTTTATAAAAGGTATATAATTAAACAGATTCTTTCGGGCTAGATTACATAACGTTTTCGGGCCAAAAAGTCCAACATCAGTGAATTATTACCAGGTATACATGAGTCAAGCTACCAAAATTCTGGGTAAGTTTTAAGTAGTTGAAAAGATGTGTTAATAAAGCATATAACAGGTACCCTACATAATAGCTTAAGACTCCCAATAAAGGTTGTTGCTGACTCTGAGACCATGTCTGAATGCGTTCTGGATGGCATGCCAGTTGCCATAGTCCGACAGATTTCCTTCGAATCATCAAATTTTCATGGTTTGTTTTAATTATTTTTCCTCAACTAGTTTTTCCAGTTTAATACTTCTTTGTAATGAAAATTTTTGTTTGTCAAAATGTAGTATATCACTGATTTGTGTCCGCTTGATAAAAGTATACTTTTGTTGATCTTGCCTACTGAAATATGTTATTATTTATTGTGTATTCATCTTATGCTTCCACATTTTTAAGGGTTCTGCGTTTTTATGTTGTATACTTTTAAGATTTATTTCATACCTGGTGCTATGTCGTTGCTAAATCTTGTGAACTGTGACCTTTTTGCATGTGTCTCATTAATTCTGTTATCAGTTTCTTGCCCTTGTTGTCGTATGCTGTATTTACTGTATTTAGTTCTGTTAAATTACGTTAAAACAAATTAGTGTCTTATTATTAACATGTTTTTTCTGATATATGTTGCAAATGTGTTGATCTGACCAGTTTTTTCTTGATTTAAGCCATCGTACAATGGGCTGGTATTCGAAAAGTGAATCGTGCGAATCTAGAATTGGTTTTTTTCGTTCTCTAGCTACTTATCTTCTAGAGCAGGCTGTCACAAATTATATTCCGTAAGCGTCCGTTTCGAAAATCTACTACTACACTTCTGTGGTCCGGACACTCACGTAACCGGAGGGGGGCGCTACCCAAAAACCCTCCAGTAGTTGTTACCCCCCCCCCCATCAAGATATCACCCTCGCTATAGTTGAAACCAGGCAACTAGGCCATCTTGTTTAGGAAGGGGTACATTAGTTTAATTTATTTCAAAATTAATGATTACAATAAGTCTAAAACTAAAGGTAAAACTCCTTAAAAAATTAGACTATTACTCTGTCAACCGAGATCTGTACCGATTTTTAATAAAGTTCATTTGCTTCGAACACATAAGTTGAGCCAAACATAGTACAGTACAGAGTTTCACTGCCAAAGATTTTAGTTCCGCATGTTTTTTGTCACACACATATTTAATCCAAAATTTGTCTCAGGCAAATGTTTCTGAAACTTGAGAATAAACCTCCTTTAAAGCAGAATCTTATTGAATATCAGAAAGATTTCTGATATTCGATAAGATTTCTAAATATCCATTTCCATCTAAAGGGCAGCTTTGTTACTCTTAAAAACGTCTGCGGCTTCGTTGGTCTATAAGCCATCAACCTTGAGTGAAAAACTTGAATGAATTTATAGAAAGTCTACAGTTCAACGATTTCATGACATTATTGGCGGTTCATTTTTGTGAAAGCGTCTATGTTAGGAGAATTGAAAAAGCGCACATTTTTTTTGCTGTCCTTTTTATATGCTTTAATATCTTGTAATTTGAGGTGTCGTAAGTGGTAGTTAGATTAAAAAATACCACCCCTGATACCCACTATTTTTCGTGCCTGTCTTTGCTGTCTTGCGTAAGATTTAGTATTTGTGATGTACATGATCTTCCCTATATATAGCCACTTTCGTCTTTTAATTTGAGTGTTTCTTATAACATCAGTGAAATCATACTAACAATCTTGTTCAATAGTATTTGAAATAGCTGACAAAATAAAGATATTGGCTGATAGTTTTTGTGGTCGTTAGAGTTTTTGTCAGGTTTAAGCAAAGTAACAAATTTGGCTTGTCTCTAGACTTTGGGTATCTTCAAAATTTAAATACAGTTGTTCAACATCCGGATAAGCCATTGTAGTATTTTAATTATATGGTGGATCCAAGCTCAACGTCGTTTAAAAGTTCTCTCAGCTGACTGGTTTTGTTCTTTCTTACTTTGAGTTTTTCTTTGCTTTGTTTCCTATAGAAATAGCATGTCTATATCTATAATGTGGTTTTTATCGATCAGCTTTATACCAAGTACCCTAGGTTAGGCCCTATTTGTGTTTCCTGCTCTAGAAATAACTCAGATTCGTGTTTAGCGCATATGTCTGATAAGTTTAAGTAAATTAAAGTTTCTTTATCTCTAGATATACCCTTAACAGTTGTTATTAGAATAGTTGGTCCTAAAAAGCACCAATTTGACAAAATTATATTAAAAGGGTGACTGAAGAATTAGCCGATTAATTAATTAATCATTACCCGGGGTATGCCCGATTGCGGTGGTCTTATTAGTACTTCAATCTTCGTACAGGCTCGTTCTTTGAACCCCATAAGTGATGTCTAATCTTTTACTTTTTATTAAAAATTTAAATTTTACATGCCGTGTATTACTTTTTGACGATATTTCGAATCAGATTTGTATAGTAATAATTTTAGGTATTAAAGACTTAATTTAAAATAACTTAACAACTTAGGTATTAAAATTGTGATATCGGTCGCAACTCATATATAGGGCTTTTAAAAGAGGTGAACGAATTAGCGTTACAGCTGTTTTGAAAACTAAATATTATGAAACGAATCGGGGATATTATATTACACAAATTAAACCGCTTGTCTACAAAAAAAAAATCGGGGAAAATATGATACGGCTGGAAAGACTAATGACTTAGCTAATTGCCACATAAATATCAATGTAATGCAATTAGGATGATTTTGTATATTTATTTATGTACAAAATAATATTATATTACACATTATACCCATACAGATACAATAGTAAAATAAATCTACAGCTATTACAGAATATAGTATATACTTATTTAGATAAACGTAAAATGGTCCACTGAACGTTAACGATAAATGTTTCAAATAAAGGTTAAAACATGTTTTCCAATTCGCGGTAAAAGATTTATTAGAGTTAAGCATAAAAGATAAATTTGTAACAAAATTCATATTATTATTCAAACGGTACTCGATACAGTAGCAAAGTAATTTTGGCAACAAATATGTAGATTGTACCTTACTCCTTTGACACACAGAAACCACAAAAGAATCAGCTATAGCGCAAAGCTACCCCTTAACCAAGACACGACTCTCTTGTTTGACAGATGGAACTCGTCTCTTCGATAACTGAGCAGCCACCACATCTACTGGATAGAACGACTGTCTTTGATGACTAAGCAGCCTTCATCCCTACTGAATGAAATGATTGTCTTTGATGACTGAGCAGCCTCCACCCTTATTGGATGGAATAACTCTCTGTTACTGGGCTAATTATACGAGAAGAATCAAAACTAACAAAAAGTCTATTGATATTTAAATAATACTTTATGTAGTTGCAAAACTACAATAGTAACAACAAAAACTTCAATAAATTCTATACGAAAAAGCGGAAAAAATGGGCCCTCTATATAAACGAGGATAAAAAAATATATCATAAAAAGAGAAACATGATAAGACATCCTATGTCAATAGACCAGTACAAATTTGAAATGGTTCATCGATCTAATTATGTGTGAACTAAAATCACTGTTAATAAAAACATTACAAACGAGATTAACAACAGAATATATACAATCGCACTGGCAATCGCTCCTTTTTAAGCAAAACAATTAAATCCAAAAATATACCATGCAATACCAAAATTAAGAATTTACCATGCAGTCGTAAGACCTATAATAACATATGTACATGAAATATGGACGACGAAAAAAGTGAAAAAAAGAAATATATAAACCTGTTATGGATAATATCACAAATCAATACAGAGTGCGGAACAACTGGGAACTAATTGATTATAATATAACCAGCCAGATAAAGTAAAAACATAAATAACATCTTGTACGTATCTACGCAATACCTTGTAAAAATAATATTGTACATTTTTGAGAACGAACTCCTATTTAAACATCGAAACGCGAAATAAAATATATATTAATAAATACTGTGTCATATTTCTTGTATTCTATCCAAAAAATAAAAAAAAAATAAATTCGGACATATTGAGATGGATAATTGAATACTGTAGAGTACAATTAGTTGGAGCTACCGAATATTTTAATACAATCAAACTTGGTGTAACCATTTTGGTTAAAAGAATAAATTTGATTTTTATACTATACATGTAGTTGACGTTTCTATCTCCAAATTCCTTTTTTTTGAGTTCTTTTCTAGACACGTACTAAACAAATTTTGTTTATATTACAATTTCTTCTTTTTGAAGATTTAATAGTTATATGAAGATATCAGTTTGATACATAGACATAAAATACAAATGGACTAACTGTTGCAATAAATATCCCTTTCCCCAGTGCGACAGAGAAAAGTGACGAAAAGTAGTCCCTGCATCTCTTTCTAATTTGTCAGGTTTATCGAAAACGTGGTCAATAAACCCGTCCCATTAGAAAAAGATGCAGGGATTGATTTTTGTCAGTTTTCTCTGTCGCATTGCGGAAGCGCGGATGTATGGCAGCAGTCAGTCTATTTGTATTATATATCTATGGTTTACTACATGCATTTTCCCTTTTATCTTTTATGTGACAACGTTATCAGCGATATCTAAATTGTTCCAATCTTCTATGTTATATTATTACATTTAAGCTCTAGATCTAATCATCAGCATAACTAGGAGCTGTTTTGTACCTTGGGCCGTTAATGGATTAAAAATAGGTGCTATTTCTATCTTAATAAGCTGTTCTTTAATTTTTTGACTATTTGAATTGAGAATCTGTATTTTATTCTACTGTTTATTAACGCAGAGTTTCTTGGCGCCCATTTCCATCTTAAGTTTTTTGTTTCCCGTATCATTATTACAACAATTTTTCGGGATACCGACGTAGGAAATTCGTTGCTATGTACATGTTTCGATGTCCAACAGCAGAAAATTTGTCTCGTTGTAAAGTCAATATTATTTTATTAAAAAATATGACATTGTCTAATAATAAGTTGTTTTGCGTTGCTTTCTCAGACTGCTACCGTCGTGCAGGTATTTGATATTTCGCCGGTCAAGCAACAATTTCTATATGCATTAACTTAATGCTGATATCCTGCTTCCCCAATCCAGGTAGCAGTTCCGAAACCAATAAAACTGTTACACTAATGCTTCCTATTAGCCAGCCCAGGACTATAGGTAAGCCTTATTATCGTACTGATGTTAGTGCTGCCCCTTATAAGTGAATGGAATATGGAAGGAAGGTTTTGGCAATTAAATAAGCTTTCGAGTGTTAGAATAAATATAAATATATCTAAAATATAACTTCGAGAAAGTAAAGGAATATCAAACAGCTATTCGGATTTAATTAATAGATTATATATTAGAACGCTATAAAATAATACTATTTATTAGCATTAATTAGTTTATAATAGACACTTACTAAAGTTTGAAAATAATTAGAGCAAGTAATATAAATTATCACCGTGCTTATTATACATAAAAATAAAATTATATTGTTAACCATTTATATTATAACCTATTTAAATACATTAACCAAATATTCCTGAAATTCCTCGATGACTAAACTGGTCGATATTTAAATAAATTTTAGTTCCAAAATGTACCTGCTATAAAATTTGAAAATCTACGACTAATACAATTATTGACAACATTGCAGGAGCTTAGTTGTGTACGCTAAAAACTATATACGGATCCCAAAAATGTTTTATCCAGTTACGGAGTCCACTTGATCTTACCTGTTGGTCGGAGTTTACATAAAGCGCTACTTAGATAATAATATACATGGTGTATATTCTACTGGAGTTAGTATAATACCGTTTTAGTACGGAGCTTATATTAACCGCTAGAAGTATATATATATATATATATATATATATATATATATATATATATATATATATATAGTAAACTCTTAAATATTGGGGAAATCTGCAAAAAAAACTCTAATGTGTATCAATTATTTCACCTAACGTTTTCGCCAAAGAGAATTTGGCTTCTTCAGGGCTGAAAGAGAATAAATTATAATTAGCTACCATATAGTATCTAATAAAAAACATTTACCTTACCGTGAAATTTTAGAAATGTCGAGTTATGATGTTAAAAAACTTTAGCTAGTAACAACATAGTGGTGTTTTTTTTGTTACTATGTGCAAAAAAGTTTATTTGTTAACGTTGGAAATGTATGGTAGCTTTGAACTTAAAACGCAAAGGTTTACCCAAGGACAATCGAAAAACCCAATGTAACTACATTTAAAGGAAGTAATTCTTTGAATTGTCGGCAATAACTAAATTTTTAATTGTTGTAAAGTTTGAATGTGAGCTTCTGTTTTCATAGAACGCAAGCGCCGAAACAATTACAAGTAGTTCTTTTGATATCAAAGTCGTTAAGGTTCATTGGTAAAACCGATGAAGTTAGATCCCAGTCTGGGGAGATATTAGTTTAGAATTTCTAATTGAAATTCTTTTTTTTTAATTAGTATATTGTTCATGTATTATTGTAATAATATTTTATTGAGATGTATCTAAGAAAAGCAAGGGAATGTTATCTTTTTTTGTTAATGAAAATTATTATTAAAGTAGGTTAGTTGTTAATAGATATATCAGTCAAGTTGGTTATCTGTGATGTTGTATTGTTCTTGGTATCTGATTTAAGTAAGAAGTGGTATATATCGCTTAGATTCTTAATGTCACTCTTAACATTGATGGAAAAATCGTTAAGGAAAATATAAGACATTTCAATGAACTCTCTTTTAGATTTATTGCTCTCACGGTGGAGAATTGTAGTGTTCGTATAGTCCATGTGATGACCAGTGGAATGGACATGTTTGGCTAATGCACAGCGGTCAGGGTGAAGTCGAGAATCACTTTTGTGTAGTGTAATACGTGATTTCAATAATTGAGATGTTTGGCCGATGTAGGAATTGTTGCAAGAGAGGCATGGAATGTTGTAGACAATATTACTAAGCCTATCTATTGGAGTCTTATTTTTTATCTTCATATTTAAGTTCAAAGCTACCATACATTTCCAACGTTAACAAATAAACTTTTTTGCACATAGTAACAAAAAAACACCACTATGTTGTTACTAGCTAAAGTTTTTTAACATCATAACTCGACATTTCTAAAATTTCACGGTAAGGTAAATGTTTTTTATTAGATAATATATGGTAGCTAATTATAATTTATTCTCTTTCAGCCCTGAAGAAGCCAAATTCTCTTTGGCGAAAACGTTAGGTGAAATAATTGATACACATTAGAGTTTTTTTGCAGATTTCCCCAATATTTAAGAGTTTACTATTTAACTTATCTGCAAAGATTAAATTTCCTTTCCTATATATATATATATATATATATATATATATATATATATATATATATATATATATATATACCAAACATTTTCTTAAGTTTCATGAAACGGCGCAAAGCATTCTAAACAGGGAGCCAGTTGACATCTACGGCAAACAATTTGACTTCTTTTCGCTTTCTTTGCGTTGCTACAATATGCGCAACGTCGACATAATCCTTTTACTAGTAAGTAATCTCCCAAATTTGTTTTTCTAATATTAATTTCTAGACACCTTTTCCTCCAATTTTTAAAATTTTTTTAATTGCTGTTGCAGCTGAATCCCTTTTTTTTTCGACTGTTTTAGTCTGCAATTAGCTCATCAGCGAGAATTGTTCGAAATTTGTTTTCGAAGTCCGACATAGGTTTTTCTTTTGCAGGAACTGACTCTTTATATAAAATATAGGAATTCACAATGCAACAATCAACCAAATAATAGAATAGTTTTACCCACCATTTTTGTAATTTCCAAGAAATTGAATAAGTAGAGTGATATTGGTTAAATTTATCGACTCCTCCCATATATAAATTATATTCAGCAATAGCCTCTGGATAGCTGACTTCTTCTCGATGTCCTATTTTGTTTGTCCTTTTCACTTTTGTTAGGACTCCTGGATTATGAATAGAACCTATTACGTTTACTGATTTTTTTCTATCTCTCCACTTTACTACCGATAGTTCCCCTGATTGCACAAAATCTGAATGCCCTACCTATATCATCTTGTCTGTTTTCAATATTGTTTTTGGATAATATTTTCTATCAACCCTGAAAGTTCCGCAACCAAAAGTGTTCCTCTCTAATAAGCCTTTTAATAAATCAAATGAGGAAAAATAGTTGTGTATCCCTTGTAACAGTAAGGCTCACTTAGTTGTTTTACAACCATCTCTCCCAGGTAAGGCTCTGGCATTGTACCTTGTTTTCCTTGATAAATCTGAAATGAAAGCATATATCCAGTCTTGGAACAAGCAAGGGCCCATACTCTTATTCCCCGTTTGAATGGTTTTTTTCGGCATATATTGTTTTAGTGTTGTTCTGCCCTTGAAAGCAACCATGCTTTAATCGACAGCTATATGTCGGTAAGGCGTAAATAACCTTTTAAAATTTTTGTTTACGTTATCGTTTAGAGGCTTAATTTTGTAGTTTGTCAAAATTTGGTTCCCCTCTCTTAGGCATCATTTCGTTTTTTTTTTTTAGTTGCAAAAATCTTAAAATTTGTAAAAATCGCTTTTGGGATATAAGATTAGCAATTTTATCAACTTTAAAGTTTCGATCAGACGAGAAGGAAATTGCGTAAGCTCTGTAATTTATGAATGTCCATTATTACAAGTATTCCCAAAAAAGCTTTTAATTCTTTCAACGTTAGGTCTAAGGTCTTTCCAGACTGGTTTGAATATAAATTGGACTCCTCCACAATCAACTTCAAAGTATCAAAACCAATGATTTTGGTTACGGTACCAAAATTCATCAATTCATCTGAACAAATCTACCTAAATTTTCTCAGCGCCAAGAGTACTAGATAAAGTAAATTAAAAAATGAGGTCAGACAAACGCTATATTTTGACCTGCACTATAAATGTTTTGGTATTTTTTTGAGTTATATTTTGTTTTCGACGATACTTTCTAATCCTTCACTAAAACCTTAAACACAGTTGCACAGGTACTACAAATCCTACATTGTTTTTTCAATGAAAAAACGTTAAACGAAAGCAAAAAACCTCGGCAATCGCAAAATTTAACTGGTAAGCGATGATTAGAATGATTTCATAAAGTTCGTTTAAACAAAAAGTTTTGTAATTAAACTTGTTAAAAAATCATACCCCGTGTTAAAAAAGCGTGAGCAGTATAGCGAAAGCATAGTACGTCTAATTTGCTTCATTATAACAACCTGCAATTAAAAAATATAACCAGTATTTTACACATGTAGGGAGCGTTTATTCGTGTGCAATTGCTGAAAACACTACCGACTTGTGCAATTTAAAAGCAATAATATAACTCGGCTGTCACACAGTCGTTAAAATCTTACCTGTAATATATGATGGCCGTATATTTATAAAATAAAAATAGCAGGAAAAACATGACTAATGTAAAATATCTTTTTTACACCGGCACCGGAAAAGAAAAATATAAAAATTTTAAAATATTAGCATATTAGTGAAAATAAACTCATTTCTACTCTACATTTTTATCTTACATTTCTAGTCTACATTTGTGAGGACCACATCAGTACTAGTATTAACACAAATAAAATAGTAATTTACGTTACAAGACCGAAAAGTGATGTTTTTCAGGTTGAGGCAAGCAGATTTCAGGGTGAGCCGCAGGAGAGTCCTGGAACTGCAAACTTAGTTCTTTAAATGTACAATTGTGAGGGTTAAATATATGAAGGAAAGATAAGTGAAATGCTGGGAATTGTAATATTTTTTGTAGTTGCACTAACAAAATTAGTTTTTTGTATTATTTTTAGAACATCCTGCATGGATCTTGTTTGTTATATCAACGTTATTTCTTAATAAATCTACATAAAGTAGAGGATTTAGATCCTCATTGCCATTTAAATTTTATAGTATCACCTCCTCCATCTACGAGTAGAGTTGCTGAGCTTCGGTGAATGACCGGTGCATTATTCCGGATCTTCTAATTCAAGATAAGAAAAGATTTTGCTAGTGGCTTTCCCCACATAATGCAATCCTACTTACTTTGGTTGGACACTTCCCATTAAAAAAATTAAGATGCAAATCTCTTTCAAAATTTACAATAAATGTTGGTTTAATCGAAGCTATTAACTTTGTTGATCATAGATCTGATAACAGATCACTGGTACTCATCTTCGTAGACTTTCACAAAGGCTTCCATACCGTGGAATTAAACAGCATTATAACTGCTCTGAACAAAAGTAGAATAGACTACCGGCTTACAAAGTTAGTACAAACATTGTACCATAACGCCACAATGCGTATAAAACTACATGTTCATCATCATCATCATCCAGCCGAATTTTCACATCCATTGTTGGATATAGGCCTCCTCCAAACGTCTCCAGTTCTCTCTATCTCTAATTGCTGCAATCCAGTTTGTTTCTATTCTCCTTAGGTCGTCGGTCCATCGGGTGGGTGATCTGCCTCGACTTCGCCTGTCGGCTCTTGGTCTCCACTTCAATAATCTCTTCGTCCATCTTCCGTCTTCCATTCTAGCAACATGTCCAGCCCACCTCCACTTTTTTTATTGATTCGCAGTATAATATCGTCTACTCCAGTTCGTCGGCGTATTTCCTCATTTCTTACGCGATCTTTCAAGGTCAGGCCCAGCATTGATCTCTCCATTCGCATTTGTGTTACCCTCAGTTTTTCGGCAGTAGCTTTCGTTAAAGTTAAGGTCTCTGCTCCGTAGGTCAAGACTGGTAAGATGCATTGGTTAAATGCCTTCCTTTTCAGGTGAATTGGGATATTTGTTTTAAAAATGTCTCTCATCCGTCCATACGCCGCCCATCCCAACATGATTTGTTTATTTAGCTCGCAGGTTTGGTTGTCTCTGGTTATTCTAATTTCATGACCCAAGTATGTGTATTTATCGATTAATTCTACCTTGTTGTTATTGATCTGTATCTCTTTGCTGGGAACCATATTGGTCATCATTTTGGTTTTCTCGAAATTTATCTCCAGCCCAGTTTCTTGTAGTATGTCATTCAGTTCTTGGAGCATGTATTTGATCTCTCCCAGATTATCTGACAGAAGCACGATATCGTCCGCAAAACGTAGATGTTTTAATCTTTCTCCATCGATGGATATTCCTTTCTGTTGCCATGTTAGTCTTTTAAATGCATACTCAAGAACGGTAATGAACAGCTTTGGTGACATGGTATCTCCTTGCCTGACTCCCCTTTTTATCTTTATTTTATTAATTGTAGAATATAGACTTATGGTTGTGGCATTTTCATATATATTTTTAATTATATTACAATATCTGTGGTCGATCCTTCAATCTTGTAGTGCTCTTAAGATGGACGGTAGTTCCACTGTATCAAACGCCTTTTTAAAGTCTACAAATATCAATGCCAATAAACGGTTATATTCGTTAGTTTTTTCTATTAGGGTTTTTAGGCACTGCAGGTGATCGTTTGTGCCGTAATTAGGGCGGAAACCAGCTTGTTCCCGAGGTTGGTAAAAATCCAGCTTTGTCTCTAATCTATTCGTTATTATTCGGATGTATAATTTATAAAGATGGTTAAGGAGACTGATTGGTCTGTATCTTTCCAGGTCTGCTATATCTCCCTTCTTGTGTAAGAGTACAGTTATAGAATTATTCCACTTTGTTGGGATATTTTGATTCCATAGGCATAGATTAAAGAGCTTTTGAATTTTGGCTATCAGTACTGAGCCTCCTATCTTTATCGCTTCCGTGACGACACCGTCCTCCCCCGGAGCTTTGTTATTCTTCATCTTTTTTAGGGCCTTGTAAATTTCGCACAAGGAGATTTCTGGAATATCTTCGGAACCCTGATTTTGAACCTTCCTCTGTTGATATTCGACTATATCTAGAGTCGATTGGTTGCTATATAATGTCTCATAGAATGATTCCACAATTTGTAACAAATGTTCTCTGTTTGATGTGATGTTTCCATTTCTATCCTTGAGTTTGACTATTTGTTTATTTCCATTTGTGAGTTTGCGTCTCATTATTTTCATACTCGTATTTTCCTCAATGGTTTTGATGATTTTCTCATCTTTGTATTTTCTTAAGTCTGTTCTGATTTCTCTTGATACTTCCTTGTTCATTCTATTTATATCTTCGTTACTAGAGTTTTCGTCGCTTCTCAGTATTCTTCTTTGTTCCATTTTTTTCTGTGTTTCCAGACTAATTTTTTCTTCCTTCACGCTTTTTGAGCAGCATTTCTTTTTAGCTTCTATTATTGCTTCTACTATTATGCCATTTAGAATGTTAATATCATTTGTTGATGATTTTTCTTGAAGGAATTTACCGATATGATCTTCAAAATTTTGTTCGTTGTTTGGATGTGTCCATCTGTTTATTTGCTTCTTTGTTAAAAGTAAAACTACATGTTACCACCAGAGAAATTCATATAAAGCGAGGTGTGAGACAAACACACAACAAATTCTACAAGAATTAGAAAACGTATCTTCAACAATAGGTCTAAAAATGAACATCAGTAAGTATAAACCAAATTTATGACAAATTTGGTTCCCAGCATATACCTAACCATCCAAAATCAAGTGGTAGAATTAAGAGAAAAGTAAATGTATCTAGGTCATGAAATCAGAAAAAGTAAGGATTATCAGACCTGTGAATTTCAACGACGAATAATACTTGCTTGGGAGGCGTATGGTTCACTAAGAGACATGTTTAAGAGCAAAATCCCGATAGTTATGAAATGTAAGCCATTTGAACAATGCGTTCTTCCTATTATGACATACGGAGCAGAAACACTCACTCTCACAAAAACAACAGCACTAAAAATGCGAGTGGCACTAAGGCGCATGAAAAGATCGATCCTCGGTGTGACATAAAAAGACAAAATATGAAACTAAGACCTAAGGAAAAGAACAGGTATCACTGATGTCGAACGTATAGCCGAGCTAAAATAGAATTGGCAGGTCACATAGCGAGACTAATGGACTCAAGATGGACCAGAAAACTAATTGAATGGCTTCCATAAGAAGACAAACGCAGTAGAGGACAACCACCAACACGCTGGATGGACGAGATTAAGCGAATATCCAAGAGGTGGAAACAAATGCGGCAGAGAGCGACCACCAACACGCTGGATGGACGACATTGAGCGAATATCCAAGAGGTGGCGACAAGACGCACATAATCGTGAAAAGTGGCAAAACATGGGAGAGACCTTTGTCTAGCAGCGGACAGAATTTGCATGATGATGATTACCTTTTTTGAAGGCCGTGATTGTAAAATAAACTTTCATTTCTAACCGCTTCTCCCTTCTGGCAGGTTCGCCGCTCCAGACTGCTGGTACCCGATTTGCACACAATGTTATTATTTTGTTTCTTAGTCCGTGGATTCCAAACAATGAGTATTATGGTGGTATTTGTCTTAGTTACGGGGATTTGAACTCTTATCATTGTTTCCTTATCCTAGATATTATTAATTGTCATATTAACGAGTTCCTCGCGGTTGCAGCTGCGGAACGTATTATTAGAAGCATCTAAAGTGGAATTAAGATTCATTGTAATCAGTTTTTACTTTGCTTAACTAGTTTGCGTAACCAGTTACATTAAGCATACATTAAGCTTACATTAAGCATAAGATATCCACTATGGGGAGCCAGAAACGTTTCAATTTGTTCCCTAGACAGAATTTTAGATTTCTTCGGTTTATGACATGTTGCAATTTCGCAACTTTATATAAATATTGTGGAAATATCAACATACTTTCTGCTAGTTTTGTTTACCCTCTTATAGTTATCCAAGATTTCGCTTACAAAAACCAAGACACTATCGAACAATAAACGGTTGTTAATACAATGTTGCAAACAATAGAGTGTTGATTGACACAATGTTGTCGAACAAGTAAAGAAAATTCTATCTAGCAAAATCCTATAGAAAACAAAAAGAAAACTATTCAAAACTCGTCAGCAACCAAGTAAGAAAAGTAATAATAAGTAAACTTGGAAATACTGCCACTGAACTACTTCGCTAGGAGCAAAAACAAAAATCAATAAAGCTACACCAGAACATAGAAAATAACTAAAAGGTCATACCAATGACAACATTGAAAACTACCTAAGAACTTAATAATTACGAAAATAATTATTGATTTCCTTGAAAGACCGTAATAAAAATAAATATGTCCCAAGAACAAATTTCGCCTTTTTAATCCTATAATAGTCAATTACTTGTTAGAACTAAATAATAAACTGTACAAATTATTGGAAGAATTTGTCAACCCTTTCAACCGGACTTGGCCCCTTTCAACCATTTATAGATAATATTAATTTATAAATATTAATGAAGTTACATACAATAAAATATTACCAATGTTTTATAATATCACCGAAATATCAGAACAGGGCACTGCTCATAATAGAAAAATTTAAAAATCATATTCTAACTAAATTCTCCAGCAGATAGAAATATCTGGAAAAAGTTACTTAGATAATATATAAGAATAATTAAATGAATGAAAAGACATGTGTAAACATATCAGTCTTTTCCATTCTTTGCTTTAAGAATAATTAGTCTCCGATGAATGATCGCGGCACCAGTCTGGAGCGAGGCGGTAGGGATAACGGCCTATAGGAGGCTCATGACACAAGTGGACAGAACAAGTCTGTTGCGAGTGGTATGCGCCTACAGGACTGTGTCAGAGGCAGCCTTGTGGACCATCACTGGATGTGTTCCGTTATATCTTTTGGCGGCGGAAAGAAAACAACTCTGTGGGAGAAGAGGCCCAAACCTTACTATGGCCGAGAGAAGACAGGAAAGGGAAAGGTCAATTGAAAGATGGCAAGAAGAGTGGAACAGTATGGAGGATATGGCACAGTGGGCGAAAATGTTGATCCCGAACATAAGAGATTGGGCAGACTGTGGCCACAGGCGACTGGATTATTTCCTGACGCAGGTGCTTACAGGACACGGGTGTTTTAGGGCCTACCTCTTTAAGTTCGAAAAGGCTGACACAGATGAATGTACTGTGGACACTAGGACACTGTGACACATCCGATGGTACATTGCAACAGATGGATAGTAGAAAGGAACAGAATGGAAAGAGAGATATGTGTGAATTTTGTTACTGTGAGAGAAATGAGAGAATGATTGAAAATAAATCAGGTTGGACTAGCATACACAATTATATCCGTGCGATACTCAAGAAAAAAGAAGAGGAAGAAAGACAGTTGGACCAATGGTAGAGGTAAGAGAGAAAGATGCTGCAAGTTGAAGCTCTTATGGATAATGATGATCACATCTTTCAAAAAGTTACTCCTTAATACGTACCAGTCAATGATTGAAGAAAACCATATGACCTAAGATCATGAATTTGAGGTCCACACAACGGTCGAAAATGTACGTTTTATGACTTAAAAATTATGCTGTTTCTATGTTTATCTATTATGTTTAATAAGAATAAACTACAATTTTGGTTTCTACTAAACGTTGTGTCGTTTCTAATCCAGATATTCTTGCCTCCATCTGATATTAGATATTTGTCCAGCCATCGCTTTTTGTGTTTCCCTTATTGACTGTTAATATTAATTAAAAAAATATCTTCCAGTGCTTAGCTGAAGAGTTTAGCGAAATTAAATAATCTCATTAACACTCCTTTTTCTACGTATGGGACGTCCATTACCCTTCCGAATATATGCAACCGATATGACAACAAGCATGACCTGTCTTCAAGATAGTTTTACTCATAGTATAACACATTTAGAGAGACCTTTAAAAATCTAAATATTGGTTAAAGAAATAACATAAATCAAAGTTAACGTAATAAAAGGAGAGTAACCTTGACAAATTAAAAAATAATTACTCGCCTGTGATCTTGAACAACAAAATCTTTTCCTAACGAAAGTTTAGGAAAACATTTTGACTAAAAGAAATAAACTGAGAAGCCCTTATAGGCTAATTGGATAGAATTTTTTCATTCAATTCATTCAACACCGTGATTTTCTTACGAACGTCCTTCAGATAAAACAGTAAGAGTAGATATATAAGAGTTCAGTATTGAGTATACTTAAGTTTAGTAAAGTATCACACGACTCAATCAATAGATTTTAGATTTTGAATTATTAGATTTGTTACTCTTCGAGAAACCTCAGGAGGAAGCCTTATATTCATTTAATAGCAGCAAACAATGAATTATTTCTTAAAATCTTAAACGTCAACCCCTTGTGTAGTAATTATTTTTTTATCGCTCCGAATATGTCAAATATGTGTACTTAAGAGTTGCTTGCCCCTTTCATAGTAAATTAACTTTGGCTATAATTAAAGTAAAAGTGTTAAGATTTTAACATGTGAACAGAACCACCACTTTTTTTAATTAGCTTTGGCCGAAGTTATAGAAGAAATAATAAAACTTTTCATCGGTCTGCCAGTTCTTATTTTTGATCGAAATGTCTTCAGATGTCGATTTAATATTAAATTTTGGGGTGAAACCTGCATTTTACGTGGTAAGATTTGTTAATTTATTATTGGAGAAGTGACCTGTTTTCAGGACTTTGAGTGACTTTTTTTTCTCTTGGCTTTAGCACACGTTCCCTTCAGAGGCCATTGACTTTATTATAATGTTAGTGTAATTAAATTGACTAGTTCTGTTTTTTTACTTTTAAACTTACTAACTAAGATATTAGTCATTCTTTTATGTACCATATTTAAAACAGAAACGAAAAGTTTCTACGAGATTATAGCTCATAGTTATGTTCATTTATTAATTGTTGAGACACTTAAGAGATTATTAAAATAATTTATGCTTAATTGGTTTTTTATATTTCAAGAGCTGTAATCTGTTTATTTAAAAGTTTACTGATGACAATATGGTCTTATGTAAAATGTGTTTTTGCAAACATGTATTGCTGTTGTTTGTTTGTGTTTAAATGACTGCGGACACTAAATCCATTCGCCAATCTTACAATTTGAGGTGTAGTGTGTGTGTGTGTGTGTGTGTAGAGTAATTGTCTTGATACTTAGCAAAGTCGACGTCATTGTCTTTGCTAAGAGACGCTAATTGTATCCGAACGTCTGCGGTCCCTCCGGTGTGTACCGATCACACAAGGATAGAAATTATTTTCATTTATTAATTTTTTTAATAAACGAAAATTTACACCCAGGTGGGATTCGAACTCACGACCTTTAGGTTTAAAGGCAGGCGCTCTTACCACTGAGCCACAGAGGGGGTTACAAACATGTATTTAATAAATACATGTTTGCTAATTTCTGATATTAACATGTATTTGTATATATATTTTTCGAGTATTAAATATCAAATTTTTGTGATTATTTTATTTAAGTAAATAGTAATATTTTAGAGACTATATAAATCTTTTTAAAGTATCTTATTGAAAATGTAACCTTTACGATGGACATTTACAGGTAAATATGTCGATTTTTATAATTTTTTTTGATAATTCTTTGATACGTTTACGGAGGTGTTTTTTTGATATCTTAAAGTAAAAAGTCGATGTAATGTTTAATTAATATAATTTTGAGTCCTAACTCTCGGGTTAAGAGTTATTGGCGCGCTTTTTATTTAGCAGTTTAGCTGTATTCGTGTATCTTGTCTTTCTTTTGTCAAACTGTTATGTACCTAACTTTTATTTATTTATCTGTCACTTATTGATCTATTATTTTTCAATCAATCAGATACTTACCTCCAATGAAACTCCCAAACTGAGCAACGTGGTCTTCGTAAAGTATTGGTGAACGATCAGCTTTTTATGATTTTATCATCTACTCTTGTTAGCTTTTTCGTTACAACACGCGAATTAATTATTGTTAAGACCAGGTTGGAAAATTATTAAAAAAAAAATCGACTTCTTGTCTTACTAAAAATAAATGTCTCACCAAACTTATTTTCGCAAATAAAGCATTTTCCGTTATGTATTCTTATTCATCTAACTTCTCTGCGGGCCGGGCCGCCTTTTTACGTACGGCTAACATATTCAATTCTAAATTGTATGTAAATATTAAATAATGAAGGATATACCATTCTTCATAAAGATATGCCAGAACAAAGAATTCACTTAGAAAGAGCCGCCTATCTGAACGAAGTGTTCTGCAAAAATCAATGTAGGAGGGCACGTTTACTAGGCGATTTGTTATATAGTTCTATTTAACGTTCTTAATGTGTACATTTCCAGGATTCCAGGTCAAACTTCCAACATAAAAAACAAGTCCAAATAAAACTTAAAAAATAAAGAAAGCAAAAGATAGATTAGTCTTTGTTATTATTGCTATAAGTATGTTTTTGTTACCGTTGATATTGTTAATATGGCACCACTGAGCTTAAGGTTTTGATATTGTCCCTGCTAATATGGATGAATTTTATTGGAATTTCCTGCCCACCGTCTTAGCCACGATCAGTAGTTCAAAAAATTATACTTTCACGAACATAAAAAAATTCGATTAATACTTTCGATTTTGGAACATTTCCACTAACTATCAATGAAATTCAACATATTCGTCGCTGTCCCGCCCCAAGGCACCGACATTATTTTAAACAGTGGTAACAAAAATTTTTGGAAAGAGTGCCACTTTCCGATAAAAAAAATGTATGTGCTACTAGTAATTTTTCTAACTATTAACCAAAACATATCGAAGTGAAAAGAAGTCTGGATCATGAAAATTGATATTTATTAAAAACAGTGAATTGTACTGATTCCAAATGAAAATGGCTTCAATAATTTTTTACTTCAGCGTTAATCATCATCAACCTGTATGCGTCCTTTGCTGAACATACGTCTCCCTCAGCTCTTTCCATCTGTTTCTGTCTTGTGCAGCTTGCAGTTACTTCTAACACGTTTCAGGTCGTCAGTCTATCTGGTTGGTGGGTGTCCTTTGCACCTTAGGGTTTCTTGTCTTAGCGTCCACTCGACAATACGTTTTGTACAGTTATTTGATAGTCTAGCGACGTGTCATGCTCAATTCGATTTTAGTGAAGTTTTTATTTTCCATAGGGTCTGTTGTTTTTATTCTACGGCGTATTTCTTCATTTGGGATTCGATCTCTCAGAGAAAACATCTGGCACTCCATAGCCTTCTGAGTCACGTGAATTTTGCTTACTAATTTTTGTGAATCTTAATGTGTCCGCTCCATAAGTAAGTACAGGTAACACATACTGGCCAAAGATTTTCCTTCTGGGGCATATGGGTAGGTCCGATTTAAATACATGGTTTAATTTACCAAACGCGGCACAGTCTAATCCTATGTGGGAGCTCACATGTCTGGTTATTTCTGTCCAACGAAATTTCATGTACTAAGTACTTATACGACAAAGTCTGCTCAACATCCCTTCCATCAACAGAAATATTACGATTTAATATCAAGTTAGTCATTATTTGCGTGTGAGGTTCGTCTCTATTATAGGAAATCGACGGAATCTTAATTCAGCATTATTTATCAAGAAAAACGCAGCTATTAATCTTTGCGTTTTAATATCATTGACATTGACCTTGTGATAGGTCGCGATGCTTCCGGTAACATAATCCTGTCAGCAATTAGTTCTTATTACACTTCTGTTTTCTTTAAAATGCGGTATGCTTTTTATATCATTCAACCTGGTCAGTTTACAAATAGTTTATATAAGATAAAAGCGTAAGTGTGTCATGTTTAAAACTTGTAACGATTTAATTTGCTTGCCTGTCACATTGAGTGTCACTTGTAACAATATATAATTGCTTATAAGGGGCTTAAAGTGGGGGCTGAGCAATTAGTTGGCTGGAGATAGGGTAAGCAAATAAACTGAAACATTTGCCAACGGCTATTCTTGTTTTGTTTGTAGAGCTGGGGTCATGGATAAGGGAGGGACTGTAAGGAATAACTACAAAGAAAGAAATCAAAAAAAAATACTTACAGAGATTTTGTGGGCAACAAAAACAAGTAGGTTCCTAAACTATTTAAATTGGACGCCGTTTAAAAAAAATCCTCTTGCAGAATAGAAAGAAAGTCTTTTCTTTTCTAAAGATTAGAATTAAAAATTTTAAAGGATGAAAAGCTTTTTAGTAAATAATTTTTTCTACTCTCTTACTAGTAAATTGTATATTACCTTCTATTTGGATGCTAAGTAAATGCATCATAACAGATAGTGACACGTAATGACTAGCACGTAATAAAAAAAATTACGCTTCAGTTTTATAAAAAAATGTGTAATATCACATAAGCCTCGTAAGTCAGTTGGTCGAGTTACCAACAAGTTATATCAAACCGTTTTAAAATATTCATTAAATATTAAAGTTAACTTTATTTAAAAGAATATGTGACACTAATTAGCTGATCCATAAAAGTTACAATTTTAATTTATTTAGTTTTTAGTTTGTCATGAACGCAAATCTTTTATTAATAAAAAATGTTAAATGTTATTAGAACAATTTTAACAAAAAGTACCCAGTTAAAAGTATCACTGGCTGGTGTATTTCCTTTAAGAAAGTTCTTGGAATTGGATACGAATCAAAAACACTGTCCCACACAAACTGCAAATGGTCTGGGGTGACCCATGGAAACACAAAATGGACAAATCTTGGGGAGGTCAAACACTGAATCGGGCTTCGGATTATCCTGCATGACAACAAAATGCACTCTTCAAAACTAGGCCGCTCAATATCTGCTTAAAACCATGTGAACCTCTCAAAATGTTAGAAACGCTGTTTTAAAAATTCCTCACATAGGATATAGCACAACAAATCAGTGATTAGCTAACTCAAAAAAAAAAACTGCCAAACAGCATTCTGAGTTCAAATTCAACTAAAAATTTGCCGGATTTGAAGAACTACGTGCCGAGAGCTTATAGCTTATCTCTCTTCCGAATCCAAACTCCAGACTACTTCTCTACCTGCTACTACACTACACTTGAATTTCCGATAACCAAAACGAATAACGAAAAACAATATCAAATTTTAAAAAAATCCGGATTCAAACAATAAGCCAACTGGTTTGGCCGCGGGTCATCGTAGAGTGATATCATTCTCTTCCCCGCATAACTTTCTCACCAATCTAAGTAGAAAGATTAATATTTATTTGACGCGCAATATTAGGCGGAATCCAGATGAAACAAAAGCAATTTGTGTTGATATAAACATCCTAAAAATGTTTATATTATCAATCTCAGTGACTCTCAAAAAGATTGAGAATATTTTTCGGTGTTTGATTATATACGAGATAAATCGAAATGCCACGAACTTATTAGGAAAATACAAATGTAAACTAGCGTTTGTCATACTGACCCACTTACAACGAAAGTAAACATCTAAATTCAAATTATGTGATGAGTTACTAAATAATTTAAAAGGTTTTGTTTCCCTGATGCTACATGCGTCTTCAAGTTTCCGAATCTCAAATGACTGAGCTTCTCGCCATTTATGTTGATACTATACTCGTTCAGATCTGCAGTACGTTTCAAACACGTCGAAATAGTTTGGAGAGACGGTGTATCCTTGTCGTACACCTCGCTGTATACAGAATTTATTTGTTTCTTGTTCAAATAGTCTTACACTGTGGCATTTTGGTAGAAATATTTGATTATGTTAGTCTAGTGATGGTCTATTCGGCATTCTGTCAATGGTTTAAACTTTTTCTACTGACTGTTCAGCGTTCATGTTGGGATCAGTTTTTGAAGTTTTTTAGGGATATATCCGTTAATTTTTACTGACTTTTCGATTCTATAATACTTGCAAACATTCAGTTTGCCATAAAAGATAAGAGAATTAAAACCGACAGCAATGTCAAAAAGCCAAACGGTTTAAATTTCGAAAAATAATTTTTGGTACAACTTTCCAAAATGCAATATAAACTGAGTCAATTGTAGTTAAAATAAAATCGTTGCATACATAGTATGCTCTGTACGTCAATCATTTCAATTTGGATTTCAGATGAATAATTTTTTTATTTATCATTTCTGTCGCAAAAATTATTCATGGTTATTAGCGACATGTCAATTTTCAGTTTACAATTTGTGAATCAAGCATTCGTGTACAAAATCTACAATATTTTTGTTATATTACAGTTGCGCGTAGTAATATTTTTTTTTGTGAGAAAGATTTTATTGGAGTTTTCTTGAATCAACTTTGAACAATTTATCAAGTGTTTCATATTGGGGGTTGTATTACATCTATCAAAAATGAGTTAATTTTTTTCTATCGAATAAGTTCGACTGTACGAGTGCGTTATTTTTGTACGAGATAAACGCAGGCAGACGATCAATTCTAACCTGATTGGCACGATGTGTATTTTGCTTCTCCCGCGGTCTATAAATGATTAATTTCGATGGGGAATTATTCCATTCACTTTGCTATTTGTACGGTTATTTAGATTTAAGCAACTTTACTCACTATTGTTGACTGTTTGCTGCATTTCTGGCACAAATTTCCGATGCTTTAATTGCTGGATGCATTTTCTTGTGATGCGTAATTAGATTTAAAAAATTTGTTTTGTTAATGTACTTTGTAATATAATGTCCATTTGTAATGTGGATGGGCCATTGTAAAAACAATGAGGACAAATACAGGAAAAAGAAAACTAATCATGCTTAAAGCTGAGAACAATGAAGAAAGAGATCTGAGAGAAATAGTAAAAATCACAGAAAGATAATTATTACACAGACCTATACAGTTCTAAAAATGACCCACCACTATCATCTAAACAGAATCTCTCGAGGAAAATACAAAATGTTGGCTCAGAGGTATTACCAGAAATAACTGAAGATGAGATCGAAAAATCCATAGACGACATGAAAAGAAATAAAGCGGCCGGTGAGGACAAAATACTGGCGAAACTGCTAAAAGAAGGAGGAGACACGATAAAAAAAATGCTAAAAATACTGTTCAAGAAATGTCTGTTTGAATGTAAAATACCTACACAATGGAGAAATGCCAACACAATCTTAATACATAAGAAAGGAGACCGAACAGACCTAAACAACTACCGTCCTATTTCCCTTTTGTCACAACTATATAAAACCTTTACACGAATAATAAACAACCGACTAACCTATAAACTTGATAACTAACAACCAGTGGAACAGGCCGGATTCAGGAAAGGATACAGCACAATCGACCATCTACATGCGCTTAAAATCTTAATTGAGAAAACCAATGAATACAACCTTCCGCTGTACTTAGCATTCGTAGAATATGAAAAGGCTTTCGACAGCATTGAACACTGGGCGGTTAAAGAAGCTCTGGTCAATAGTAGAATAGATTCAAGATACCGACAATTGATACATGATATTTACCAAAACGCAAGCATGACCATAATTCTGGACGACAAATTAATAACGGATAATATAAAAGTTAAACGAGGAGTCCGACAAGGCGATATAATTTCACCTAAACTGTTTACCTTGACCCTCGAAGACATAATTAAATCAACAGATTGGGAAAACAGAGGAATATATATTAACGGAAAATACCTAAATCACCTTAGATATGCGAATGATATACTCCTGATCTCCTCGGAACGACAAGAACTGGAATTAATGCTGAATGAACTTCATGAAAAATCACTGCAAAAAATAATGACAAACACGGAAGACCCAGAGGCAATAAAAATAAAAACAGAAAAAAATAGACCCGGTAAATGAGTATATCTATCTAGGACAAGTAATCAGAGCTAACAGAGAAAATCAAACAGCCGAAATATCGAGACGAGTAAGAATGGGATGGGCAGCGTTCGGCAAACTTTCTTACGTTTGAAAAAATCAAACAATCCCTCTATACTTACGAAGCAAGGTATATAACTCCTGCATAATACCGGTGCTCACCTACGGAGCACAGACATGAACATTTACACAGGCCAATTTGGATAGGATAAGGAAGGCACAAAGAGCGATGGAGAGACAAATGTTGGGTGTATCACTTGTAGATAGAAAACGTAACCAGTGGATCAGAACCAGAACAAAGACAGTAGACGCGATAGAACAAGCAGCAAAACTGAAATGGAAATGGGCTGGACACAATGAATGTCTCCAAGACGGACGATGGAACAATGCTATCGGAAAGTGGCGTCCATACAATGCAAAGAGATCAAGAGGCAGACCACAGATGAGGTGGAAAGATGACATCAGCAAACAAGGAGGTCCCACATGGCAGAGAACAGCTCAAGATAGGAAAAGATGTAGAGAACTGGGGGAGACCTATATCCAACAATGGAAGGATAGAGAATAGGTTAAAAAAAAATGTGGATGGACGTAGAGCAGCTGCTTCAAAAGTTGATAAGTATTTTCTGCGTACGCTTTTGATGTACCAATGAGTCATTGGATCCTGTAGTATTTTACGTTAGTCGCTAATGAGGCAAAATTAGCCTTTTGTGTTAAAACTTTGTTGTGATTTCAAAAGCAGTTCGTTATGTACTGATCTTATTTGCTTCAGCGGTGTTCATGAAATCAGGGAGTAATAGACTTTTTGTATTAAAGTTTTATTTTATAATTCTACGTTATAAGAGAATGAGTGGAGTTTGGTTTAGATGTGGATAAAGAAGTGTTGTGTTATTTTTTTGGATCGGTCTATTCTGGTTGATTCGGTGTTGCTTTCTAGTATTAATGACACTGCTTGACATACGGGCTTTTACATTTTAAGAATTACTATTGTTATATTCATTTGTATTGCGATTTAAGCATGAATGGCTTTCATGTGAAAGAGAAATGGACAAGGTGTTTCATCATTACCCAAAATTACCAATTACAGTAATGAGATTTCTTAAGGTTTTTATATAGGCGATACGAGTGAGAAATTGTGAGTGAGAATTGAAAGTGCCAATTTTTATAAAAAGTTATTGTTGGGTTTTATTGATTAATTTTTGAAAGGAAAGACTTCTTTGTTTGATTTGTTGACTTATTTATTAAATAATGGATGGATTGAACCGTTATTTGATGAAAATTCATTTTATAGAACAATAAAACACTAAAAACTTTTGTTTTCAAAATTTCCACAAAATGTATTATATCTGATCACTACAGCTGTTTCGACAGAGTGTCTTTCCCTTAGTTTAAAGAAACCGGTGTCGTTAATCTAAGGTCTTTCCCAAGTGATCTATTTTTGCTATGTTTGGTTTTAACACATTTAATCCTGACCAAAAAGATAATGTTACTCAGATTGATTATGATGCCTATCGCTAGGTATTCATATAGCTATATAGCTATGCTTCATTTATATAATTTATTATTATGCAATATTTGATTGAAAATATCTTGTTGTCATATAGTTTGTAAGTATAATTTGTCATTTGTAAAGTAGAGTTATGATATAGTAGCCATTGTTATTAGCTTTTAATAAGGGGCACACTAGACTTGAAAATTCGATACTATCTCTTATCAATTAATAAGCGATAAAGGAAAGGTTTGCAGTATATAAGTTAAGTTGAATTTTTGAATTTGTGATCTTAGTCCAGTCGTCAGAGAGTTGATCTCTAAAACTCATACGAACTAGCTGAATTTTGTTGAGATTATTAATTTTGGGACCCCAAATAAGATGCAAAAAAGTTTACAACTTTTACCACCTAGCTTCCCTCTAAAACCCACCTAATAGGGGTCTAATAACGTAACCAAATCGATTTAATAAAAATCTGTACGCCAAAGAAAAAATATTTTAAATAAAAAATGTAGCGAGATAATTTTGAACCAAAATGTTTTTTTAGCACTTTTTGTGTAGAATGATCCGTTCTCTCAGAAACAGCGCTTGAAGCGACCATCGATTTTGAATGTAAGTCACGTATACGAAGTCAATGTTCAATAAAATTTGTACATATAAATAAAAAACGCAGAATTTAATGCGTTACATTACAAACGATAGCACGGCACGGGAAATACCTCCAAGAAGACGGTTTGAGGTGTAGTTCATAGCATAAGTTTGGTTGTTTAAAAAAAACGAACTAATTTAATTAAAAAAAAAGTTTTAAAACTTTTTTAAGCATATTATTTATACATATAAGAAATTTTATATCATAATGTTTTTTAAGCATATTTCAAATGCCTCACATTTGTTGAACAAACTAAAATTTTATGCTATAGATTTTGATGGTTAGGCTCTAGTAAACGAAACTTTATGGTGGCCAGTCAATAAAAAGGATATATTGTATTGATTCTATGAGAATCATAAAAAATGGGAAAAGTCCCGTCACGTTTATTTATTTACACCTTTATAAAAACTGAGTTTATTCGCGGCAAAATATAAAAATCGATCTTTACCTTTAAAACGCATCTTGATTTTTGTCGATAGGAAACTTGGATCAAAAGTTATCGAATTTTTACCATCGAGCTGATACAAATTTTATTGAACATTGATTTCGCACGAGTGGTGGTGACACATTCAAAATCGATGGTCGCTTCAAGCGCTGTTTCTGAAAGAACGGTTCATTCTACAAAAAAAAATGCTAATAAACATTTTTGTTTAAAATTCTCCCAGCTACATTTTTATTTGAAACATTTTTTTTCTACGGCGTACCGAATTTTGATGTGTTTTGGGTTTTTACCCTCTACAAGGGGAATTTTAGGGGAAGTCCGGGGGTAAAAGTGGTAAGCTCTTTTACATCTTTTTTGGGTTCCTATAATTAATAATCTCGACAAAATTCAGCTTGTTCGTATGATTTTTAGAGGTTGGGTGACATTTTCGTCTCTGACGACTGGAGTATCTATCCGGCTTGCAGCATTTTCTTCTAAATGTGCCTATCTTCTACAGATATTAGCAACCACAGTGACCCATCTTATTCTATTCATAGCAGCTCGAAATAGATCAGTTGACGTTAGACCAATCCATTTCCTAAGATTGGCCAGCCAGGAAATACGTCTACATCCAGGGCCTAACCGTTTTATGGCATCTTCTGTAAGGCTTCAGCTTTCTACTTCATAGAGAAGGACACTAAAGACGTAACATCTAAAATATTCTTATGCGTATATTGACACTTAAAGATAAGTTGCAGATAATCTTCCTAAGGCTGTTGAAAGAGCTTCTGGCTTCTTCAATATAAGTTGTTTCCACTCATACCACAAATAGCATATTTTTCCACTCTTTCTAACAATATATCGTTAATTGTAATTTGGGCGTTTATGCTGGTGTTCTTACTAATGATCACTATTTTTGTTTTCTTGCAATTTAGTTTTAGGCCGTATTTGTTACATGCGTATAAAACGTTATCCATCATCTTTTGGAGCACCTACGCACTATCTGCCAGTAACACTGTATCGTCTGCATATCTAATGTTGTTTATAAGTTGGCCATTTACAGCAATCCCATCTTCTGATTCGTCCAAGGCCTCTTTAAAGATGTTTTCAGAGTATATGTTAAATAATGCCGCCGGTGACAATATGTAACTCTGTCTAACTTCTTTTTCGACTGTGAAGACCTCGGACAGTTCATTTCTAACCATACTGTTGCTTTTTGTTTGAGATATAAGTTTGAGTCTTATAACCTTACCATCGAGTCCTGATGTTTTTAGGATATCGATTAGTTTGCCATGTGGGACTTTCTCAAATGCCTTCTCGAAATCAATGAAACATGCATACACATCGCTGTTGACATCCCTGGCTCTCTGTATTAGAACTTGCATACTAAAAAGTACTCTGCAGCATATTAGTGAGTAATTATTCTTAATAATAGGTAAATGGAAAACACATATGATGTTGCACAAATAGAACTATCTTGTGATACTACCTACCGGAGATTGGATATGATCATGGCTAGTCTAACTTTATCAACTATTCTTCTAAAATGTTCACTTAAATTTTAAACCTATAACACTTTTTTTCAAATCCGAAACTATACTCATGGCCTTTTTGAACTTTCGTGATGGAAAAATTGAAATTTTTCAAAATGACAAAACACAATGCATTTCTCATACATCAAAATCTAAAATTGCATTAAACATACATCATTATGTATGCTTCA
Organism: Diabrotica balteata; assembly: GCA_918026665.1. Lineage (NCBI taxonomy): Eukaryota > Metazoa > Arthropoda > Insecta > Coleoptera > Chrysomelidae > Diabrotica > Diabrotica balteata. Next base: position 49,885,264 of record OU898281.1, read on the forward strand.
CAGCGTTTCCACAAGGCGTTGTCTATGGTATTTATTAATTCGTTCTATGTTCCGTTACTTTCATGTTTTCTTTAGTCGTTTCGTTCTTACTTCTCCATTTCTAACCATTTTTCTCGTCATGTAATCAAAATATGTTTAATACAGTTGACCAGAGTCAAAATTAACTAATCCGAGTTTGGAGCTTTAAGAATGCTCGAATGAACTATATAAATATATAATAGCCGACCTCCAGGCAAAGAAATAAAGCTTTTATTTTTGGAAAAATATAAAACACGAAATAAAGTAATATTATAAAGCACATTCGTTTGGCAGTGATTCATTTCGGTCTTCAATTTAAATTAGGAAAACCAAATTATTCCAGGAATAAAAAAATCTGATAAAAATTATTTCTAATTTGGTTTGACTACTGTAATGAATATAATATATACTTGTTAGACGTGAGCTATTATTTTATATGCTATAATTGGCACGAAAATTCTTGTGAAATCTTGATCGAAGGATATTAGAATTGGGTCCTAAACCACATCAGAAACGCGAACAATAAGAACTAACGTCCGCACTAAACCTACGGGGGTGATCTCCTTAGAGATCAACTAAACTAGAGAAAGCAAAAGAACTTTCTCATTTTTATATTATAAGCCCATGTAAGATTTTTAATGGGTCACTTGACCCAGCATGAATCACATATAAAACAATACTTCTTCTTTTTATGTACACATGACTGTCTGTTTTTCAATGTGCCTAAAGTAAGTTGTCATTGCATCATTTTCTTACCCAGTCCTTAATGTTCTCCTCCTTGCATCTACGTCATATATCTGTGCTTCTAGCTCTGCCCCACAGTGTTTTACCATCAATTTTTTCAAGTGTCAAGTGTTTTTATCTCTGCTGCTTCTAACATCGTTTTTGTCCTCTCTGTGTCAGGTCGTGTTTCTGCTGCGTATGTCATTATTCGTCTGATGACTGTTTTGTAAATTCTGCCTTTCATTCTTCCATTTCTGTTTCGAATATTCCGTAGCTAAATAATGTTGTCTAGATAGTTTAACTCCATCATTTATTCTATTATCTGACCTTCCATCTCCAATTTTTACATCTTAGTAACTTTTACTTTTATTTTGTTGGTTTGGTAGATATTTTGATTATTCCTGCAGATATCTCTCTTGCGTAAAATAATTGTATAATGTCCTTTAATTTGACCAGGTATATTGCCTTAAGGTACACGAAAATTAAATATACCGATTTGTTGTTTTCTAATGATTTCTCTTGCACTTGCCTCATTATAAATATAGCGTCGGTGCATGGTCTTCCCACCTAAAACCTTATAGGTTTTCCTTCTGTTCTTCTGCCAGTATTATAATTTCATTCAGTTTATTTGTTATCACTTTGGTTATTAATTTTAGTGTTGTATATTTAATAAATTAATTCCTGCCGGCTTCTCCAAGACAACGCTCGAACTTATGTCTCACATCGAACCGAACAACTGCTGGGAGATTTTGGCTTGGCTGGACTGTTTGTGCTTCATCCCACGATCCCCCTCCAAAGAGGGGGTACTTGGCTTACGCTTCAAACCGATAATCTAGAGGAAGACTCAGACTATCTTTTGATGATGGATAAAAGCCATGAAGATTAGATAACGGAGAAAGAAAGTAGGTGAAAGGCCAGAATAAAAGAATTTTGTTAAGAATAATATAATACATGAAAATTTGTAAGAGAAAAGGAATAGAAGCAGAAGCTAGGTTATGTCTAGGTAATAAAAAGGAGATAGAGGTTTAATTAAAGTAGAACAATAAACGAAAATTTTGTTTTACATTACAAATGTGGTATAAACTTAAAATATATTTCAAACATTATTTGCTATCATACCTGTGCTGTGGAGAATAATTAAGTGAATATCAAAGAGAACAAATGAAATCGATTTAAAAAAAAAGTTTTTTAATATGATACAGTCTTTACAATCAATTAGTGATTAATAAATAAAACAAACAACTAATTCCATTATTTAGAAGCCGCAGTAATTGAAACATGCAAAGAAAATTGCATTTAAATTAAAAATTAATCGACCTAACAAAAATTAATTACGGCAGTTCAGTGAGTCGGTGTCTGTCCAAGCGATTAAATATTGGAAAAATGAAAAAATATACGCTTCATGGTTAGTTCGCAATAAGTGAATTTTGACAGGAAATCAAGTAGTACGGCTTAACAAAATGAATAAACAGGAACATGCAGATTGTAGAGTTATTGATATGTTAAGCATTCTCTAAGTTCATTGGAAATGAACATAATTGTGGTAATAAAGTTTTACAGTTATAACGGCAGTATAATGTTACATCTAAATCTAATTACTGGAGCATGATTCCATTCTTCATTGGCCGTTGTTCCAAGGTATGTCTGTATTTAACTCTATTTCTCCACCATTTATTCAATCTTAGTTTTCGTAATGGAGTTTTATTTTTGGAAAGTATCATGTATTTGGTTTCCTTAATGTTTAAGAAGAGACCACTCCTTTTCGCCACCATTTATTCAATCTTAGTTTTCGTAATTGAGTTTTATTTTTGGAAAGTATCATGTATTTGGTTTCCTTAATGTTTAAGAACAGACCACTCCTTGCCCGTGTAACTTTGGTCATTATATCCTAACGTCCCTGAAAACTACCTCCACATCGTATCGTCTGCATATTACATATTGTTTATCTGTTCCTAGTTTAGTCTTATTCCGGCATCCCTATCATTTAAGGTGGTTTTATGATATTGCTTTTTCTACTTTGTCGGTTACTATTGATAAGTTGTTTCGTCATTTTGCTTCTTTCGGTACCGTCATTATCATTGCCCAAGTACCTTTCTTAATATTTTGAATACTTCTTCCTTTAAAGATACGTCGATAGCAATTAAAGTAAACTGTATACCCAGGCTTAAACAAGCCATTCAGAGCGGTAATGAGAATAAACATATTCCACTATGCACCAAAAATTTACCCATAAATTACCATCAATTTTTGTACTCATTGCGTCAAGTAGGGACGATAAATATACGAAGAAGGTTGCGTTTCGATTTAATTTGAGTCTCTTACCACTCCCTGACACGTGTTTCTGGGTCTACCCGTCATCAGAAGGAGTTTGTAAGAAGACTCCTTACAAAGTCTTCTTACAAACTCCTTCTGATGACGGGTAGACCCAGAAACACGTGTCAGGGAGTGGTAAGAGACTCAAATTAAATCGAAACGCAACCTTCTTCGTATACTTCTTCCTTTCTTTTTCTTTAATTAATTTTTATCATTGCTTCATAATTTATTTTTTACCAAACTGATTAAACATTACAATTTAGATATGATTGTGAAACTATTCAATATCACGTAATGACAGTATTAGATTTTTGTTACGATACAGGGGAGCGGCAAGCCGCTTACACGTATTTCGACCTATTTAGGTCTCCTCAGAGCGGTATAGCCATTACTCTGAACCGAAACAAAATCTATGTAAGCCTGGATTTAGTCACCTCCGCCACTACTCTACGGTAATGCCGGCGATGCAGTGGCAGTGGCCCGCTGCTCATCGACATTTTACCGGAACGGATAAGCAGCTGTCGTGTGCGCCTGGTCCCGTTCTCACATGCCGTCAAAATCAGCCGTCCAAAATCGGTGTGTGTGCAATTACCTGAATGTCGTTGAGTTAGCAGCGCTGCTTTAACGCACTACCATGGAGTAAATTATACGAATGGCAATGTCGTTCATATAATTTTTGCCATGGAAGTGCCATTATCCAGTTGAGCCTACGCATAGCGGAACAAAAACCCTAAAAATCGCTAAAAAAGGACGCGGCGCAGAAAACAATGTTTCAAATACAAAATTTAGCTGAGATAAGTCACGACGTACAGAATCTTGTTAAATCGATTTTTTTCGCTTTTTTTCCTTTAGGAGGAAGCCGGAGAGGTAGGAGTGGTAAACTTTTTGCACATTTTTTGCGCCTTCAAAATTGATATTTTCAGCAAAATGCAACTTGTTTGTATGATTTTTAGAGGTTCAGTGGCATTTTCGTCTCTGACGACTGGAGTACCTAATTAGCGAGTTTTTTCAATTTGTTTGGACTCGAGATTCCCAAAGTTCGCAGATTTACGCAGCTTATTCCCTTTCAGGATTCAGAACCTTGAGGACCAATTAATGTCTATTTCAAAGAGTACATAAGAGGCCATTTTTTTGTAGGGTCTTGGAAAAAAACTGAATTCTCTAGGTTTTCGGGGCTAATCAAAACCGATTTTCGGTTTGAATATTGAATTATTCATTTTCTTCCTTCTATAATTATCGTTCTGCCTGACAACACCTAGGAGGGAGTGCAAGCGATTGAAATAGCGTCTTGATTAAAGCCGAGAATTATTTTTCGAGCACCAGATGACCGTTCTAGAGTGTAGAGAATAGCAGGTGAACAATTTGTCCAAATATGCAATTCGCCCAGGCAGCCATTTGTCGGAGGAAGTCTCACGTTTTTTGGACTACAAAGTGACTTAAAAATCATATGGTACCGATTTACTTAACATGTACAAGCTGGGTTCCAAAATTCTGGAATGTGCATATACTGACGACAGTTCTGCTCCATCGGCTTTTACAAAGTCACAGATTTTACCCCAGTCACAAACGAAACAATTTCCGGCGAAAAGAAATATTTCCGGCAATATATGTATTATGTAATTCTTACCCAACGATAGAAATAAAAACCACTTACTTATATATTTTATTAAATTCTTAATAAAACACGATTTTATCAACGAATACTTTTTCCTGTAAATCTTATAGTACACAATCTAAAAATAGTGTATCGATCCGTAAAATATAGTCTGTATCTGTCGACAATCGACCTTGTATTTATATAAACTGTCAGTCTCCCTGACCAAAGATAATAGAACAAATAACAGAAATCCTGAAACGGGGACTGTATTCGTGTATAATCAGTGGAGTAAACACAGAGGACATTCTTAAAACGGATATCCTAATAATCAGGTGCTTAATATGAGAAAGTAAGTAAGGGATGATAAAAGAAATATATAACACTTTCAATCTTATTTTATGCTAAAGCTGACAACCGCTCCTGTTTTTGAGAATTTCCTAAATACGTAAGCAAATACGCAAAATTAACGAAAACATCAAAAGACAAAATCTAATCGTGAAATTCAAATATGTCCACTCATATCGAAAACGCTGTACAGTCAAAGTTTACTTTTTAAGGCTAGATACCTCCGTCATAGAATAACCATGATGTTTTAAATAAAATTTTATTTATACACTTGAGTGCAAAACAATCGACTCAAAAGCGATATTTGAGATTACACCTTCTGTTTGAATGTAAGAAGTATGAAAATAACAAGATGTTCTGTGCAAACAGTAACTTTATTATTGAACTTACAAAAACTGCTATTTCATTATTTGGAAGACGCATTATAAAAACAATATGCAATACGAACAGAGTTTCTGAAATATTCTTCCTTGGAACCATCCCAAGAAAGACGTAATGAACAGAGAAATCATCAATAACAAAATATTTTTTTTTGTTTTTCAGTATCTGATATTACCACCCTTATTCCTAATGACACTTTCCAATCGATTTCGTATGGATCGGATAACTTTACTAATAAATTCTTGAGGCATTGCTTCCCATTCATCATTAAGCGCCGCTCTCAATTCCATTATGCTCCTTGGTGCATGATTTCTGCTCCGGACCCTTCGTTTAAGCTCAGCCCAAACGCTCTATTGGATTTATGTCCGGGCTTAACGTAGGCCAATTTGTTGTAGGTATACCGATCTCAGTCAGATAGTTAGGGGTGACTCGTGCGGTATGACATCGTGCATTATCATGCAATAAAATAAAGGCATTGCCAATAAATCCCGCGTATGGAACCACATATTCCTCCAAAATATCTCTGATTTAACGATCCGCCGTTAAACCACCTCCACGTCCCCCACCAGGCACGAAAACCAGCTCGGTTTTCCCATCTATGGAAATGCCTGCCCAAAACATACAAGAACCGCCTCTATATGACACAATTTCTTGTATACAACGTTGAGCAAATCGTTCCCCTGGCCTTCTATAGACTCAACGCCTCTTGTCGTTGCCATATAGACAGATCCTACTTTCGCCGGAGAATAATACCTGACTCCATTGATAGTCGTCCCAATTCAGATGTTCGCGAGCAAATTCTAGTCGTCTTTGCTTCTGGGCTGCAGTTAGCTTGAGACCAGTAGCTGCCCTTTTTGGTGTCAAGTTGGCTGCTTTCAGTCTCCTTCCGACTGTCCAAACGCTGGTAACCACACCTCGGACCTCTCTATGCTCTTCTTTGAGATTAGTATCAGTCAAATGTCTATTTTTCAGAGATTTAGATACAAGAAATCGATCATCTCTCTCTGTTGTTATTCGTTTACGACCTCCTCCTTGTCCGCGGGCATCATCACCAATATCTTGGTACCGACGGTACACTCGGAACACAGCAGATTGGCTTAAATTTAGTCGATTTGCCACGGCTCTCTGGCTCAGGTCTTCTATCAATAATGCTACTGCTTGAGCTGCTTTGACGGATGTGGTATCCATTTGCTATGAAGTTGCGAACTTAATTGACTGATGTATTAGTGGGTTGCTATGGAAATTGATGCTTAAGATGTTAACCAAATGTGTTAAGTGGGTGCATGTCGATTTCAATGGGTGAAATTATGACCCCCTTTCTACGTGTTGCATTATTTGTTTGTAATACCACCCGATTTACCAAAAATCAGAACTTTTTTTAAATTCATTAATGAGATTAATAATTGTACACTAAATATTTTTAAATTTACACCTGCTTAAAACAGGAGACGTACTTTCGCAAAATAATTTTGAGTCAATTTTTTTGCACTCAAGTGTAGTACATAAGATATACGAGAATCAAACTTTTTACAGGTAAAAGTTTATACATTAAACAACTCGATTTTTTTTTTCAAAATGGCGACACTGAAAACGGCTGCCCAAACTAGTCGAATTTGTTGGTGGGTGTCATGATGTCTTGGAAACGAATAATAATAAATCATCCGAAAGCAAAAAACCAAAAAAGTTTCATATTCTGTATAGGGCGGCTACGGTCGGTGTTCAATTAAACATTTTCACACAAAAGAAAAACAAAATGACGGATTTTGGGGAAGTTTTCGACCCTTTTAACACTTTAAATTTTTTATAACTTTTTAAAATAAAAATGAATACTTTTGGTTGTAGCACCGACCATAGAGAGACAATTGAAGATTAAAAAGACGTTAGGTTTATCTTGATAAGTGCAATAGTTTAGTAATACGAGTAACACGACGAGTTGACAAAACGTGGTTTCGAGAAAAGCTCTTTAAAGTAAACAGCGACTAAAGCGACTGTTTCAAAGTAAAATAACCAAAAAATTTACCTTATTTATGTATTGATTATATGATCTGTAAGTGTGACCAGTTCAAAGTGCTAATTTTTGAAAAAAATTAGGTTTTATATTTCTGAACATTTTGGTTTTTTTCTGTCGTAAGAAAAAAAATTTGTTAAGATATGACTGTTCAAAGTTTGTATACACTCGTAATTAGTGACTCGTTCAGGTCCTTTCAATTATAATATTTTCAAAAATATGGGCTTAAAAAAATTAATTTAAATAAAATGATCTTATTTCCCTTAAAAAAAACCTACAATTAGCCGTAATTAATAGTTTAAAAGCTAATCGAGTTATGAGTAAAATCTTAAAAACCCATCATATATTTTAAGACATACCTGAACTCGTATACTGGAGCATTGTAAGATACGCATAATGTGCTTTTAAGGCACATAACTACTTTCACACATCCTTAAAAACTAATAAGGGTGGTTTTTTGAGATGAAATAAAATAAATTCAAACATTTTGATTTCAAAAATTATTGTATTTATAGTTTCACTGAAAAAAATACTACAACTATACGATTTTGTTCGTAAAGGGTGGTTTTTTAAGGGTACAAATTATGTGATACAGAATTAAAACAGTAAACAAATCTAAATTTCATAACTATCTATATAAACTGTAATAACTGACATCAAAGTGAAGTTCAAAAAAGTCCAAGAAAGCCCCAAAACACCAAAATTAAATATCTCAATAGCCGAATAGCTGTTAGTGTTCTGCAAGAGTCCATCAAAGCTTTAGAAAAGTGTTCAGAGAGAACAGGTCTTCGTTTTTCTACAAGCAAAACAAAAGCAATATGTTTTTCAAGAAACAAACAAACAATTTGGCCAAAATTAACACTTTACAATCAAAATTTGCAGTATGTAGAAGAACATCGATTTTTGGGAATGGTATTAGATTCAAAACTCACTTGGAAAACCCACATTCAACAACTTAAAAAATCTTGCATGCAAAATATGAACATTCTAAAAGTATTAGCCAATCATAATTGGGGAGCAGATACCTCACAATTACTTAATATATATAAAACACAGATTCGTAGCAAGCTAGATTATGGATCAATAGTCTACAGTTCAGCTAAAGATAGTTTACTAAAGCAATTGGACATCATACAAAATACCGCGTTAAGGCTTGCACTTGGAGCCTACAGAACCAGTCCAGTAGAAAGTCTTTATGTAGAAGCTGATGAACCACCACTTTCAATTAGAAGACACAGACTAAGCCTACAATATGCAGCTAAAATTGGAGCAAACTGTAATAACCCTGCTTACTCCCACACATTTTCTGACAATTTTCATTTAATTTTTGAACAAAAACCCTTTCTTTCTGCATCATTTAGTAAAAGAATTACAGGTTTCAATTTCCCGAAAGTTATTCCCAATGAAATAAACTACCCTCCTCCTTGGACCATAAAACTCCCCACATGTAATACAAATCTTCTACAGTATCCTAAATCTGATACTTCATCACATATAATTCTACAACGGTTTCAAGCGATTAAAGACAAGTACAAAAGATATTACCAAATATATACAGATGCGTCAAAAACTTCTGAAATGAAAACGGTAGGCGCAGCTTTCGTTGACGAAACAATTAAACATCAGTTCCAGCTACCTAAGGAGTACTCCATATATTCCGCCGAATTGTATGCCATATCTAAAGCCCTACAACATATATCAAACCAGCCCAAATTGGAAGCAGTCATTTTCACAGATTCTTTAAGTGCAGTACAAGAAATATTAAGGGTTTACCCAAACCACCCAATACTATGCAAAATTAAAATTGATCTCGAAGAACTTTACAGTAAGAATAAAAGGGTAGAATTTGTTTGGATTCCATCTCATGTAGGCATAATAGGTAATGAAAAAGCTGATCGGGAAGCTAAAGAAGCCTGCTATACGAATAAACAAGATAAAGAGCTCCCAGAAATTCCTCTGTCCGACATTAAAAACACCATCAAAGAATTTTCAATGAGAATATGGCTCGAGAGATGGAAAAAACTTGACGACAACAAACTAAAACGCATCAACCCAAATTTGTCACCAAAAGGGATAATGCCACAAAAACGACGAGATCAAGTCATACAACATCGTTTAAGAATAGGACATACCAGGTTAACCCACCAGTACCTAATGAAGAAAGAACAACAAAAACTGTGCTATGTTTGTGATATTCCTCTGACAATCGAACACATTATTGTTAGTTGTCCACTCTATCACCTGGAACGACTTCAAAGTGATTTACCAAGTGATCTGAAATGTGCTCTGAACTATAGTAACTGTGATAAAGTGTCTAAGTTTCTAAAACTAACTAAATTGTACAATCTAATATAAAAAAATAGACTTAAGTTATCAATTGTAAATGGTAGTTATAAGCAAACATCTAATTTTATGTACAACTCATTCCCGCCAATAACCTTTCATGGTTGACGCGGTTTACTTAATAAAAAAAAAAAATATCTCAATATCCAACAAAACGTTAATAGAAAATGACTTAAAGAATGAGCTAAAGAAATCAATAAATGAAAACAACACAGAAATATGGAACACATTTAAAGGTCTTACCTTGAAAGTAATAGAAAAATATTCAACAACGTTACACAGGCACAAAAAACAACAATGGATGACTGATGAAATCCTGGAATTAATGGAGCAGAGAAGGAAACTGAAAGGTAACAAGACAGAATATAAGGAAAAACAGAAACTAATTAAACAAAAAATAAAGGTGGCTAAAGAAAAATGGATGGAGGATAAATGCAAGGAATTAGAAAAGTTGAATGAAAAATATGATACGTTGAATATGTTTAAAAAAGTTAAAGTAGCTGGTCTTTATCATAAGAAAACTCCACATACTATAACCCATTCGTCGGGAAAAATGATAATAGACGAACATGAAATTCGAACAACCTGGTAAATTATATAAGTGAACTGTATAATGATGATAGACCCGAAGAACCGGAGACTTTAGTTGAAGGTGAAGGACCAGAAATACTAAAATCAGAAATACTGCATGCTATAAAGTTAGCAAAGAACAAGAAAGCCGTTGGCCCTGATAACATACCGACAGAGATGTTAAAGCTTATAAATAAGGAGAACATTGGAATACTGGTCAAACTTTTCAATGATGTTTATTCGACTGGTGATATCCCTGAAGATTGGTTAAAGTCCGAGTTCATAACACTACCAAAAAAACAACGTCCAAAAAACTGTAGCGATTATAGAATGATAAGCCTTATGAGCCACACTTTGAAAATATTTCTACGCATCATCCACAGTAGAATCACACAATTTGGCTTCAGAAATGGACTGGGAACTTGGGACGCTCTCTTTGCACTAAATGTATTACTGCAGAAATGTCGAGATCAAAGGAAAGACGTCTTTGCTGTATTTATTGACTATGAAAAGGCCTTTGATCGAGTACAGCATCACAAATTAATTACAATATTAAAAGATAAAGGAGTTGATAGTCAAGACATACGATTCATAGAAAAGTTATACTGGCGTCAAACAGCGACAGCTTGCATAAACGGAAAATCAACAGAAATATGTAAAATACAAAGAGGTGTCAGACAGGGTTGTATACTATCCCCACTGTTATTTAATTTATATTCAAATAGAATATTTAAAGAAGCGCTGCATAATTTGGAATGGGGCGTGAAAGTTAATGGAATTCTGATAAATACAATCAGATATGCAGACGATACAGTTATTTTAAGTGATGACATGAATGGATTACAATGCCTTTTAAATGCCATTGATAAAGTGGGAAGAGAGTATGGCCTAAACATAAACTGTTCAAAAACAAAACACATGGTGTTTAGCCGTTTAGCACATCAAGATGCACGATTATATGTTGATGGTCATATAATTCGAAGAGTGTCCAGTTTTAAATATCTTGGTTGCCATATTACTGAACAACTAGATCCAGATCAAGAGATAAAATGTAGAATCGAGATAGCCCGCACGACATTTTTAAAAATAAGGTCATTCTTCTGCAATGATAACTTGCAACTTCAACTTCGAAAGCGCATGGTTAAATGCTACATTTGGTCAGTCCTCTTATACGGTGTCGAAGCATGGACATTAAAAATATCCACCATTAATCGTCTGGAGGCCTTTGAAATGTGGCTGCACAGACGTATACTAAAAATTCCATGGACGGCTATGCTGACAAATGTGGCAGTCCTTGAGAGAGCAAATGCTGCTCAGGAACTACCATATTTCATTCATATTTTGTTGTTGAAACGATAGGTTTAATAAATAATACTGTATAAATAATATATTAATATAATTAATTTTACTCATATTTTAAGGTAGAATTTATTATAAAATAATTTAAAGATTTACGTTATTTTAGATTTAAAACCTAGCGCCATCTAGGAAAGAAAAGCTCAACTACTCACATCTGACATTTCATTCATATTTTGCTCTTGAATTGATATGTTCAATTAAAAATACTAAAAATATTAATTACATATATTAATACTATTAATTACATATACTTAATAATCCAAATATTGTAACATCGAAAACCTTTTTTGGGTGGTGCGGACACTGTGGACGGCAAACAGATAGTTGGTGGAGAGCGAGTCGTGGGTTCGAAACTATCTTTTGGAACCGGGAATGGGCCCAGCGGACGAAATAATTAAAGATAGGACAGCATAAAATATATTAGAAAAGATACGGAAATAAACAAAAAGATAGATGGGTAAAATTACCAAAGATAAGATAGAAACAGGGCGCAACTTAACTTTTTGAGGTTTAAGGAGAAAATTAAGAAAAGAAAAGTGATAACGGAAGATATTTCGGTTCAGAGACCAAATCCAAAGAAAGGTATTTAGGTTCTGAGACCAAATTCAAGGAAATTTATTAACAGTTAATTATTAAATAAAATTGGTCAACACACTACCTACACAAATAATAAATATATTAGGTGGACTCCATCCATATACTTACCTAATCTACCTACGAAACATAATCAGCCTGATCTTTCTTCTGGTCGAAGGTATAATAATATTTTAATATAATAAACAAATGTTCAGAGATACTGTTCTATCAGGAAACTTATTAGGAATCGAGAAATAAAATTTATTAATAAAACAAAACAATATATTCAACCACACGATTAAATTTGGATAAATCTGAGGATTTTAAATCTGAATGTAAATATCAGTAAAAGAAATGCACCATCAATTATTAAATGGTGGTATACATATAAAAATAAACAGTATTATGAATAATAAATACCTTTACAAATACAATATAATATAAAGTCATGTACAAATTAAATTATCAGCGAAGAGAGTCTGGTAGTATGTATTTAAAAACATTCAACTAAAACTGATTTAAATCTCTCTTTGCTGTTTATGGACTCATCTCGAGATAACGTGTTAAAAATGTATAACAATTATAGCAAATAACAAAATGATTAAATTTAAATTCTAAAGAATACAAAAATGTTACAAGAATTCTGTATTACAAAAACTAAACCAACCCGCACTTTGTTTTAATTATCTGTCTCGCACTGTTGTTTAAGGATTACTGTTCTTACTGAGAATTAAATGTTCGATATAATTATTTATTAGAAATTGTTAATAGCTGATTGAAAGTTCGTAAGAAAATATTAAATGTTCTTTAAGTTGAAAGCAAAATCAGTAGTTAACCATAACTACAGGTAAAGAAATAATCGAACGCAGATTCGGCCAGATAATGGAAGGTAGTATGATTACATACCATATAATTCGCCCAGATAATTGAAGGTAATATCATTATGATACCTCACAATAAATTTCGAACAATGCTGCCCTACTTCACTGAAGCTAATATACGTTACTAGTTTCTAGCACTGAAGTTAAAAATAAAATAATGGAACTTTATGACCATATTTAATCTAATATAGTATCAGATTAAGAAACTCAAATATATAAGTGTATACACACTTAGATAAAAAATGCACAGAGAACGGTAAGATAAGCGAACGTCGTTACTCAAAGATCGCCAGACCAGAATTGACTTTCTTCCTCTCAAAATTTACAAGTTTCCCCAAAAATAAGGTGATATCCCCCACTTAAAAATGACAGGCCAGCCTTTATATATTTCTAAGAAGATAAAAAAAGTTCTAACGAAATCGGAAGTACCTAGAAGAACCGTGAGGGGATATAAAATATTTTGGATTAGGTTCTCTCAGAAAAATACGATAACGTGCTTTCGACGATGCTTATCGAATTTATTAAAAAGAACCCGCCTGCCACCGGAAAGGATTACCCACGAATTAACCAAGTAGATTCTTCCGTAATATAAGAAGTCGGTACGTTCCAATAAAATTTAACAAGCTATTTGCGAATACGACCATCGGCGTCTCAGCAACAGGGGTAAAGGGATTAAAAATTATTTAACATTTTAATTATAAAAAAAAAATGTTACAATATTTATTATTTTTTTCGCAAAATTGACAAAGATCTTGGTCGCTTTAATTTAAAGGTAAGATTTATTTAGCAAAATAATTTAAAGCATTATGTTAGTTCTGTTTTCTCAAGAGTGAAAAAAAAAAGATAAACGTAAGCGTCAAAGTTGTAGATACACCATCGCAAGGAAAATTAATCCAAGGAAGCGATCGTTTTCACAAAAAATTTATTTTTTTAAAATGTTTTGGAATATTCTTTTTCTTTTTGTGTAGACATAATTGTGTCTGTTTTTAAATATGTAATTGTATGCAAAATTATTTAAATAATTATTCCGAAATTAAAATGGGTTGTTAGTTGTTCCGAATGAATAAATCAATGATTTGAAGTAATTTTTATTTTGCATGTTCTATTCTTGCGTATATGATCTGCATTTCACGCATGCTAATAAAGTACAACGAACTTGCTCGTGTGAATGGGTTTACTTTTACTCCGAAATAAGAAATTATTGAAGGATGTGAAGAATTTACTCCCTTTTACTAGAAAAATTAGAAAGAGTAAGAAAAAGTTGAGAGAATCGACAAAATTGAGTGGGGTGACTGGAATTAAATAATTCCAAATTGCTTGAATTTACAATTATATGACTTTTTTCTAATGGGGACCGTTTTCACTCCTAAATAATAAAAAGCAGCCAACGGCACAAGCCAATTTTAAAGTGGAGGGTACATATAAACTAAATGCAAATTTCCATACAAATCAGTGGAGACAAGGTATTCAATGATATTGTTTTAATTATAGCTAGGGGATGAAATTTAGGGGTTAAACTGTGGTAAAATTTTAAATTATGTTATTTAATGTTAATTTAATTAATTTACAATTATAGGACTTTTTCTACTCGGGGGAAGTTTTCACCCGTAAAAAATAAAAAGCCACCAACGGCACAAGTCCAAAAGTAAAGTGGAGGGTAAGTAGAACCTAAATCCAAATTTGTTAACGATAGGAATAAGTATTTGTCTGATTAGAGAATCTATTGCAACTGGCTGAATGACTAATGTCTATACCATAAAAAATCCAAATTTTGGATTTTTTACGTTTCTTTACATTACGTTCATTTACTGGCCTATAAGTATTTAATAAAGAAGAAAGAAGTTCGTCAACAAAACAACGTTATAACAACAAAGTTCGTTATAACATATTAATGAAACTTTATGAGATTACCGAAGAAAATTTTAATTTGTTTAATAAACCTAATAGACTACGATGAAACCAAATTAATTTTATGGACATAAAAATGAAAAAAAATTCATTCGTACACGAAAAATTTGGTTCGAATAGACGGCGTTCATACGTTTAAGTCATGTGTCACTAGTTTGTCCACACAATTAAAGTCCCTGAAAATGTGTAATGTATATTCCAAAATGGATACTGTCTGTCTATCTGAGCTGATATTTGTAAAGCGCACACACTCTTCTCCGATAACACCATTTTCAGTAACCTATCTGAATATTATTGACAGTTGTGATTCCGTAACGTCAGATGTTTCGTTTAGAATTAGGTCGATAAAATTAGTTTTCGAGATCTCCGTTTTAATTTTACTGTCATACAGAATATTTATATTAAATTATTTTGTATATTGTAGTATCATAAGAACTTATTTGGATATTCTTTTTCACTATTCTATTATGTTTTTTTAAGTTAAGTATATACTGACTACTTTCAGCGATGTTAATCCCTGGAGAGAATTTGAGCAGAAAAATAAAATAAAAAAAACGTATTGTTAATTGTCTTCAGTTGTACTTATCGTTCTAGTAAAGCTAGACAACAACTTACTGCTACTTCTATGTATTCATAATTTATCAACAAAGTAAGCAGTGGTGAAATAGCTAAAACAAAAGTCATATAAAAATAACTTGCAATTTTCTATATGAAAATAGCAAACGTCAACTAGTGCCCTTTAAAGAAAAGAAACAGATAATGTCACTGTATTAGATTTGCTTCTATCGAATTCAGAGTGTTAGTCTTTTACGGACTGAAATAATGTGTATTAACCACCGATATACGAATTGATATGTTTCTCATCTCGTCTAAACCAGCAAGCTGTATGTGATGATCTCAAAAAAATAAATACGTATAGTACAGTGGCAGGTAGATGAGATATGAATCGGTATCAATAGGATCTTATAAGGTTATTTCAGCATAACCCTACCTGTTCAGAGATCCAGGAATATACAAATTCGCACACAGAATGTCCAGCGAATGTCTGTGGTTATTTTACACTCGAGGTGGATAGCTACAAAAGTGCCATCTACTTTGATGGACATAAACGAACACGATTTATAAAATCGTTTTCTGTTTCTTGAGCTAATCGATATTTGCAAAAGTTTACGATTTCAGCAAAAGCTTATTGAATCTGGGTCATATATACGGCTCAAGAGTACAATTCGTCAAATATTTCGTGTATGAATCGATATCAATCTGAATCTGCCCCGTCAGAGATCCGGAGAAGATAAAAATTCACACAAAAAATGGCCAGCGAATGACTCCTTATTTCACACTCGAAGACGATAGCTACAAAAGAGCCATCTACTTTATGTGACGAAGTGATAAATTGTGCTCTTGCAATATAATAACCTCTTCAAAGGCCCAAAAATGGAAGCACAAAACGCTGACAATTAAATAAACAAGTACACTACTGACTTTGGCCAGACAAAAGACATACACTTAAGAAAATTGAACATCCAGAGATGAAAGAAGCTTTGTACATCTTTATGAAAGAAACTAAATAAAATATATAAATGAAATGAAATAAAGAAACATATTGAACATGAAAGCTAAGTGTTTACAAAGAAATAACGAAAAAAGATGACTTTGTGCTTAACAAGGGATGGCTAGAACGTTTCAAAAATCGTCATGTCATTTAATGACTACTACGGGAGAAAAAAATTGTCTAATGATAGAACCTACACAGAACCATTTAAAATGAGATTTTTATGGATCTTCATCTTGGTCAACTACCGTTGTAAGGTCTCCAATGTTGTATTGTGGTGTTCCAAACGTTAGTTTTTTTGTCTAGAATTGTGATCTGCGATCTGCGAAAAAGTTCCATTTGAGTTTGGCAATTTTTGTTGTGATATCCTCATATTTTGTTTTTGATCTTACCCAGTCGTTCCTCTTTTTATCTGACAGTCGTATACCTAACATTGCTCTTTCCATTGTCCTTTCTGTTGTGGCTAGTTTATTCATATTTGCCTTGGTTAGGATCCAGGTTTGACATCCGTAGGTCATGATAGGAAGGATTCATTGGTTAAACACTTTGCTCCTCAAATATTGAGGTATTTTGCAGTTTTTCAGTATCCAACTGAGTTTTCCAAATCCTGTCGATGCCATTCTTGCTCTTCTAGTAATTTGCGCACTTTGCTATTCTTTGTCAAGTTTCAGAATTTGGCTTAGGTAGATATATTCCTGGACTTGTTCTATTGTAACATTTTTTTTATTATTAAAATATTAATTATTTTTAATTTCTTTTACCCCCGTGCGATACGCCTATGCTTAGGAATTCCCGTATTTATGATAAGAAAATAATATTGGATCTACTAAATTATAATGGACTTCCCTAGTTACTAAAGGTAGTTAATCCTTTCCGTCTTAATACTCAGTATGAAAAGATCTAATGCTTTTGGATATGCAGGTTCGTTTACATAAATTGATAATTTTCGCCGAAGGCCCGTATCTTTTGACAATAACTTAATCCTAAGTATTGTCTGCTTCTGATGTCCAATTGTTGGTACCGGTAACTCAAAACTTTCGGAATTTTTACTTCCTCATTACCTACAACTGTCCGATGATTTCAGTGGGGGATATACCTTCTTCTTCTTCTTCTTTTTTCTTGGATAGTTGGTGAAATTTTTAGTGGAACCAACTTACTTCTCGGTGGGCTCTCGTTGAGCACAGGTCGATTATCTCGTGAGACTTCTCGGTGGCCTCTCGTTGAGTATGGTCGCTTGCCTGAAATTATCGTCTCTGTGAATTATTTTCTAAGTGTGTATACACTCTATATTTCAGTTTTCTTGTCTTAGACTATATTAAGTTATATATAGTTCTACACTACCTTTAATGGTACCTAATTAAATTCAGTGTTGAATACCAGTACAGTATATTAAATTCAGTGAATTAAGCTGCCGTCATCAGGAATTATGTAAGTTACCATAATCTTTATCTGCAAATTATCTGGGCGAGTAATATGTATGGTATACCACCTGCCATTATCTGGACGTATCACCCATCATTCATCCATATCTTGATCTGTAGATTGCCGAGATAGTAACCCACCTAGCCAAGTGCGGTTTGGCTAGTTAATGTTTTCAACTCTGTAACCTGTTTGTTTTTTTTTTTGTAAATTTAGAGTTAAGAATTTTTTGCTACCTTTTGTATTTGCTATAATTTTTGCTCATTATCTTTCCTATAATATCTCGAGATACGCCAAACTATATTTGTATATGATTGCCTTATATATCTTGGTAAAGGTATTTTTTTATTATATTGCTTAATTTTATACATATATAACACCATTTCATAGTTGTGTATTTTTATTACTTGTGTTGCATTTAGCAGCATCGCATCATAATTTTGTGTTTAATATATTGTTAATGTTTTATGCATGTATTTTATTTGTCGGCTCCCAACAAGTTCCCTGATAACATAGTAGCTCTAAATATTTGCTTAGTATATTAATTTATTACTATACCTTTGACCAGTAGAAAGATCAGGCTGATTTAGTTTCGTAGGTAAGTAAGTGTAATACCTAATATATTTATTATTTGTTTATATATTGTGTGGACCAAATTTATTTGATAATTAACTTGGTATCTTTCCTTGGGTTTGATCTCTGATCTCTGAAGGATATCTTTCCTTATCTCTTTTCTTTTCTAAGGTTTCTTAATTTTCTCCTTAACCCCAAAAAATTGAGTGGCGCCCTGTTTCTATCTTCTCTTATCTTTGGTAATTTTACCCATCTATCTTTTTGTTTATTTCTATATCTTTTCTAATATCTCTTATCCTATCTTTACTTATTTCGTCCGTTGGACCCAATCCCGGTTCCAAAAGCTAGTTTCGAACCCACGACTCGCTCTCCACCACCATCTGGCTGCCGTCCGCAGTGTCTCCATTGGTTATCTTTCTAGCACCATCCAAAAAAGATTTCCGAGGTTACACTATTTCAATGTTATTTATAGTTATACGTCTGGGATCGTCTGTGTTGGTCATTGTTTTTGTTTTTGCCATAATCATTTTAAGGCCAACGAATTGGGAGCTGTCTGCGAGTTCCTTTATCATAATTTGTAATTCCATGAATGTGGTCGCTATAATCACGATGACATCAGTGAATCTAAGGTGGTTTAACTTGTTGCCATCAACGTTGATGCCATATGTTGACCATATGTACAGATCTAAAAGTATACGACGTATATGCAATGTGGAGAACATCAAGGACTGGGTAAGAAATAGATGAGTAGAATGGAAAGATCATATAAGCCTAATGACAACAAATAAAGTGGTAAAGACAGCAATAGAAAGACGATCAGTAGGAAGACCAAGAAAGCGATGGAACGACAACTTACTGGAGGCACATAGAAAAACAGACAGAGTCATGTCTATATAAAAATGAGAAGATGAAGAAGATATAGACGGTGAGTCGACTCCCCCATAACACTGATTGTTAAAGGACACATCTCTCGTCCATGTACGTTATACATACACTTGCCAATTTTTTGGAATACAATAGACACTAACATACACCCTGTTTCATTATATTTCTGGTACAGCTGCGTTCACAGTATAGTTTACACATTAATTTTTAAATACAGTAATACAGTAAAATCGCAGTGCCGTACGGATTTGCTAAACGCGTCCAAAATGTCTATAAATTTGAATCACGAGCAACAAACAAGAGCAATTGCTAAACGCAAATAACAGCAAAAACTTATTTCCATTTTGTTGCATTTTGTAAAGTAGATTTATTTTATTTTGGTTTTTTAATTTTAATCAACCTATTCTAAGTCTCCCACTGGTAATTAACATTACTTTGACGTATAATGTCCGTTGTAATATGCAAAAATTCAAAGAAGTAAGGGTAAACTATTCAATGATCGCAGCAAAACGTTCTTCTAGGTACGTATGTCGTTTATGTTTTTATCCTTGTTTTCGCTTCAAAGGTTCATATAATTAGATATTTCTATACCGTTTTTTTTTATTTAAAAACTATAATGTACGCGTGAGCTATTAATAGTTACATTGCTGTGTAAAATTAAATACCATCTATTTGTCAGATAACTATCTCCAGTAAAAGTAAATTAACAATAAAAGAGAAAGTATCCATGTAACTATTTCTTTTTATTAATTTAAGTGAAAATATAACCTCCGACAAAAGAACCGTGTTAAAACGCAGCTTGAATGAAAACAATGTATTATGAATTCATACCTGAGAAACGCTATATTCACTTGATATACAGAACGTTTTAAAATGTTTGTCAAAATCGACCACAAAACGAAAATTATAGGAAAACAATTTTCGACTTATTCTACCTTAATTTTCGATTGTTATAGTTATTTATTTTTGAAGAAAACTTTCTGATATCTTTTAAAATTAAAAACTGGTTCACATAAAACGCTGGCAGACATTTCAAGACAATAGTTACTTTCTTCTCAGCTGCCACGGGATATTATCAGTACTTGAAACTTGTTGACCGTCGCTCTAAATAGCTCAAGTTGCACTGCTGCATTCAAACCATTTGCTCAAGTCTTAAGCTAGGATATTCTTCGTTTTTCCACATTTCGCGATTGGATCTTATATAAATATATTGTTTTTTTGTGATGCACAGTGGCACTGTCGTCTTATGTTTAAAACTTTCTATAAGTACTCGAAGTGTATGGAATGTTAAATAAATTCCAATGCTTTAAAATAATTAGCAAGCTTTATTTTAATCTGAACTCACACCTAAATTCTTATCGGAATGACAGAGACAAATAAATGGACAAATTTTTAAGGGCTTAATCGCATTTTTATGTGTCGTAAGACACGCATCGTCACATTTTTCATATGAATATATTTCTAGTTCATGAGCTAATAGTCTAGGGAAATAAATATTTCTGAGGACATCGCAATTAATTATTCTCGGCTTTTGAGATGTCCTTAACACGCTTAAATTTTGCTTATTTCCCTGGAGTATAATACAATATTTAAGGTAGCATGTGTTATTGATATTTTTATTTCACATTTATAAGTAAATAATTTTGTACTAGGCAATGTTTTCTCTAAAATATTTCTAAAATATAGTTTTAAATCCCGATACCATTTATCTTACATTATCGGTTTAAACCGAAAATTACAATATTTATTCTATATTTAAGGAACACGTGTCACTTTAAAGCGGAGCAGAAAAATCAAAGAAGTGTAAATCTGATTTTGTAATTTTCCACTTCGGAACGAGCCTTTTGAGGACATATACAGATGAATGGAGATTATATGGAAAATCCAGACACGAGAGTGAAATCCTCGCAGGACATTCACCTGAGTGTAATCGATTTATCTGCCTAGACGTAGCTGTACAGCCTCTTTTGTACGAAATGATGTGTATATAATAATAACAGAACAAAACGATGTTTTGATGGGATCTGAATAGAAAATCACGATGTTTGTTGGTTTCCTTTGACAGTATTACGATAAGCAAACAAGCTGCTTTCATTTGGATAAAAAATACAAAAATTTTCGCTTATTTTTGAGTGTACAAGGATTACGTTGATATATTTTTGGTTTGAAAAGAAACTGGGCTTAGAAACAAATCCTTGATTTATTAAAACTGAGGGGTTTAAAATAAAAAAACAACAATTTAAATAAAAAATATTAAATCTAACTAGAGATAAAAAAAACTGGACAAAATTTTGGAAAAGTACCAGAGCAGTTTTGGAAGCTATAACAGAGTTATCACCTATTCTTAATCCTTATCTGGCCCGGCGTCGACTCAGTATACGCTTTATAAATAAATTATATTTTTTCGAACAAAACTAGATTTCTAGTTCTACCTATTCCTTCTTCTAGTGAATTACGATAAGAGGGTGACAAAACTTTATGACTCACAACAATGGTTTAAGACATCGATGAATATTATTTTAAAACTAAGAGACAGACAAACCAACAGAAGTATACACGAACAATGCAAAATTCCAAATATTAATAGGTGGATAAAAACAAGGAAAAAACTGGAACGAACATATAAACCGAATGGGACCAGATAAAATAGTGAACATCGTTGGAAGGCCGCCAAAAAGGTAAAAAGATAATGTACAGTCAACAACGACTGAAGCAGAATAAGAGGCAGACAAACAGGAGTAATCCTAGTCGAACGAAAAAGAAGAAGAAAAAGACCCTCAGTCGACATCGGAACTTCCGTCAACTGGTTCATCGAAAAAATCGTTTAGGTAAAAGTAATTTTAAAGAAACTCTTTTAAAACGGTACAATGAAAATTGCTCTAGTGATACTGATGTAGATCATCATCATCGGCCGTTTTGAGTCCACTGCTGGACATAGGCCTCCCGTAAATAATTCCAATGCATTCTATCTTGCGCACCCTGATTACAGTTGTGCTGAATGCACTTGATGTCATCTGACCACCTTGTTGGAGGACGTTCTCGATTAAGATAAGCATCGTGTCTAGGTCTCCATTCCAGAATTTTCTTCGTCTACCTTCCATCTTTTAATCTGGTAACATGCCCCGCCCAGTTCCATTTCAATGTTGTAATCCTTTGAACTGCGTCAGTAACACCAGTAGTAACACCTGATGTAGATAACGTACTGGAAAGTTATATATCTTACACTTGAAATTTCCACCAAGCCATTATTTAGTGACTTTTCGGCAAGGTCCAACTTGCCATTGTCAAGTCAGGTAGTAACCCTCCTTGCTGGTGCTTGAAGTGAAATTTCTCCCGTTCGAAGCGGTTACTTAAATAGAGGATCTTGGAGCGCTTCTGGACATAAACCCTGTACGTATATAGGTAGAGGGGTCTCGTCGGTCTTGTTGCCTGATTTATTTTTGTGTTTTTCTTCAATGCCGTTTTCCATTTTATTGGAAGCCTTTCATCATCTCGTTGGTTGAGACTGTTGGGATTTTTTTCTATTTCTATTGATTCTCTGATTTCATGTGTTCTTGTAATTTACGACGATGCTAGCTAACAGAAATTAAAAGAAAATAAAAAATCAGAGAAGCAATAGAAATAGAAAAAAATCTCAACAGCCTAAACCAAAGAGATGATGCCAAAATACCACTGCCTGAATTGCAAAAAACATGTAAATCTTTAATGCACAATATCTGTTTGTTTTCAATGACTGCCTTTAAAAACATTAAAAATTGATCCATGGTATGTAACTTCAATTATAATTTTACTTGGAAATTCTCTTAGTTTCAATGTTTTTCTATATGACCAATGTAAAATTAAACAGTTTTTACAAATATTGCAATTTTTTCTGATTTTTTGTAACATCATTATTTTAGATAGACATTTTATTTTTTTCGAATGTACAAAACTGTAAAGTCATAAAAAAATGTCCCCTAGTTTGAAAATCTTTAAAAACCGGTTCTTCGCCGCAATAATTATTGCACGATATCTCGTCATCAGTAGGAAACTCATCTTCACGCTCTATACGCATTAAATATCGCACTTTTCAGTTAAAGAAACCATATCTCGCCTTAGTGCACATTTCGCTCACTCTAGGATTTAAACGTACATATTCGAAATAGCAAAGTGGTCATTTAAGCTCAATTATTTTCAAGACAAATTGCAAAATAAAAATTTGTCTGTAAAATTAACTTTCTCCTTCATGTACCAAGTCCTTTCAGAAAGTTGTTTACCATCATAGCTATCTTAATCCATGAAGTATTTCTTCGTCCTTCCCTTCAACCATGAAGTCCTTCCTTGTCCTGGACTGCGTTTGCCTGCTATTTTACCTTGCATAATATTTTGTAGCAATCTACATTTGGGACCTCTAATTGCATGTCCGAAGTACTCCAGCTTTCTCTTCTAGATGCTTTTTATAATCTCAGTAGTCTTGCCACTGCTATAAAATGTTTCTACAACACCACATTTCGAAAGCCTTAAGGCAATTTAGATCGTTTTTATTCACTTTATTGGAAAAAAATAAAAATACTTAAACTCGCAGTCTACGATATTTCTTCAACCTCAAATTGTACATTGCTTCGACGAAGATTAATTAATCTAAATCTTTCATAATCAACCATTTAGAAGTTTGTTTATCGTCTTATGTTTGTCTTTCCTTGGATGACAGAAAATCCGTAACTGTGTACTTTGTGCGCATTGTTTGCCCATTACCACAACAGGCATACATTTTGACACTGTGAAGGTCACATAAAACAATTTGAAGAAGCAATTTTCCTACAAACTCGTATTGATTAAGAAGCGGATACTATCTTGATTCGACTGTAGAGACCGACACTGGTATTAAACTTCCTCAATTCTGTTAATATTAAGTCAATAAATTTTCGTTACTTTCATATTGGATCGGTTCCAAATCTCAAAACACACTAATCCTTTTCTATAGAATCGATATGTATGTTCCTACTGCTCCAGAAAATGTGCCTAACTCGTAATATGTCCCTCTTACCCTAGATGCGAATCGTTAGCTCCGGTATAAGGGAATTTTTTGGCCTACAGCCAAATCTCCGGCGATGCGGTCGAAAACTGGAGAAATAAAAGTAGTAACTAATTAAAGAACAAAGAGATATAACTTTTACTCTCCGACACGTCTCTTTTATTTCTCAAAGGAACAAAAATTATTTCGAATAATGTTATGAGAGATTTAAAAACGGCACAAATGAGGCCCTCGCTTTTCCTTTCGTAATATCACCGGTTGTGAATTGTAGAAACGCTCCCCGCTGTATATAAGCGGGAAAACCAACTACTGTTTTGTTTTCAGAGGAAAAAGTTGTGTTGGAGAGCCTTTGATATAAAAAATTTGTTATGCAATGGCCCCTATACAAATAAGAAAATAAAATATTTATTAACGTTTTCACTATGCATATATATATATATATATATATATATATATATATATATATATATAAGTTTGTTTAGCAATAAATAGTTGACTTTAATTAGTACAGACTATAAACATCCTGGGTTAACCGATAATAGTATAAAAGGCCCGGTTTCAGGTAACATTTAAATATGTTTCCTAGTAAAATGCGTCAATGTTCATTTCTTAATGTTGATTTAATTGCGTACAATCCAAACTCAGTATAATTTCATTAATACATATAAGGCTTATATTGACGAAACTATACTGATAATAGGGTTTTTCAAATTCGATGGTAGTGCGCGACGGGGTTTGCTAATCACCTTTTAAGTGGTTTTTAGGTATTGATATAATAAATTTATGGAACTGAACACAAACCAGTATTTCAATACAAGTTCTTGGTAAAATTGGTTTGTCTTTATGTATCGCGGGAAGTGTTAAGTAGTATTACTCATTTTATTCATTACGTTTTCTATCATGTGGAGTCCGTGGTATAATAATAATGGGGCTTCTTCTAGTGTTCCGGTAAAGAAGAAACATTTATCTGTAGATGCAAAGCAAATTGTAAAAACTATATACAGTTCCTTACTTAAAAGAGAACTTGACACAACTTCCGCTACGGTTGAAACATGCGATTTGACGAAAATACCTTTGACCACAGTAAAAAGAATTACATCAAATCCCATAGAAACAAAAAAAAAACGTAAAGATTCCAGTACCACCAAATGTATGGACGAAGCCGATGAGAACTCAATACGTCGAAAAGTCTATACCAGGTACGAAGATTAACGCATACCTACATTAAGTGCTCTGAAGTAAGAGCTTAATGTAGACGAAGTCCAAAGAAGCCGTAGCCTCCCCAGAATATGGAAAATTTTAAAAAGTATGGGCTTTCGAAGAGACAAGTAATTATGGAATCTCATAGATTACAAAAATGGCGTTATGACTATATAACTTCGGTAAGAAAATTTCGTTCTGAAAATCGTTCGATAATTTACCTCGACGAAACATGGTTTGATACACATTCAACACGACCTAAAGGTTTTGCCGATTCCTCCGGTAAATGTAAGACAAAAGCTCCGTCAAATAAAGGGAAAAAATAACGATTTTACTGCTGGATCAGAAAATGGTTCGGTTCCAAATGTCCTGTGGCTTTCTGCAAAGAATATTAAAGACTCCTGCATCGACTACCATGAAGACACAACGGCAGAACTTTTTAAAGAATGGTTCAAAAATAATCTTATGCCAATAATCGTATCCAAATAATATAATCATATCCAAACATTCCTCAGAATAGCGTGATAGTAATGGACAATGGAAGCTATCACAGTCGCCAACTAAGTAAGGCTCCAAACTCGAATAATACCAAATGATATGTATTTTGAAGAATGTTACACCAAACAAGAGCCTTAAGAAGTTTTAAATGCATTTTCTATAAAAAAAAGTATATGTTTGTGATACATTGGTAGAGAAAATGGGACACACAGTGCTGCGGCTTCTACCCTATGTTTAATACCATAGAACATATGTGGCACGAATTAAAGTCTAAGGTGAGGTCACAAAATATGTCTTCAATGTTAAGTAGTACTGTTGTAGAGTTAATAAGAAAATGTGGTAATGATATTGTTTCAAGTAGTAGGAGAAATTCAGTCCGACACGTAGGTCTAATCAGTCAAGAAAATTCGTATGTTCATGTAGATCATAATACAATTGAACCGATCATAATTAATTTAAATGAGGCTAGCGATAGCCAAACAGAACTATGTGTGGAGAGATATTGTCATCAAATCTACAAATGTTACGATTAAAAAACGGTACAAATTATTAATGTTTGTTTTTCTATAATCTTAGCAATTAAAATAGATTTAATTTATTTGAAAACATTCAATTCGAGTGTATAAGGCAAAGCAATATATTTTACATCCGTTTTTTTTTGTTTTTGTAGTCGTAATTATTGTAAATTTTGTGGATCTTTCGCTTTATTATAGGAGTACCGTCTAGTCAGTGTTAATTGTCAAAAGACCAACTCTGTCTACCTCGTTTGCTTATCGCTCCGGACCAGTCTTAACAAGGGCCAAGTCTGATAAATTTAATAATATTTACGACCGCACTATTTGAAGTCAACCATTTTCTGGTAAACAAACTATATATATATATATATATATATATATATATATATATATATATATATATATATATATATATATTCTTGCTATTAATACTATACAAATAATTGTTGTTAGTTGAATATGTTTTACAATGTTAAAGACATTTTTACAACCAATAAAGAGTAACTAACCAAATGTACTACTCTACCAGAAGTACTCATGTTATTTGTAACCAACCCTTTGATCTATTTGAAACAGTGACGCACCTGCACTCGAATGTATTACCCAGATGATGGCTGCTAAGGTTAAGCTGCTGTTGAAAGTGATTGTTAAAGTGCAAACTTACTCGCATTTTATTAAAATTAATGATCTATCCGAAGGTTAGGCCCGTATCGATTTAAACTTGCTTCTTTTGTACGACGATGAGAAAATTTACATTGACGATGGTGTATTTTAATCAGACATCAAAGGAAAATAATAACGGATACTTTATTAAACATTACTCTCAGCTTTTAATAAAAGTTAATAAAAAACAAATTACGTAATTTGAAATTAGTAAAATACAAATGTTGGTAAAATATTAGGATATTCTAGGCAAGAGATGGTTCTATTAGTTGATTTAAGGTAGATATTTTTAAAGAACAAATAAAATATCTGTTACAAGAAGTTTATGCAGCCAGTGTTTTGTGACGGTACATTATTTGCGGGATTTACAGACCGTGTTTGGAATTACTTCTTCCTGACGTTTCTGCATTTGTAGTAGACATTATCACAGGCAAAGTGGCAAATGTCTTAAATTTCTTTGGCTAGCTAGCAAGGGTGTGCCTCTCGGATCTATCGTCTGGTCCAGTCTGAAATTTACGTCAGGGACTCTACGCACTTTATCGACAAAGTAAAAGAAAATAAATTATATCGCACAAGACCGAAAGATATACTAATGAGTTTCGACATAGTTTCACCGTTTACTATGATGCTAGTTAGTGAGCACTTAGAGTGCATGAGTCGATAATTTCCAGAAGAGATCATACATATTTTTCGTCACTGCCTTTACGTAACATATTTCCACTGGGACTATGATTGATGAACTGGGAACTGGGATTGATTGTTTGAACTGATTAAAAAAAATTTGCAAGTAAAAAGCTATACTATTGATTTCGTATGTTGATGACATAGTTGTAATTTATAGCTATGGGGAATGTGAACTTAGAAAGAAATTTCTTCATTAGAAAAAAAGATATTCCCTAAACTGAACTGAACTGAATAAAATAAAACACTTCAGAAGAGATTTTCAAGCAGTAAATGAACGAGTTTGTAGTACCACGAATAAACAAGATGAGGAAACCAAAGGAGCTTTTACCAATTACTAGAACAAACATATGACCTAACACCAAAAAATTACATAAGAATAGTCATGGGTGGAACAAACGCAAAGTTAGAAATGTAGAAAGAATGCATCGGAATAATTGGGAGACATAGCCTATATAGATACGAATGAAAACGGACAATATCTTATTGACTTTGTGGCTAGTTAAAACATGGTTATCAGCTCTACCCTATTTCTTCACAAAAACATACACTAAAGCACCTAGATAGGGAGGAGATGATAATCAAATAGACATCTTAATAAAAAAGCTATCAGCAACAAGCAAAAAGCAGCAAAAAGTAGACGGGAGCATGCTGCAGCTCAGACCACCTACTAGTTCAGGTAAGTAAATATTCAATGTACCTACGACCTCAAAATAATACTTTTGCCCTTGTAAATATCCATACGAAATCCCAAGGTTCATTCTGGTCATTTTTGGCTCTTTTTAGCCTCGTATCTTTGTCTCTATCTAGAGGGTCTTTAGACACGTATCATTTCTACTATCGGGTCAATCGTGACGTGAGAGGTATCATATGACAAAATTTAGCGAATACAATTTAATGACAGAGAAAAATAAAATATGGCGGCATGCCATGGAGACATTAAGCTATATCACCCAAACGTCCGCGACCAAAATCTTTTGAACAAAAAGTAAAGTCATATCTTCTTATCATGAATGTGTTGCTTGTGTGAGTCCATTTCAAATAGGTAAAAAAGAAATAAATAAGACTTATCATGAATGTTAATAAGAATGTTAATAAGAA
This sequence comes from Diabrotica balteata, assembly GCA_918026665.1. NCBI lineage: Eukaryota > Metazoa > Arthropoda > Insecta > Coleoptera > Chrysomelidae > Diabrotica > Diabrotica balteata. The sequence goes on from OU898281.1 coordinate 49,914,387, forward strand.
TGTCAAAATAAGACTTACTCACAATCAGTTTAATTTAACTACCTAGACGACCAGTTTCGCTTTCTACAATTTGCAAAGCATCTTTAGGTCTGTCGATACAAAGTTAATTAAATGCTGAAATAATAAAACCCATATTAGGGTGCTGTCTTATAAAGATAAACATAAAGATAAAATAATATAAATTACAGTAATTATGCCAATATTACATGTATGTTTTTTTAAATATAAATAAACTCTTTAAGCAGGCAAAGTAAGACCCACAAATTGGTATAAAATAGTCTATTGAATTGTATATAATATATATAATATAAATTAGTAAAAAAACAAAACATTACTTACATGCCGGTACACGATTTATTAATCGTTGGAAGAACATAGTTCAAACTATCCTATAATTGCTGATGATGGGGATCTTCAGTTTTTACTATTGTAACTGTTTGACAATCAACGGGGGAAGTTTCTTGAGGAAATAGATTTTATCCAATGAAATAGAAAAAAAAATGCAATGTGATTGTTTGTTAAATGAAAGTGATGTTCTGTATTATTTAATTCATTAAAAGTTATTTATATTTAAAATCCACTAGGAAACTAAGTTCCTGTAGCTGGCTGTATACCACGTATCACAAAAATTTTTATTTCAAATCCTTTATGAAAGGTATATAATAAAATACCCAAACGGACTATCATAATTACATTACAGAACGTTTTCGGAATGTTAATTCCATCATCAGTGTAAACAAAGTATAGATGCTATGAGCCACTAAAATATATGGGTTAAAACCCGTTAAATGTCGGTAATTTATAGTTGTGTTACATTATATATTATTACAAATTAGGATGTTCAAGTTACCATTAAAATTTCTAACATGGCGACACGCGACGTATGACCCTACGTAGGTTACATGGTCCTGAGAAAGTGTCTTCGAGGACCTGTTGATAACAACTGTTGTTATCAACATGTTTACTTTTATTTTTTAGTTAAGAGGCAAGTGAACAATTTCATTGTGATTATTCGTTTCAGCGAGCAAAAATATATAAAAATTGGCCGTTTGGAAGCCCGAAACAATTGCATTGTTGGGAAGTGTATTCAATCAAAAAAATTGCTGTTAACTACGCTTAACACAAATCTGTAAAAATATTCAAATGATCGATAAAAAGCTTTCATATTTAATTACAGTTCACTCTAATTAATCACTATGAACGCAGCGTAGCTTCATAAACACGAAAAGATGAAATATCGATGAACTGAGACCTTGTTTACTGTGAAATTGTTGTTGGTTTTTGAGTCATCCTTCAAAAAATAGATGATAATAATTATTCACAATAAATTACGAAGCGTTTTTAGGTGGGCAAGAGTTTATTGCGGTGTGTGTCATGCATCTTCTTTGTTTTTTGACCTCGGATGAATTAATCCGGAGTTGTGCAAGTTGGAAAATTATTGCGCTTGAAAATTATAAATAACTGTGTTACTGCTTTAAAAAAAATCTTTTTATCTATCTAACTACTGACCATCACCTATTCATATTATGAATATTCACATTCGTTTTCATGCGTCCCTGTCTTGCGTTTGTCTTTTCCACATTGGATCTGCTTTATTTATGGTATCTGTTCGAATAAATCCATTCGAACATGTAAAACTATCAATATTTTTAGTTTAATATTTAATTCCACTCTTTGACAAAAAATGACAACTCTGTACATATATAAATGACAACATTGTCAAAAGTGCTTAAGATTCTTCCAAAAAAGACTCCCCGAAAAATCAGGCACCCCACCTACAGCCCAGAGCGAATTTAGACAGGGACGAAGCAACATCTCTGTTTGGCAGAAGTCCTCAAAAATCCGACAAGGATTAAATCCTCATAAAGTTATACAGTACTCTCCAAATCGGTCAACGATTTGTCTTGCTGTTTTTCAACAGCAATCAATTATGATCATATATATATATATATATATATATATATATATATTTATATATATATATATATATATATATATATATATATATATATATATATATATTTATATATATATATATATATATATATATATATATATATATATGAAAATATATAAAATCATACAAAACAAAATCACAATAAATTGTAACGTTTTTAGAATTACGACCTTATTTGTTTATGTTAATTTAATAGGCTTTGTTTTAAAACATTGACAGATTGAAGTTTCACTTCCTAATGATATTAATAAATATAAAATAATATATATTTCCACGATATACCTAATAATAAGCCTATAATTTGTTGTACTAGCAGTTGCTTGATATTAGGGATGTGAGATTTTCACTTGCCAATGTCAATATCAATGTCATAGATTTGTGTATAAATAATTAAGTTTGTGTGATTGTTAAGTAATTTTTTAAAATATTAAATATAGGAATAGGTTTTAGCTTAACAGACTGTGATAAATTTTATCAACAATTTTTATAAAATCATTTATGAGACAACCTCATTAAGTTGGTAAGTATCGAATTTTTAATTAATTATACAAATTTGTAAAAATTATTCATCACATTTGTAGCTCCCTGATGAAGGACATAACCAATGTCCGAAAGCTTGGAATAAAAATTTAAAAGAGTACACCTTTCATTTTTATTGCTGCATACCCAATATTTAAATTTTAGTTCCTTACGTGGTCAGCAAATACTTCTGGTTAATTTTTATATATATATATATATATATAATATATATATATATATATATATATATATATATATATATATATTGGAATAATAATACATATACAAGAAATTAGCATAGTAATATTATGATGTTTAATTAATAAACTTACTTAAATAGTGGTTAAAGAAATAATTTATAAGTTATATACTAGCGAATATTATTAAAAAATAATTATATGAGGGTATTTTTAAGAAGTTAGCATAATAATAAATGTTAAAAATTTTTTTTAATTATATACATATTAATTGAGCCATGTGCATAGGCAACCAAATATACACTGTGTTATTTGACATTTTTACATATTTGACATATTTATTAGTTTGGGATTTCAATTTAAATATAATTACGGATGTAAAATAGTAGTATACTAGTGTAAGATATTTAGTTTATATATAATAGTGAATTCTGATCTGAAAGGCCTAAATGTGCATAAGTTTCTCACTAGAATTTTATGGAAAAAGTCAATACACAAGCCGGTTAGCCCTATTTGCATAGTCGATGATTTCAGAACTTTCATCTATGGATGAGATGAAAAGTTTCGAACATGGTTTATTGCTAGAAAAGTCTGGAACCATAAAATAATATAAATACCAGGTAATTTGGAGCAGGCAGGGAGTTAGTTAGAACAATTCAAGAATTAAGTTACATTAAGTCAGTCAGAAATTAAGTTACAGTTACTAAGTCAGTTACAGTCAATTATTAAGATAGTAGAAGGCATTAATTAAGTAAGAAGTCAGTCAGTCAGTCAGTTACAATTGATTGAGTGAGAAGAATTCATGAAGTGATTAAGTTAAATTAAGTTAGAAAAAAGAATTAAGTTTAAGTGAGATGAAGTCAGTCAGTCAGTTACAATTAAGTTATTAAATTAGATTTATCAAGAAAGTTAGTTCAAGACAGTTATAATTAATTTAAATTAGAAGAAAGGATTAACTTAGAAGAATTCATTAAGTCAGATACAGTTGGAGAGTATGAGAGTAAATTAATTCAATAGTTCAATACAGGAGTATAGTCTATTATATGGAAATTACAAGAATTTTAAATTATAACATCTATATGCAATTTCACAAATACAAGGATAACCAAGGCTGATTAAGAAGATATTTAGTGGTGATTATAACTTTGATTTTGGAAAACTTTAGGCATTCAGTGATAGAAAGGTACCAAATTTTGTTGATATAATTTAATAATTGTAAGAATTTCAAATTTTAGATAGGTTGTTTTAAATTTATATTGTTTATATTAGATATATATGTCTGTTTCATAATAGTTATAATAAAGATAATTTAAAAAAGTACTTACAAACTAATTCGTTGAGAACCGCGATAAAAACCCTATACTCATATATTTTATTTTAAACACTCATTGCTCATATACAAAACAAAACATAAGAATATATATATATATATATATATATATATATATATATATATATATATTGATTAAAATATAGTAGTGCCCGTTTTTGTATACACTAGAAGTGTGTTTTCGCATAGTTCTCTGGGTAGCCTTTCGACACATGGTTGCAACATCTCTTAATCCAGGATCTTCGTGTTAGTAACTTGAATGGACAATAACCCGCACGTAGACGTTTTTGAAAGACTTGTTATAGATTTAGTAGTAGGAATTTTGTTTAGTTTGTTATGTATTTGTACTGATTTTATTTATGCTATTTGTTTTTATCTCTTTTTTCTTTAATAAATCGTTTGTTACCTTTGGATATGTTTCTGAACCGTTAGTGTTTAAGACATTCCTATATTACAGGTAAGAGCTCTCATATGTGTATCCATCAATCTATGTTATACACTCTCTTTCATTTAGGACATTCTTCATATTTGTCCTATTGTGTAGATACTAATTTTATCTACAGTATCATTTTGATAATTTTGCAGTATCTCGTAATTTCTTTTAGAACATCTTCAACGGCTTCTATTGTTTTGGCTTTGTTCCCTATATTCATTTTCCATTTGTGTCCCACAATTATATCTCCAATATTTCTAGTTCCATCATCGCTCTTTGAGATTTCCTTATTCTATCGTTAGTTGTTTCTGGTATTTCCATATCAGGGCACCGTAGGTTGGATCAGGTACATCACGTATGCGTATTCGTTTTTAATTTCAAATGTATTTTTTTCAACTTTAACTCTTCCAAATCCCACTCATTCCATTCTTGTTCTGCTGCATAATTTACAAGATCAGTATATTCATCTAGTTGATTTCCTTTTTATATTATCTGATGGTTTGTCTTCATACTCTTCAAGTATGTTTGTCTAAAGTAAATATATTTAGTATTCAGTATGTTCTAAATTTGTTCCCCTTACATTAATTTCCAGTATTTCTTCAGCAATGGCATAATTTGTGTTGTCTACAGGTAAAATTTTAATCCTTCTGGTAGTGATGTGTTCCATCGATATTATATCAGTGTACTTAGTTTTTCCTTTGTTGTTGCTATAAGTACTATAATAGAGAACCTACGATGGTTTAAATATTTTCCGTTGAGGCAGATTGCTTTATTGCCCCAGTCCATGGGCTTAAAAATAACTTGCAACACCAGAACAAATAGTTTGGGTGAGATTGTATACCTTTGTCTTACTACTCTTAATTCTAATTCCAAGACTCTAATTGATTGGATTTGTAAATTTCGGTCTAGCAGAATTTTCATAATAGCATAGTGATATAGATTATGGATAAGCAACTTAAATCTTTAATGCAGGTTTAGCGAGAATTTTACTTATTTATTATCTTTTCGAACTTCACATCGGAACCCATCGAAAATAGAAAAGCGTTTGAGGATCATTTATTACTGTGTAGAGAGAGGTATTAAGAAAATAGCTGTCGACGTAATTATCGAAATGTTAATAAAGATTTTATTTTCCCATTTATATTGTATTTTCTGTTGATTAATAACGGGAATTTAACTATCACAATAAGAAACGCCTCAAGAAAAATTTGAGATATGGAAAAACTATATTAGAAAGCTTTTTTCACATAACAAAAGCTCATTCACTTCGTTACACTTCAACCTTTGAATTCTAAACGCCAACCTTAACCAGAGTGACGCACTGGAAAACCAAGAAAAAATCTCTGTCTCAGTTTTTACCGCTTTTTGTTTTCAGCGGTTTTAGTTGCTTTCTTAACACTTTTCAACCCTTTCATACGTTTTCGTCGTTTTTTTTACCATTCTTACAAAAGACTAGAGATAAAGCAATCAAGAAAAACAAAACGGCTACCAGGACAAAATGATAAAATAATTGGCCCAGATTATTTACCAGCAAAAATTAAATAAATAATACAAAAAAAGTCCTCTATTGAGATTGTCGAATATATTCATTCGTTTGTAAGACGTTTCCAAATTGGCCCTGCAGTTCTTTTAATATCGTCGCTCCATCGCATTTGCGGTCTTCCTCGTGGTCTTTTGGTTTCATCTTCTTCTTCTTAACCTTCTGTCGTCCACGTTTGGACATAGGCCTCTCCCAACTCCTTCCATCGGTCTCTATCCTGAGCAACATATTTCCAATTTGTTCCGGCTATTCTTTTAATGTCATCAACCCATCTCATCTGCAGTCTTCCTCTTGGTCATTTACTTTCGTAAGGTCTCCAATGTTGAATTGTAGTATTCCAACGTTGGTCTTTCTGTCTAGCAGTGTGGCCTGCGAAGCTCCATTTAAGTTTGACAATTTTTGTTGTTATGTCCTCGATTTTTGTTTTGGATCTTACCCAGTCGTTCCTCTTTTTATCTGACAGTCGTATACCTAACATTGCTCTTTCCATTGTTCTTTCTGTTGTGGCTAGTTTATTTATGTTTGCCTTGGTTAGGGTCCAGGTTTGACATCCATATGGCATGATAGGAACGATGCATTGGTTGAACACTTTGCGCCTCAAGTATTGGGTTATTTTGCGGTTCTTAAGTATCCAACTAAGTTTTCCAAATCCTGCCCATGCTAGTCTTGCTCTTCTGGTAATTTACGCACTTTGGTTATCTTTGTCAAGTCTCAGGATTTGGCCTAGGTAGATATATTCTTGGATTTGTTCTATCTCACTGCCGTTTATAGTTATATGTCTGGGGTCACTGTGTTTGTCATTATTTTTGTTTTTTTCATATTCATTTTTAGGCCGACGTATTGGGAGCTGGCTGCTAGTTCCCCCAACATAATTTGCAGTTCCTCGAATGTGCTCGCTATAATCACTATGTTGTCAGCGAATCTGAGGTGGTTGAACTTGTTGCCATTAACGTTAATGCCATAGGTTGACCAAAACCAAACATGTTTGGTTTCATATGGCCACCAATTTCCAATTTCTTTATTCCATCGACCATCCGTAAGACGTTCGTTATGTCCAGCCCATTTCCATTTCAGTTTAGCTGCCTGTTCGACAGCATCTTTTACTTTTGTTCTATTACGAATGTCTTCGTTGGTTTTATGGTCTTTGAGTAAGATACCCAGCATCTGTCGTTCCATAGCTCTCTGAGTTTTTCTGATCTTCTCCATGTTTATTTTAGTGAATGTTCAGGTTTGAGCTCCATATGTCAGCACAGATAGGATACAGGAATTAAACACTTTGGTTCGCAGTCTTTGAGGCTTTTGAGGATTTTTATTTTTAAGTATGAGAGTCTTCTGAATGCTACCCATCCCATTTCTATACGTCTGCTTATTTCGGTATTCTGATTTTCTTTGCTTACCTTGACATTTTGACCCAGATATGTATATTCATCTACGTGTTCTATCTCTGTCTCTTCGATGTTTATCATAGGTTTGTCATCTTTGTTTGGCATTAGTTTAGTTTTGCTAAAGTTCATTTTCAGTCCTTTTTAGGGATTCTGTGTGTAGTTCCTCAATCATCGTATTCAGTGCATTCCACGTGTCGGCTGTTAGTACTACATCATCTGGTATCTAAGATGGTTCAAGTATCTTCCGTTAATAGGGATTCCCTTATTTTCCCAGTCTATTGACTTAAAGATATCTTCTAGGGCAGCTGTAAATAATTTTGGAGATATTATGTCTCCTTGTCTTACTCCTCGGTTAATTTTTACTGGTCTTGTTTCGATTCCATTACCTAATATCACTATCATTTCAGCTTGTTCGAAAATATTATGTATTAGTATTCTGTACCTGGAGTCTATCCGGTTGTTGACTAATGTTTCTTCTATTGCCCACAGTTCTACGCTATCAAAAGCTTTTTCATAATCTATAAAAGCCAGACATAACGGGAGATTGTATTCGTTAGTCTTTCCTATTAAGATTTTTAAAGTGTATAGATGGTCACAGGTGCTGTACCCTTTTCTAAAGTGCTTGTTCAACAACAGAAGACATAACAGACATAACTAGCACCATCAGAAACAAGACAAAGATCCGCCAGGCCTTTGACCTTCCTCTCCTAAACCTTATCAAAAATTTTAAACTAACCTATTCAAATTATCATTTCGGCATTTAGAAATTAAATAGGATAGGAATATGGTCCACAGATTAACATCAATAAGACCAAACTTATGAATGATCTTGAGCAGACGAAACCACACTTTTTCATAGACGACCGACATACTGAAAGATTTGAGAAATTAAAATATCTTGGATTAAACTACCAAGCAAGAAGATGGGGATGAGAAAATTAAAATAAAATTGGGTATGTTTAAGACAGTTTTCGCTTTTAACAAATACCTTATTCGGTTAAAAGTACCTTTAATCCTTAGGGTGCGTTCACTACGGAGACTATAGCATCGTATCCTCGCCTAGAGCATAGCATTGACACTGAACGCTCGCATTTAAAACAGTGCATTTATTTTACCTAAAATCGATAATATGATACCATCCTATGGTCCGACCGAGGATCGGCGCCTCGTTATGAACGCACTTCGCATGGTTAAATGTTACGTGTAGTCCATGATTTAGTGACGGAAATGAAGCATGTAAGATATGAATTGTAAGAACATTACTTAAAATAACGTAGCTGAACCGCATTCCCATTGTGAGTTGTTGCCTCAGGCTAGAGTGAACCGAATACGAAGATTGATGGTAGAAAAGGCTTCTTCTTCTTTCGGTGCCTATCCATTCCGGATGTTGGTGATCAGCATAGCTATCCTAACTTTACTTGCAGCTATTCGGAATAGTCGGATTGTAAACGTATTAAACCACTTCCTTAGGTTTTGAAGCCAAGATATTCTTCTCTCTGGTCCTCTCTTTCCAAATACCTTGCCCTGAAGAATGAGTTTTAATAAGCCCTATACGTGCTCATTTCTCATAACATGGCCAAGATATTCTAATTTGCGCTCTTTGATTGTGATAGGAATGTCGCATTCCTTGCCCATTCTACGTAGGACCTCGATATTATTCACACGATCCACCCATGAAATTCGTAAGATGCGCCTGTAACACCACATCTCGAAGGCCTCGAGCATTCCTAAAGAAGCTTCAGAGGGTGTCCATGCCTCTATTCCATATAATAATGTAGAAAATACATAGCATCTGATGATAGAGATTTTGGTACTAAGTGGTAAATCGCGACTTCTGAAAAGAGACTTCATCTTTACGAACGCTGATCTTGCTTTCCCTATGCGTTGTTTTATTTCAGTAGAGTGGTAGAAAAGGGCGAAGAAAACAAATTACACTCCTGGCTAAAGCCGGGATCCAACGAAACGTGGAACGGCGCTCTGTGTCAGTCCACGTTGGTGAAGAGAAATAGAACATAGATAATAGTAAAAACAAAAGACGAGCATGGTTGGCGCGCCACGTTACTGTGAAATTAATAAATATTTACTTTTTGATATAAGGACATAATGCAGCTTCGCCTATTTTAAAGATTTTAAAGTGTTTGTCCTTGTGTAGTGTAGTGTGGTTGTAACAATTTTATGTTTATAACATTTTATTCTTGTTGGATAGGCCACAATTGACGAAATGCCCCTGAAGATGCTCTAGAGAGCGAAACTACTTGGGCAAGATTAAATTAATTGAACTGTGCTCGATATCTGCCTTTTATTTGATCAAAGTTTATTTACTTTTTGAAAAATTCACTTGACCTTCCACAAAATGTGGATCGAGCGCTTCCTAAGTACCGAGGGTCTATCTGTGTATCAGCCTGCTGTGTATCAGCGTCCGATCTTCCTTTCAACCATGTTGATTTACCGACAAATGATGGAACTAGCGGCGCCGACCATAAATCGACAGTTCTGCCCTATTCCACGGAACGTAAACCACAAATATTGAGGGAAAAAACGGATTCTACGTTGCATTGGTTCCCATCTTTAGATTTTGTCTTTTTCTCTATATTGTCCTTATTCATTATTTCTCTTCGCCAACTGTTAAGCGATGAAGAGCGCCGCACCATATTCCGTTGGATCTCGGCTTTAACGCCGAAACATACGAAACTGCGTGAATTCGCAGATACCGAGTTGATTTAAACAAAATTTCTGAAAAGTGGTAAAACCTAACACTTCTATATATATTTCGCTTTCCCTCAAACCACGATTTTCTCTATAACGTTTCTATAAATGTATGTCACTTTGCTCCAAAAGATAATTTTCATTATCTTTCAAGCAAAGCAAATTAATGTCGTTAATTGTTCATTCTGGACCAACTAAATGCTAATTAGCGTTCTCTGGGGTAACATCTCTGGCGACTGTAAAGACCGGCGCCTTTGTATGCTCGACATTTTACGATATATTTTTCTGAGAGGCCCTACCTTAAAAATGTGTCCCCATCGATTTTCTTCTTTTGAAGAAAATTTGGAAAGGATATGTCCTGCCCATACTTTTGATGAGGTATCTTGAAGAATATTGCCGATCTTTATTAAGATATCCAACTGTTTATCTCAACATAGATCACGTCAAAAGATACTCTTTGGTTTGCTATTTGTACTTACTCCGGCAAAATTCAAAATATTTGGGACTTAATGAATTCTTTTGTTAAAATTAAATAAAATAAAATGAAAAATCATCCATAATTTACAGCTTTCGGATGTCAAAAACACACAACAGCAAAAACTAAGCAAATTGAAAAGTTTCATTGAATTTTTCATAGGACCAATAATCTAAAGAGGCACCACAATATTCTAATTCTAAGTGATAGATAAATTTTTGTTATAATTTTATAATCAATCGTATGATTTCTCTTTTTGTTATTAGATGGCGTAGTTACGTCCGTATATAGTTATTTTATAACTGTTGTTTAAGACGGAAATAGATTTTGTTTCGATCCAGAGAGGTGGCTATACCGCTCTGACGAGATCTAAAGAGGTCGAAATACGTATAAGCCGTTGCGGCCGCTCTGTATTGATACAAAAATCTAGTACCATCTTTATATTTTATTTCTCTACTCCGTTTGGAGTACCAGAAATTGACTCCACTACGAATTTTGACCGTGATAAACGACATGTGGAATGCAATCTTAGATTTCCTTGTCGAGTTATTTATCAAGCTGTTTGCTTTGCAAGTTTTAGAAAGCACGGTGGTCAAAATTTGAATTCGATTTCGCCAGGTAGAAAGGAGATTTCTCTTTTTGAAATAAAGTAGTTTTTAATTGTTTTAAGTACATGTATCCGTTTTTGGTATTTATTTTTTGTCAGATTTACAGACATTTTATTTTAATTCCTACTTCTAAAGTTGTCGACCGACTGCTCTCAGTAAAACGAAAAGTTTTCCAGTATTTCTTTTTTCGAATTATTTGCTCCGCTTAAAATGATGACTACATAATTAAAAAGATTTTATTTCCTGAAAATCTTTTATTTTCGATGAATTCCTTCTTCGTATTTTTCCTGCAATCAGTTTTGCCCAATTTCCTTTTCAGTTTCTGTTCATTGAACACAAAATTATAAGCATCGAATCTCTGCAAAAAGACAAATCAAAATCACAAGCGTCAGAACTACGGGTTTTTTTTTAATATCCGCCAAATCGTGAACGATTTTGTGACGTACATAGTGAATAATTTAAAAATCAATGTTTGAAACATTACAGTCTTTTACTCTTAAAAAACATAAAAATGCGAAATTTTAGGCACTTAGAATTAAAGTTAAAGTTTACATCACTTGTGAAATTCTTACTAGTTATTAGTAATTTGTAATGTTTTTCTTTTTTTAGTTATAATTGCCCTTAAATTTGGATTCTTTCGTATCACGATAGTTGTATGGCATTGTAAACTGTTTATATTTCGTCGAATTACGCCGTAATTTCAAGTTTCTGGATAATGTATTATAGTCTAGGTGTCAGGCGACATACTGTATCACTCATACATAACAGGCTACAATTTTCAGGATAGCTTCATGTCGCTCCTCGATCAACAAATATCTCTTGGGATACTTTCTGTACCGGGTGCTTTTTTTCTCCAGCTTATCTAAAAGTGGTCATTTTGAAGTGATGTATCAAATTTATTAATAACATATTGCTGGTTAATGAATACAAAAGTCGAATTCGTGAAATGTCCGAAAAAATTCTTGTCCGACAAAAATTTTGCTTCCATAAGAGAGTTCACCAAACTAAACATGCCAAAAAAAAACAACTTCAAAAAATTTAGTAATAACAAGCTGATTTTCTCTGTACTGTTAACAAATAACGTGAAAAATACTATTTTTACATTGTCCGACAAAATGTACTCGCCGATTTTTCCGTCCGACAGTGAAAATCGGCTTTTGCACGAGTCTGTGGAAATTTATTAATAACTGTCGGACAAAAAAAATTAGATTTGTGAAAGATTTACATACTAAATGGAATACATATAGAGTCCTCTCACACACTAAAGATTTGGACGTTCGGTGGTTTTGACGTCGGTAGTTTCGACGTACGTTGACAATTGATAATCCTTCCACACGAGACGTCACTGTTGCCGTCTTTCAGTCTTAATCCAGTCTTTAACCTTATAACACTAAATATAATTTCATAAAAAAATGTATGGTATAAAAACATGGAGCGAGACCAAATTATAGCGTTGTGTTTACCCTATCGTCGAAGAAAGAGAAATAAAGGGGATCGAATTCATTGGATCCAGCCTATTAACGTAAAAAGATACGATGTTAGGATATTCGCCACATTATTTGCAGATTTAAGGCAGGAAGAAGTACAATTCTTTTATTATTTCCGTGTATCAGTTTTATCATTTAAGGTAAATTTTAAATGTTTTATAATAAGCTGATTGTAATTCGATATGTTTCAATGGTTGAAAATGAAATCGAAAATACAGATTATTGGATTTATAAAAGGTACAAAGGAAATGTCGATAAATGAAACAACGAAATGACCAATACGAAAGTTCATACATAACTATATTACACAATATAACCATAAAACAGAACTATAATATAAAAATATGTAAGTCACATGACAGGAAAGAGAATACTAATTTATTTGGAAAAATCAATACTGTACGGAGACGAAGGCATTGACAGCAGTGAGTTGGATCCAAAGAACTGTGGGCTTGGATAATATCTTTCTATTTTGTTTCAAAGAACAGGTCTAGCTTGAACCAACGTTATTCATATTTCACTATCAATTTCAGACCGCCACAAAATGTAAATAATAAAAATAATATACCAAACCACCCAGCAAAGTACCTTCCTACTACTGAATTATCGAAGCATGCATTAAGACACGAATGCTACTGGGCGTAATCACGGCACCGTGCCGTATGTTGTAGCATCAGTTGGGCGGCAGCCATCGAGCAATAAGACAAAAGAGGGAATCTAATCCTTATGAAAAGGAGACCAAAAAAGTGGCCTCTGATGGCGGACATATCCGGAAATGCGAATGCGCGAAATTTAAATTTTGCGACACTTATCAACAGTAGCTATATAATATTTTTCAGAATGTGTCTTAGACGAGAAAGTTTTAATTAATTATTAATGATAAGAGTCTAAAATGCGACACAATTGTTAAAAAACTTCAATATAAATAACATTTCATGTGACATTTGGGACAAACAATAACATAACCCAACTAAATTTGATGTCAAACAAGGAGAGAGACTCTCTATCCTTGTTTAAAGTGGCCTCTAAAGATCGCACTTCCTGTCTAACAATATGTTTGCCCCCACTACCTTTACATTCCCTCTATTGTCTTTTTGCTCGATGGCGGCAGCACACGGCAACTTCAACAAACGTCCGAAGCGCCGCAATTGCTCGAGATATTATGGAAATGTCATCGTGCGTTCAAACGATCGTACGTCCAAATTCTTAGTCTGTGAAAGGAGCGATACGGCACTTTCTGTCTTGAGTTACCCATTAAAATATTTATATGAACATTTCGTTTTAACTAATTAGGATTCTATAAATTTATATTATATTCTATAAAATTATATAAAAGTATAAATAATATGCAAACGCCAAGATTTGAGCCAGATTAGTTTTGGTGTCAGATGGAGACACTTGTTAAGTGACCAATGTGTGTTTAAGTATATTTTTTTTGTTTATAACTCGTGTTGTTTGATCGTGAAAATATGATCGTGGTGCTGCTCGGTCGAGATTTCCAAGTCAGTCCTAGCACAAGAGCCGGAAGTGAAAAGTTTGCAATTGTTGACGCCTGAATTTCGAGATAAAATAAAGGACATTTCACGACAAATTTTGTCTTATTTTTTTTTCTCTCACTTAACAGATTAAATGTTTATATTTAGGTATAAATAAATATTTTTTAATGCTAAGAGAAAATTTTAAAAATCTCATTTTTCGCACTAAATTTTTAGTAATAATAATAACACGCCAGAATTTCTACAAAAAAAACATACGGATTTGAAAATTTTTTTTATTTAAAATCCTTTATGAAAGGTATAATATATATTTATAAAAGGTATACTTAATATTAAAATAAAGGATTTTAAATAAAAAAAATTGTGATACATGGTATATAGCCAGCTACAGGAACTTAGTTTCCTAGTGGATATTGGTTTGCTTACTACAGGTACATATTAACAGAAAAACTCGTCAAATATCTAGCTATTGTGATATCCTGAGAAAAACTCATTTCCCTGGACTATTAACAGATGTGCGTTCAAAGAAGACAATACTGAGTCATGTTATATGTTAATAATTTGTAGTTATTGTGATGCTGATTGACCCTGTATGCAAGAACCTAAAATATAGATGCATTAACAACTTTAGCGTTCGTCGCCTTATAGAAATCATTCTATTTTGGAGAGCAATAAGCCTGATGAATTTCTCATTGTAGGTAATTGTTTTCGGAGACAAGTGTGCTCGTAAAATCCGCTAAATAAAGGATATTAATGGAGGTCTCGGAATTCGTCAACTCATCATATACAAGGTCTGTCCCATAGAGGTCGAGATTTATTAAACATAAACCGTTCGCGGATGTATATACGTATTATTAGTGCATTTTCATACTTTATGTTTCTTGTCACATAATAAGGAAACACAATAAGGAAATAAGTAGTAAATTTAGTTGAAAAAATTTTTCAAGATGGTAACATCTTTTGAAATACGCATTTGACCCTTTGAAGATATTTTAGAAAATGTACTTGCATAAAATACAGAAATATGACAATTATTAATAATTAGTTATTCTACAGAATACGATCTGAAGACCTTAGACTTACAACCTCAATAATGTCAAATTTTGAGCTAATGGAAAGTAATTTCGAAAGTGATTTTATTTGTAGTGTATAATAGAAGGTTTAATGGAAGTTAAAAAACATTGAAATAGTCGTAAGTACTGCATCGGTAAATAATATTAGAGAGTTTTTAGGCCCTTTACTTTTCGATGGTCGTTAAACGTAAAACGTTATACTTGTCATGCGCCTTGAATAATAAATAAGAGATAACGTTTTTACTTAAAATAGTTTTTGAATCCTTTCAGAAATTAAGCTGTGACAGATTAACGTTAATTGACATTTGACGAACGTAACCTATAAAACGGCAGTTATACCACGTTATACTCTATAACCTATTTTATTTGAATAATTTGCTATAATCTAAGAAAATAGACGTTGAAGACACAGAGAAGTAATAGATTACAATTTGATAAGAGGCTTAATTCTTCACAATATTTTTGATCCTATAATACCTGTTGCACCAAGACTACATTTTGTGTTGGAAACAATTGAAGAGAAAGATGCTGAACTTAATTTTCTATATTTTTTTTTCTAGTTATCTTTGGTTCTGCTCTTAGACAAGGAAAGGCAGCTGCTCATATGACTTTTTTTTTGTTTTTTATGATTTAGATAACTGGCAGTTGACAACATTACAAACACGTAATCCTTTAATAACGTTAACCTTATCTTTAACTAAATAAGGGAATACCTTATCCGCTAATAAAGTAATCCGTTATTTTTCTATTAATGCGCATGAGCAGAATAACGTATAACGTTTAACGTTACTGAAATAAGGGGCTTAAAAACTCTCTATTGTAACATTTTTTTCTTTCATTCTGTACAAGGTTTTAATTTGCGTCTTACAAATCTTAAAAAGTGAAGTACGAATTACGTCTCAAAATCTTCCGAGTAGAATAAACACAATCTAATTGTTTATTTACATTGACAAAAGCTGAGTAGCGAAATTCAATTTTTTTTAATCATAAAGCTAGCTGGGAGAATTTTTACCGGGGAGAGATCATTGATGCGTGATAATCAGCATTCCCGTTCAAGCCAGTCTGGGTCTGGAGGCCAAGGCCAACCTGCGAGGTGGTACCGAGAGATTGTCCCGGTAAAATCGATGTACAAGCGACCCCAGTATAAAAAGAACTAAAAAAATACTGCTGATAAGCGAGGAAACGAAGCACTAAATCTACCAATTTTCCGTAGCAAGATGAATCCCTGAGAGAAACTTTTTGCATTCGATTCGGATAGCTATCAGTAAAGTTTGTGAACAAAATTCATGGTGGTAAAATAAAAATTACATTTTGTGCA
Source organism: Diabrotica balteata (assembly GCA_918026665.1). Classification (NCBI taxonomy): domain Eukaryota; kingdom Metazoa; phylum Arthropoda; class Insecta; order Coleoptera; family Chrysomelidae; genus Diabrotica; species Diabrotica balteata. The sequence goes on from OU898281.1 coordinate 49,930,911, forward strand.
TGAAAAAATGCAATTCTAAAGTGCACAGAAAATTAAAAATGTGCAACTACGAAAATATCGACAGGAATGCGTTTAATTTTGTTTCTCGGTGGTTTTCAAGGCCGATGAATATGAAATCGAAGATTGTCATCGAGATAACTGGTGCCCAGTGTGAATCACGTGTCCTGAAGTATATTAGTTCCATTCTAAATCAGTCGAAAGTAATAACTAGTGGGTTTTGAGGTCGCTGAATGTAAATATGATAACGATCGTGCTGCCTGGTGCCCTGGATGGACATCGCCTCCTGGAGTTTTATGCTATTTTCATTCGAAATCAATCGAAATTCATTATTTGGTGATTTTCGAGGGCGCTAAACACGAATATTATGACGACAATAATTCTCGAGCTACCGGGTGCCCAGGGTGAAGCTTATCTTCTGAAATGCTATGGCATTTTCATTCGAAATCAGTCAAAAGTCATTACTCGGGTCGTTTTTGAGGACAATGAATACAACTATTATGACAGCGATAATCCTCGAGCTACCTGGAGCCCAGTGTCCCTGGGTGGACCTCGCCTCCTTCTTTTGCCTGATTGTTATTAAAAATCAGGCAAAAGTCGTTACTCAGGGCTGTTTGAGGTTGCTGTTATTTTTTTGGTAATTTGTTCTTTAAGATTTTTATATGTGTGGTATTAGATAAGAGTTAAAATATGATATCTTGAATATAAATACAGTTTTTTACCAATTAAAAAACAATGATTACCAAATAAGCTTATCATTCAAATTTACTTTTTCAATATCTTCTTCTATATGAGATAAATGATTTTCTTCACAGTTCTCTATATTCGTGCAATTTTCACCCAGCACAATTTTTACGTGTCGAATTGCAATTTTTATTGAAAAAAGGAGGATATCTGTGTACTAGTACATGTAAGAGAATAGGTAAAAGAGCACATATGAAAGTAAAAGGAGGAAGCTGCTACAGATAAGATTAAAATATATATATTACATGGCACTTCATTAGTGTTACAAACTGTTTAAAAGCGCCAAATATCCAAATGTTTGGATAATTTTTTGAAGTTTTATATAAAGTTGCATGAGATATCTGAGGTCATTTATCAATGAAATATTCGTGTTCAGCAACCCCCACGTAATGACTGCCGACTGATTTAGAGTAACATCTCTAGGAGACGAGGTCACCCTGGGTACCTTGGAGACCATCACCATCATAATATTCGTGTTTAACAACCACCAAATTCCCGGAGTAATGACTTAATACTGATTTCGAATGAAAATACAGTAGGTGATCAAATTATTATGATCAGTCACAAAATTTTAAGTTTTTTACATTTGTTCATAAGTAATATAATAAAATCATAATGCTGCTACACAACTAAGGTATGCCAAAACTTTACTTTTTGACGTTAACAGCTTTAAAACTGCTTCACAACATACACATTGTGGTGAATGTGCGCGTCGATGTTAGAATTTCTCTGTTTTTAATTTGTTTTTAAAAGATTAGCATCGATTAATGGATGTAGTACGTTTTAATAATGTATTAGTGGTGATAGTGAGTGAAAAAGCTATCAGTTTTAACTTTAAAGACATTTTCAAAAAATATAAATTTTTGAGAATAAAACCATAATCGATAAAGCTAAAGACATTCCTGAAACTTAAATAGTGGAGATAAAGACACGTTTATGAATTACAAAGCTTTCTTAACGTTAATAGCTCTACAGTGCCAAGTAGCGCAAGCAATATAAAAAAATTGATACCAACAAACACCTGACTCATCAACGTGCTCAAAAATTGTGTCACTACACCCAAAGACGAGAGAAAAATAATAATAGGGATAATTTTGTAAACAACAGAAAGAAACCACGAAAAATGCCCACGAAACTTATTCTTGAAGCTGGGAAACCAGTTTCTAACATGACAGTCCGCAGAAAGCTTGCTGAGTAAGGCTTCACACCATATCGACCTGCCAGAAAATCAAAGTTGACTGTTGCAATGATGAAAAAGAGACTGCGATGGGCCAAAGAACACCAAAATTTTACAATTAAGGATTGGACTAAGGTAAACTACATCACTATTAAAGTTTAAATCCCAATAACCATTGTTTTTGATCTTTATTTTTATTTATTATTTTTATTTATCTATTTATTATTTATTTATTATTTATATATTTTTTTAATCATAGTTTTTTTCTCCGATGAGTCTATAGTGAAGATACTCACGGGCAAGTCGACCTTCGTCCGAAGACGGGTGGGTGAAAAATATCACAAGGATTGCATAGTGGAGCGAGTAAAGCATTATCTCCAGATCATGGTCTGTGATCAATAGCAAGGACACCAGGAGACTGTACATTGTGAAGGGAATAATGAACCAACATCAGAATATTGAAGTTCTGGAAGAAAAGCTTATGCCACAAATTAAAGACTCTTTTTTCTTCTTCTTCATGTGCCTAGCTCGATTATCGAGCGTAGGCCATCAAATTGGCTATAGTAATTTTGTTGACGGCAGCTCGGAACAGAGATGCAGAGGATCTGTTAAACCAATCTCTCAAGTTTCTAACCCATGAATTTATTCTTCGACCTGGCCCTCTTCTTCCATCTACCTTGCCTTGTATTAATAAATGGAGTATATTATATCTCTCTGGATGGCGCATAACATGGCCAAAATATTCAAGTTTCCGATTTTTAACTGTTTTGACCTTTTTTTGCAAATTAAAGACTGGTTTGGCGAATTGGAAGATTTTACCTTTCTATGCACGATTCAGCACCGTGTCATAAGGCAAAAATAGTAACATCGTACCTGGAAAAAGAGAAAATTGAAGTACTGACGTAACCAGGTAATTCTCCAGACCTAAACCCAATCTAAAATCTAGGAGCGCTCATAAAGAGGGGGATTGCCCAAGAAATTGTCACAAATCAGCAGCAGTTAATTAAGAGACCTATTGTCACCTGACACAGAAACGATAAAATAAAAGAAGACTACCTGAAACAACATTCAAAGCAAGCCAAGAAGGATCAAAGCTGTCACCGAAGCTAAAGGAGGTCACACAAAATATTAACGAGGTTCTATACTTCGTATATTTGCGCTTTTATATTTTCTATACCTCCACATGTTAAGTTATGTCAGTTCTCCTCTATGGGATGGAAACATGGACATTGAAAAAGATCGATACCAAAAAGATAGAAGCATTTGAGTTGTGGATGTATCGTAGAATATTAAGAATACCCTGGACAGAGAAAGTAACAAATGTGGAGGTTTTGCGGAGAGTGCGGAAAGAGAAAGAGCTGATACTTACTGTTAAAAAGCGCAAACTACAATATTTGGGACATGTTATGAGGGGAGATAAATACCAGTTGCTGCAATTGATTATACAGGGAAAGATAATGGGAAAGAGATCTATAGGAAGAAGAAGGCATTCATGGTTGAAAAACTTGAGAGAATGGTACAATTGCACCAATTACCAACTGTTTAGATCTGCAGCATCAAAAATATGCATAGCTTTGATGATAGCCAAACTTCGGAATGAAGACGGCACTTGAAGAAGAAGATACCTCCACATCGGAATTCCCATTCGATGTAGAATACCCATTCTACTTCTACTTTCTTTTTCAAATAAGCAAAAACCATTGCAATTTGTTGGCAAGTTTCAACCGCACTTTTCTGGCTTATGTTAACACGTTCACGCCGCTACCAGATACATGGGTATGGTATAAACTTTACGTTCAACCGGCACTGAAATTTGGAGATCTTGCGCTAGCGCCGACAACGATAAAATGGATAATTATGACTAAAACTAAATATTATGATATAGGTACCTACGGAATCGTCATGATGTGCTTTATATTTTAGTTCTGTTTTAAGTTACCAGACGCCAGCACCTGGTAGGTGGGATTTACCAGAACTCCGTATCTGGTTATTACTGTACTAGTAAACATTGTACTAGTCTTTTGTTTTTTATTAAAATCCATAAAAATGTCGGCTAGAGGCAAAAAAATGGTTAAAATGGTGCTAAACAAGCACCAAAATGCTTGGATGCAAACTGAAAGTGAATCTGATAGTGATCCATTTGAAAACTTGTCTGATGAAGATCCTGTATACATTCCTAGTGAAGATAGTGACAATTCTGATGGGGACGAATCCATAATATTTGAACGAAAAAGTATCCAGTGATATAGAAACTGATAATTATGAATCGGAAAAAGAAATTGGTAAGAAGAAAAATGAATCTTATAATTTGATTCTCATTACCTTTATTTTTAGGTGATGCTGAGGAAGATGTATGGACACATTCAGGAAACAGATAAATTAGATTTTGATGAATATCCTACAGATTCTAAAATAAATATTCAATGTGAAAATATGAGCCCGTTGGATATTTATTGTCTATTTGTCACAGATGAAATTTTGGAATTAATTGTTCAAGAAACCAATAGATATGCAGAACAAGAAATTGGTGTACACAGTATCAAACAAAAATCTAACAGTAAGTGGGTTCCAACTAATAAAGAAGAAATTTAAAAAATCTTTAGTATCGTGATCTGCATGGGATTCGTGAAGGTCGCTAATATTCGATTATATTGGTTAAAAAATGACCTTTATAACAATAAGTTTATCTCCTCAGTTATGACTAGGGACAGATTTTTGTTAATTCTACGGTATCTACATTTTTAAAATAACGACGGTATACTAGAAAGCAACGATAAATTATACAAAATCAGACATGTTTTAGACTTACTTAATGACAGATTTATGAAAATCATGACTCCAGGACGGAATGTAGTCATAGACGAAAGTATGGTACCATGGCGTGGTCGTTTGAGTATGCGGCAATATATAAAAAACAAACGCCATAAATATGCGTTAAATTATATAAACTATGTACCGTCAGTGGATATACATATAAAGTGATGGTTTATTGTGGAAAAGAAAACAATATGATAAACAAAAGCCATTCTCAGAAAGTTGTGCTGACCTTAATGAATAGCTTGTTAGATGCCCGACGAACTTTATATGCTGATAACTTTTATTCGGGCATTCCTCTTGCAAAAGATCTATTAGATCGCTAAACTTTTTATTGTGGGACTCTTAGAAGCAATCGGAAAGGTATTCCAAAGGGAATAGTTCAAAAGAAACTAAAGAAAAATGAAATAATAGGCATCAAAAATAAGGACAATATAAAGGTAATCCGTTGGCAAGACAAGAGATCGGTATTAATGTTATCCAGTAAACCTGAGCATACCCTAAACTTCTGCACTACGGGCAAGAAAAAGAGATCAAAACCAAGGGAGGAACCAGCGGAATATATTTTTAAACCGCAAGTTATCCAAGACTACAGCAAAGCTAAAAAGGTGTAGATTACAGTGACCAAATGGCAGTTTATTATTCTTCCTTACAAAAAAGTCTTCGAACTAATCTTTGGTGCTACAATAATCAACAGCTGGATTATCTATAATAAAACAAACATCGAAAAAAAGATACCAATGCTAACATTTCGTGAACAGTTAGCATTACAACTTTCAAATCAAAATGAGTGTATTTCTGAAACCAACTTATCAAAACGAAAACATTGTCTGCAACGAGAAGAAGGTCCTGGTAGAAAACGTAGACAAAATTGCGTTGATTGTTACAAGTTGAGATAGACTATGAAAAGTAAGGAAGCTGCAAGAAGGTGACCAAAGTAAACACTTTTTGTGAAAATTGCGAAAAGAAACCGGCTTTGTGCTTAACTTGTTTTAATGATAGACATATCTAATTATTAATTACTATTTTAATTATTATATATTTTTGTACACTTTAATATTACTTCAAATAAAAATTGATCATTTTATTTATTTTTTAAAAGTAAAATATTTCAATTTGCCACATAAGTATCAGTATATTTTTTATATACCGTAAATGCTTTACCGGACATCGGAATCTGGTGCTATGTCTGCCAGAAATGGATTAGAGTGTTTACTATGAGATGGCAGTGTTAGATTCAAGGTAATTTCAAATACAAAGTCACAGAAACCATTTATTTATAGATATTTTTACCAGACCCATAGGTCTGGTAACGTCCGAACAGTAGACAGTGTTACCAGATACAGGGATCTGGTAACGTCAATAAATGTTACTGACAAATTTCATGCCGTCGTGAACGTGTTAAAAAACATAAATCTAATACATGTTTTTGTTTTAATTTATTGATTTTTTATTTGATTGCTTATTTCATGAAATATCTTCTTAAATAAAAAAGTGCACTAATCTACTTGCAGCCATTTAATTCAAATTTTCTGTTTCCAACAAAGCCAAGCTTTTTCCCTAAAATGTAAACGTTTTCAGCGTTTCGAGCAGGTCGTCCAGTTCATCGTCTACAAAAGGTTAAATTTATGGAACCATTAGTTAATTGCGAATAGTGAAGGGCAATTTCCATTTGAAATAATATAAAGCGGCAATGGCAATATCATAATGTGGACCATCTTATACACCACTTCAAAAATAAAACATTGTATATCTCTTAAATACCATACATCCCAGTATACACATACATAAGTGGCAATAACTTTCAAAAGATCCACTCAATGCATAATTCACTTTCTTCGAAACCTGAAGTTTAATATAAACTTTCACATGGAGTGAATGCACTGACAATACATACATAATACATCGTTATATTTAAATTTCCGGTGGTATTATCCATTCACGGATATAAGTATTATTGTAAAATATTGTAATTATCGTATTATTATAATTAAATTTCGAATCATTAAACAATCGAACAATGTCATAATCATTCATTGTTTTGTTTTGTTTTGATAATGCGTCAGCTGCATGAGAGTATTAAGGACGTACACCTAAAGAGCATTCACCAAAACTTTTACTGCAAACCAAACCAATCATTTGATATCTTTGTCAAGAAATTAAAAAAAAATATTCAATGTCTACGTACAGAATTACTAAATAGTAGTTATCTTGTAAATGTTAAAACTATTTTTGATAAAAAATTAACATCAATCGTTACATAAACGTATTTATAGGAATATTAACTGATCCGCCGAACTTCGTACCGCCCTAAAATTAAATAATGGATCAATAAGCTCCTCATTCGAGTCTGTTAAGTAACAGAATTATCCCTCTGGGTAACGAAATGAATTCGGTCGATGTGTCAATAGCGACTTAACAACATCCAATATCTAACAACTTCTTCGAAAATACAATTGCACTTTGATCTTGTTACAAAAACGGTCACATGTTATTTGCCAATTGCAGCGTTTTTACATGCCGCCACAAATTGGAGGATGTTAGGCATGCGTTTAGTTCGTCCGCAGCAGTTAATTGGGGAATAATTATTAAATAAGGAACAGTCTGACAATAGAATCATGGCTCTACCAAAAATGTTTTTTCTTGTCACGAATGTCTTTTAAAGTTCTGTCCAGTCTCTGTAATGATTTGTTGTGGGCCGATTGTGTACATTCATTTAAAATGATTAATTTGCGTATCTGTAAAATCTTCGACAATGATCTATTTTTGGCGATGTTGTTTTTGGTGTTTGTATGTTTAATGGTAATTTCAAAGAACATGCAATTCGTCCGCCTCCTAATAAAGTTGCAGATATTCTGGACGAAGCCTAGGGCTAATGCGATCTAATCCTTGTCAATAACAATAAAATTAGTAATTTTATTTTTCATTTATTTTGTTTTGTTAATACTAGCTTCCTTTGTTAGTTGTTGGTCATCGTATGGCGCCATCTATTAGTTATATTGCGATTTAAAATGACAAAAAACCTTTTAAGGTCTTTCCGTATTATTTTTTGAAAATTATTTTTTACACAAACCTGCTCCTGATAATAACAAACACATAAAAAAAATAATTATCTAATTTGGTGTACTCGTTCTAAAGTGATGGCCCGTACAAAGATTTCTGTGATTCATTCTTATATTGATTTCAACTAAATCTAAACCAGCAGCAGTTACTACATGTTTGTCTTACATTGAGTTTTTAAATATTATTTTTGTTAGTTTTACAAAAACTAAATGTATAAAAACACAAAAACAAATAAATTATTGCAAAGAGAAAATAAAAAACGAAAAATTTATTGTCTTTACGATATTTTCTTGTTGATACCATCCGGTAGTGTAAAATTAACGTCCATTTCTAACAACATACAGATGAACAACTCTTCGTTCACCTCAGAACGAGCACAAAATATGCTTCTCTCCAGTACTTCTCACAAATCACGAATAAGCCTACTAAAATCTTTAATAACTTCCAGTTCTTAAAAAAAACAGCAGAACTGTAGGAAAGTTGTTTTCTTAAATCAAAACTGTATTGATCATTTTAGAATAAACTAATGTTGTCTATCATATACCATATAAAGAGTGCATCTCCTGCCACATTGGCCAGACCAGCCGCTCTCTTTAAGGACGACTAATTTCTCACGAGTAAGTCTCACGAGACTAATGGGTTAAATAGATCTACCATTGACCAACTACTTACAGTTAAACAAATAGTATCCAAAGCATGGGAATATGACATGGACGTTTACAATCTCTTTGTAGATTTTAAACAAGCCTATGATCTAATAGATAGAACAATTCTACCTAATATATCGGAAAAATTTGGCATACCATCAAAATTAATACGACTAAAGAAAATGACAATGGCAGAAACAGAAGCGCAGGTATGTATTCAAGGACAGGTCACTGATGCGTTTACGATAACGCAAGGACTGAAACAAGGCGACGGACTGGCTCCAACGCTCTTTAATCTTGTTATTGAATATGTATTAGACGGTTGACGGTAAGCGGAAATAACATGCTTACAAAAAAAATCTACCCAATTAGCAGCATATGTAGATGATATAAAAATAATGAGCAGAACAGTGAATGCAGAGGAAGAAACCTACGTTGAGTTGAAACAGAGTGCAGAAGCAGTAGAGCTAGCAATAAATACAAATAAAACAAAACTACTCATACAAACCAGATCAAATAGACCGGCGCAACAAATTTTATTGACGATATAGAACATGTGAATAGATTCACATACCTAGGAATGGATCTGGTCGCAAGCAATAAAGACGAACCGGAGATAAATAGAAGGCTTGTGCTGGCAAATAAAGCCTATAAAGCCTATGACAAAACTCCGGGTCTATAAATCAATAATCGGGCCTATAGTAAGTTATGGTTGTGAAACATGGGTGGTGACACAGAAATCTGCCAATGCATTAGATGTGTTTTAAAGAAAAATATTACTTATGATACTGGGCCCAATAAGTGAAAACAACAACTGACGAATTAGGTATAATAGAGAAATATACGAGCAGTACAGCGAATCAACTCTTGCACAATACACTAAACTGCAGAGATTATGGTGGGCAGGGCACGTGGTCCGCATGCATTAGAATAGAATCCCCAGAAAATTACTAAATCCAAGAATGCAGGGAAAAAGACTTGTTGGGAAGACGAAGTCGATGAGTACGCCAGGAACAGCCTGGGAACGCGTTCATGCAAAAGAACAGCGGTAAATCGAAATGATTGGAGAAGCTTGATGAAGCAGGCCAAGGTCCGATTTGGGTTGTCGTGCCATTGGATGGATGAAATTTCTCACGAAAGCGCCAATAGGATTTAAAAACGCTCGTGTGCCCTTTAACAGCATGCTATTTCAACCAAATTCTAATCGACTTCACAAACGTCACAACACCTTGCAAAAAACAAAATGATCATAAAGGAATCCCTCTTAGAAATGTGCCTAATTATAAAACATCTAACAGCACTAAATAAAAAAAGCTGACATGGATAACTTGAGCCGGATATATCATTCTCCCATCATACAAAACAAATAAGAACCACTTCATATCCCATATTCCTTTTTAATAGTCAAAAATTGGTCTAGCTTACAAATCCGTCCATATCGAACAAATTATTCTATAAACCCTACAGATTCTATCTTTAACACACTTTCGACAAGCGCGCTGCTCTCAACCTCATCAACCTCCCACGTAGGAATGAAATAGACACGCACATTGTATACTGCTCTCGTTCATCAATAGACAATTCCTAATGTAAATACCAAGTGTAGTTTTGTCTATGAATGATCTAAAACAATATAGCTCAATGAACCCGCCTGTGAAATTTAAATCACGAGACAATGAAGTAAGGAACAGAAGTGCTCTAGGTTAGTTTGTTGTATTTCGTTAAGTTGTTTGTTTTTTACTATTAAGTAACCATACAGTTTTTACAGCATCTAAAAAACCTACAAATTATTTGTTAAAAAAATACTTGTTCTCTTGGTGATACAATTACTGTGAACAAGAGACTATTGATTCTTTTTAGAGAGATCGTCTAAAATTTCGGCAATATGATCCATCTAAAGCGCATAGGTATGGTATCAAGATTTCAAAATTTATATTTATTTATGAACAATAAATCTTCTCAGAACAATAAATCTGAACTTCTCAGAACAAGCAGAACAGTAAGGCAAAAACTGGAAGAAGGATGTTACTAGCTAGAAGATCTACCTAGTGGTAAAAATTACAAGATATACAGAAAATGCTGCCATGGGTATTATACTAAGTTGAGAAACACTTTGACATCAAAGTATGCGAAAAAAACTAAAAAAAAAACATCAACTTTTGTCACCAATGCAACCAAGTATATTGAATTTCTTGTTTATGCATTTCTTGCACTTATTTAAGCTTGTATTTCGTTTATGTTAATTATTTTTTTCGTTTCAATTGTCCACTTGGTGAAATATATCTCATTTATTTTTTAACCGAATAAATGTTTAAACAACCAAAATACAGCATATTTTCGCTTATAGTTCTATTCAAAGAAGCAATAATTTATTAACACGTCCTTTTTAATATCAGGATATAAATTAAATGAGAGAAACTGAAAAATTACTAGTTTTTAATTAACTTTAGGATAATTCTTTTAATTCAATAAAGGAATATTTAATTCCTTTATTTAATTGGAAATATAAATTAATATTCACCAACTAGCCTTAAAGAAACGCTCCATTGCAATTTTATATCCATAAGTAGCAATAACAGTTAAAGTTGCAGCGAAAGCTATTCTGATACAAGAAATAATAACCTCTTTCTAGTTTCTTGTTCCTGTTTTGAAAGTCTTTGTGTGGATCTTAAACTTACTTAATCGCCTATTGTGAGAAAACAAGTGCGTCACCTTAAAAGTTAAAAAGGCACGTTTCGTGGTTGATTAAAAAGAAAATAATACGATTGTAGTAAACGAGAAAAATGATAGCGGAAATATTATTCTGTTATTGTTCGGGTATAATAAAAATGATATTGGTTAAGTTAAAATAGAAGAAAGAAATATGCGATAAACAGTTTGCATATCATAATTTGAATGTTTATAAAACAATTACATCAAAATAATAAATGCATTTTATTGAAATCAAAACCTAGTGGCAAAAGTTCGGTAAGATTGTGTTTTATTTCATTAAATGGATGGTACCTTCATAATAACAGAAAGAAATGAAATATTAAAAATCTTCTAACTTATAATAAAGGCATCATGAAAGCATAAAAATTTTGAGTCATGAGTCAACGTCAAGAAATCAAATCCTTGGTAGTATCCAAATAAAGCAGAAATATCTTAATTGACCTTGTGTGTAAACAACAAAAAGGGGCATACAATGGATATGATTTTGTAATCAAAAAATTCCTGTAATGAAATATACAGGGTACGGCAATAGTACGGAAGTTATATCTGACCTGTAGACCTTTTAACATGGCTCTTTAAGAGCGTAGGAGCAACATTTCGGTCCAATGCTCTTTAAATGCATTCATTTTTTTTTTCCGAATCCTCTGAAAACTAATTAACGTTTTTGTTCACCCCTGTAACTTATTAAAATAAATATTGTAGACGTTTTCAGGGACTTTCGGCCTTCAGTAATAATATCATCTTTTATTCTGCGTTTACATTTTTTAAAAATACTTGTTAGTTTTCTCAGGATTCGAAAAAAATGAATGCATTTAAAAAGCATTAGCCCGAAATTTGGCGTCTACACTTAAAAGTCCGTGTCAGTGCCGATTCCGGGTATTTTAAATGTTATATTTACATACAACCGTGTCGGAGCAGTGTGCATACCGGGCCGAATAGAGAGGAAAACGTTATTAAATATTTTTGTGTAGAAGATATTTGAAAATATGGCGGCTTGGATAAAAGATCTCACCGTGTTGGCATTATTCTATGGGGTTGAGATCTGGATGATACGGAGGCAGCCTAATACCGAATGACCACTATTACCCAGTATTCTGTCAATTTCATACACCTTAAATCTGGGTTTATGGATTTGTACAATGCTGTAAAGATCTACTTTTAACATATTTTCTGAAAAAGTCAGATTGCGTTGTCTTTTTTTTACACGCGAACCATTGTAGTTGTACTCAGTGGCAAATTTTCTAAGTACTCGTCGTAAAATTGGAACTTGTTTTTTCGTAGTACAAAAATTAATAATAAATCGACGAAGCACCCCTTTGTCGCACTCATCCAACTTGGATTTTAAAGCCGACTTATTTCTTTTTTAGATTAGCCTAGTTCATAAAAAAGACGATGTTACCGACCTCAGAAACCACATACCTTTAAGTCTACTTTCCCATAATTGTAAACTATTTACAAAAATAATTACGAAACGATTAGAAAATAAACTGGAACTAATCAGCTCATAAGAACATGCGAATTTTAGAAAATACTAAGAAACGATCACTTATTGGTAATAAAACATCTTATAGAAAAATGTACTGAATATAGTAAACCACTAGCTTTAATATTTGTGGATTGTGAAAAGGTCTTTGAAACCATCAATCAACAAAAAATGTTGATTAATGATCAACATTTTAACAGAATGCCGAATTGACTATCGGTATACAAATATAATTAGGATATATGCCAAAACGCAATAGCTAGTGTTAGCGATGATGTTCACTACGCTTTTGAATCAGCTCTACCTTTCCTTACTAGAAGAGGGATTGAAAATAAATATATCAAAAACACAGATGATGACAAATCTTATAGGCAGCTGAGATATATCCATTGGAACAAGATCCATAAACCAGGTAATGGCCTATAAATACCTAGGTCACGAGATTCGCAAAGGAAAAGATAAATAACCAAACCGTGGAGCTTCTCCGTCGTATAAGACTGACTTGGGCAGTTAAACCACATAACAAGGAGAACAGTGCAAAAGATCCGTGTGGCTAAAAGAGCGATGGGGCGTGATATGTTAGGCGTTTCACTGTGAGACAAGCTATGAAGCCAGCTATGATGAAGATCAGGAGTGGCTAATGCTGTAGGGAGAATAGCAACACTGAAGTGGAACTGGATAGGTCACGTCCAGTGAACTGTTCAGTTCCACTGACTCAAATGATATATGACAGATGGAAAAAGCGGATACTGGAATGGAGACCAAAAGATGATGCCTACCGAAGCAGAGGTCGTTCACCAACACGTTGAACTGACGAGTTAAAACGTTGTTATAGGAAGTGGATGAAAAATGCACCAGATCGAAACAGACATAAAATGATCAGGAAGATAAAGGAAGATCTATGTCAAGCAGTGGACAAGCCAATATTGAATGATATATTACATTTCAAAAATTGCACGCCCTAAATTTTTAGTAAATATATAAGAGAATCTTTCAAGATGTTCAAAACCGAGAAAGGGAAGAGACTAAATATCTCACCCCTAATACCAACAGTAATGTCCTCATTTGCTAGATCAGTGCATACATCTGAGTTCTTAATATAATTTTTTAATCTATATAGTTTTGTAATCTCTTACTGTTGATTTGTAATTATATATAATTATAAAAGTGCGCAATCTCTATCTATTTCTACTTTTTATTTCTGTGTTGTCTTATCAATCATCATTTTAGTTTTGGTTCTCGAAAATCCAACTTAATAATTTGTAAAACTTTCACAGAATTTTGATTTGGATTTCTGTTTGAAATGCTAGTGTTTAATTAAGGTATAAACCTACCCGAATGTAAATTCATTATTCCTTTTATATTTCACTTGCAATAAAAATACTTACATTTTTTTCGTTTTTACTATAACACCATTTTATTCCACTAACCTGGAACAGAAAGATAAATATTAGTCTTCCAGTATTTTACAAAATTGTATATATATATATATATATATATATATATATATATATATAAAACCTAAAGCTAAGATTATTACTATTACAAGAAGTCTTCCGGGTTGAGCCGCGCCGATTACATTACGCCGAGCTTTTGTCCTCTGCATTGTACTTTGCATCCTCTTCGATGTCTTCTTCAGAGCTTTCGCTGTCTCAGTCTCCCGAGCTCCCAGACACTACTACACTGATATCACTAATCAATGCATTACTGCTACTGGGACTAGAGGACGGGTCATTTAGCGGTGGTTAGCGCGAACTTGATTGACGGATGGAGCGGACGGTATTTTCTTTATACGAGATCTCCAAGTCGAAGGTGACCGTATGCCATCTCTTTTATTGATACAATTTGGCCTTTTCTCAATTTCTATGGTTTCTCAGATAATTCTTGAAGAATTGCCAAATTGTAAGGAAGTTCAGATATATTTTTAAACAGAACATCATGTACTTTATTTTTAATTTGTAATCTGCTTCACTTTCCCATTACAAGGATATACTGGCTATTTATATATAAGTTATAACCAATAGTAGGATGAAAATCGTCTCAAGTTTACCTATCTGTATAATTCAAAAGGAGTATAGAAACAATATTCCATTGCATCCACAGCTTTTTAATAATTGCACAAATTAAACAATGATTAATTTTAGCATTATTAAATCAAATACGGGGTAAGTGAAAACGAAAGTAATATTTTTTTTTAATGGCATTAACATTAGTCATTCAGCCAGTTGCAATAGATTCTCAGATTCTCCAATCAGACAAATGCACAACTCTATCCCTAATACAAAACTAACGGATAATTAATAGAAGAATATACGACAAGGAAACTTACAGGGTCACTTGCTTCTCGTCTAGGGGCCCATCAAGATATTCTTAGTAGACAAACAAAACTGGGCCACGGATAAGGTGTTATAACATTTAGGTTAAACAAAGGATACAAATCTAAATTTCTACATGATCAAGAAAAATTTCATGCTCATTACAAATGGATCACTTTATATTTGGCATAGACTTTCTCTCATTCAGCCAGACTCAACATGGTACAAATAGTTGTCTGAGTTTGTTGTATATTACAACACTCTCTTCTCGCCTAGGGGCCCATCAATGCATTTTAAAAAAAGACATACAACACTAGGCCACGGTAAGAAAGGAATTTGACAATTGGGTTAGAAACAAAGGTTATGTTATTAACTAATGCATAATTATTTACATGGTTATTTTACTATCCTTTAAAAACATAACTAAGGAGTCATACACTGCTCTCTAGTATAGTTGTAATGAGTACTGAAGGTTCCAAGGTGCTAATATATTATGTTTATATAAGTTATTTATTAATCTGGATGAAATTATTACCTATTAATTCAGTAATCAATTCGCTCTAAATGAGCAATAATGAATTTTATTACCGATGAAATGGTAGACGGTCTGGATATTAGGGGAATGCAATAAAAATTATTTATTATTATTTTATTATTATTAGCATCAACTTATACAAAATATCTTTGAAGAAATAATAGATCGGTTTCACCACAGTGGTTCAGTTACATGAAAGACATAAACGGACAAAAACTAGTCTGACAGAGGAAAACGAATTTAATTAGTATAGTTTAGAACGATGCTGTACGAGCACAATTTTCCCAGAAATTAAATATCAGGTTCATTTATCCACACACCGTCGGTCCTTTTTTCAATTTGAAAATTTGACTGCACACAAATAGTTAAATTTACTATAAAATAATGTCATGAAATTTTAAAATAGCTACTATTTAGGTAAAATTCAGGTAAATATTGTTTTGAAAATATCAATAATAAATGTTATTTAAAAAATGAAAAATTTGAATCTACCTTGGTCATCATATCATGATATGTTGGTAGAAGAATTCCTTACCATCTAGATAGCGTTGTATATACAAAGCAATGGTTATTAAAATATGGAAAAAACGGATATACCCCATTAAAAAAACACTAACACTGCACTTCCCCTAGGTATATGTAGAGTCTAGAAAATAAACATACGTTTATTTTCCACTACATAAACAGGTGTTTTTCCCTTGCATTGATCACCATTAGGAAATATTCAGCATAGGAATTAAATCTGCTGTCGCAGGATAGGTATAATAAAAAAAAGTAAAAAGTCACAGTGATTGATGGTTGCACCTTAAAGTAACAGTGAAGTATTTGGCACTATCTTAAACTTTATATTTTGTTTCGTTTTTCTTACTGGGTTAGGACGCGGTTGCTTTTATTCGATGTGAGGTGTTTGGTGTATAGAGGTGTTTCCCCAATTGGCACCCCAGTCCCCATATTTTTGACCTCCTTCAGATCTCGTGTACTAAGATTCATTAGACTAGATGAAAGTCCCGCTGTCAATGTTGCTAATGATTTTCTTTGTATGTATTTTTTGTTTGGTCCTGAAGGGTCTATGATTGTTGGTTTTATCTTTTCGACTACATTCGAATTCTCCTTCCAGCGACATAGATTGTGGGTTGTGGGTCTTCATAGATAGTTCTAAATCCTTGCATTGCCTGTGAGCCCAGTGCTAGTGAATGTGCATTTACGTATTTTTACACGTTCATTAGTTCTTTATGTTGTCAAATATTGTGTTGATTATTAATCTTCTTCGACAAGAACCTTTTTTCGTATTTCGGAAAAAAGCTGAGTCAATATTATTCTATTTCAAAACAAATAATAAATTGTTTTTTTTTAATGATTAAAAGGTTGCTGGTGTGAGAACATTCACGAATGTTAGGAAAGTCTTCTACTCACAATCCGTTATAAGTTTTGATTAAAGTTAGTAAAAGTGAATGGGCTACGGTTTCGCTGTTTACAAACTTTTACAGCATTTTCAGGCACTCAAGAAACTAAGGATAAAATACATAGTGTATATAAACAAATGTGTATAAGATAAAACAAACAATTATTTGAGTAGTACAGAGGGATTACTTAATAGTACTTAAAATCATGGGGAGTAGATAGCATAAAATAAAATAGAAATATATGTGTGTTTTAAATTAATATTAGGTATTCAGATTCCATTAACCAGGTTCAATCTGACGTTAACTGTATGAGTCATTTTTAATGTAGGATAAAAATTAATTAAGACTTATTTCCCTAACATTCATGTTTTTTTACTTTTTTATCAAAGGTTTTATATTTTCGACCTATATTTCTTGTTGTTTAGTTAGCGTGACGTTATACATCGTTTTAATATTATATAACATTTATATTCCCTGCACCCGCACACAATTTAAACTGGGTCAGTTTTTATAACACAAACACGAATTGTGTGACAACCATTTCACATAGTTGATATCTTGTTCTAATTAGAGATGTGCAACTCGGGAATCACCGAAACATTATAATACGATCAACTCAGATCACAGGAACTGGGATAGGATAGAAGGATGATTTCGCAGGTATACTGTAACGTTCCAAACAGTAAATGTTATTTTTCTTTAAATAATTATTTTATTTTATTTATATCAAAACATAGAACATCTACCTTTTTATATATTATCATAGTGCTGTCTGTTCTAAATAAATAATTTTAATAAATTAACACATTTCTAAAATATATCTCTTGAATAAATATAAATAACTTTTATATAATATATCCTATCCCATTTAATTTCAACAAACAATCTACACAATAACCTACTTTCCTAGTTTAATAGTTAATATCTTTTTCCCTCAAGAGCTTTCCCTTTATTCGTTAAATAATTAAAATAAAAGTGATGATGACCCGTCACCAGCTTACTACAGCAGTTTTAACTATGTTTTCTCAAACATTAAATAATAATGCTTGTGTCGGCATCATTTAGTTTACGATTTACCGTTGACCTGAAGATGCATAGCAAATTATAGTATGCGAAACCGGTCGCTGGTGGTAGAATACATTGATTGTAAGTCTTATTCTTATTTGTTTTTACATATTTTTCTTATATTGTAAGTTGTTCTTTATCTGATTTTGATAATACTTAGTAACAAGGTATTTACCCAACACATAGGTACACTTCAAACCTATATAAAAGAGTTACCTACAAAAGATTTCAGTTCATGTGTATTTTGTGTTTGGACATTAACTGTGCACATTCGCAGTTAATGGCATAGCTACTTCGTTGTTAGTACACCCACGAGTATTTATTTGGTTATACCTTATTTACACCTTTCCTTATTCCCATTCTCTTAATTACATTTCTTCCTAAGTTTCTTGGGTCATACCAATATCGATCCCCTTTACCAATATGTCCTACCTAAGCGTCTCCTTCCATCTCTTCTTTGGTTGCTCTCCTACTCCTTCAAAGAACTTCCAAATCAGTAATTCTTAGAACTGGTGTTTGGGAAAGTATGTGCGAATTTATTTCATAATTTTACAGTTAATATTTTTTCTGTTACGGCACTTCTTCGTCAGACAACGATCGATCGACACGCATTTAGTTCCGGACGGTTCTCGTGCTAAGCCTCGGGCGACGGCGACGCTAGGCGTCGGTACCAACGACCAACTCTTCAGCCTGTTACGAATTCATCAAAATGTTTAGGATTAAACTTGAGAGGTCGCTGGTTAAATTATATCAGATAAATAATTATAACGAAAAATGCAATATTGGTTGGTACATAAAATTAGCGAAAATAGCAACTATAAATTGTGAATAAGTTATGAACTCAACTGGTTTACTCATTATTGTTGTTTTGTACAAAGAACAGACTTACCCTTTGGTTCTATTGATGAATTCGTAAAAATGGCTAGAGAATTGGTCGCTGGGCATCACGACTCCGCGGTCTGGGGCGCCGAGGCTATGGTTAACACGAGACCGGTCTCTGGAGGAGCGTTTAGTTCATTTCACTGTCTTAGGAAGAAGTGCCGTAACAGAAAAAATATTAACTGTAAAATTATGAAATGAATTCGCACATACTTTTCCAAACAACTGGACTGTCAACTTTTGAACGTTGAACATGCCCAAACTATCTTAACCAATGCCCTCTAATTTTGTCTTCAATTGGCGCCACCCCTGATTTCCTAGATACTCAATCTCATTCATACATATCCTACGGTTCTATATACACACAGGACATTCCTAATTAGCCATTTGAAAGCGCAGTGTTAAAGATGAGAACTTCTACGACTATACTGTCCTGCGTATTGTACAGTTGTACTATCTCATACTTTCGTACTCACAGTCTCAAACTGACACGGACTTTTATTAAAAAAAATGTGTTTGTAGTTATACCTACATAGACTTTATCGACTTCAGGAGCGATATAATCCCATCTCTAGTCACGAGAATTCCAGAATTACATATTCTATAAACCGAACCGAACAAGCTTTGCATAGTTTTCAAGCAAAATGTGATTTCTCCTAATTGAATGTTACAACAAATTTAATGATGTAGGAGGACATGATTAGTAAAGAGACACTTAACTCTTGATCCTATTATAACATACATACTAAAAAGAACTACTCAGAAGTAGACTCAGGGAACTGATACACTTTGAACCTCGAAGGTACGTTTGCCACTCGTTGTAGATTTAAGAGGGAAATTCCCAACCCCTGGGAATATCCCTTTTAAATTTTAAAATTAGTATAATTGAATAAGGCTTTTCAGTACCTTTTAAACGATATATCACTTACCATAAGGTCCCATTTAAAATTACCGGCCACAGTGGCGCTGTAACGTAATCTATGACTATTACGCCACCTGTTATGCTAGTTGAGAACCCTAAGCCCGTTTATTTCCTCCTGACAAATTTCACTATTACATATAAGTATAACTGTTCAAACGATACTGGAGGAAGGAGACTTTTGGCTAGCACTGTATGTTATAATAATTTACATTTTGTGGATGATATTGTAATAATGACTTATTGGAAAAATAAACTTCTAAAAGAAGAACACAACTGGCATGGGGCGCTTTCGGCAAACTAGCATATATCTTGAAAACGACCTCCATTCCTGTAAACTTAAATAAAAAGGTGTATAACACATGCAAGATGGAACGAATCATGCTTGGAATATCACTGAGAGACAAGATTAGTTACACCGAGATAAGACGTAGAATGAAGATTAGGGATATTGTGTAAGAAATTACAAAAATGAAATGGCGCTGGGCAGGTCACGTATCCCGATATAATGACAACAGGTGGACACGGAGAATTCTAGAATGGAGACCAAGGACGACAACAAGAAGCATGGGAAGACCTCAAAAAAGATGGGTAGATGGCATAAGAGCAGTGGCAGCCAAACAGAGGATTAGATTGGCAAAAGATAGAGAAAGATGGAAGCAATTGGGAGAGACCTACATTTAGGAGTGGATGAAAAATGGTTGATAAAGAGGAACAATAATTTACAGAACGCAATGCAACACCTCAATGCAAGCCTTCATATATATGCCCTTATTGTCATGATCAATTTAAAGAAAGCAAAGTGCAGGGGCATCACTAAACCAGCAGTTTCCACCATTGAATTGTGCTTGGAAACATGGATAACATCAAATTAAACGGCCATATATTTTAAACCATATATCAAAATATTAAACCAAAACAATTAAGACACGCATTTAATTAGCACGTGAATCTTTGATTAAACTATAGGATATAATACGATAGGTTTTTCCTTTTTCTCTCCGTATGTCTATGATTTGGTCTATCGATTTTTACTCGGTCTTCTCTTTCTTAAAAATATCTTTTAAATATATTATTTAAATATGATTCTAGTCTCTCATTGCTATTTACTTACCACACGTTGCTTGCATGGCCATTTTTCTTTCCTGAGTATATTTTTATCGGCAACACCCTGTACAAATCGGCAAACTAGTTCATTATACAATTTGGATAAATCAGAGTCAATGCTCTTTCATCATCAGCCTCGAACATCGAACATTGAAACCGATGCGATGAGTCTTTGTCTATGATTCCAAACCACTTAATCGCTTAGAAACTTAAAGCTGAGCAAGTAGATAAGTACAGGGCGTTCATGTCTTAACGTCTCTTTGTTCTCTCCAGTTTGAGATAAATCAAATTTGTATATCGTCATAAAGACGGGAATCTAATGGGAATTTAATTGAGCGGAGAGTTATGTTGTAGTTATGGAGTATCTGCTTACCATTAATTCCCCATAAAATGGTTGAGAGTCGCTCGTTAGTTGTAGATGTCGGAATAATAGTGTTTTATAGTCTAAGATACAATGATAAGTAAATGCTATTTAAAACTGATATGAATAATCTCGGCTGGCATTGAGATTGGCCGTAATACTAAAATTCTCTTAAAAAAAAAGCAACAGCGTGAACAATCCAAGCAAAAATATATTCCTAAATAGAAAAACGTAGACCTAGTTTTTTGCTTTGATCGCTTTAAAATATTATTAAGAATGATAGTTAAACTATGCGGACACTTCAAAAGGTGGGCTTAATTGTTTACTAAACAATTTGTGCAAAAATGACAAAAATTCAATGTTTTTCCCCCTTTTTGTTGCTATATCCCAGGAACTATAATTTTTTTATCTTAATATTTTTTTTTTCTTAAAATACGAGTCTTTGGCTAAACTTTCGACGTAAGCTTAGAAAAAAAAGTGAATTAAAAATTTAATAAGTTATTGTATTTGTTTATTAGCTTAAACATTATACAGTTGTTTAAAAAAATCCCTAGGTTCTTTTATTCAAATAATTTCAATGATTTGACTTCTACTTGACAGCTTCAATACTTTTTTTACGTAAAGAAACTTTCATGTATTTAAAACAATTTTTGGTGGCTCTGTAAAAGTTTGAAAATGAATAACTTTTTTCAAAAATTTAGATTGCAAAATTATTTTGCAAATACTGCTTGATCGGTTGTGATGAAATTTTGTATAAGTGTTTTATATTTTAAGGATTTTATGGGTGAATTTTAACAGTTCTATGTGGCTCTTAAATAACTGAAAAAAAAATTTAAAAAAAATCATTTATGACTCTTTTAAATTGTTTTTGTTAATTTTGCGATCATTATTATTTTTTAATTTGCAATCAATTTTGTCTTATAGGAAATTTAATTGTAGAACTTTTTTGTTCTTACAATTTTTTTTAAATGTATAGCTGCCTAGATACACATAACCAAACTTATATGGAATCACCATGTATTTATTTCTTTTGAAAAAACCTGTTAGTGTTACCAGATAACACAGCTCGGTACATTGTTACATCGTTGTTAGTTGTACGTTAAACAAAAATACTTACTTTTGCATTCAAAAACGAAAATATGCCTTATGTGGGGTTAACGCAGGCGCAAAGGAGACACATTATTGGTCTTTGCGTTGTTATAAAAAACGGCGTTGTGTCAAACACTTATGCTAGGTATCAGGAATTAGTGACGCTTAAGAATAGACTAAGACAAAGTGGCCAAAAAGTAACAATGGCTCGCCACGATTGTTTCAATTAGCTAGAATAAATCCAACAAGTTCTCCCCCACAGCTCCAAAGGCAACTTTTGGAAGCTACAGGTGTAAGTGTTTTACAGTAGTACACAATTACGGGTTCCCTATTTATCTAGACAGCTCAATATTGACCACTTGGTGTCTTTAACACCAAAACTAGAACATTAGAAATTGGCAAAATGTGCTATTTTCAGTAGAAACTAGGATTTGTGAAAAATCATATGATGGACGAAATAGTGTACTTGGAGAGCGAAGAAGACAAGCAGAAATTAACAATCTGGAGATTACCAGATCTATTCACAGATATAAAGGAGACAGTGTCATGTTCTGAGGAAGCATTATGATCAGTAAAAATACTTCTTTGCACATATCAGCAGAGTAATTATAGACTTCCTTAAAGCAGAAGATATCACTGTTCTGGAGTGACCTTCATACCCGACCTTAATCCTATAGAGCAATTGTTGAATATGCTTAAAAGAAGAATTAGAGTTCACCGGGAGAATCCACTAAACACTGCACAGTTAGTACAAGCTGCTCTTGAAGAATGGAACAACCTGCCACAAAAAAATATTGACAATTTGTTTAAGAGCATGCCCATGCAAATTGAAGCTTGCATAAGGGTTAGGGGTGGTGACATCAACTGCTAAAAAAAAAACAAATAAAAACAATTTACACATTAGTCATATCACATTGAACATTTTTATGTTATTAACCTTAAAACAAGTGGTTTCAGTCTATTATTCCAAGAGTTTTTCTTAAATTTTTATGTATTGGTGGTTAAATTGCTTTAAAATAAATATTATTTGATTTCGTATGTTGGCTTTTTTAAATTTGCCTGAAATAATTCAAAATACCAGATGATTTCATATAACTTTGGTTGTGTGTATAGAAACGAAAACGAGAAAATACATTTTTCTCATTTTTTCCACAAATTGTTTAATAAAAAAATTAGCCCACCTTTTGAAGTTTACGCATAGTTAGTTAAATTATCATTTTTAACAATATTTCAAAGCGATTAAAGCAAAAAACTTGGATTATATACGATTCACTCAAGTGAGGGTATTGTAGAACAGCTACCGCCTGGACTACATTGAAAAGGTAAAGCTAAAGCAGAAAAATTGGCGCAAATGAATTTGTTAAATGTAACAATAAAACACTGAAAACTTTGTTTTCAAACTTCCACAAAATTTATTTTAAATATTATCACTACAGCTGTTTAATGAAAGAGTATAATTTAGGAGGCTGTGGGTTCATGATATTTAGGTATTTCTGTTCTATTGGATTTAGTATTGATTTTGAATTTTCTATATCAATAGTAGTGTTAACTTTGTCTGCTTTTGTAAACACAATGTTGTTTTCTATTGATTTATTTTTAATTGAAATTGCTGTTTTATTCTCTTTGTAACAGGAATTCTTAGTTTCACTACACACATCTGTAATATATTTGGCAATTATACTTTTTTCGATATTGTTAGCAGTTTTGTTTAACGCTACTTCACATTCTACACCTAAATATTCTAAAGTTCTCTCATTATTATGTTGGGGCAAGTTGTGTTTAAATCCTTTTTCTAAAAGTTGTATCTCGCGGTTACTAAATTTAGTATCTGTTAAATTTATAAATCTATTGAAAAAAGTATGGTTCGAAAAACTTTTTGTATAATGAATATTGGGTTTTTTACTATTGGAAATTAGATTATTTAGTTTTTTACACTGTGTATTGAATTGTTTATCTATTATATTATCTATATTAATTCTCACGTTAGAATCTAGGATGTCAGAAGAAACGTGACACGACTATACACAATTCGTCATCCCATCCAACACAACATAAACTGGCAGCTTATCATAGTATGTTACATAGATTAACAGAAATTCCGATGTCAAAATACAACTTTGAGACAGAATTAAATATAATTAAGCAAATAGCAGTAAACAACGGATACAACGAACAAACAATTAATAAAATGTTAAATCAAAAACTACACAAGAAAGCCCTGAAATTAGTATTTCCACCACCAGAGAAAAAAACCCAGTACCTTCTGCTCGATTACATATACAGGCAAAATAACAACAAAAATTGCCAAACACATAAAAAAGAAAGGAATAACACCAGCTTTCCGAACAAATAACAACCTAGGCAAATATATTAAAAATAACAAGAGCCAAAATAAAAAAACACTTAAATAGTGGTGTGTACAAACTTCAATGTGGCGACTGCCCAAAAACTTACATCGGTCAAACTGGTAGAAACTTTGATAAACGAATAGCAGAACATAAAAGGGCTTTCAAGAATAGAAAAACAGATTCGAAATACGCACTTCACATTCTAGATCATAATCATTCTTTTAATGACAAATTTAAAATTCTTCACATTCAAAATAAAGGCCTTAAGCTATCTTTGTTAGAATCTATGGAAATCAACAAATTAAAAAACACAGATATAATTCTGAATGACCAACTTGAGACAAACAGTTCTCCCCTCCTCAACCTATTTCATTAGAGACTATAAATTTGTAAACCCAAGCCAAAATAGATCACTTGAGAAAGGCAATCAGCCGAAACCGCTGTAGTGATAATATTTAAAATAAATTTTGTGGAAGTTTGAAAACAAAGTTTTCAGTGTTTTATTGTTACATAAAATGAATTTCCATCAAGTAACGGTCGAATCCATCAATTAATTTGTTAAATATTTTGGAGAGTTTGTAGAAAGTAAATTTTTTATTTCCTAACAACGTTTCAATTTTGACGAATGTTCTACAGGAATGCCAATTTGTATTGCAAAATAAAGTTTTCACTGATTTACCATTCTGCAAAACAGAGGGCTTTTAAACATACGATCCAAAGGAACCGTCCGTTTTAAAAGAACATCAACTGCTTGTGAAAGCTCGACTACTAGATACTTTATTCCGCGCCTGTTTTTTTGCCAATGTATACCAATAATGTAATGGCGTCGTCTGAAGAGCGTACGTCATAAATTTTGTGGATAGTCAATTTTAATTTCCTGGCTTGCCTCGTATAATCCTTCTATAAATATTTGTTCCGAGTAGATATTCAACAATGGCAGTGAAAGCTTTAACGCATCCTTGCTATATATTTATCAAGTTCGATACAGATTCTCCCTATTTCAGAGGGAGAATCTAGATTATTCAGTGTTTTTGATTACTCCAATTTTCAATACTGTTTTGGTCAATAGCTTTCTGGTGCAGTATTTAAATACGTTGATTGTATATTGTATACGTTGATATTTAAAAAAACAAGTTGATATTAAAAATTCCTGTTGTGCATATACTTGTAAGTAATAATTAGTTAGATAAAACTATTTTCTTAAATTAGGGAAACATTAGATATATTTTTTAAACTATGACGCCCTAATTATAATATACGAGGCTTACTCAATTGAATATTTGGTCAGGTTAGCCTTGGAAACAATTGTAATCACTCAACTGATGTTCTGCTAAGTTGGTTATGTTTGCAAACGTGCCACTGATCAGTTCCTAGGATTCGTATTTAACTGCGATGTTAAGTAGTGTAACTTAAAACTCGCAAAAATTAAAAAATTGCAAATTCACACCGAAAGCAAGCAGTGTATAGAAACGCATGCTTTGTAAATTCAACTGTCAAGGAATGGTGTCGCAAATTTAAGAATGGAAGAAAGGAGATGAATGTTAAGCTGCGACCAGGTGCATTGAGAACTGTATCAACAGACAGGAATATGACATGTGTGGAAGACTTGATTAGAGAAAATCGTCAAATTTCAATCAGATCATTTTAGAAAATGTTGATGTGAGTATATGATATTTTTACAGTATTAAACACAAACTAGTTTCAGCAATGTTTGTGCACAATGGGCTTCTCGCCTTTTGTCAGAGGACCAAAAAATCTTGCGAATGGATTTATCTTCACAACATCTCATGAATTATCGGTAAAACGACAATGTCTTTCTTTCTCAATAATTGCTGGCGACGGACCTTGGTTACATTATTTTGAACCAGCCAGTAAGGTGTCATCGATGCAATGGAAACACGCAAATTTTTCGCCACCAAATAAGTTTAAAGTTCAACCTTCTGTAGACAAGGTCATGATAACATTTTGTTGTTTACAGAACCTAGAGTTCATATCAACGCAAACCTGTATAATTACACTTTAAACAAGCTCCATCAAGCAATAAGACGAAAACGTACAGAGAAACTCTCATGCGGTATCATTCTTTTGTACCACAATGCTTGTCCTCATGTTGTCAAAGTAGTGAAAGAAAATCTACAAAAAAAAGTACTAGAGCATCCATGCTACAATCCCGATTTATCGCCTTGCGATTTTCACAGCTTTAGGCTAGAGAAAAAGACATTAAAAGGTAATCGTTTTCAGTCGAACGAAAAAGTACAAAGGGTTGTAAAAGATTCTTCGGGGAACAACTATACGAATTCTTCCAGCAGAGTATAGTGATCGGATAGTGAAACAAAGGGATATGCGTCTTAATTGTAGATATTTTTTCTGGACCATAAAATAACTAAAACGATAAAACTTTCAAAGATAAAATATTTCGGGTATAATCAAGTTTTTAATTACTGGAGCAGCAAAAAAAGTAGGGAGCTGTATTTACATAAAATATTTCTCTGATATTTGCTTCTATCAATGACCTATATATTATAATAATTATTTTAAATAAATAATTAAATATATAATTATGAATTAATGATTGCTATATCTTGATGTGATTCGTCAAAAGACGTTACCTGTGATCGTTTGGCTTTATTTTTTTAATTTATAAAGTTTTTCGTCACCCATATTCGTTAAGGGAAAGGCAAATAAGATACTACATATTCAAAACCTTAACTGATAAACTTTGGCCATTGCAATCGCATTTGTAAAAAGGTGTATTAGTCGCATGGAAAGACACTATATTTTTAACCAAAATTAAATGAATACTTTTATTTAACTGTGTAATGATTGAAACAAATTGGCTACTCCTCGCCATTTGTTTTATACTTTTCGATACCAGGAAATCCCAAAACACAGATTTCATGAGTTTTACTATTTATTTTAAACCATACCTAAAGATAGGTAAAAACACCGAAACCATTCAGTGATTAATCAGATATGAGCACATAACGTAGCTGCTATATTTAATTTCTAATTATTGTTAAAATTCTGGGCACGAAAATGAAAGTACTTTGTCACTGCTTAAAACAAAGATTTATACGAAATTGTCGCGTTTTCTCAACACTTCAGACGTTGTGTCTGAAGTCGTTAACAGTAACTACAAATTAATATTACCCTTTGTTTCATTTTGTTTATTAAGAAATTCCCACTATATCACCAAACACTTACAGCTTCAGACTAATTATATGCATTCTAAGTGATAATGATTTTTGTCTAGAGTAAAAAATGTTTATTTAAAAAGATTTAAAAATGTCCAGCTTAGTTGATTCATGTGTGAACATTCAACATAATGTTTAAAAATTAAAAGACTATTAGTCTGTTAAAAAAACAGATTAATAGACAAATTGCTATCCGCTATATCTTATTTAATCTATTTTGATGTGGCTGTAGCTCAGAGACTTTGTTACTGGCTTAAAAAGCTGGAGGACCCGGGCTCGATTCTCGGCACTGACACCAGAAAATTTTTTAGTTTCTTATTATCTACCCTGCTTCTGACAGCACGTAAAGTCATCGGTCCCGTCGACGTATGTGGTCATTAGACCATGTTAAGTCCGCTTGAGCGACCTGAAAGCTCTAACACTAGCCTAAGCCAAAAGGTTAGACGAACTTTACTTTACTAAAATATGTCTGTACAGAATGGTAAAGCAAATTTCTCTGAATTCGTGCCGTGTCTAAGTAGCTACTTTAGTATTTAACAATTCTGCCTGATCCTGTTTCCTTGGATTGTGCTTTTATCATGTTATATTTTCCGCCTATTTTTCCGTGGTCGGACCACAATTATTCTTCTACCCAACAGTGATTTTTCTCTTGTTTTCTTGAGTACCCATTCGCGTGCCATCCTGCTTATTTGATTGTTACGTGCTCTTTTCTTATTTAGCACGCTGTTTGTGATTTCGTCAGGGCATTGAATTGCCTCCTCTTTTGTTAAACCTGTATAGCGAGGTCATTTGCCAAGAAGATCTTAACAATACGTCAGTGCCAATATGATGGCACTGAATTATTAGCGGCGACTTTTAAAGATGAAGATGGGTGGAATAATAAAAATATCGGGAAAGAAATGAAAGGCAGAATTTACCAAATAGTCATCAGACCAATAATGACATACGCGGCAGAAACACGACCTGACACAGTGAGGACAAAAAGAATGCTAGAAATAACAAAGATGAACACTCTTAAAAAAATCGACATTATGGGACAGAGCTAGAAGGGCAGGCAAGGAGCGTGTAAGAAAAAGAAGAGTAGAATGGAACGATCATTTAAGCCGAATGAGAATAACAGTAGTAAAGACGGTGAGAGACGACTTCACAATAAGAAGTCGGTGGATAGGAAGACCTGATGGAATGACAAATAACTGGAGGCACATTGAACAACGGATAGAGTCATGTTTACACAAACAAAGAAGAAGAAGACTTTTGAAGATCTGCTACAAGTAGTCGAACGATTAAAATTATTATTGTAACAATTAAGCTCTTAAAATAAAACTTAAGAAAACCAAATTACGGTTATAAGCACGAGACAAAGTCCAGAAGAAGATCTGATTGTTGGTAACACAGTAATAGACCAGGTGTTTATCTGTTTTGGGTTGGGTAAATCGTAAATGATCCTTTTATGCTCTGATGGCTTCGAAATATTATTAGAAATGATAATTCCACTATGCAGAAAATTCAAAAGGCTAAATTTTTTATAAAAAAATTATTTGTGAAAAAAAAATTGAAAAAATTAAATTTGTTTCCCTTTTCGTTGCTATATCTCGACAGCTATGAATTTTAGAAAAATAATTGTGAACACAAAAAAAGTTTTGCAATTAAATTTCCTACAAGATTTAATTACAAATTAAAAAATAATTATTAATATTTTAAAATTAGTAAAAACCATAAAAAAAAGGTCAAAAAACAATGTAATAACAAAATAAAATTTTTATCATTGAAATCCGTTGAATAGAAGAGTCCAGGAATTGTTTTTAAACAACCATACTATTTTTAAGCTAATAAACAGATAGACTACTACCTTTCTTAACTTTCAATTAACATTTTTTTTTCTAAACTTATATCTAAAGTTCAGCGAAAGACCCCTATTTAAAAAAACTAAAATTTGTCAGTTAGTTTCGAAGTTATGAACGATGAAAGTTGACTGGCATTTACAACAATAATACGAAGGTTTGAGGTCTGTTTTTAAACAAATACATTTGTTTGCCAAGTATAGGTGCCAACAAATTATTGCATAAAACCTTATCATAAGCTTATTACAAAGTCATTTGTATATGCGTGGTGTCATTAATATAATATAGATAATATCCAGGATCGAAATATCACGTAAGGCTTTTATTACCTGGAAACCAGTTTTATGCAACAGAAACCTATCAATGAACATTCGTAAGAAGGTCCTGAAATGTTATGTGTGGTCGATCCTATTGTATGGTTGTGAGACATGGACGTTAAAAACGACAATGCTAAACAAGTTAGAAGCATTCGAAATGTGGTGCTATAGACGAATCCTAAAGATATCGTGGGTTTCGCACACTTCCAATGAAGATGTTCTTCAAATGATCAACTCAGAACGTCTGCTCATAAACACCATAAAGAGAAGAAAAACAGAAGACTTCGGCCATATAAATTAGAGGACCCAAATACCATTTACTTCGCCTTATAATACAAGGAAAAGTGGAAGGAAAGAGATGGATTGGTCGAAAGAAACTTTCATGGCTGCGTAATATTAGATAATGGTGTGGTTTCACAGTAGAAGAATTATTTCGCGCAGCAGCCGACAGAGAAAGGTTTCAGGAAATTGTAAACATGATGACGGCCAACGTCTGAATACGGACACGGCACCCAAAGAAGAAGAAGGTGTCATTAAGTTTCGAGAGGTATTTACCATAAATAAAGAGACCAAAACAAAGGACTGCAGATATGCAGATAATAAATTCAACAATAATTTGGTATACCTACTTGGTAGATATAAATTCTCGTTTTTTTCTTTTGTACAAACTGGTTAAAATGCTGATTTAAAACTAAAAATACAGAAAAATCGACGAGAGCAGTGGGGGGGATAGCAATTTCAACCGTTTCAAAAATGAAATCACGCGTTCAAAATAGCGACACGCTTAAAAATTTCAATTATCTTTGCTTCCAGTGGAACAATTCTGATTGTTTTGTTTCAACTGACACCTGGTGAGTTAAAACTTTCAAATGATACTTTAAAAAGCGTTATAAGTATTTATTTTCCAAGCTTTTACGTATAAATGAATATTCACTTGCAAAATTACGTTTTTTCGTTCTTTTTTTCGTTCGTTAAGGCAATATCTACTGACAATATCAATGTTAACTGTAGTATTTTTTATTAATTATTCTAAATACATTCACTTGTAAATATTAATTTAAATTAAATAATAATTTTATAAATAAACTTACAAAAAATCATTCAACAAAAAATTAATTTAATAAATTCCGGATCGTTTATTTACAAATCATTTTTAAACTATTTAAATTAAACATATGTAAAAAAATTTAAAGTATTTAAAACATTTTTGGTTTTCCGCATAATTTTGAAAATTATTAACTTTTTCAAAAATTTGGATTGCATAATTAGTTTGTTTCTAGTCATCATACATTTATTCTAAGTAGGTTTAAACTAAAAACTTCATAGAAAATAACTAACCAGATACATACATTAAATGACAAGTAAAACATTTAAAGAATATCTCTCAATGAAAGATTCATTTCCTAACGATTGTCAAAATTTTAAAGTCATAAATGCCATCCAATTAATAACAATATTGAATCATCTGTTTAAATTTTTATGACACTTCTTGTTACAAAATAATTTCATGCAAATATAAGTATTATTTTTAAACATCTTATTTATTTTATAAAATAATCAAATTTACTATCAAATGATATTAATTTATATTTTATTATTAATTTAATATCTCGTCTGAATTTGGCAGGTTTGTCAGTAGTAAACAAGTCAGTAGTAAAGTAAACAACGTATGCTTTGTTAATAGGTTGATAGATGGCACTAGGAGCAAACATAATAATTTATGGCAATATTTTAATTTTTAATACAATTTGGTTAAAACAAAAATAATGAAATAAATAATAAAGTTACTTTATTTCATTTTAAAAATATTATTTAAATTAAAAATACAGAAAATATAGTACGAAGCTTTGCGCTAGTCCACTGTACTGCGTACTATATCATCTTTTTTGATGGTTTTTGCCCATTTAGCAATAATATTAATTATTTTTTCAATTTGCAATCAATTCTACGTCCGAATTTACTACATCACGTGAATGCAACACTTTCTATGTTGGAGAAACCACAAGACCACTAAGTGTCAGGATAAACGAGCATGTAACGTACATCAAAAATAGGTACTTCGACAGATCATAGATATGCACACGTCACGGACAATAAACACAGAGTACAATGGAAATATGCATCAATAATCATAAAAGAAACGGACATGAAAATGAAAAAAATCAAAGAAGCAGCTCTTACCCTAATCAATGATGAAAAATTTGTAGCAAACCCATCAGCAGAATGTAGCAGGCTTTGGTTGCTAATACTGAAAGAATTCAATCGTACACAATACAATTGTAACACACAACACAATACACAAACACTCTATCACACACAAACGTTTATACCATATATTAATAGTGCAGAACACTTAGAAAATAAGAATATGAAGTTCCAAAAGGCAAAAATTCACCCTCATCTCTTTTCAGACAAAGCATGGCTGTTGTATACACTGAGTGTCAGCCAAATGGAATAAATTAGCTAATAAATAAACACGGGAGTATTTGCAAAAACGGTCGAAGCCGTCGATTAGTATTTATAGTTGCGCATTTTTTCCATAAAAAGATTTTATACGGGATGTATCAGATAGCGGTGGCCAATACCAACTTGCTTATTTTATATAGAACACCCTGTATATTAATTTTTAGATTCCTCAGATCATTTTAGACATTTTTTGAATACAATGTCTTATACCTATCTTTGACTGTTTCGGAAATATCAAGTAAAATGCAAAAATTCACATTTAGAAAAGAAAATTATTTACTTATTTGTGGAAAGTCGCTACCACTGTCTTAATACTTCTTGTCCGTTTAGATATTGGTCATGATACTATAACAAAACAAAATAAGTCAACGCGCATGTTCTTGTGACGTAAGCTCGAAACAACTTGTCAAAATGCCAAATTGTCAAAATTAATGACAGCAAGTTAAACTTTAAAATTAAATTTAAATTTTTCATTTGATGCAATTCTAGTTATATAAATAAAAAGAATTAATATTAATAACAGCAGAGAATTAATATATTAATATTAATAACAGCAGAGCAAATGTTTCTATGGATAATAGTAAATGTTTCTATAGATAATAATATATACTAATGCCCATTTTAATAGAACTTGAAGTAATACTTTATTTTTGATTGGTCTTTAAAAAAAGTTCCTTTGGATGTATGTAGTATGTAGTGAACTAGAACATATTTTTCGTAGTTATAATGGCGACACATTAAAAATAACAAAAAATTATTTAAAAAACTTAATAGTAGCTTCAAAATATGTAAATGTTAGCGAAGATGTAAAATTACTTTTTTTAGATGTAAAATGTATTTCAAAATACGAATTCTAAATCAAAATATTAAAGATAATTACAATACCGCAAAAGAAAACTCATAAAGGTTGTAAAATAAATGTCTAAATTCTAAATGATATTCATAAAGTCTCAAGTTTGACCCGCTTTTCCTTCGTGGTCAAATTCTTTACATTTTGCCGACCTTTTATATTTAATTTATGTTTTGTAGCAATATTTATTTTGTTTGTAATACACACAATCAAATCGTAGATTCATATATTTCTTTAATTAATTTTACAAATTGCTTATTAATTTTCAAAACACGTTTTCACAGAAAGTATTATTAACTAGTTATGACTTCTTAGTGCAAGATATGGCATCGAGGTATACTTACCGTTAACAGTTTAAGTTTTGAAGTTGTTCATTACAGTAATGGAAGAACGTTGCCATATGATGCATCGTTAAAATATGATACATACAAGTCCCCTGTCTTTGTCTCGCTATGACGACATGCGCAAAGTCAATTAAAATTATAACAACAAGTGAGCATATCTTGTTGTTATAATATCATGGGTATTGGTAATGATAAAGTGGGCAAAACCTATTTAAGCATTTCTTTTTATTGTTATGTTACAAAAAACAAAAAAAATGTTTACTTTGGTTTAAAACGACAATGTTTTATTGTTCCATGACAGAAGTAGTTGTCAGTGCTATAGTCGTTTGAATTTCATTAACCGCAAGCCAGAAAAATGGTTTATTTAACAGAAATGCACAAAATTACAATTATACAGATGATTGGTTATGGAGATAAGACACGGACGCAAATGGAAGTAGCTCGTTTATTCCACGAAGCTTTTCGGGATTTGCAGCACATATCTCAAGGGACAATTAGTAAAATAGAGAAGCAATTCCACGAGCTGGGCCATGTTAGCAAGGTTTAAAAAATAAGCTGCCAATGCAATAAGTGAAGATACCAAATTGGCTGTTATGCTTGAGTTTGAGAAACACTCACATACATCTGTTCGAAAAGCAGCCCCAGTACTCGATATTAGCTATTCATCGGTTATTCGAATATTACAAGAAAACAAAATGCGTCCCTATAAAATTATACACACTCAGGAGCTCATGGAAGATGATTTTGACAGGAGAACGTATTTTTGTGAACAAATGATGGCAATGTTAGACAGCAATGTGATTAGAACATATTTTGTTTTGTGATGAGTGCACCTTAACTCTTCACGGTCATGCTAATCGACAAAATTGTCGCTATTGGTCCAGGGCAAATCCTCACTGGATGAGAAAAGGCAATACTCAGTACCCTGAGAAGGTTAACGGGTGGGCAGGAATTATTGAAAATCAGATCATAGGTCCCTTTTTCATAAATGGTAATTTGAATGGAGACAATTATTTAGCATTGATCCAAAACAATGTAGTGCCAACGTTGGTTAACTTGTATCCTGATCCAGGAAACCCACAAGTTCCAGCGAATATGATATGGTTTCAACAAGATGATGGAGCACCACCCCACTACCAAAGCCATGTCCGGTAGTACCTCAACCAAACATTTTCAAATCGGTGGATAGGAAGGCAAATATCGATGGAATAGCCACCACGATCCCCCGATTTGACGCCATTAGACTTTTTCTTATGGAGATATGTGAAAAGTGTTGTATACAAAACTAAACCCACTGACTTAGCTGACTTATGAAGACGAATAAAGCTTGCTATTAGATCGGTCATATCTGAGATGTTGAGTAACGTTAGAAGAGATTTGTGATAACGTGTTGCCAAGACGTTCGTGAGGAGCATTTTGAACATCTCCTACATTGACATTATTGTTTAGATTTTTATTATTTAGAAGTTTTTGACTATGTTGTAGCGACTTTCGGCAAATAGATAATTTTCTTTTCCAGATGTAAATTTTTGCATTTTGCTTAATATTTCCGAAACAGTCAAATATAGGTATAGGATATTGTATTCAAAAAATGTCTAAAATGATCTGAAGAATCTAAAAATTAACTAACATATAGGGTGTTCTGTTTAAAATAAGCAAGTTTGTTTTGGCTACCGTTATCTGATACACCCCGTATAAAAAAAAATATGGAAAAAAATGTGCAACTATAAATACTAATCGACGTGTTCGACCGTTTTTTCGAATACTCCCCTTTCGAATACTCATTTATTAGCTAATTTATTCCATTTAGCTGACACACAGTGTATAACACCACGGCTGTCGTCTATAACACCACAGCCAAGTGTATTAATTTTCAATTTTGTGAAATGACATAACCTCGTAAAGAACTTTGCGGATATTGTATTTTTTTCAACAAAATTCTAAATGATCTTTTTTGAGAACGATTTCCGGAGTGGAAGTTGAAATGTCAAATTTTGCAGTTAAAAATGTTATTATTATTAAACATTTTATCTGTCATAAATGTTGCTTACTTCTTAGATTTATTGTCATGTTACAAAGTTCTATCTACAAACTTTTCTAACCACAAAGATAACAATATAATGTTTTTCTTTTTACAAAACAAAACAACAAAACAAAAACAATCTGAACGACTCACAACTACTATTCTAATAGCTTTTCGTTGTTTTTATCTTCCAACAAATGTATACAACCGAAAGGAGCATCTACTTCAAATTTATTATTATTCTTGGCATGAAGCTACCCTGCTACTGGCATACAGATTCGTTTCTAAAACAGAAAAACATCCTGAAAAACATCTTACGAATGCATCATGAATGAATAAAATCTCACACAAGTTCGACCATCACTGCAGACAGGTAATTTGGCTACGTTGCCAAATCGCCGAAATGTAAGAAGTGTCATGAAAATTTGTTGACTAAAACTATATGACGAAACCTTCTTTTTAATTATTATGTAGTTATTGACTAGGTTTCAGTTGACTCCAGAATAACAGTAGTTATTATCTTGGTTGAATTTTAATATTATATACAAAGAACTATCCTACGCTATAGGCAGCCATATCAAAAGTCAAATAGCCATATGAATATTTTTCTGAAGCTACTTTTTTGTGGCATCGTAATACAGTATATTTTTATTAGAAATAAACCACAATTTTAGTAATACAGTTTTTAAGTGATTACAAATCTTGAACCCTCTTTAATGGCACAGTAGAGGTTACACAAAGAACGTTACTAGGCTAGGGCTTCAGTCTGGTAGAGGTCTCTTGGTCAAGGCTCTTATTACAGCTCAAATACAAAGAATCGGTTAGAGAAGTACTAAAAATAAAGGGAAGAGAAGTTAGAAGATAAAGGGAAGAGAAGTTAGAAGATGAAGAGAAGGGAAATAATTAATTGGGCACCATCCTATTTTTAGAGGGACATGGAAACCTACGACATATAGAACAATATAACAACATATGTAAGGTACGGTAAGATAATCACGCGAGAATAACATAAACCGTGAGAGAAAAGTTATTATAATTGCGCGGTACACACATATACACTGTTTATAGGCAAATATTTGATCAAAAAAATTATACTGAGGTATAGTTAAGTAAATGCACTATAACAATTTTTACTGAATTAGCACGAGATAAGTTATTGCACAATTTATACATTGGTACATATTTATTTTGGAAAATAAATTAGGAAATAATAAACACGTTATTTGTTACATTTGAGGTCAAAAGGTACATAATTTACACGTACCTGCTGAATTGCAGATTTAAAACAAGTTGGCTTGCAGTTAATTTGCTCAGTTCCTTCGTCGTTCTGTAGTATTCGTTTATTTATGCATTATTTACTTGTGAGAAAGCTCAGGATCTTAATGATCTTTTTCTTTTTTTAATTTATTTTATACATTTTGGTTCTTAGTAACCAAATGCATTTTACCAATTGATATTTTCGATTTCCTTTTCGTCTGTTGTATGATCCAAAAAACGTATTTTCGCTTTATTCTAATTTAGTTCAGTAGGCAATAATTTTTATACGTCCCTATATTACTTTTCTATTGGTTTGAATGAGTCTTACGATGGATCTCTGATCAGTTCTTGGCCGCCAAACAAATCATATATCGTGCTATTTGTAAAAATGTTCATCAGGTAAGTATGTAGTAACAATTTTTCTATAGGCTACACTCGTATCAGTTTTAGTGTAAATAAGGCACTATCAGTTTCCTCTTTTTGCCACATATTTACATATGGAAAAAATAGATATCTTTCGTCCTAATATTTCACTGCCTTGTTTGTCTTAGTTGATACTCATTTCTGCTGGACGTGGGATATCAGAAAGATATGTTGAGATGCTTTGACGAACTTAGTGGATTGATAGATACTTTTAGAAAATTCTCGAACCGTTTTTGCAGCAGAATGGATCGCTTTTTGACTGTAACACGTAATTATATGTAATATTGTCTCCTATATGTGGCTTACGAGAAAAACTTCAATATATTAAATAAGACTTCTTAACTTCTTTTAACCTTCATAAATTGTTTACTTTTTTTATGCAAAAGCCATATGTTCATTATTTAGAATGTTTATTACATACTTACATTTTTATAATATCTAAAGGTGTTTTTTGGTTGTTAGCAAACAAATTCATTCGAAATTCAAATTATTGAAGAGCATTTTTCTAAATGTAGGTCAGAGGTGTATCTTTCAATAAAGGGCATAGCTGGATAAGGATGTAAAAATTGCCACAGCGGAAAATTAATCCCGAATTTTCGGGTATTGTTCGGCATCACAAAAGATGATGATTCACCAAATTTTAGCACAAGATATTGACACATAAGCTCAAAATTCAATAAAACGTCAAAAATTGGTTTTTAGTCATAACTTTGGATTTTTTTTTTTAATTAAATTAACTACAAAAATATTTGAACAAAAATGAGAGTTGGCGGTAAATTTAAATTGATTTGGGCGTTAAAAAAATGTTAAATAACAAAAATATGGATCGCCCGAAAAAATATATATCTAATGTAACATGATTAAAACAATATTTCAGAACTTTTCAAGTGGTACAAGGCATTTAAAAACTAAAAAAAACCGTTATTTTCGCCGTTTATTGAATTACATATTTGTATACCTTTAATTTGGACCCCAGATGAACCATTTTGGACTCTTAGAACCAGAGTTATGTTGATTTAAAAGACGAAAATCTGATCAAATTTGTTTGTGGCTATTATGGATAAATTATCCTCTATATCTAAGTTTACAGATTGACGAAGAACTAACGAAGACAGAAAATTAACTTCTATCAAGAAGGAAAGTAAGGAAGTCGGGCAAAAATTAATCATCTGCACAGAAACTGCTAGAACATCAATATTAAGTAAAAAAAAACTCTGAAGGAGATTCAAGATCACATCGTTTCAGTAATGGACCAAAACCTTTAAGACATTATCGTATAAAATTTAAACATCAACTATCGTTTAATTTTAAGGAACAAGAGAAATTTCAGTTCGGCTAATGGCTTAAGGGCATAGGCGCAAAATTTCGTTTGTCAAAATGTTCAATGCGTTTTAAATGTATTAATTTGTTTCGAATCCTGAGGGAACTAATAAGTATCAATTAGAATAACCAAAAAGTTTCTTTTGAATATTGAAGATGTTGAAGAGATATTCGAAATTAAAAGTCACACTAAATTTTTTCTTTTCTTTTCGCCCCTGTAACTTATTAGAATAAACATTATAAAAGTTTACAGGAACTTTCGGCCCTCGGTAATAGTGTAATCTTTCATTCCGCGTTAAAATTTTTTAAATATACTTATTAGTTTTCTCAGGATTCAAAAAAATTAATACATTTAAAAAATATTGAACATTTTGACAAGCGACATTTCTCGACTATGCCGTAAGTCCACAATCAAAGGAAACAGACAGCACACACAAGAAACAATATTATTTTTATTCTGAGGCACCATTAAAAAAATTTAAAGAATTATATTGTTATTAGCATTTTAAATAACATAATTGAACATAACTTCATATATGTGATATTAAAATATTAGCATAAAGATACTTAGTAAGTAAAGATACTTTAGAAAGAATAATGCGGCAACAATGCTTGCGCGATCCGTGTATACCTATGATTCGATTGTATCTGTGACCTCATCCCGATTGGACACGGGTTCAACTTTCTATAAAGTTTCTAAAATACAGATGATGAGGATGAATCAAGAACGCCCCGATACGCACATATCCGACCAGTGGCTGGCTAGTGTAGGTACAGCCTAGTCCATAAATAGTGAACGGTGAATATTTGCTTACGTAGACATGAGTATATTAAGAACATTTCCGAATTGGAAATCGAAACGTCAAATAAACTTAATTTTATAGTAAAATTGTGGCTTCTTCCCAACAAAAATAGTAAATTATTACAAAAATTGTAACTACGTGGGGGAAGCGGTAAGATTTTTTTTATGGAAAAGGTACGTTTATTCTTCTTCTTAGGGTGTGTGTCCGTTCCGAACGTTGATCATTCTGGCTATGATGACTTTGTTGGTTGCTATACGAAATAGCTGTGTTGAGGTCTTTCTATACCATGCTCTCAGGTTAGCAAGCCAGGATATTTTTCTTCGTCCTGGGGCCCTTTTTCCTTCAATTTTACCTTTAAAATGCATTGAAGTAGCTCGTATCTTCCTTGATTTCTCATTATATGTCCCAAGTACTGCAGCTTACGGCCCTTCACGATGTTGAGCAAATCCGCAGTTGTGTTCATCCTCCGTAGTACTTCTTCATTGGTGACTTTGTCTCTCCATGGTATCTTTAAGATCCTTCTGTATGATCATAGCTCAAAAACCTGAAGTTTTGATAGAGTTTCCGCCTTCAATGTCCACATTTCTACTCCGTACAGAAGCACTGAGTACACATAACATTTAAAGAGCCTTATTTTTGTTTCTAGGGTGAGGTCATGGCTCTAAAACACAGAACTCATAGTCATACGTTTATATTCGACTAAAATAAGTGTCTCTCTCCACATCTACTAGCTTTATATTCTCTTGTCTTTTAAAAAATATATTCTTAATTCTTCCATAGACGCATTTGTAAGCCTTTGAACAGGTTCGAATCTGAGGAAAACACTCCAGAAGAGCAGCTTAGAAAGAAAGGAACGCACCTTGTTCTGGGTCTTCCTCTTCTCTTCTGACCAATGGGTCAATCAAGGGGCGTTTTTCTGGCTAGGTCATTTTGTTCCATCCGTATTACATGCCCTATCCACCTCAAACGTCCTATCTTAACATATTTTACAATATCTGGCTCCTGGTATATTCTATAAAGTTCGAATTTGTATCGTCTTCTCGACACTCCATTGTCATTCATTGCTCCATAGATTTGCCTTAGTTCTTTCTAAACATCCTAACATGTGTTCATTGTTTTTTTTTTAGAGTCCAGGTCTCTGAACCTTATGTTAGGACTGGGCGTATTATTGTTTTGTAGAGTTTTATTTTTGTATTTCTCGATATAATTGTAGATTTAAGGAGGAGATTGAGCCTAAAACAACATCTGTTGGCCGTGCAAAGTCTGCGGTTTATCTCTACGGTAAGAGCTCTATTGTTGTAGATAGTGATTGAC
Source organism: Diabrotica balteata (assembly GCA_918026665.1). Taxonomy (NCBI): domain Eukaryota; kingdom Metazoa; phylum Arthropoda; class Insecta; order Coleoptera; family Chrysomelidae; genus Diabrotica; species Diabrotica balteata. Next base: position 49,971,721 of record OU898281.1, read on the forward strand.
GCCGGAGGGGGTAAAATTGGTTTTTGCGGTTTCTCACAAGATACCGGTCGGCCCCCAGGAAATCCGCATTTATTTCCTCAGAAACCTTTACTAAAAACTTTACTACTAACACAGGTTACTGTAATATTCTTTTCTTAAACTGGAAAAGCAATGCACATGCACAACTGCTAAAAAGTCAGCTCATCCTGCCTCCCACTAAGAAAATCATCTCAAGCAGCCTTACATCTATGCTCTAGTCAGCACTCCAGCCAACTAACAATACTGTGGGGTGGGCTTTGTACGTAACATAACAAATAAACAAAAAACACAAGCCCTGAAGAGGATAATCAAAATCGTATACGAGGACTGAAACACTACATGTTCTATCCCCACAGATAGTATAGATCCTACCTCAAATATTTTGTAGAACGTAGTGGTTGGTACAACAGTAGCTGATAATTTTTTAAGTTTAAGTTCAAAAGAGAAGGATTTCGTGCTTTGAGCACTATGCAGAGGATGACATCTCATGTAAGATGCCTTAGAACTACCTTCTGTTCCAAAGAAAAATTTCCAATAAATTCTAATAAAACGACACTTCATTTTGTAACAAATAGAAGAAAATTAACAATTCAACATCTGGCCATGAATTCTCGCCATGAATGGAACAACACTGTCATTTTTAGAAGAACCAAGTATCTCGAATTTGTCATTGAAAATAAACTTACGTGTAATACGAACTTCGCAAATATCTCCATTACAGCAACAAAAGCTCTTTCAAAGCGCTATAGGATTTATTGTAAAACATGTGGTGTGAAAACTAAAACGATCTATTGGTCACAAGCAGAGGGTGTCTGGCCTATAATTAATCACGCTGCGCTGGTTTGGTGAAACATGCTCGCATGTGTAGAAATCACAAATATGATGAGATTGTATAGCAGCTTTACAGGTAATGCTTCTCCTTTTTCTTAACACAAAAGAAAATCACATGAGTTAAGGTCAAATATTCTACTGATAGCACACCGGCGAAGCACAATAAAAAACTTTGTTATGGGTGTCACGGCATTAAGACATTGTGGATAGGATATTACTGATCTAGTCTAGCTAAAGATCGGGCTAATACTCCTTTTAAGACCAGAGCAGTGGTATACCAAACATCCGTTTAGTGGATTTCCTAAAATGGAAAATAAACTTAGTGCAGTCTACTAGAAAAATATTCCATGCCAGAGATAAGTAAAAAGGTTATTACAACCCTCTGCTCACTTTTGCAAAAATACTCTTAGCTTCAGAATACTGAACTCAGAGCAATTATTGCAAGCATTAATGAACACTACTTACTCAGATAACATAATCTCTAAAATGGGCATAGTGGACAGATGAAGAACACTTCTGATTATCTCTGCCTAACCGAATTTCATGCCAAGTATTTATACGACGCAATCTGCTCAATATCATTTCCATCAACAGCAATATTACGATTTAGCACCAGATTAGTCATTATTTGAGTTTTGCTCATGTTGATCTTTAGTCCGACTTCTAAGGAAGCGTGGTATAATTTTTCCATTAATATTATTGTATCATCTATACTATCGGCTATAAGGACGATGTCATATGCCAATCTCAAACTACTGAGCTTCCCTCCATTTATGCTGATATCATACTGGTTCAGATTTGCCTTCTTACAGGTATGTTCCGATATAATTTGAGCTGATTTAAAAATATCCCTACTCTAGTTCTCGTATTGTATAACTCTGGATGTCTTACAAGTTTACAAGTTTTCTCCTAATACTATATTGAAAATAAAACATGCCAGAGCGTTTCCCTGTCGTAATCCCACACGTTTCAAAAGATACCCTCAACAAAAATGGTTTTTAGATTATAGGAACTTTCGCTTCTATATCGCAAAGTTTTAAAACTTTCAAAAATACAATAAACTTGGGAATGGATTTTTAAAGCACCCAAAAAAACTTTTTATCCTCTGACAGACTTCTACAACTTTTTATAAATACGTATCTTAAGTAAGTCATTTCTGACATATTAAAAATGTAGTTGTTCAAACTTTAATAGACTAAATAAATAGTTAATTTTTGTACTCGTTTCGTTTTTTGCAGCTGAGAAACGCTGTGGTTTTTTTATAAATCTGTGGTTTATTGATATAAACTATGAATATCAGCGAACCTGCGTTTAGGAGATTATTCATTTGTTGAACCATTCCTCGAAAATGTCTGCGTTCATATCTTCATGTTAGTCATAATTATTTGATTTTTCGTCTTCCTACAGGCTCTAAGCAATTCTGCTTGTTAATTGGTGAATTAACACCTCTATAGAAGGTTGTTACTCAATGTGTGTGTTCAAAGGAGGAGATGGCATTAGGTAACATTTTTGCCATAAATATTTTAAAAATCAGTGGTGTAATATTAAACATATTTTTTATCTAAAACATCTAAACTAAAATTATTTCAGTTAAAATCTACAAATAAATATAATGACATCTATGAAGCCAAATGTGTTCATCAGACATTTGGGTAAGCTTCCCGTGAAATGTAAACACCAAAGAGGCGTATCCAATTCATGGATGGGCTAAGTGCCCATCCAGCCAGCAGCAAATGTGTAATAGCGTTCACTTAAATAAACCAAGAACTACAATGGGAGAGGATCTAGGATTACTTTTCACACCTAGGGGTCATTCTAGGTGACTCACAGACAGAAAGTGTAGACCGCGGAAAGTATGGGTAAAAAGGTAAAATATTTAGCGATTCAACAGAGGTAACGAAATTAACACCTACACTAAAGTTTTAAGGTGCACATTTTAATAAACTTAAGAATAATTTTATATACCTTGTACTTATTTAATGATATCAAATAAAGTAAATTGAAAGGGGGGTACAATTTTTGCAATAATAAACAAGCATAAAAAATGTGATCTACAGTTTGTCCCAAACCCTTTTTTCAGTGCGTCACTAATTTTGACGTCATATAGGATTTTAAGAATGTCGAGAATTATTGCATGACATTTTAGTTAAATCTGACAGTTGCAGGATCGTAATCGGCTAAACGTGAAAAGGTTATTTTTTTTAATGCATAGCAGTTTGTCATAATTCTATTCTATTCTGTTCTATTTTATACATTCCATGGAAAGTGCTTAATTAGCTAAGATTTGTTTATGGATTTATTATTATTTATTACAAACACTAGGGAATTGGAAGGTTTGTTTATTTAAAATAACGCTTCCTCCTAGAATCTTTTAAGAGTTGACTGCAAGGTAAAAAAAATTACTGACAATTGCAAGGCATCAAAGTAAACATTCCTGCGATAAAATAATATCGATTTAAATCAGTCATATTTGGATAAGGAATTTTCTGATAAGTTTGTGTGGCAGCCAATAGTTTAATTTTGTGAAGAGTTGTCATTAAATAGTGGAAATAGTTTAAATAGTGAAGCAGTTGATTTTTGAGTTATTCTACCAGATTTGGTGTGCAAATGAAAGAAGGTTATAAAGTTTAGTTAAAAAAACAATATAAATAGTTTAAATAGTGAAGCAGTTGATTCTTGAGTTAATCTACCAGTTCCGATATCCAGATGAAATCGTGTTAATGGAGTTTAGTTAAAAAACAAGATACAGAATGTAAGTTTACCTTCTTTTTTATGAATAACAAAAATGAATATTATATTTCAAACAATCTATAATCCCATTCAGAATCTGATTCTTGAAAATCAATGATTACACTAGATATGTGGCTGGTATCAATTATATCCTACATTTCAAGAAAATGTCGTGGTTCTAAAAAGAACCGTTTTAATACATATAAATATCCATAAAGGTATTAGTTTAAGATATTTCCTCAATATCATTCCGGAATTCACAATCTGATTCGCGAGCGACAGAAACTGAAATAAAGATAACTCAGCCTCATTTTCTAATTGAAACTAATTTAATAATTTTAATATTAGTCTTTTTTCATTCTCGGTATATCTCGGAATATTTAAAATATTTTTATGACAATAAATACAGAATTTAATTTTCACTGTAGTTAAAATGTCTGAAAATACTAACCTGGAATGGCAATTATCATTTTATCAGTTGTTGTGAAAGTACTGTCACTGTCATTATCAAGATCATCTGTGTCAAATTATATTTATATGCATAATTGATTGGATATCTATTTAGCATATTCTAAACTCCAACCAATTATACGTTCGTAAGTAGAATTCGCTTTAATATGCGAATACCCGTAAACGATACCTAATTTTCTAATTTCTATGTATAATAATAAGCGACTCACGTTTTTTTCTGTCACTTCTAGCTTAATGCGTTAGAGAGAATTCGAACAACTATGACGCACTGAAAAAAGGGTTTGGGACGGACCGTAAGTCGCAAACCACATTGCAAGTTTCACAAAGTTCGGTGTTGACTATACCGATTTTATATCAGTGTTGAGGAAGGCTTGCATGTCCAGATTTCAGCCTACAAATGGTCACAATATCATTTATTGTAAAATCATAATCTTGGTGCCACAAATCTGTCGGAATACTTGGACATAATAGTGTGGATCGTGTGAGGTTATTAGAGCAATAGTTTTTCCAATTCAATTCCCATTTTGCCTTAAAATTACTCTAGGTATCATTAAATATTCTTGAGCACCTAAATTGTTGATATGCTCTAAAGTTGTAACGCTTTCTTTGGCTAAGGAGTCTGCAACTTCATTGCCACGAAGTCATATATGAGCTTTTATCCAAGTGAATTTTAATTTGTATTGACTTTTTTTAATTTATCAATTTTTACTTTTAATTCTCTAATAAACGGATTTGTATCAGTAGCCATCAGATAGTAGGAGGTATGAGGTATTATTATTCAGTTTGAATTTTTCTTGAACGTTTGTTGATGGTATATAGAATACACATCCCGTACCATTATTTTGTTTCATTGCATCGGTATATATTTCCAGAAAATCGGACAGATTTGATATGTAGGCGCTTAATATATTTTTACTTATCAACAAATTTTCCTTGTATACAGGAATATTAATTTCAAGTGGTTCCAACATGTCAAAGAATTCAGATTATTCGACTGAAATATTTCTTTTTAAATCACTATTATAATTACTTGTATTTCTAAAAGCCATACCTAATGGAGGAGGAGGTTTTTTTGACCAGTACGTGTTAGTTAAATCGTGGTTATTTAATAAGGCTATTTTATCTGACAGAGTACGGCTTTTAAAAAAAAACTTAATAATAATTTTTTCTTCCAACCATTCCCTCCGTAAAATAATGGTGATTCTAGTGCTTGAATCCGAAGTAGTTCCACAGGCGTTAAACACACTGCACCAAAACAGAGTCTTAGAAGAAGTTCCTTATTTAAGTGATTTAGCTTTTTTGTGTATTCTCTTCTCTTTGCCTGGTAATTCTCTACAGTTGTTCTAGTTCGCCGGGTAAGCATTTTTGCAGGTAGGCTTAATTTTTTTCTTTTGTTGGTTTATTGTTTTATTTTTAAATGTACTAGAAAATAATTTCAAATGGGTCCAAATGCTTTTTATACATCTTTCACTTTTTTTGTCTTATTTTTTTATTCGAGAATACTCTACTATAGTATAATTTTTAATTTCGTGTTTTTTATGTCAGTTTCTATACTGTACTGTATTTTATTCGCTATAATTCTACTCTTAATAAGCTACTATTGCATCAATATTGTTAAATTTAATTCATTTAAATGTCTTATCTATCCTTGAAAAATTAAAAATAAGAGTCTAGCAGTTTTTGTATCATTAATTTGCAATAGAACAATTTGAAACTTTTCCTCCATTATATAATAGAATCACATATTTTCGTTCTATCGTCTATCAGTCTAAATAATTGGATCTTGGGAAAGGTTAAAAAAAATTAATCGCGATTACCAACAAGGTCGTAAAGTTCAAATCGTTCAGATTCTGTTGTTAACAATCAACCTACACAACTGCACCGCACATAATTAAAAGAGTATGGGTTATCATGTATTATAACGACATTAATAGGTTGTTATTGGACATTATATGGTTAATTGCATTTCAATATTAACCGGCCATTGTGACTTCCTCATTACTCGATTAAAAATTATTTGAGAGGTTAGGATAGCGATTAATAAAATGTAAATACACTTCATCTAATTTACATACCGATGCACATCATCGGCGTCATAGCCTGTGACGTCACATGATACCAACACAAAATATTTAGGCGGTAGGTGTGTTCTTTTTTAGAATCACTTTGCCGAGTACACTGCCATTATAGCCACTAGACATATTTTATTTTATACGCGTAGAAATAATATTTAAAAATTTCTATTAATGTTAAATTAAAGAAATACACAATAATATGTTTCATTTAATTTATATAAATGCATTATAAAGCGTTTTTATGAAGAACATTTGTTCGGAACACACTGTAACTGTAATCGAACGAAGGTGAAATTTTGGCATAAATTGGTAACACTTTGACAGTTGCGCTTTTGGCACTTTTTGTACTTTATTATTTTGAATTTTAAAGTGAATACCTTGTGTTTTATATTTTTACCTATTTAATAAAATCTGTTCTTTTTAGAACAAAATTAGTGTGGTTTATTTCAAAAATGTCACGTAAGAATTTAAATAGTCCTTGTAAAGAGATGGTAATACTTTATGTGATCTATTTGATTTAAAATGGAGGCCTTTGTTTTAAATCACTCGATTTGAATTTGTCGTCATGGAGAAGTTTATGGTTGAAGATATACGCTTTTGCATTATTTGATTACCTTATAAATTGTGGAGATGTTACTGTTCTAGTTGGATAAAATCGTGATTTGCTCAGGACATCTTGTGAATAATGGCCATACATAAGGAACAGCTTTATTTTATCGAGCTTCAATTACACCGAGTGGTACACCGATGCTGAGTCGCATTGTCGTCAAGGAAAAAGGAGTATTGACCGATAGTGTCCTGAAAATTGGTAATCGTTGACGATTTCCTCTCTATAAATAATGATCATATTCCTGTTCAAAAGTAAACTATAATTAAAGTTTATAATATCACTAAAACTAATTCCATCCCACATTGTAAAATAACAGCGTTGAAATGTATAAATTTGACGGACGAATCGACTATTCTTGGGATAACTGATTTATTCAATCACAAAGTAGACTATCCGAATACTTTCCAAATGGCTATTTGTTTAGAAGTACAAATTTCGATGTTTAGAGCCCAAGCTAGTCATTTGCGTTTGTACTTTATGGTGAGTGGAATTTTCTTAAGAGACATGTTGACCTTGGAAACACGTAGTTTCTAAGGAAATGGTAATTGTTGTTTAAAATCTTTCATTATTTTAAAGATATCTTTATCAGATAAAGATATCAGTAATGCTCTTACAGTAATGCTGCTATCGTGAGCGGATACATTAAAACCTTCATCTAATTATAAATATATAACAGGTGAAGGGAAACTCTCGAAAACCTTACATTCACGCATATCAGTCGCACTGTCTGACAACTGACTGACAACTAACTCTTCATCACAAAACTCATAAGATGTAGTGGAAAGCATTACCCAGCTCTCCAAAGCAACCATAGAAAAATTCATTAAAAGAGAAGTACGAGATCAGCTTAAAAAGATCAAAACTGCACATCAGCAAAGCCTGCCAAATTATGAGGCAAATAGAGACAAAGGAAGATGCAGGAGTTGACAAGACAAAATATTTACCGAGTTCAGAAAACACACTGGTCCAAAAATTCGAGAGTGGCTCCAAGATTTCTTTAACCAATAATGACGACACAAAAGATCCCTCAACTATTCAAACAAAGCAAAGTCATCGCAATCTAGAAACCAGGCAAAGACACTTTACTACCGGAGAATTACACACCAATTGCCCTTTTAAGTGTCTGGTATAAGATTTTTGAGAGGATAATCTACACGAGGCTTTTACAATCTGTAAGCGGAAAAATTGCCGTAGATCAAGCTGGATTTATGTCAGTAAGGAACTGCAGTGATTAAGTTCTTTCTCTAACAACATTTATTGAAAATGGTTACCAAAAGAAAATCAAAACGGCAGTAGTAGCTTTGATTAATCTAACTTGCGCTTTTACGACACGGTATGGAAAGAAGGCCTACTACGTAAAGTGTACCAGATGATACCATGTAAATCATTTAATAACCTAGTAAAATCAAATGCAGTGTGGCAGATTATTCCAAATTAGCGGTAATGTGAAAACTAGTAAATTCAAAAGTTTACAGAATGGCTTACCCCAAAGGTTGGTTCTATCGCCGTTCTTCTTGGACATTTACACCTCTTCTTCTTCTAGTTCCATGACCGTTATCGATCGTTGGATATCATGTTGGCTACCATATTCGCTATCGTGACTTTATTGACAGCAGCTTTAAATAACGATGTAGTTGATTTTCCATACCATTGCCTTAGATTTTTCAGCCATGATGTTCTTCTTCTACCAGGACCACGATTACCTTGGATCTTTCCCTGAATGATCAGATGTAAAAGATCATATTTTTCAGGGTGTCTCATAATATGACCGAAGTATTCCAGCTTGCGTTTCTTTATTATATTGACCAGTTGTGTTGTTTGGTTCAGCCGTCTAAGGACCTTCTCATTTCTAACTCTGTCGACCCAGCTTATTTTCAGTAGTCGTCTGTATACCTACATCTCAAAGGCTGTCAAGCGTTTAAGCATAGCCTCAGTTACGGTCCACGCTTCTACTCCATACAGCAGGACAGGAAAGATGTAGCAAGATATCATACGAACTCTAAGCTCAATGCTAAGATCGTGACTGCAAAGTACGTTTCTCATTTTTACAAAGGCAGCTCGGGCTTGTTCTATTCGGCTTTTAATTTCTGCGGTTGGATCCCAGCTCTCATTGATATTACTGCCGAGATACACGAGTTTCTCTACTCTGTCCAGTGTGGCATCTCCGACTTTTATACCGTCATCATGTATATAATTTTGTTTGCTAACTATCATATATTTAGTTTTCTTAACGTTGAGTTTTAATCCATACTGATCACAAGTCTGTTTTATTTTGTTCATTAGATTTTGAAGGTCTTCTCCGCAATTGGCAAGGACTAAGGTATCGTCGGCATATCTAATATTGTTGACGGTTACTCCATTCACAATAATACCTTCGGTTGTCTCCATTAAGGCTTCCTTAAATATTTCCTCCAAATATAAGTTAAAAAGTAAAGGCGACAATATACAGCCTTGTCTCACTCCTCTTTTTATATTTATTTCATCCGACTAGTTCTTGTTCAACCTTTATTCTTGCCACTTGATGCCAGTATAGATTTGTAATTATTCGTAGATCTTTATCGTCCAATCCAGCTGTTTCCAATATTTCTAGCATTTTGTTATGTCGGACTTTGTCAAAAGCTTTTTCAAAATCGATTGCACAAATATACACATTTTGATTTATATCTCTGCATCTCTGTACTAGCACCTGTATACTAAACAAGGCTTCTCTTGTAGCCAAGCCACTCCTAAACCCAAATTGAGTATTGCTAATTCTGTCCTCTAACAGCGTGTAAATTCTGCTGTGTATTACTCGCAGAAAGATTTTCAAAACGTGACTCATCAGACTTATTGTCCGATAATCACCGCATGTCTTTGGACGATATTTCTTAGGTATTGTGACAAATGTCGACTTTAACCAATCAGTTGGTAATATCCCAGTGTCATAAATTCTGTTAAAGAGATTACACAGAGCTTTAATTCCATTTTCTCCCAAAAACTTTAGTATTTCAGCACTTACTTCATCGGGGCCAAGTGCTTTTCCATTTTTTGCCATTTGTATTGAACGTCTTACCTCACTTTCTGTTATAGATGGACCTGATATAGCAATCGGTGTATAGTGTTCTACTCTCTCATCTTCAAATAATTCAGAAATGTAGTTTTCCCATTCTTTTAACTTTTCATTGATGTCTAATATTCTGTGTCCGTTTCTGTCTTCTAAACTTTGGGATACTTGTTTCCATTTGTTTCCAGCGACCTCTTTCAATTTCTTGTGCAGATGAAATGTATCGTGTTTCTTTTCATATTGTTGAATTTCATTACATTCTTTACTATGAAATTGTGTTTTCGCGTGTCTTATCTTCTGCCTGATTATTGCGTGGATCCTCTTGTATTCGTTTTTATCTTTATTTCTGACTTCTCTTCTTTGATCCATAAGTCTCAGTATTTCTTCTGTCATCCACCCTTGTTTTTTTCTTGCTTTTAGCGCACTCAATTTTGTTTCTTGAACAGTCTTTAAGATGTCTTTAATTCTCGTCCAGTTTTCCTCAGTACTTTCTTCTTTGCTTGATGTTAACTTCATCTTTTGTTCTAATATACTAGTTATTTCTTGTTTTACAGTATCATTTAGCATCGTTTCTCTATCAATAGTAACTGTTTGCTTATTCGTCCTTGCAACTCTTTTTAATCTCAGTCTTATTTTTCCTACTAAAATATTGTGATCTGTTGGTACATCTGCCCCTGGATATGTTTTTACTGATAATACTGAATTTCTGTATCTCTTATTTATACATATGAAGTCTATTTGGTTACGAAAAACTCGTTCAGGTGTATCTGCTGGTGATTTCCAGGTGTAAAGACGACGTTATGGAAGTTTGAAAATTGTGTTCATTATTACTAGTTGCTTTTCTACGCGCAAAAAGATGCCAACATATCTCCTCTTTCATTTCGTATTCCCAGACCATATTTCCCTATGACATCTTCCTGTTCACCTTCACCAATCTTTGAATTAAAATCTCCCATGATAATATTGAGATCGTGTTTCTTTGTAGGTGCTAATACTTTTTCTAAATCATGATATAATTTTTCAATTTCTTCTTGTTCATAGTCTTGTGTGGGTGCATATACTTGTAATATGTTCACATTGATTGTTGTTGATTGTATTTGTATCATCAGTATCCTGTCTGAGAATAGGACGACGTTTTTTACAGCTTCATCTGTTTCCTTCGACACAATTATTGCTACACCATTTTTGTGTTTTGAGCTGTCTTCTCCTGAATAGTATACAATGTGGTCATCTACAGTTACTTTTAAAGACCCCGGCCATCTCATTTCACTTATTCCAAGGATACTTATATTTAGACGCTTCATTTCTTTAATGGTGTTATGAATTTTTCCTGGTTCGTACATGCTTCTTACATTCCATGTACCTATTTTTCTTTCTTTAGAAAATTTGTTCATGTTTCTAGCTGACCGGGAGATTCTTAGCACCCCTGCTCCATTTAAGGAGCGCCCGTACTCGGGGCCGTTGTATTTATCAGCCATTTCCATGATTGTTTCTTGGGAAAATTAGGCTCTAGGTGGTTTCCCGTTGCCTTCTTACACCTCGGGCGCTCCCATTATAATCTCTATTCTATTCTAGTCTATTCTAGAAGGCGACCTAAATATCATTAACACATATTTTAAAAAATGGGGCCTTCAACCAAATCTTACAAAGACCGAAGTTACTGCTTACTGCTAATAAAACTGCAAGTAATGTAAAAACTCGTAACAATATGATTCACAAGCTTGCAAACACTACTTGGGGAGCCAATGCAGACACTCAAGACAGGACAAGCGCTCTTGCATTAGGCTATTTAATAAATAGTCACCACACTAACTTTCAAGATGCACATTGAAATCACACCAGGAGATATATTAGGGGATCATAAAGAGTACTCTAACTTAATTGCTTCCGGTTTTAAGCAACATTGTACCACACAAAATACAATAGTTAGCTACCCATCGTGTCTTAAAGCTCAATACCCGAAATGTCAAAAAATCCATCACTGCCAATAAATACCGACATCGATCAGCTAAAATAGGGCCAACAGTGACAGATCTCGAAACCCGCCTACAAGAACAGCTACTAATATCTTCCAAACAATTTCACAATCGATGAGCATTGGGTAGGCGAATGGAACGAAGAGGTGAACAACGCACACAACGGTTGAGAATGGTGTAATCTGAACCCAATCAGAGTAGGTCATGGAGTCTGCAATAAATCAATTAACCAGTGAGACCCGCCTACAAGAACAGCTACTAATATCTTCCAAACAATTTCACAATCGATGAGCATTGGGTAGGCGAATGGAACGAAGAGGTGAACAACGCACACAACGGTTGAGAATGGTGTAATCTGAACCCAATCAGAGTAGGTCATGGAGTCTGCAATAAATCAATTAACCAGTGAGGCATTGCAGACAGCTCACTATGTGACAAATGCAATGCTGCTAAATAAACAGTCCACCACATCATCCAGAATGTATAGCCACACGATTCGAAGGTAGTTTAAATGAAATCCACAGACTAACTCCTATTTTATTATAATATATTGTAATTTGTTATAAAGTTAAACAATATATGTAAAGTTCATACTTATACTATATATATATATATATATATATATATATATATATATATATATATATATATATATATATATATATATATATATATATATATATATATCAGTAACCTGACGAAAAGATTCGTACTTCTATACCGGAGAGACTTTCAAGTGAATATTGTGAGTGTCTCTAGATCCAGTTCCAAAGCCAGGCATTCCATGGACAAGATCGCTACATTACTGTAAGTGAATTAATGTCATATAGAGAGCCTAATTTAACACTAGATTCTGATTATTCAGAGAGTAGTAGAATAGTAGTAGAAGAGTAGTAGTAGAATACTTAGATATGATTTCCATCAAAATCTGGAATCATATCTAAGTATTCTTTCTTTAATTGTGGAACTGCCATGTTAAATTTATAATTTAGTTTTAATATTTTTGGAATTAATTTAGTATTAATATTAAAATTTAAATCAGTTAAAATTGAGTCAGAATCTGTATCTGAGTTACTTATCCTGTCCATGGAATGCCTGGCTTTGGAACTGGATCTAGAGACACTCACAATATTCACTTGAAAGTCTCTCCGGTATAGAAGTACGAATCTTCTCCTCAGGTTACTCAATTCGCCCAACTGGAATTCACTTCGCGAATATGATTCAAATGGTCAAAAAATCGTAGAAACGAACCGATTAACGCCCGTTTGACCATCCTACTGACTGCGCCAAATATATTAGAGTGTTCCAAAACTATATTTTTAAAAAATATTTATTTAACACAAAAATAGTACACTACGTTTTGATACAATAAAAGCAGAATCTAGACTAACTAACAATATGATTTTTAATACTGAAATCAATATAATATAATGAAAATGCAATGTATAATGTTCGTTATCGTATGTTGTCTTAATCAGCGTTCTTCAGTTCACTGGACTTGGGTCATTACCCCTTATTAAAGCTTAGTTCGTAATTTATAGGTCGATAACTTATATATATATATATATATATATATATATATATATATATATATATATATATATATATATATATATTTGCATAGCTTTATACAAATGGTCATATTGACCTCATAAAGTGGATAACTTCCTTCCTTAACATGGCTTTACACCCTAACAATTCGGCGAACTGTATGCGATTTTTTGCCGTTTTCGGGAGTGTATATGAATTGAGTCCTGTCCAATTACGGATGCTCTTCAGTCAGAAACATGTCCATTTCCTCTGCGGCACTTTTTTTTCCTTCTATGATCAGGTTTGGGAACTCATGTTGCTGGTGTCAACTTTCTCTTCTTGATTAATACTCACAGTTCTTTGTTTTTCGTATTATTCCCAAAACTTCGTCATATGTGGCGTGATCTACAAACGAATTTCTAAGCTTATGTCCGTATATTATATCTATATTTAGAAAGGCCTCAAGGAGGTTCATGTTTCAGCCTCTACTCCATATTCTTCTTCTTCAAGTGCCATCTCCGCGGCGGAGGTCGGCAATCATCATAGCTATTGGGACTTTTGAGACGGCTGCTGTGAAAAGCTCATTTGATGTACATTCGTATACCACTCTCAAGTTGCGCAGCCATGACATTTTACGCCTCCCTATGCTTCTCTTTCCTTGGATCTTTCCCTGTATAATCAGTTGGAGCAAGGTGTATTTCTCCAGTCTACTCTATACCGCAAGACAAAATACATTTGACACGTTCCATACAATCCCGAAACAGAATTTAAATTATTTTCGTAAAAATGTTGCGCTACTTTCTTTATGAATAAAAATCATTCACTGGCTTTGCTTATTTCCGTTCGATATTAAAATATATAACATTTTTTATGCAAAAAATATTGCATTTGAATACTATAAATATCCTTAACTGTTACAGAGCTATTTGTATATATGACAAAAACCGAGTTCATTGAAAGATCGGCTACATCAATATTTATAATTTGGTTAATGATATGAATCTATGTACTGAATATATGGAGAATCTAAGTCTAAGTATTTAATAGTGACTGAGTCATTTTTGTAACAAAAAAACGAATTACTCTCTCGTTACTCAAATTATTAGTCTACGAACCCGTTACCCAGTAACGGCTCATTACCTGTACCATTAAATTTTCTTTATTACTTATTCCGCACATGCACGAATATTCATCATACTGCTATTATTTTACAGTTTTCTCTAAAAATAACACAATGTTTAACTGTATTATATAATCATTTGCCTGGGTGATATAATTAAAAAGACCGGTATATAAAAATCCGTTAGGTTAATCCGTTTCGTGAAAGACAACAATGCATTAGCCATAGAAAAACCAATAAAACTATCAAGATAAAGCTCACCGTCGAGAAATTCTAACATCCCGGTGTCGTGTAACTCCTATTACACTTTTAATTACATTTTGCGAAGATTAGTAGGCCATGGAATTGAATAGAAATCGCGTGTACACTGAAAAAAAAAACAAGATTTTTAACGATAAGTTGGTGTCTCGGGAACCATTTGCGAAATCCCGTAGATAATTATTGGCCGAGGGAAGATTTATCGTATATTTTTCCCCCAAAAGTAAAGATTTTGTGTTCTTTTTATAAGAACAGAAACCAGCGAAGCTAACAAAGTCTTGGTTTGTGTACAAATTCGAGTATATTTGAGTACAAATACGGTGTTTACATGTGCTCAAAAAAAGTACTCAACTCATTTAAAAAATTAGTACAATCCAGGCACCAAAATTAAAAATTATCAATGTACGAGGGTGGATTGATATAAAACTAGCCTTTGATAGAAAAAACAAGTTTTTTTGGAATTAAATCAATTTATTTCTCAACATAGTCCCCTTTTAGCTCTATACACTTAGTAAGACTACGTTCCAATTTTTTTTATCCCATCCGAATAGTACTTTTGCTCGAGCTCTTCAAAATATGCTGAAGTTTCAGGGACGACTTCATCATTTGTTGCGAAATGACGTAGCCATTTTTTTAGGTTTGGAAACAAGAAAAAATCGCTGGCTGCAAAATCTGGGGAATATGGTGGGGTGTTCAACCAATTCATAGCCCGATTCGTGTAATTTTGCCATGGCGATGGCCGATCGGTGAGCCGGTGCATTGTCTTGGTGAAAGAGCACTTTTTTGCGTTCCAAACCGGGGCGTTTTCGCAATGCGGAATCGAATCGATCCAATAATTCTGCGTAGTACTCACTATTGATTGTTTTTCCTTTTATCAAGTAGTCGATGTGGATGATACCCTTGGCCTCCCAGAAAACAGTCGCTATCACTTTGCTGGCAGAATGTGCACTCTTTGACTGTTTCGAGTGTTCTTTGGTTTCCGGTGTAGCGTTTTTTATTTAAAGTGTATAGAAAAGATTTCTGTGTTACGCTCATGTTGTTTTTACCAAAGAAAACAATCGAAATAATATTTCAAGTTTTTTTGACGAGATTTTTAAATGCGTATTAACGCTGGAAATATGTTTTTATCTCTGTGTTGCAATGTTAGGTGAAACGACAAGTTTTTGTCGCTAAGGAGGTATCATGTTACATGATGCCCCTCTAGTATAAAAAAGAGGTTTTATTTGTTTTCTTCGTTAAAAACGCAATAAACATGAATTCCCCTAATATTAAAGTTGTTTTTCGTTATTAGACGAGGGTCAAAAAAAAGGAATATTTGTTTGTTTAGGCAATAAAGGAACATTTAAAATTTGTTTTTTTTTGTCGATAAGAGGAGGGAATATTTGTTTTGGTTTTTAGTGGGTCGGCGACAGGCTGCAAGACGGAAGGGGAATTTTTGGCTTAAAATGTAACGAAGCAAAAGAGTCGACTTAGAGATTTCAAACAGAGCAGACATGTGACAATAGAGTCGACGAGATTGAAAAGAGCAACGAGGTAGGCAGGTGATGTAAGGCAGCTCGAGTTGAAAGGACTTGGGCATTTTTCATAAACAGCCGGTAATTTTGTGAAATGGGTTAATTAATCAGACCTGTAAACAGTGGATTCTCCGTAAACATGACGGATTAGCATAGAGAAACCACTAAAAGGATTTATGCAGTATACCAGAACATGGTAAAATTTTAAAGCAGTACATAGGGTGTGCCACCAGCTTCGTGTGTCATCTGTTTGCCCCAACCTCGTTCCTGAGTATAGAAATGTTTCCTATGTTCCAGTTAGAGGATTTGTACAAGTAGCTTCCAGTCAGAGATAACAAGTAACAAGTTTTTTTTTTAAGTTGAGTGACGAAATATGTAAATTTTAAGGTAACAATTCAATATATTAATTTTTCAAAGTAAAGACAGATATTTTTTGGCTAAAGTAATAATTGCTTTCATAACAAATAAAAAATTGTAATATGTATGGTTATGCTGTTAATACTTTTGTTCTTTGCCATCAAAATTAAATGTGATACCTGACAGCAAGCTTAATTTGTTTTTTTATGACAATTTTAATTTGATTATTATGTAGAAACGATATTTCATATATAAGGTTAAATTTATATGTTTTCATTAACAAGGATCCTTAATTTTTGATAATCTAATTGGCCATAATATAGTAAACAAAGAACATGTAAGTTTTTGTTATTTGTATTATGTTATATGATATGTTTCTTTTATAATATGTATTTTTGATCTGTTTTGTTTGAGACAAGAATAAATGTTTAATTTGTTTCTCTGATCTATTTTGAGTTTTATTTGAAAAAGATATTTTTTTCTATATTTTTGATGTTATACAATTATTTCCCTAGTTACAACTAGTGGTTGTAATAGGTATAATTGGGCACCTCAAGTGGCGCCCTATATTAAATTTCTTGAGGTGTTTCCGTTTATTTTCATTCTGTTTGTCCCAAGAGATTTGTATAAGTACCCCTTTATTTCTTTTTTTTGTAGTTGCCCCAATCTAACCCCAATATATTCAACTTATCCACGACCCAGCTCTCCAAAAAACCAACTGAGTGCCGTACGCACTTGTTTCGATTATTTTGTTTGCCCAATCTTGTCCCCCATATTCTTACCCTGTGGTAAGCAAAATAGTCGTTACACCGGTGTGTAATAATTGCATTGCAGGTTCCATCAACAATAAATCGGCGAAAAAAAAAACCTTCGGATCGCATCGTATCATCGACAAAACCGTCTCCGAAGTGGTCACACGTTTTTGCATTTGATCGATTGTCAGCAAACGCGGCACCCATCGGGCGGATAGCTTTTTCATGGACTTTGTTGATCACTTCCGGTATGGTGAGTGAGTTTATATTACACAATATATTAACTTAAAACAGTAAGGTCTAGATCCTACAGAGGTGCAATTTATTTTTCATAATTGATGGATTCGACCGTTACTTGATGGAAATTTATTTTATGTAACAATAACACCGAAAACTTTGTTTTCAAACTTCAAACTTAAAAAAAAATGTGAAAATTTGAAAACAAAGTTTTCAGTGTTTTATTGTTCCATTTATTTTTCAGTGTTGACGAGTTTTCCGCTAATATGTATCATCTCTATCAGCAGGAGGTATGTAGGCTCGTTAATTAAATCCTTCCATCTTTAAGTCCTTGATGCAAAGAACTAGTTTAGAATACCCCACCATCTGAGATTCTTCCACTAACTACATCCAACGTCAAAGTATATTAGGATATAACTTGCTTCAGCAACCGCCAATAAAACAATACTATATGGGCATTTGTAGTTAAAATAATAACTGCTAGAGTTATGCTGATTTTGTATAGAAAGATGTTTACCATCAATAGCTTCTACACATATGGAAAATTCCATCGGGAGTTGAATGAATTAGCTATGCTTAATCACTAATTTTTTGTGTTTGGAAACTGAAAAAAAAAGCTGAATTAAAAATTATCATGAAAATAAAATGATGTCGTTTTCTTCTTTCTTTTGTTCCAGATTTAATCACAACTTCGTGAGGAAGCAAATGGTATAAACGGAAAAAAACAAAAGAAACGAAAGCGTGACAAAAATTATGTTAATAACCAACTATCTCGTTCAGCCATTCAAACTCTCCAAAAACTTCCAGATGAAGCTGAAACTTTCGGGCAATATATCGCCGTGGTGTTAAAAGGAATTATTAAGAGTGACTTTTACAAACGAAAACTGAAAAGTGAGATTAGAAGGTCCATTCCTTGCATCGTAGATGAATACGACATGCAGGTATTTTCTACGCCTTCCTCGTCATCCACACCATTGCCATCTCCGGTATACGCAGAAAGCTTTCATCCAACTCTACAAGCTTTGAGTCTACAACATTTAGTGATTTGAGAATTGGACTTTATTACATTTCTTGAACAAAGCCTAAACATTTAATACAAACTTTATCTTTATATAAGACTCTTTCAGCACGTCATAGATTGTCAAAGTTACTTCCTTCACAATTATGTCAATTGTGCAAACTGGAACCCGAAATAGGTATTGAAGGCTGCTATAAGAATTGCCGATAAATGAATTTTCATTGATTCTATGTAGTCACCTTGTATACACATCGATACTTACCTGATGATATAAATCGAAGAGTGACCATAACGCGTTCATAAACGGGTATTGCGGAACGGATTATTGTATCTTGTTCAACATTTTTAGGCCCAACTAAATTTATTATGAATTCAATTGCAATCAATTAGTTTGAATGTTATTTAAATGTTTATAATATATGGTAATTGTAATCGTACCATATGACAGGTGAAAACTTTGTGCACCAAAAAATGTAAAAAAAAAATTTTGTGTATAAACAAAAATTATTTTGCAAAGTTATAGTCCAGTCGTCAGAGAGTTGACCCCTAAAAATCATATGAACAAGCTGAATTTTACTAAGAATATTACTTTTGGGACCCCAAAAAAATGCAAAAAAGGTTACCACTTTTACCCCCGGTCTTCCCCCTAAATCCCCCTCTCAAGAGGGGGTGGTAAAAAAGCAAAAAAAAAACAAATCTGTACAACGCAAAAAAATGTTGTCGATGTCAGTTAAGCGCGCGAAATCAATGTTCAATAAAGCTCGACGGTAAAAATTCGATAACTTTTGATTCAAGTGACCTATCGACAGAAATCAAGATGTGTTTTAAAGGTTAAGAGTTCAGCTTTTGTATGCAGTTTTTTTATGTTGCCGCAAAACTCAGATTTTATACAGGTCTTAAATAAATAAACGGTGTGCGATGTTTGCCATTTTTTATGATTCTCGACGTGACGAGAAATGCATTTAAGAAGGTTTAAGGTCGATTCAGACACATCAGTGCCGTCACAGTCTCGGCGCCGAACCGGTCCTGTTTGGTCACAGAACTATCAACTATCTGACAGCTGGCAAACTGTTCGTCAACTAATGAATGTGAATGTCGGCGCTATATTGCTATTAAAGAATATTTTGTATGACGGATTGTTCGGTTCGGCGCCATTACTGTGACGAGACGTGACTGATGTGTCTGAATCGACCTTTAGGGTGAAGTTTATTGCAGAAGTTTTGTTCTTTTAAAAAACGTATTGAAAAAAAGTTTTTTAAATGTTTTAGATCGTTTGCGGTGTGCAAGTTTAAATCCAGCGTTCTTTAAGCATACTTCAACGCCTCACATTTGTAGCCAAAAGTTAAAACTAAAATGTCTTGCTATAGGTTTTTAAGGTTAGGCTCTAGTTATCGAAACTTCATAGTGGTTAGTCAATGAAAGGGATAGATTGTATTGATTTCGTGATTTCGATTTCGATTTCGTGATTTCGATTAAAAAACACAAAAACTGCATACGAAAGCTGAACTCTTTACCTTTAAAATACATCTTGATTTTTGTCGATAGGTCACTTGATTCAAAAGATATTGAATTTTTACCGTAACATTGATTTCGCGCGCGTAACTGACATGCAAAATGGGCGGTCGCTTCAAGCGTTATTTCTAAGAGAACGGTTTATTCTACACAAAAAATGCTTATAACCATTTTTATCTAAAATTATCTCAGCTACATTTTTTATTTGAAACATTTTTTCTACGGTGTACAGATTCTTGGTAAATTGATTTTTTTGCCCCCTGTTTTTATCCCCCTGTAAGGGGGGTTTTAGAAGGAAGCCCGGGAATAAAAGTGGTAAACTTTTTTGCGTATTTTTTGGTGTCCCAAAATTATTACGCTTACCAAAATTCAGCTTGCTCGTATGATTTTTAGAGGTTCGGTAGCATTTTCGTCTCTGATGACTGTTATTTTTAACTTAACAACTAGAATAAATTTTAAACTATAGTTAATGTTTGAAAAGCTGACAATTTCTAAATCATTTAGCTGTCGATGCAACATTCCATTCTGATTCAACATGGGGAATTGAATCCAAGAAAGTATAACCAAAAACTATTAACAATGGCTTCCTTAAAGTTGTATTCGATACAAAGATCAACACTGAACCTGAAGAATATTCCGAGGACGATTTCCCAATTTCTGAGTTATGTAAAAAACACTTTCCCCTTAAAAAACACAAATTTTAATTGAAAATGGAGACGGAGAAATGAATGCTGCGAATATAAAGACATTAAAAAACCATATAAAAATTGACTATGCGCATCCATATATATATATATATATATATATATATATATATATATATATATATATATATATATATATATATATTGTTATGATATTAAAATCAAGAAAATATTTGTTGTGTAAAATATTTCAAAATTCAAAAACATTAAAATAATTCAGATAAGTACGATAATACCCAACAAACATTTCGAAGAAGGAAAATATTTAAATTTTTTGGATTACCTGTATTAAACAAAATGTAAGCTAAGCATAAAATTATTTCCTTTGTTATACTATACTTGAGTGACCCGCATAATTTAAGTGAAATCCCAAAGACAATTGAACCGGGTTTTTCCAAATACATTAACGCAGCGATTAAAGACAATAGAAGAGGTTTGAGAAAGAGGTTTTTGTTAGTTTTTAAGAATTATCGTTAGTTATCGGAATGAAAGAATGGGGAATTGTGACGAGTTTTGATTGGCGGAGATTAAAAAAGGTGGGAGGTATGTAGGAATGAAAGTTTAGCTAGATTTCGGAGTGAAAAAAGATAGTTAGTTGGTTTCCAAGGGTGCAAGGCGAACGGCCGTTGTTCTCGGGTAGTTTCCCAGAGGTAGGAAGCAGTAGCAGTGAAAGTTTGTGAGTTTTCGTGTAGTTAGTGTATCTGACAGAAGCTGATCCAGTAAAATATTGTAAGTCATATTTTTCTACTTATATTCCAAGAGTCACTGTTCAGGCCAACGAGAGATTCAGTTTATCGTAAAGAAAAGATATTCCAAGAGTCATTTTGCACTCAGGCCAACGAGAGATTCAGTTTATTGAGAGAAGAAGAAGCTAGCATAATTTGAACGATTCGTGCATTTGAAGGAGATCATTAAGGACGAGATACTTGCAATAATTTATTGTAAGATTGCTGATTACTTAGGAGCGGCCACGAGTAAATAGCATAGTCTACAAATAACAAGGATTTGGACCACTCATCATCAGAGAGAGATAGTTTTGTTTTCTGCAGTTTTTTCTTTCATTGATAACACAATTTTTTACACTTAATTTAGAAAGGATATAAATATTTTGATTAGGAGAGTTAGAATAGTTTGGGATTTTGAGATTTCAATAAATATTGTTTGTACCATTAATTTTGATTGTTCACGTACGTCGAACAAAATTTTGAGAATCATTATATGAGATTTTGTTTATTGAAAACTTTTGAGTGTGAATTATTTCATTATTTAATTTCAATATATAGAGTTAGATCATATGTGTTTTTTATTATTCCGGTATTCTTTGGACCTTACCTTTCACATGTAATAGCATAGATATTGAAGCACGAATTTAACCCTGAGATAAAAGAATTAAAAATTGTGATAGAGTCATACTCATATCATTTAAATAATTTTAATTAATCAAAAAAAAATTAATTAGCTAATTATTGCTTGGCGCACCAAGACTTTAAATATCACAATAATATATATATATATATATATATATATATATATATATATATATATATATATATATATATATATATATATATATATATATATTTATTTAAAAACATTTTATCCTTTTTTATTTTGAAAAGTAATTTTCTATCTTTATTGGATAGCTCCTTTGGATGGGCACTTTATATGACACGACCGCTATGCCTGTGCACGGTACTACATTATAATAATTAGTTTACAAATATTTTAACAGTGATTAAATACCATTCTAATTCTAGTAGAGCCTTTAACACTTCAACAAAGACATTTACCTGCATAATACAAAATCCTAGTGTTATCCCATATTTATTTCGAGAATTACCAAACTCAGCGCAAATCGTTTATTACCTCAATATCTTTAAGTCTTATTTCAATATGTTATTTTACAATAGATTTCAACTTTAAAGCAACCCGGTATGTTCTAATGGAATCGATTTTCGATTTCTAAACGTACTGTCTGTTAGTCAGCAACTTTACGACAGGTAATAAATATATTCTTTGAAGGTTTTAAAATCTCTACCTCTCACCCAGTAGCGTAGACTGAATAGAGGGAAGGGTACGGAAACACCGTAAAATATTGTACCGTATTGTTTTCTAAGTTCTGTAGAAAACAATATTTTTAGTTGATTGAATATATTGTTTGTGGAAATTTCAAAAGCAATAATTGCTTATTGTGTTTTATATTATTATAGAAGATCTTTCTAAGTTATGCATTGTTATACTGTTCCAAAGGTAAGCAGACACTAGGAGATAAATAATTACATTACAACTAAAATTTTGAACAGCATTACTTTAATTTATATGATTTTGTTTTATCCCTTTAAAGTATAACTTCTATAAATTTGTTCGATATATTCTAGCGTAGATTTCCAATCATTATTTTTCTATATTTACTCCAGTCGACAGATTCGAAAATGCCACTGAACCTCTAAAAATCATACGAACAAGCTAAATTGTGGGACCTCAAAAAAGATACAAAAAAGTTTGCTAAAACAACTCGTAGGAAGAGGGGAAACGAAAAACATCGATTTACCAAGAATATGTACGTTTATTAGCACTTTTCCTGTAGAATGAAGCGTTCTCTAAAAAAATGCTTGAAGCGACCAGCGATATTGGGGGAAAATCGCGCAACATTTATTTATTTAGCAGCTTTATAGAAACTGACTTCATTCACGGCAAAATATAAATCTTGCATACAAAAGCTTACCTTCAAAACGCATTTTTGCAGCAGGTACACGATGTCTTCAGAACGCCTGGAAGGTGCTTCAATTAGATTTAAATCTGGACTTCGGGGTGGCCACTCTAAAGTTTGAATATTAGCCATATTTAGGTAATCAAACATAGGTCTTGCTACGTGAGTCCTTTGCATTGCATACAAATGAATGCAATTAAATGGCTCTGATACCATAATAGGTCTTTATCTAATGTTTTCCAGATACAGTTGACTCTAGAACTCGAGCATTGATAACTCGTAATTCTTGCTTTTACTCTGGTCCCGTTTAAATCATATTTTATTTTGAAGAATTTAACCTTTATAGCTCGAACGCATACCTCGATAACTTAAAAAGAAATTAGAAACTAATACATACATGTTCGTTTACTTTTGTAAATCGAACTTGCCGAATTTTAACAATCGTAGTCGAAGATCATGTTTATTTATTTTCTTGACGATACATCAGTCACGTTCAATTCCATAGACATAATTCAGTTATTTGTTTAATCCTAACAAAAACATGTTGAGTTTACAAAAGACTAAAACACTATACCCTATATAAAAGACCATACTTAAAAGTAAGGATACAATTTTAGCCTATTCGACTCAAAGCAACTCCGTCAACAAATTCCGGTCGAAATCTGCTGGTTTCCAGGATCTCGAAAAATTTCTCTTGAAATGGTTTCAGGAATGTCGAAGGAAAAACCCCAATCAATGGAACCTTCCTCCAGGAGAAGGACCTCTTGCCAGTCAGCTAAATTACAAAGACTTTAGGATTAGTAGTGTGTGGCTGAAAAATTAAAAAAAAAAATCGATTTGCCATTCGTGTAAAATCAGTATTTGGGGAGAGTGCGAGTGCAGATGATGCAGTTTACGGGGACTGAAAAAAAAAACGAATTTATTGGCTAGTTTTTCACGAGAAGAAATTTACAACACCAATGAAACGGGTTTCTTTTATAGATGTATGCCAAATAAAACATTGGAATTCAAAAACAACCATGGTGCCAATGCCATGGTTACAAAGAAAGCAAGGAGAGAATGACCGTTTTACTCGCTGTAAACATGACAGGATCAGACAAACGTGTGCCTTTCGTCATTGAAAAATTCAAGAAATCGAGATGTTTTAAAAATACTAAATTTTTGTCGACAGAGTATACTGCCAATTCAAAAACTTGGATGACGAGTGAAATTTTTAAGAAAAGGTTCTTGTCTTGGGACGGAGAACTCGTCAAAAAAAAAAGAAAAAAGCATTGCTGTTTATCGACAACTGTACAGCTCATGGATATAACACGACGTCAAAGCTGCAACTACTTAACTTAAGAATAATAAAAAATTTAAAAGTAAATATCGCACTGAGGTGGTTCAATTTTTGATTGAACAAATCGAAGAGGGTGATATTTTGCGACAGATCGACATGCTTTAGGCAATAAGATTTGTGCAAAAATCTTGGGAGGACGGGTCTATGGCAATTGTGAGTAATTGTTTTGCTTCTTATGGATTTGGAAACAATTGAGTTACAGAAGAAGAAGGGAACCAACCAGAAGATATCGTTTCTGACTAGACAGCTCTTACAATACATTTGAACGTCCCAAATCTTTAGTTCAAAGAGTTCGTTGCTGTCGATTCCAAGGCGCCAGTTTTTGCAACACTAACAGATGAAGAAATACTATGAAAGTAAGAAGAAAGTAACAATGCTCGAGGAGGATTTAAAAAAAGAAGAAACCTCTGAAGATAACAATTACCTACCTATTATGCCTACTACACAACAAACCAGGAGTGCTCTAGAGTTAGGCCAGAAATCTTTTGAATGTTATTGCAAAAACAATTGACACACGTAAGCAAAAATACAACAATCTACAAAATTCTGTTATTTTAAAAAATAATTTAATAAACCTTTTTTAATGTTAAAATGACGATTTAAAAAGTTAATTTTTTAATATACACACGTAGCAATTGTGAAAATGTATTTATTTTTAATTACACTTGATTACTCAAATAAAAAGCTTGATAACTCGAATTCTTGTTAACTCGAACTTTCGATAAGTTGAACAAATTTCCCTGATTCATACTAGTTCAAGTTATCGAGAGACTGTATCAATCTGCATTCAAGGACCGCGCACAAATGTGGACTAATTCTTTACGTGCGCCAAAGCAAATTCTTGCCCAGAATGTGTTTCATCCCCACCAAACGGTTCTCTTGAAAGGATAGGATAATCAAAAAAAACTTTCTGAAGGTCTTCGGCATTCTCTATCATGTATATTTGAAACTTGAGTTGGTTTCATATGTGAAGAAAACTCTCTTTGAGAATCGGCGAACCTTAATTTGAGTGATCTGCTTCTTCTCCTAGTCAATTATTTTCTTTACTGTTAAGCAAACAAATTCTGACATTTCTGAAAACTTGAGAGTCGATTATATAGATCTTTACTTCTACATTTTCGATTTCTTAACAGATATTATTGAAGAAAACACATATTATTGAAGAAAGCACACATAAATTTGACGTCTGGCCTTCTTTGACACTAGAAATTATAATTATAATTTTAAATAATTATATAATTATAATTATATTTTAAATAATAATAATTATAAATACTTAAGCCAAAGTCTCCATCGTCCCGCTTCATGTAAAGTTGCAGCTGTTAACCCTTCTTCATTGATTAAATGACGTGTCGATTTCTGTTTTTCAGTGAATAGGTTACATATTAATCTTACGAACTAACTGTTTTTACAAAAAAAATCACTTAAAAACTACTTTGAACAACATATGTTCTTACAAAGCTTAAATGACATGAATACAGTCGTTTCTCTATTCGTCAATTGATACAGAGTATAACAACAAGAATGTGACATGGTCCATCTATGATTCATAGTAAACATGATTGTCTTAAATACTGAAAAATAAATATGGAAATGTAAGTTTGCGATTTTGAACAGGTGAATCGGGTCACTAAATAAATCTTTTCAATGCTTTATAAAGGTATCAAAATGATATTATATCCATAACCGTATAAACATTCTTCGTTTCGTCATTATTTTATAACAAACATGTTTTCCATTCGCGGTTCTAAAAGTACCTACTTATTTTATTTTAAAATATGTATTATTAATAAGTCGTGTTAATCACCTTATTTCAACTTTGAATTTTATTGATATGCTATTAAATTCAATCAATGGTAATTAAACCGGGTCTGATTCCTAGAGCATATATTTAAATATACTTTTAATAATATTGTTCTGAAGCTAGTTTCTTGTGGCATATTAAAGTAATTACTATTTAAATGGGAATACGCCACAATTAAAGGGGAAAGTACGTTTATTGACGTTTCAATTTCCACTTCGGAAATCTTCCTCAAAATACAAATATTAGTAAATTTATAATACAATTGACTAATGTTTGTATTTTGAGAACGATAATGAAACGCCAATAAACGTACTTTAACCTTTAATTGTGGCTTATTCCCATTTATTCAGTAAATAATTTTAATATTTTATCTTTTTATCTTATACTTACCATTCCTGCTTTTGGTATATTTTTTTGTACTAATCTTAATTACATCAAGTTTCAAAAATAACTGTAAATGATACCCCCCCAACAATGTTTCATGTACGTTTTTATGTCTACCTTCGTATCTACCTGCTCTGTAACTTTAGACGCTCTTGTCGGACACAAAGAAAGAAGACAGTTCGGTGTTCTTTAATAAAAGGGATTTACCTACCTCCGACTTCGTCAATTTTTCAGAGTTCGGTAACTTTGGGTCTCTTCCAGGAAGAAAAAATATCATTTAATGATAGGAATTTAAATTTTGTAATTTATATTGTGTGTTCGTAATCTACAGTTGAAATAATCCATGTAACGAAATTTTTTTGGTGTATTATTATTTATAGTCAGAATATTGTTCGATATAATTTATACGCAAGAATAGTGATTCAGAGAAAACAAATAATTTGTTTTATGTTAACACTGTTTTACGTATTGTGAAACTACAAGTATTCAAAGTATAAAATAGAATAGAATTTATTTAATCAATATACAAAAATAGTTTTGTTTTTGACAAGTCAAAGGAATAGTGACAATACTTATAAAACATATAAAATTTTTTTGGATAATTTAAACATTACAAACATGTATGTATTTAATATTAACAGTTAAAAAAAAAACGACAAACACACTTTGTGGAATTATAAAAAAACATGAAATATAATTATAATAGGCAACTGCCCTGACCAAACTAGTACTATTGTGTAAAAGCTGTA
Organism: Diabrotica balteata; assembly: GCA_918026665.1. Lineage (NCBI taxonomy): Eukaryota > Metazoa > Arthropoda > Insecta > Coleoptera > Chrysomelidae > Diabrotica > Diabrotica balteata. The sequence goes on from OU898281.1 coordinate 49,999,463, forward strand.
CTTAAGTACTCCGTTTTTGAATAGAAACAATGTTTCAAAAAGTGTGATTTGATTTTATGCTTAAATGATAACAAGTGAAGACTTTTTACTTCATCTGGCAAAAAGTTATACAAACTAACGTCAGTCGAATTTTTTACGCTCTTTGTCAACCTAAAACGTTGTGCTCTAATAGCATCTCTAGATCTTGTATCGTGATCATGGACGTTGGAGTTTACGTTAAACTTACCTTTGTTGGCATGAATTTCAATCAGCGTCTCATATATATATATAGAGTAAAGGTAGTGGCATAATACCTAAATCCAGAAATAAAGGTTTACAGTGTTCCCTATACTCTGCTGTTGCAAGTATCCTCACTACTCTTTTTTGTAATTTAAAAATTCGATCTGCGTAAGAAGAATTACCCCAAACAGTTATTCCGTACTGTAAATGGCTATGAAATAGTGCAAAGTAGCACATTCTAAGGGTATTTTTAGGAATCATATAAACTAAGTTGCGTATTAAAAATATACTTGTAGCAAGTCTAGAACTTAAGTAATCTATATGAGCACTCCAATCCAAATTATCGTCTATAAAGATTCCTAATAGTTTAACACTATTTCTTAAGATATACTTCCAATCAGAACTAAAAATCAAATTCTGATTTTTCTCTTCATTTAGCTTTAGCCCATTATGTGAGAACCAGTTTTTTGCTTTCTTGGTATCACTATCTATTTTAATTTTTAAATTATTCTGATTAATATCAGTATTTATGAGAGTTGTATCATCTGCGAAGCAAACACATTTTATAGGAAAAGTGTAGTGAAATAAATCGTTCAGATAAATAAGAAACAAAGTGGGTCCTAATATCGAGCCTTGAGGTACACCATATTCGACAGTGTTAAACTCAGAATAGCTGTTATTAAGAAAAACTGCCTGTTTTCTATTTGTTAGGTATGATCTAAATAGATTAAGAGTGTTTCCTCTAATACCGTACTTATGCATTTTTTCCAACAGTAATTCATGCGAAACACAGTCAAAAGCTTTGGATAAGTCACACAATGTCAAAGACACAAAATGACCTTCCTCCAAGCCATCAACTATATCTCTCACAATTTTCTGTATAGCTAGTGTAGTGCTACACTTTTTTCTAAAGCCATATTGATTACAGTGAAGTATTTTGTGTTTTTCTAGATATTCTACCAAACAAACATTTAGAATACTCTCAAAAATTTTGCCGAAAATGGGAATGATTGAGATGGGACGGTAATTTTCAATTTCATCTAAAGCTCCCTTTTTGAACACTGGTAGCACTTTTGTTACTTTTAAAACATCTGGGAAAATCCCCCCAGTAAGACAATTATTATAAAGTATAATTAATTTGTCAATAATAATATCGATTGTTTCCACAATTATTTTTTTGTTTAAGAAATAAAAATCCGTGCAGTGTGAATTTTTCAATCTATGCAAAACATTCCTGATTTCAGTATCACTAACAGGTAATAAAAATAAAGAGTTGCAAGGAGAGTGTACATCTTTCAAAAAATCTATGGCTACATTTTCATTTGTAGAATTAAAAGAACTTCTAATATGTTTAGCCACGGAAGTAAAGTAATTATTGAAATCGTTTGATGAAATCGCACTTGGACAGACTTTTTTATTTTGAAATTTATTTCTGTGATAATTTATAACTTTCCAACTATCACGAGATATATTTTCAGAATTGGAAAAAAAAATTTCATAAGCCAGTTTTTTCTTTAATGATATTGTTGTTGATGTATATTATGCCTTAATAAAATCATAATAGAACCGATCCATACAAATTACTTCTGGTGTATCTACAATGGGCTATAATTTCTCAATTTTATATGTTACAAACACCAAACACAAACTCCAGGCAATAGTTTAACAGGAATTCCGCGGACGTGCGGCAAAATCTAGGAAAAGCTTTCTTGGAACAGTGCAGGATAAACCGCCTGAGGATTTTCCCCTTTCCCAGGTTCAATGGACCGGCCAGTCTCTAGACTTTAAAACGTGGAAAACTATGAATACGATAAGAACGGGAGTCGCTACAGTAAAATCAAACATGACAAAATGGGGAAAAATAGACCAAGATGATGTGATGTCTGACTGTGGAAAAACATAGAATATGGAACATCTTCTTACATGCAGAATCTGTCCTCATCGATGTACCCTTGAAGATTTGTGGCTCGCCAACAAAGATGGAACCGCCGTAGCCCGATACTGGGCCAAAATTTTATGAATGACATGTCCAGACACGATAAAGTAAAGTAACAGAAATTGGTTTTTTCAATTTTTTTACTAGATTTTTTTTAATAGGAAACAAACATAAATAAGTATATATTCTTACTTGGTAAAACTAAAATTCTGCGCTTGATTACTGTGCTTTCTACAATATAGAAATCAAACAGATTGATGAATTAACCGACAAGGAGAATTTACAATTTGCATTCCACAACTTGTCAATCCACCACGGCAAATATCCTTCGCGAATTAGTTTCTAGTACTCACAAACATGCGTAAATAAATAGAGGAGAAGGACGTTTGAGATTTAATTTAAATGCAGGGCTCCTGCCGTCCACTTATACGTATGTGACTTATCTCAAACGTCTTTCTTTTGTGATATAACTGTGTTCGTCTTGGAATTCAACAAAGAAGGTAGGTTTAATATTTGTGAGGTAGTACTTATTCCTCCATGGCCCGCCATTTAAGGAGAGTAAACTGCCTTGAGGTAGGCCATTGTTTTGTTTTCAATCATCGAAAACATGTGGTTCTCAAGGTTTCTTCATTTTCAATATTCTGGGCTAGGTTAAGTACATATATGTAAAATAGTACTTTTTCTCTCATGAAAACCGGCTTATTGCAGGATGAGAAGTGGCTCAAATTGCAGTTCATAGGAGATGCTGAATCAATTTTTCACGGATTTTAAAATATGGGAGACGAGAAATATGGGACGAAAACGGAAGCTCTTCTAACCATTTGTTGCCACGAGATGACCAGTTACTAAACAGCGCCAGTAGCCATTCTTGAAATTTTATACCAAATCGTTTAATTTGCTCAACAAGAATGTCGTGAATATCTGCAGCTTTTGTTATTTTACCTTTGGCTATTGAGCTCTTTCTATCTATCTATCTATGTAGCTGTCCAATTTTGGACATAGGCCTCCTCTTCCTTCTTCCAAGTCTCTCTGTTGTAGGCAGTTTGTATCCACTTCGGGCCTGCGTGTTTCTTCAAGTCATCTGACCATTTCATTTGTGGCCTTCCTCTTTTTCGTTTGTAACTATATGGTCTCCAGTGTATAATCATCTTATTCCATCTGTCGTCTTTCTGTCTTATGGTATGTCCAGCTAACTTCCACTTAAGTTGCTATCCGAGTTGATACATCGGTCACTTTTGTTTTGTTGCGAATCCAAGGATTTATTTTTTTGTCTGATAGCCTGATGTTCAGCATTTGCCTTTCCATGGCTCTTTGGGTCTTTGCTGTTTTCTATGTTTTCCTTTGTAAACGTAAAAGTTTGAAAACCGTACTTGAGAACAGGAAGTATACATTGGTTGAAGACTCATTTTTTAGTTTATAGGAAGTTTTCCGAAGGATTCCCAAGCCAACCGTATCCTTCTCTTTATTTCTCCGGTCTGATTTTCTTTATTTAATTTAACTAGTTTAGTTGTCCCAAATATAAATATTCTTTTACTTGTTCTATAGTTTTTTGCGCAATTGTAATTATTAATTCTTCTGGTTGGTTATAATTTTCGTTTTATTATAATTCATTTGTAGACCTATTTTTGTTGATTCGCTATTTAATTCATCCATCATATTTTGTAATTCTTCCCTTTTATCTGTCATTATTATAATGTCATCTGTATATCTCAAGTGATTCAAATATTTTATCGTAAGCAGATGGTCGCTTGTACTGAATCCTTTTCTAAAATCGGCTTGCTCTTTTGACTGGTAATTATCTAACTTGGTTGTTAATCTGTTTGTTCGTAGTTTAGTTAACAGTTTGTACATTATATTAAGTAGTGATATTGGTCTATAGTTTTTTAGATCTTTTTTATCGCCTTTCTTAAATAGTAATAGTGTTATTGCCTCGTTCCATGTGGTGGGTATTTGTTTTGTGTTCAATATTTTATTCATTAGTACATAAAGGACTTCCACTGTTGTTTTCCCTCATTTTTTAGCATTTCCACAGTTATTCCATATTTCCCAGGAGATTTGTTATTCTTCATTTCTTTAAGTTCTTTTTTATCTTATTTTTACTGATTTCTGGTTGTAGGTCAGAGTTAACGTTCTTTATTTTCAATTGTAACTGATTACGGATTTTTTGAGCTGGTTTTTGTTCTGTTTTATTTTTCTATTTTATACAAATATTAAACAATAAATATATTGTTCTGTATTATACAAATCTTGAGCTGTTTCACTCTTTACAATTCTAGCTATAATATTGAGCCATCTGCAAACGCTAAAATTTTTTATACGTCATGTTCTTGTTCCTCTTCTGTTCCTATTAACTTGAGTGTTTGGTTTATTAAAGTGAGGAGTTAATATATCGAATTCTATTACTATTTTATATATATATATATATATATATATATATATATATATATATATATATATTATATATATATATATAAATATTCATATTTGGCGTCACTTTTTACGTAAGCATAATAACAATCTAGAGCTAGTTATCAATAACAAAAACAGACACGAGTGTCTTTCTGACATAAATCAAACATCATTATAATAACGAATGTCATAAAATATTCAAAATTAAAATATTGTACTTACATAAAAATATAATTTAGATAAGAATGTTTTGTGAATTTAATAATTTAATGGTTTAACCTCATGTTGTAAGTTTTTATATTAGTTTTATACAATGTTTTTTAATTCTAATTTCATTGTATTTACCATAACATATTTTAGCATATCCTGATGAAGCAAATAAATTTTGCGAAAGCTTGATTTAAGAACAAAGAGTTTAACTTATCCTGTCCTACTTAAATGACTGCATCCTGAAAACAAAACTTTATTTTACATAACGTGTCAGTCAATAATACCTAACAACTTTATATATATATATATATATATATATATATATATATATATAATGTTGCATTTGCTGCAACTGAATATAAGGAACGGCATGACTCAGTAGGGAAGATCCTCCATCAAGAGATAGCTTTTAAACTGGGACTTCTACTAACAAACCATCTCCCATATTATCAATACGTTCCTGAGAGTATGCTTGAGAATGACAACTACAAGCTATACTGGGATCGCACTGTGCTCACAGACCAAACTGTAGCACATAATAGACCAGATCTCGTGTTTGTTAATAAACTAACAAGACAAACAATTCTAATCGATGTGGCGATACCTAACAACAATAATCTGGGTGTTAAGTACAACGAAAAGATCGCCAAGTACAGAGATCTGGAAATACAAATAAGACAATGGAGAATGGAAAGTATTCAGACGATACCTATTAATCTTTCTACCACTGGAGTCATTCCGAAGAACCTCCTAGAAAACATAAAAGAGCTGGGTCTAAATGAACATCTACATAAAGTCATGCAGAAAGCTGTGCTACTTTCGACGTCCAGATGCGTGCAAAAATTTTTAGGGGATACACCGACGTACCAAGTCACCTAGGACTAGATAACATGGAAAGAATCCCACCAGAGCTCAATCCTTTTGATACCGTAGGTATCTGGGATGAGTGAATTTTCCCCTTAGAGGGGGTGTGAGCCGTATGGCTAAATCTGGATAATAATAATAATATTAATACTAATATTTGGATTAGGAATTGTCTATTAATGTTATCATAGGGATTCGTAAAGTCAATATCGTATGCGCTAGTTTTTTCTAAAATCTGTCATAGGGAATCTATTGTCTGCTTCTTCCGGAAAAAACCCACTGGTAATCTTCCAATTGCTTTTTCGGCATATTGTCTCAGTGTTTCAGATACAACGTTGGAAAATAATTTGTATGCTGTACTTGTATTTATCTATTTAATTGCCCTATAGTTTTTGCATTCGAGTTTGTCCCCCTTTTCGTGTATTGGGAATATCACTCTTACTGCATTGCCGTAGAATTTGGTTACTGTCCCAGATGCTAATAGAATATAATCCCATTTTAAGGGGTCATTTGATCCAGCTTGAATCACATATAAATCAATATTATAAAAGGGGTCATTAGACACAGCATAAATCACATATAAATCAATTTGTAATTTAGAAACTAAATTACGCCGTCAATTTTTATCGGTACAGGCTACACAGGTTCCACTCAAGAGGGGGAGGGGTAATTTGGTCAAAGATTTTTGTACGGCATAACTTCGGTAGGTAATACAAAACGACCTTTTTTTTCGTCTTTATAGGGAGGGGGTCTGGAATCTTCAAAAGATATCTCAGTCCAGGACGCCGCCTGATTAACCTTGGTGCAGAGTTCGTTCTTCGTACTCCTGGCGATAGTTCCCGAGGTACTTTAAAATGCCCTCTCGTCGCTTAGTCTACGCCGAACGCATATCTGCTAAATCAGACCCTCCTCTGTCATCCAGCGATCCGGAAGCGGAATGGCCGCTGTAAGGCCGGCATCACTTCCGAAGCACTACCTTTATTCATTCATTCTTCATTCATACACATCCACACTCTATTCATCAGCAAATTAGCTCCCTGTCTCATTCCATGGAGCGCGTAGAAGACACTCCTAGTTCGCCATCATTCGCAGACGGGCATTTCCTCCTTCCCCACAGTCTGCAATTCTAACTCAAATAGTGTGACCTACTTTTCTAGCTTCACTTTTCAGCATCATTCACTCTTACCTTTGTCGTTGGTCCAGCTGGCTTTCTTCCTCTTCCTTTTTCTTGATCACTGCACGGATATAGCTGTGTATGTTAATCCAACCTAATTTATTTTCAATCATTCTCTCAATCATTTCTCTCACTGTAACAAAATTTACACCTGTCTCTCTCTCCATTCTGTTCCCTTCCACTATCCATCTGCTGCAATCTAACATCGTATGTGTCACAGTGTCCAAGTATCCACAGTATAGGCATTCATCTGTATCAGCCTTTCCGATCCTATAGAGTCAGGCCCTAAAACACCCGTGTCCTGTGAGCACCTGCGTCAGGAAATAATCAAGTCGCCTGTGGCCACAGTCCACCCAATCTCTTATGTTCGGGATCAGCATTTTCGTCCACTGTGCCACATCCTCCGTGTTGTTCCATTCTTCTTGAATATAAAATACAAAATCTTGAATACAAAACGACCTAATGCCGTACAAAATATTGGTACCAGTCGTAGGGACAATCGTTGATTTTAAAATTTTTATATATATTTGGGTATCACATGCAGCAACTTAAACTTATTAGTTCGTTTTATTATGGAATTTATTTAAATTTTGCAATGGAGTATGTATTTTATTATCTTTTATTTTATGATATTAACGATTTATGTAATTTCAGTAAATTTTAAATTGTTATTCTTATTTTTATCCTATTGTTCAAATTTCTGAAAAAAAAATCATCAAACTTCATCTTCTATTTTTGACGGTACTACAGAAGTTAGTTAATTCTGCACTTTGTCAGTTAATAGACATCTACTGAAAAAATACATATCGCAGGAACCAGACAGTTAAAATTACAGCAATGTCCCCAAAACAAATAGAACTACTATCGTATCAGATTCCCAACGTTTAATTTTTTTCATTTCTATTTAAAACTTTGGTGTGTAAATACTCGTTTGCGGTGGAGTTTTTTTATATTATATTTCATGAGTCACTCAAATTAAAAGCATTTTATGCCGTTTCAAAAGCAGTAATTCTCTTTGATATCCAATCTGCCAGAGTTTGTGGAAATAACGTTTAGCAACTTCGATAACGAGATCACAATTTTACAAAGGTTTAAAGCTTGATCATATGTATTAATTTCAGGAATATCAATTTACTGTACATGAAAGTTATTGTACTTATCATTGGGTTGTGTCAGTAATGGCAAAAAAATTATACATCGATATAATATATTGTATCATGCATCACAAACGCCAAGATCTGAAAAAAAAGGAAGAGTACATAGGGGTAATAGGGAAACATATTTTGCATAGAGACACAAATGAGAATGGTCAGTTTCTAATAGATGTCGCAGCTGGAAAGAATATGATTATCAGTTCGACATGCTTCCCACATCGGGACATACATAAGCGCACCTGGATATCACCTGACGGAAATACAATCAATCAAATATACCACATACTGGCTGAAAAAAAAATAGCGACGAGTATATTAGATGTAAAAAGCAGACGTGGCGCAAGCTGTGACTCAGACCATCTACATGCACACCATAGTACAGACACGGTTTAGATGCAAAATCAGTCGACAGGTAAAGGAAAAATATCCAAAATAAGAAAAACTAAACTTAGATAACCTAAAAGTCACTGAGGAACAAGAAAGATTTGAGAGAACAGTAGATAAAAACTTAGTAGAAGAAAACAGAGCAGACTCCACAATAGAAAACCAATGGAACACCATAAGCAATATCATACTCAACACAGCGAAAGAAGTCCTAGGACCAAAGACACAACGGAGAGAAGAAACATGGTTCGATGAAGAATGCAAACAAGCTATACAGGAAAGAAATGAAGCACATAAGAATTACATATTCAAACGTACTAGAGAGAGAAAAACAGAATTTGAGAACAAAAGACGAAGAACAGACAAACCAAAGACTAGCCTCTTCAAAAATAAGAAGGGTGAAATCATTAGCGATATGGACGAAATTAGGAGAACCTGGGCGACATATTTTAAGGAATTACTAAACAAAGGGACACAACCACCATTACAACACAGAAATCTGCCAATGTATTAGATGTGTTTGAAAGAAAAATATTATATAGGATACTGTATATTATATAGTAGTAGTTTATATAGATACTATAAAAGTAGAAAAGAATTATAGAGCGGATCTGTGAAAAAACGACTAAATCTGGATGTGAGAGGTGGCATTTGGATTTTTGCAGAAAAAGTTGTGTAATAACTTCAGTAATAATAACTAACTTAAGCTCCCTCTCAAATAGGTCGGGAACATTAATAAAAAAAATTAAAATATTTAATAATTTCTACTTTCCTTGCTGTTAACTTGAAAACAATTATTCATTTTGGAGCAAAGTCCTAATAAAATAAAAGAGCGACAATTAAACTTTTTTTTAGGACACGGCTGTTTAAAAAAGTTTTAATTCCTTGCTGTAAAATAGCAATAAATACAAAAAGGTGGGAAACAAGCCTTATCAATATTGACGTTATAAATTCAACAGGTTTTTATTTGATTTTTAATGCCACAAAGTATAACAATAGTAATAGTAGCATAATAATAGTAAAACGTAATAACAATTGATTTTCAGATCAGTCTAAACGTACATTTGTTTCTCAATTTTCTAATAATAAACATCGCATATATTGTTGACTATCTATTCATAAACCTAAGCTCATGTATTTCCAAAATCTGGGCAAATCGCCAAATAGTTTATTGCTATTGAAAGATGAATCCAGCTGAACCTTGATAAGAAATATTGGGACAAGAATTTGTCATATTTGCCATAACGTTTGATTAACTTGAAAGTAAAATGGAAATGCTTAAAAAACTAAACTAAATACGCATGTCCATTTATTTAGGTTTCTAATGGATTCCTAATCTCGGAATAGAGGGAGGATTAGCCCACTAAAATGAAGGCGGAAATACCGTTGATAAAAGTATCATTTGCTGGTATCAACTCAAATAAAGAGGAAAATTAGAGACTAAAAAGATCTATAGGAAATCACATAATTAAAAATATTAGTAATCATAACAAGAAATCATTTAATCGACAAAATAGAAGAAAACAATACAAAACACGATCTTATACGCTTGAACCAGCAGTAGAACTAGATAGAACGATTGTTAATACATTTTTTCAAATGGGAGAAATAGACATAAATAGACAAAATGTCTCAAATTGTTTATTTTATGGCAAAAAAGGAATATATGCCTGGATGTAAAAACTACAACTAAAAAAAAGTTAAAAAATTAATTGAAACATAAACGGATAACTACAAATGTAAACTAACGCATTATAATCGAGCAGGGCATAAGAAGAGACAACTGAAAAACTTCAGGAAATAACCGGGCCAAAATAGGCCAAAAATATAGGTAAAAAACAAATATATCAAAGTAGACAGGAGAGTGTGATTTGGGTGGGCAGCCTTTGGTAAAATGAAATACATCCTAACAATTAAGAAAGTTCCCGGACATGTGACAATAAGACTGTTCCATAGATAGTGTTGCCAGTGATAACAGACAAAACGCAAACCTGGACACTTACAAAATAAATAGTAAACAAAATAGAAGTTGCTGAACGATCAATGGAGAAAAGAGTGGTTGGAGTTATTAAGAGAGACAGAATTAGACATAAACAACACAGAGTAACTGGAGTACTAGATTACAAGGGACACACAGCAAGAATAAAAAACGGAAGATGGAATAGAAAAATAATAAAAGAAAGACCTGAGGATGAAAAAAGAAGAAGAGAAATACCTATAACAAAGTCGCACGATAAGTTAAAAAAGATAACAGGTAAAACGTGGCTGATAACAGCAAATAAGAGACCGAAATGGAAACCATTAAGGAAGGCCTATGTTAAATTTTGGACTCTAAAAGATGCCTAAAGAAGAAGAAGAAGTACCCTAATAACTGGAACAGCAATATATTTCAGAATGTACCAGATAATTATTTATTACCCCATTATTCGTTATGGTATGTAGCCCATTTGCTCCACGATCGACTTCCATGGAAATTTCTTGCGTTCTCATCCACATCCCCCTCCCATCGCATTCTCGGTCAGCCAATAAGTCTCTTCTCCTGCATTCTTGCATTGAACAGTTTTTTGGAAGCATGTTTTCTTCCAGCCTAAATACATGGTCTGTCATTTTAAGTCGTTGTAGGCGGACGTACTGATATAAGGGTGGTTCTTTATCTTTATTATATATTTCATAATTGTATCTAATTTGCCACCTGTTGTTCTTATTTACACCGCCTAATATTCGCCTTAGTACCTTTCTTTCATAGATGTCCATGCGGTTTACAGATTTTTAAGTCAATATCCAAGTTTCAGATCCCATAGCTCACTATCGGCCGGTTTATGGTATTGTAGATACGTATCTTAGTCATTTGATGGATTTCTCGTGATTTAAATATCTGGTTCAAAGAAAGTATGCCGTACTGGTTAAAATGATTCTTCACCTGAACTAAACATATTAAGATATTTTTTCTAAGTTGTCAACTGTCAGATACGGTTGTGTTGCTCCTCCGTGTTGGCTTTGTACTAGGATTTTAGTCTTTTTTGTGTTTATTGATCAGAACTATTTGTTTACCTGTTGCTTTGGATCTGTTCATAATATTTATGTCATTTGCAGTTGAACTGATTTATTGGTGTGTGTTGTTTCTATCTTTTGACGTTATTCTAACTACGTATTCCATTGCTAAATCAAGCAGTATTGGTGCCAGCCCATCCTGTTTTATTAATCACCCAGTTTTAATTCATGTGATATTTGAAATCTGTCATCTTACGTTGTATCTTTATCTGCGCCAGTGTGTCCGTCATCGTCATTCGGATGAACCTAACTAGTTTGGACGGTATTTCAAATTCAATTAATATTTTGTATAAATGTGTCCTGTTTATTGATTGATATGCTTGTTTAGTTGACGAAAATATTATCAACAATTTAGATTATTGCAACTATAGATTTTACATTATGAAGATAGTTTAATTAAAAAAAAAAAAAAAAAGTTGTGTACCAAATACAACACGATAATATGAATTATTGATATTCTAATTGTAAATCTCATTTATTAAATATAGACACGATAAAATATAAAATTAAGAATGGATATGTTAGGGGAAGACTATGCTTGGAACCAATTGATGTTAAAATGAGAGACCATATATTAAGATGGTTAGGGCATGTTTGCAAGTTCGTTAAATGAGTAGGGAGGAACACCATAGCAGACCTGGTAAGAAACGCCACATATTGCCATAAATGATAGAGTTTGTTTCACACTCTGATCTAATAATTAGATAGAAAATAATCAGATACTGAGAGTTCAAAAACTTTTGCATACAACTGAATTTCTGAAGGGTTTTATTATATTCTTTTGCATGGTGTTTTTACACCATGTTTGAATAATTCATTGGAGTTATCATTCTTGAAAACACAGCAACTACATACTTTTATAGCTTGATGATTTAACCACCTTTTTACAATAAGTTGGCATGTACCGTATAACAAATTTGTTCGCTGAACGACTACTAACATGAATGTTGAACACCTTCAATATTTTCAGCTGCATGTTTAGAAAATCTCAAAAAAGCTGGACAGAATTTTACATTATTTAGTCAAACACGAATTAATTTTTTTTTTGGATTCTGGAAATGAATAAATACTGCCATTCTGTATTTAGTTTTAAATCAATAGGGAAGTAATATTCGATCATTTTTGCTTATTGCTGTGTTGAATGCCATTTTTAATTTAATTTTCTTAAAACTGTTGATAAAGTATACGTATACAAACAAGTTTTATTTTGTTAAATTGATTGCATGGCTAAATTGCCGATCTACCTTATTTAAACGTAAAATTCATAGCCTCTCTAATTAAGTTTTTGTTTCTAAATCTAAATTAGCAGGGGTAAACTAGAGAACCACATTATAGGCAAAGCTGTAGAGCTGTTTTTGGCTTTTAAAAGTTCACAGCAATCCACCTTTACTTACTATCTTTTGAAAAATGGTTTGTAGAATATAAAACCAAAATTAGTACTCAAATTAGCTTTTCCCTTAATGGGGAAAAATCTAAAAAATCGTAATTTTTAGTTGTTTTGTGAAAAATTTTAATTCAATAGTAACTTACTTGCAATATTGCCAATGGGAGTTGTGTAGAGAAAAAAAAATAAATTTTTTATATATATATATATATATATATATATACAACCTTATTGGTGCACTTTTCGCAGAGAAAAGTAAAAACACCGCTAAAATCGACCATTTTTTTAACTTGCATCATCATCACCATCATTCTGGCTTTACAGCCATGCGTGGGTCCTAGCCTCCTCAAGAATTTCTCTCCCCAGTCGTCCCTGTCTATCGCCTTTGTCCGGCTAGCTCATTTCTTCATCGAAATCAAGGAAGCTTGTTCTAGGTCTTCCTCTTATTCTCTGTCCAATGGATCTATTAAGGAGAGGTTTTCTAGCTGGGTCATTTTGTTCCATCCGCATTACGTGCCTTATCCACCTCAGATGTCCTATCTTGATGTTTTACGATATCAGGTTCCTGGTATATTCTATAAAGTTTGAAGTTGTATCGTCTTCTCCACACTTCATTGTCATTCACTACTCCATGGATTGGCCTTAGTACTTTTCTTTCAAAACATAACAACATGTTAGATTCCAGGGGCCCGTTTCACAAAACTACACGTTTGTCAGTTACAATGAAATTCTTACAAGTTTGGCAAAATATCTCGTTATTAGTGATTCACGAATGCACAAGTATTCACTTGTAACCACTAGTGAATTTTACAATTTTACAAGTAAATTACTTGTAAGTTACCAATAATTTACTTGTTCAACACAAGAATAATTTACAAGTTTGTAGTTGACAGTTGTAGTGAACTAAACATTTTCTACCTAACTTTGGAGGTAGGTAGTTGGTTTGACAACAAGTGTAATAAGTGTAGGAAAAATGTTGTCTAGTAGCAGCTCTTCGTCAGAAAATGAAAATGAGGTATTTGTTCAAAGAAGAAGAAGGAGAATATTTACACCAAGAATTAATAGGGATTTCCCATCAATTTACGAGTTTAATGAACGTTTTCGGATGACTTCCATACAAATGGAACAACTTCGTATAGACATTGCACCTATCTTAGCGCATCCAATGAATCGCTCTTTTGCACTGGCAACAAAAATGCAATTGTGTATAGCATTGGCAGTGGAGGACAATATCACGTCATAGCAGATACTCATGGGGTCAGTAGATATGTAAAAAAAGTGGTACACGCAATTAACCAAATAAAATTTCATCAAGTTGTTGCTTGGCCAGAAAATATTTTAAATACGACTGCAGAATTCTTTGCAGTAGCAGGATTCCCCCAAGTTATAGGTTGTATTGATGGGACGCTTATTAAAATAGATGCTCCAACTGAAAACGAACCTGCTTTTGTTGACCGTAATGGAAATCACTTCATTAATTGTATGATTGTTTGTGGACCAGACTTGAAAATCTATTGTGTTAGTGCAAATTGGCCGGGAAGTGTTCATGACCCGAGAGTACTGAGAAATAGCACCCTTTTTCAGAGAATGGAAGCTGGTTGGTATCCTATTCCAAATAGAATAATTCTAGGTGACTCTGGATACTCTCTATTAGATTGGCTTATGACCCCAATTGAGGTGAATGTGGATGAGGCTGTGGCTACCTACAACAGAGCACATAAGAAAACACGGCGTTTAGTCGAAAATGCTTTAGGCGTATTAAAGGAGAAATTTCCTTGTTTTAACTACTTTCGTTTGAGTCCAGTATATGCAGCCAATGTTTTCAAATGCTGCATAGCGCTGTATAACATTACTTGGGAAAGAATGAATATAAACCGACAAATGGATAATGAAGAAATGGAATACGATAACGAAATAGCCAGACAACCAGCTCCTTTGAATGCAAGACAAAGACAACAGGAGTTGATAAATTATGTTAGAAATAGAAACTAGTTCCAGTGTAACTTTAAAACCATAAAGAATATAAAATAAATAAATATAAAATAATACACAATATTTACTTTTTATTTAAAGGAAAAAAATAATTTCCAAAACATTTAACAAATACTTAGCATAATAATGAATTAAAAATCAAAGAAGTAATACCTATAAACAAAACGTTTTTCTTATAATTAATTAAAAAATTAAATATATCAATAACATAACTTCTTAGACAATGGTAGAATATTCCACGCTTTCACTGGTAGGTGACTCTTTTACATTTATGAGGTAGGTTACAGCAGAATCGAACGATGCAGTGAATTTTGAAGGGGTCACATGTAGTTCCCGTTCTAGTTTTAAAATCTCTAATGTGTTTAGATAACTTTCTTTTGTAAGGATTTCAATTTGCTGTTGTAATTTTTTCTTCTTTAAATCAATTAGTGCTTCGCCAATGGGGTCATTTTCATTAGATATTTTCAACTTGTTCCTTTTTGCACAAGATGCAGTAGGTACAGTGCTGCTCCCAGTAGAAATAAATACATTAGTGTTTTTAATTTTGTTTGTTGCACCGTAATCTTGCAAATGGTTTGAATTTTCTATTTCTTGTTCAACGTTCTCAGGATCTTGCTCTTTCTCAGGATCTTGCTCCCAAGTTTCGGAAATGCCGAGACTACACAGAATTGGATTATCTGGCCCAAGAATGTCGAGAACTAGGTACATTGTCTATTTATTTCTGTAAATTTAGAATTTGTGCCTCCATCTGAACCAGTTTTCCTCCTGTTATCAACTTTCTTCTGCAATACGAAAAAAAGTGTCAGATACGCTTACTATTTGGCAAATTAAATGCTAACACTGACCATTGTTGTTTTCTTTAAATTTTGCCAAAATACATCACGACTGTAAGCCCAATCCTTATTTGGAGGCACAAGCTGTAAACTGGTGGATTTTTGGTGCACAGTTTTCCAACATTCTATTTTGTCTTGTTTTGTTAATTTGTCGGAAAAGCTGCCGAAAAGAATTGCTTTCTTATCTCTAATCTCTTTTAAAATTATAATTTTAGTACCATTTAAGACGCTTTTCGACATTGTCACAGAATGATAATTAACGACTGACGTTTAACTAGTAACTTGTCAACAAAACTATTTTAAGGTTATGTTTATTTACAAACTTGTAAGTAACATGCGTGAAGTACACTTGTTGCTGACAAATTTACACATGTAACGAACAAGTTAAATATTTTTTTTTTGTGAAACAACTTGTGATTACAAGTGCTGAATATCAACAATTGTTACTAAAAACACTTGTAGTTTTGTGAAACGGGCCCCAGGTCTCTGAACCATATGTTAGGACTGGACGTATTATTATTTTATTATTTTGTAGAGTTTTATTTTTGTTTTTCTCGATATAATTGTGGATTTAAGGAGGAGATTGAGCCCAAAATAGCATCTGTTGGCCGTGCAAATTCTGCGTTTTATCTCTGCGGTAGTATTATTTACAGTGTTAAGGAGCGCTCCCAGGTATACAAATTCATTCAATGCTTGGATGACGTCGTTTCTTATAACAAAGGGTCATAGGGTTTGTGATTGCTTGCTTATTTTCATATACTTCGTTTTGATGGTGTTTATTATTAAACCCATTTTTGTAGCTGATTGTTTTAATGCCACGTACGTCTTTCGTACAGCGTTTTCAGTTCTCCCAACAGTATTGATATCATCAGCATAGGTCAGAATTTGCACTGATTTATTATATATTGAACTAGTGGTTGTGATTTATGACATACTTATTACTTTTTTCAGAGCCAGATAGAACAGTATACAGGAGACAGGGTCTCCTTGGCGCAGCCCATTATTTGTTTTAAAAGGTTCAGACAGTTTAAACTGATTTGGTATTCCTAGCTCTTTCATTGCTTTGAACATTTCTCTGCTATTCACAGAGTCGTAAGCTGCTTTGTAGTCTAGAAATGTGATGAATATCAATGCCATATTTCAGTGTTTTTTCCAAAAATTGTTTCAGGGTTGCAATTGAATGAATTGTTGATTTACCACCTCTAAAACCAGCCTGGTATTTTCCTACTATCCGTTCTGCATGCCGTGACGTAGTACTGTGAAAAATATTTTATACGCTGCATTTAGAAGCGTAATTCCTCTGTGGTTAGAACATTCAAAGATATCTCATTTTTTGTGTATGGTGTAAAGTATTCCAATATTCCTATCATTGGGGAGAGATTTCTGTGTCCATATTTCTTTTATATGCTGCTGTAATGCCATTATGGTATCATGGCCACCTTCTTTATATAGTTCAGTTGGCAGATTATATATTCCGGGTGATTTGTTTCTGGCTAGAACTGCATCTTCAACTTCAAGAATCGTTGGTGATTCCTCTTCCTTCTCGTCTATTCCCCTTACTTCATCTCTTTCGTCTACTAGGTTTTCTTCTTCCTCTATAATAAGTGCCTGGTTAAAGTATTCCACCCATTTATTCAATACATCTTTCCTTGTTATTAATAGGTCACCATGCTGACTTCTGCATTGCCTTGTGGTTGGCTTGAATTCTTTGGCTATACAGTTGTCTTAGTTCGTCCGGTAAGCATCTTTCTGTAGGCTTAATTTTTTTCGTTTATTGCATCCTTGCCTTTAGCGTCAAACCAATGACTCAGAACTTGCGCCGTTTTAAAATTGGCAAGCTAATACTCGGTATAATGTTTATATGTTAGTTATACAGGCATAAGGTGGATGCTGTAAAACGAATAGTTTTTTCAAAATCTTAGTTTGAATATTCTGCACCAATATTTTGAATGGAACAGCATGATGATGTTATCCGATTTTATTTTAGAAAGCATATTTTTCTATTTTATTACTCTATTCTTAAAATTCAAAATTTATTTTTCAACTTGTATATCTTTGATTTTTACTTAATTATGTCGAAACATGTAAAAAACAGGAGCGAGAAGTGTCGAAAAACAAAAATAACCTATAATATCACCACATTGAAAAATAAACTAAATCAAACGAAAATCTGTTTCTACCTTCTCAAATCTATAACAATTTCAAATATTATTAGGACCCATAACGGTGTTTTTTTTTTCAATGGTAGTCGGCTTTATTAAAGGACAGCGTCACAAAAATCTGTGACAAGTTTCCATCTGTTCATCCAATCCAATTAAACAACCCATCCATACGTCATCCGCTAAACAAATACACATGTTACACCATGCAGTGTAAAAGCCATTAATCCCCCACTTTCAGTAGTATCGCCAGTATGATTTCTCATATTACACGGACCAACTGGCAGTGGATGGAAAGAGAGAGAAAATAAATAAACACTTGCCTTGAATCTGAAACGATATCAAAGAAACGGGGACTGCAGTGGTAAAGAGGAAGTAATTAAAAAGTTGAAATGTGTTCATTTCGTGAAGAGATTTACAACCCCCCTGGCGGTGTTGCGTGTGTGTGTTTGTGTTATTTTTGAAGTTGGAAACGGTTGAGCTATTTACGCTCTAGAGATGGTCCTTGACACAAGACTGTTTGATAGTAACTACAAAGTAACAACTTTACATTACTAAAGTTTTATAAACTGTTTATAGAACTGGTTGCTCGATGGAAATAACATAAAACGCAAAACGGTTTTTAATTTCCACTAAATCTGGTACACATTGCCGTTTCATTGAAACATCAGCTTCCTCTGAAGAATGCTAAAAATCCGTAAACTAAAAAGAAGATTTTTATGATCTTTACTTAACAACCCAGTAGAATTAGACTAAAATTATTGATAACTTGTAATTCGTAACAGGGTCTCATACGGAAAAATACTAGTATTTAGGTATAAAGTGTAAGCCATTTAAAGGAATTCAATTTTGGTCGTGAGAGTAATTTTTTAAAGAAAGATTTAATGTGTAAAAAATGTAAACGTGTAAGAAACGTTGTCAACCTTTTTACTAAAAGAGTATTAAAAATTCATTTAAATAATTCCAAAAAAACGAAGATAACTGTATTTGTTGCAACGATATTTTCAAAAAACAACTATAAATTTAATACATTAATCGGCGTTTTTTCTGAACATATACACAAAATATTCGATGAACGTTACGAGCATTCTATGATAACAGAAACTAGATCAATTTTTATTTAATAGTTTACTCTTTTCTAATAAACAAATTAAATATATTATACTAAATAATTTTTTAATACAACACTTATGGTAACTTAAGGATCATAAGTGCGTTAATTTCAGGAAATTTTAAGAGCCATCCTACTGTAACCTCGGAAATCTTTTTTGGGTGATCCTAGAAAGGTCACCAATGGAGACACTGCAGACGGCAGCCAGATGGTTGGTGGAGAGCGAGTCATGGGTTCGAAACTAGCTTTTGGAAATGGGAATGGGTCCAACGGACGAAAGAAGTAAAGATAGGACAAGATAAGATATATTAGAAAATATATATATTAGAATCAAGATAGGACCTATCTGGATTTACATGTTTGAAGCCACTAAATATATGGGTAAAAACCCTTTAAATATAGTTAGATTAACTTTGAATTACATCCTTGATATTAAAAAACTAGGATGTTTTTAGACTAGAAAAACAAGAATCGACTAGTTATTCCGAAAAGGTTCTGTGATATAGCCCGATAGGGTTTTAAAATATATAAAGAATTTTTTTAAACAACATTTTTTTGTGATGCATGGATACAGCCAACTACAGGAATTCAGTTTCCTTCTATATGATCGGACTACATTTTGTTCCAGTTTTGGTTGTCACAGGGAAGTCAAAGTACAGTTTTTTCTTCAATAAATACCCAACTTGTTTAGAGAAGAAGATATTTTATTCTTAGCTGCGTCTAGTCGATACGGAACTCCTTGAAAAAAAAAAAAGATTTTATTTCTTCTTCTTGTTACTTTATAAATAGGCTTAATGTCAGTTTTACTTCAGTTTTTAGTCTCAATTGACGTTGTCTGACCATCTTTTCCTCGGTCGTCCCAATGATCTTCCATTTGGCGATTTGTCTCTTGCTATTCGTAATATTCTATTTTCTGTCATTCTTTCGATGTGTTGATTCCATTCCAAGAGTTTATTTCTGTCGTACATAAAACATTGCGTTATAACCAAACCACTTGAGTGTAAAATTTTGTCCTACGCCAGATTTCTTCATTTTTTATACGAGTAGTTCCTTCTTTCGCGTCGATATTGTAAAATTATGTTTTTAATTTTTCTTAATTTTTACCCAATTGTTGTCAAACTATTGTGCAAATTCTTTGTAGGAATCTTCTTCTTCTTTTTATGTAGACATGACTTTGTCTGTTTTTCAATATGCCTCCAGTACCATCCTCGTTCCATCATTTTCGTGGTCTTCCTACTAGTCGTCTGCCCATTGGGGAACCGTCTCTTGCCGTCTTTACTACTCTATTTGTTGTCATTCAACTTATATGATCGTTCCATTCTTATCTTCTATTTCTTGCCCAGTTCTTGATGTTCTTCACCTCGCATCTACGTCGTATATCTGCACTTCTAGTTCTTGTAGAGAAAGTCTGTAAGTATAATATAATTGGTATTATTGGATACGTTGACAGCAAGGGTGGCCTCGTATAGAGCGTATAGTTTAGCAGAGTAAATGGAGTACTCTGAAGGGAGTTTGAATTTATTTATCGATGTTGGGGTTGTGACTGCAGCGCTAGTACCTTGTTTTGATTTAGATTTAACTGTGTATATACAGATTGAACGAAATAAATTCGGAACATACGAAATATTATGTATTTCGGCTCAATTTTGCTGTAGGTAGTTGGCCAACAAAAGGTTGTCAAATAATTATATTATAAAAATCCAATACTTCAGCGGGCTGCTGGATTCTGAAATCATAAAAATTGAAAGCTACACATAAATCTACGATTTTATTATGCTGTCAAACCAGTTATCGTTTCTTTAGACAAGCCCTTCTGTGAGCGGTGTTGCCTGTTGCCAACGTCATTACTTTAGATGTTTCTCAAATAAGGTGTTATCCATAAAATATTTACAAGAAAAAAAGAAAATAATTACAAACCATTAAGTTTATTTTTGTTATTAGTCTGTTGTAGTAGATTGGTTAATACAATGAAAAATATGGGCAAATATCCGATTTATTTAAAGATACGAAGAAGATATAACTCTCAAAAAGATCCGCAAATCGGATTAATACACGGCGATTGGCTACGCAAACAACATTGTTGCGGGACAGATAGTTGAACGATATTTTATACAATGTCTAAACCCAGGTATGGATTTATTTTTGTCCAAGTTTTATATTGGTCCACTATTTCAAATGCAGTTCAAACAGACATATATTAAATTGTATGATCCGTTTTAAAATCGTTCAATCTGTATGTGTATAATCCTTGTAGTAGTGAAGCATATCATTGAAGGCGGATTTGATTAACTGTGGGTTTGTTGAATGTTTGTCGAAAAAAATGGGGCGTGTTAGGCACTGATTGTTCTTTATTTGCCTTAGAGGAATTGAGGACGATTGGGAGGAAAATCATTCTGAGAAAGTGTAGTTTAAATAATGTAAGTAGCTTCTAATCCTTGCGTAGAAGGGTTTGGCCGTTGTTGGCTTATTTATGAAGAGATTTGGGAACTTTTCTGTAAAAAAAGTTTTGAATCGTAGGGTTTTCGAATTAGACCTGGTTTTTGCGACTTATGCTACACTTAATAAAGTCTTCTGTCTTCTAGGGACGGTTCACCAACTTCACAATAAATACTTTCGACTGGTGTTGTGCGAAAAGCTATAGATATTATACGTAAAGAGAGATTGTGAAGACTGTCAAGTTTTTTTAGCAGTGTCTTAGTGGCTGTAGAATACACCGTAGATCCATAATCTAATCTATTGGTCAGAGCTTTTAGAAGATTTAATGGCTTGTGACGAGATAAGATCAAATTTATTATATAAACGTACTGACGTTACACGTTTTAGGTTTTCATCACATAGTCTTAGGTTGGGGGTGTTTGTGACATTTTTTCAGTGGAAAAATAGTAACCTGTTTTTTGTGACCAGAGTTCTAAGTGTTGTATAAAGTTCTGTGTGTGACAAAATATATTTTGTATATTTTTGCCTTTGCAAACAACTACAAGTTCATCCGCGTAGACTCGTGCCTTTATAGGCCTATGATGTGTTGTTGATCTATATTCATTATTATTTTACTACTTTATTATTAATATTCTTGTACCACAGGCGATATATGTTGTTGGAACGCTGGCGATGGTGAATATTTAGGACGTCGAGCGTCGCACACCTCTACTAACTTTTTGGTGACGCTTATAGATACTCTGTCGTTAAACGCATCATTCTTTTTCAGTCATTAGTTTTCAGCAGTTTTTCTTTCTAGTTTTAATTTGTTTCGAGTATTTGAGTTGACTGGTACTAAATTTTAAGAGGATATGTTGACATTTTGAAATTGGAGGGTCGATTTTTTAAAATTTTACTCTACACACGTGTTTAATGATATAAAACATAGAGTAAACAAAACTAATGGCACTTTTAAAAACAAAATATTCAAAAATTTGTGTATTACACAACTAAAAGAATTATAATGAAATAAATATATGGAAATACATATTGGGAAATTGTATGTGAGAATACATCAATTTATCAATATCAATATTATTAATGATGATTTATTTATCCTAAAATCATTTTTGGCCATAGCCTAGTCAGTCGTAAAATATTTAAAAATGCTTGCGACTCTGTGAATAATACAATACTTAAAAAGTGATTATCATTTATGTGTTGTGCATTCTTTACATTTTCATTTATAATTTATCCCTAAACTAAAAGGCGTATCTACCGCAACAAACCTGATTTAGCCAACATTGTCAATATATTCATGAATGAAAAGTCAATATCCGTGCATATATAAATGCATTACATGTCATAGTACTCATATGGTCATTAACGGTTTACCGCAGGGTTAAATTTTAGGTATATTTCTTTTTAATATCTACATAGCAAACTTATACCATATGTTTGATACTAATATGTGATGTACATTTGTAACCATGTGATAAGCCATATGAGAAATTAGTCAAGAATTGCAGTATACACTTCTCAGCCTCACCTCGTCAGACAAAACTATATTAAACTTTGAAAATAAGGCTATTATCGAGCACAAGTTAATTAAATCTAGCCCAAGTACTTTCGCTTAAAATAGCATCTTCAGGGGCATCTGAAATAAGCCAAGAAAACGTTTTTTAGATGAAGTAAATTAGTTAACTTCGATAAAAAACTCGAAGTTAATGGATGAAAAAAAGTTTTTGAGATTAACGTTTTAGACTTACTTCGTCAAAATAAGAACTATCCGGCAAGCGTCGATTGTGGAAATATTAAAAATAACATAAATTATACAAAACACTACACTAAAACGAGGACAAACAGTTTAAAATTACTTCTACGCTACATTCTCTGTCAGTATCTGGATGGATAATGATCTAAGCGGAAATGATACGGTGACATATGACATATGACAACTTTGATAGGCAGTCAAAGTTATGGATCTGTGATCAGCAAATATTAAAATTCTGTATAAGTTGTCATTGGCCAAAGGTCCAACTAGAACTACTACTGAAAAATCAACTGATGACGTATGACATTTAGAATATTTTGATTTAAACTAGATTGCATAATCCAGATCTCACACTCACACCCGTCTGTAATAATAAGGTTGTAGGTTTGAGGCTAAATGAAGTGTACATAAAGTGTGAATGAAAGAAATAGACCAAACGATCTATTGGACAGTGGGTAGTTGACTACAATAAAATGGTCTACCAGGCACTGTCAATATTGCAAAATGAGAAGAAAATTGACTATGAAATTGAAATATTAAAATTAGATCAGAATTGAAAGCAGTGTGTAAATGGGTATAGTTCAAGTAGTTCAGTTAAACCTCAAGCCAATGGGGGAACTATAAAACTAATATGTAATAGCATTACTAAAGACCAACCGACCAACAGGTGTTGAAATATAAAACTGTGGAATTAGTATATGTAGATTATGCAGAGATATGAAGAGTGAAATCAACTCCTACTGTGGATCAATTGAATCTGAGCAAGCTAGTTGTGTAAATTGTTAAATACAATAGTAATGCTTGACATTTTGAAATTGGAGGGTCGATTTTTTAAAATTCTACTCAACACACGTGTTTAATGATATAAAACATAGAGTAAACAAAACTAATGGCACTTTTAAAAACAAAATATTCAAAAATTTGTGTATTACACAACTAAAAGAATTATAATGAAATAAATATATGGAAATACATATTGGGAAATTGTATGTGAGAATACATCAATTTATCAATATCAATATTATTAATGATGATTTATTTATCCTAAAATCATTTTTGGCCATAGCCTAGTCAGTCGTAAAATATTTAAAACTGCTTGCGACTCTGTGAATAATACAATACTTAAAAAGTGATTATCATTTATGTGTTGTGCATTCTTTACATTTTCATTTATAATTTATCCCTAAACTAAAAGGCGTATCTACCGCAACAAACCTGATTTAGCCAATATTGTCGATATATTGTTGAGTTTATATAGTTCTAATTTATAGTTCTTTATTCTAGTTTATTGTCTATATTCTAATTTATTAAAACTCACGATAACTAATTACGAATTTATTAAAGTCTTTATTAATCCTAATTACAAATAATTTATTAACGTTTCGTTACATTTAAATATCGCGGTTCGCGAGCTTCTTATAACTGACTTCTTCAATAAAATTTCGTCTTTATATAAAGCACCGTAAGACCGCCTAGACCTGACCTGACTCTTGTAGAAAATACTGGAATTGGTTTGTTTTTATAGCGGCTCGGCTGATTTTCGTCAGGTAGTTATACCTAGAACATTCATGAATGAATAAAAACATATTAGTAAAATATATTTACGATTTTGGGTCAGAATTTATCGTAACAATATTCATGAATGAAAAGTCAATATCCATGCATATATAAATGCATTACATGTCATAGTACTCATATGGTCATTAACGGTTTACCGCAGGGTTAAATTTTAGGTATATTCCTTTTTAATATCTACATAGCAAACTTATACCATATATGTTTGATACTAATATGTGATGTACATTTGTAACCATGTGATAAGCCATATGAGAAATTAGTCAAGAATTGCAGTATACACTTCTCAGCCTCACCTCGTCCGACAAAACTATATTAGTCATTAAGATTTGCCAGACAATACGTAGGATGGTGTTTACACGATTGGATTGCGGAACCAGAAAGCCGTTCTATAATCTGGAGATGAAAAGGTGAACAATTTGCCCAAACATTCATTTCTCCATGGGAGCCATTTGCCGGAATTAGTCTCATGTTTTGGGAAGTTATAGGCTATGATGTTTTATGGAGTTAAAGCTTTTACCTAGTCCTGTCGTTATTATATCCAGGTATGTGCTGTAGACCCTTTATGAACATGTAGTTTTATTTGCACAATGCTTAGGACCCAATTTTGCTACAAATGTTATTCAATATAGTGCAGTGCTAAATAGAAATATATAGTATACTTCGTGAGGCAATTGCATTTTTAATTATTATTAAACTGGGAATAAGCCACAATTAAAGATAAAAATACGTTTATTGACGTTTCAATTTCCACTTCGGAAATCGTTCTCAAAATACAAACAGTAAATTAAACAAATTTTGTTTTTTGTTACATAGTGAAAAATTCTTCTAATAATTTGATTGTATCTGACTCATTTATATTGACAATTCAGACATACATTATGCATTTTAAAGTAGACGACTTTAAAATGATATTGCCAATATTGTTGAGTTGCGCTCCTGGGACGACTTTACTTATAAGATAGTTCATTCGATTACATGAAATCAACTTTAACTTGAGAATATCCGTCAGAAAAAAATCATAGCATGTAATTCGTCTTTAAAAAGACAAACACATGACATGATGACAGTAAAAATTCTCCTGTTAGTGATTCCATAGTAAATTATGAGGGAAAAACCAGGAAAAAAACCTCATAATACTATCCCGACATTGTAAGTACTTGGTCGTGAATTTAGTTTACCTTCAACAAACATCAAAATTCTGATTTTATATGTTACGTTATTTAAAAAACATAAATGATGTATCCTCTATATGTTACTGACTTACTAATACTGGTATTTTCTTATTAATAACTTCCTCTTTCAATATTGGTAACCAGATCCTACTACATTTACTATGGAATCACTAACAGGAGAATTTTTACTGTCATCATGTCATTTGTTTGTCTTTTTAAAGACGAATTACATGCTATGATTTTTTTCTGACGGATATTCTCAAGTTAAAGTTGATTTCATGTAATCGAATGAACTATCTTATAAGTAAAGTCGTCCCAGGAGCGCAACTCAACAATATTGGCAATATCATTTTAAAGTCGTCTACTTTAAAATGCATAATGTATGTCTGAATTGTCAATATAAATGAGTCAGATAAAATCAAATTATTAGAAGAATTTTTCACTATGTAACAAAAAACAAAATTTGTTTAATTTACTGTTTGTATTTTGAGAACGATTTCCGAAGTGGAAATTGAAACGTCAATAAACGTATTTTTATCTTTAATTGTGGCTTATTCCCAGTTTAATAATAATTAATTTACAATGCCACAAGAAATTAGCCTCAGAACAATAATTGCATTTTTGTTTGGTATCGAAGTTAAAATCTTCAAAGAATAAAAATTCTTCCGTAACAAAAAACTTTAAACTTGTTGTGATGATAAAATGTGATTTTTTGATTGTCAGTAAATAATATACACTTAAACGTATAATTTAAACTATATTGATAGATTCGACCGTTACTTGATGGAAATTCATTTTATGTAACAATAAAACACTGAAAACTTTGTTTTCAAACTTCCACAAAAATTTTATTTTAACTCTTATCACTACAGCTATTTCGGCTGATTGCCTTTCTCAAGTGATCTATTTTTGGCATGCGTTTACACTTTATAGTCTCTAATAAAATAAGTTGAGGAGGGGAGAACTGTTTATCTCGAGTTGGTCATTCAGAATTATATCTGTGTTTTTTAATTTGTTGATTTCCATAGATTCTAACAAGGATAGCTTAAGGCCTTTATTTTGAATGAAGAATTTTAAATTCGTCGTTAAAAGAATAATTGTGATCTAGAAGGTGAAGTGCGTATGTAGAATCTGTTTTTCTATTATTGAAAGCCCTTTTATGTTCAGCTATTCGTTTGTTAAATTTTCTACCAGTTTGACCGATGTAAGTTTTTGGGCTACATACACAACAGATTCTACATACGCACTTCACCTTCTAGATCACAGTCATTCTTTTAACGACGAATTTAAAATTCTTCACATTCAAAATAAAGGCTTTAAGCTATCCTTTTTAGAATCTATGGAAATCAACAAATTAAAAAACACAGATATAATTCTGAATGACCAACTCGAGACAAACAGTTCTCCCCTCCTCAACCTATTTCATTAGAGACTATAAAGTGTAAACGCATGCCAAAAATAGATCAATTGAGAAAGGCAATCAGCCAAAACAGCTGTAGTGATAAGAGTTAAAATAAAATTTTTGTGGAAGTTTTCAGTGTTTTATTGTTACATTAAACTATATTCTTATCGTTGTTATAATATGTCCCCATTTTATTTAAATTTTATATAACAAATATTTGAGCATTGTGTTTGAATGAAATGAATGTACTCAAAGTGATCTCTAAAGGTTACCGCACGCGTACAGATCCTTGAAAATATATCTACACTGATCGCATATTTATCTCGATCCATGGAAAGCGATAACACCAAAAACGAACAAACATGTGCGAAATGATTCATTTTATTTATAATTTGGGTACTCATTTATCGTGTTTCTCTAAATCAAGGCAGCAATTGCTAGTTTAACAAAAATAAAAATATGTACAATAATCCATTTACTGTTTTCTCACGTCTCTCTAGGAAGGAACACGTCATTCACACAATGTCGATTTTATGAGACAATAAAAATGTACGCTGCGTCTAGTAGCGCCGTCCAAACTGAAAGACGGGAGACGGGCTTCTTTTGAAGTCGTGGAATAAACTGCAACGGCAACCATTTGGTTCGAGTCGAGTCACGATGAAACAGTACGGCAGTACGCATACAGTACGCAAGCTGTTTTTTCTGCCGTACATATTAACGAATATAGCGTTCGCATACCGTATACATACCCTTTGGCTCGTATATGTGTACCGAGCTTTAGGCTTATATCCGCTCGTTCCTTGATTTTTATTTGAGTATACATTGTACTGAGACAACTCATTGGAAAGTCTAGAGAATTTTAAGTACCTATGATTATATGCTTCGTTGACTACCAAAACGCATTTAATTGCGTAAGCTAGATAAATCTATGGTCCATTTTAATAGAAATGAGCACACCAATGCACCTTGTGACAATTAGCAATATAGCAATATGTACAATATAGCAACAGTACGACTAGATCACAAGTTCTCAAACCAAGTCAAGACCGAAGAAGGTGTTAGACAAGGATGCGTGTTGTCACCAGACTTATTCAACATTTATGGTGAACATGTCATGAGGATGGCTTTAGATGGAAGGGCTGGTGGAGTAACAGTGGCTGGTAGGAAAATCCCCAATTTAAGATTTGCTGATGACACTACACTTATAGCAGCAAATTAACAAGAAATGTTTAATCCCTTGCGAAGAGTTCAGTACGAAAGCAATAAAGTTGGTCTGAAAATTAATAAAGATACACTCTTGACCATGGAGCTGCGCGAAGGCGGAGTCAAATTCACGTAAAGGCAGAAAGGTTCTATTGTAAGTGGAATTATACATTGCATAGTACAATGCGTTTCGCACGGAAGTAGGGACTAAACCAAATAGAGGTAAATTGTTAGGAATATTGGAAAAAAATCACGATCCTCAGTAATGGGGAAACGACAAGAGAGGGACACATTGTACGCTTCATTTTCAAATTAGTGTCAGTTATATGTACAAATTTATAAAACTGTTTACATGTAATGAACTCATTACTAAATAATGCAGCATTAGTGCTACATAGATACAATACCTAAAATATTACACATAATGGCGTTCTATTTGAGTATAATCCAACTACATATTTATCTCATACGTAAACATTTGTGCATTTATGATTCGTTTTACATCTGATAATACTTCCGTAGTAATTAAATAATGTAGAATACTTACATTTTTTATTATTATATCATACACAACTCACCTGAAACAAAAAGATGAATATTATTAAAGTGCTTTACATTCGTCAAGTGTTAGTTTAAAAACCAAAATAAACATGAACTCAGATTTTTTTTCAATTTCAGCGTTTTTCTATTCCATTTTTCAGTATGTTTGTCATCGAATTAAAAAAAAACAAAAAATATTAGATGACTTATGTTCAAGTAGTTTCAAAATGCGCAATTCCATTTTGATTGACTATTTGTTGGAATAAGTTATTTTGAAAACTCCATAAACTATGTTGCGTAACAACAATATTTAATATTTTTAGTTTATTTTTGTATCATATTATTATATCATACTGTATATTAGTTTAGATATATAAAATTTCTTTGTACTAACTAATAATCTCGCTCAATACTTCGGGAGTATTGGGTTTTTGGGAGTGTAGAACTTCCAAATTTCAGAAGAACTGAAAGAGAAGTGATGAAAAAAAAAATACTAAATATAGGGCTAAGCTCAGAGGAACAAATTTAAATGGCCAAAGAGACACTAAATCTCAAGAGAGTGTTCGGGCTAGCTTCAATGCACTGGATTGTGGCTTTAAAGATATAAACAACAATAACAAGAGATAATAAGCTAATGAGACAAGAAAGAAATGTGACCTGGTAATATCAAACGTGATACAACTGAAGAAGGTCACTGGGAATAAATTTATAGAAAGAGAACAATAGGAAGAGAAAAGAAGGGCGGCAACTCAACGATAGTTGAGATTTTGAAGTAACAAATGAATCTGGAGATAATACTCTGAAATACAAACAATACTAAATAATAATCTTGTTTTGCTATGTTATATACTGGTTAGTAGAACTGAAATAAAACTCAAAATAGTAACAATAAATATATTTATAAAAAATGTATATAGGTATATGTGTATAAACAATTTACATATAATGCAAAGCCAAATAACAGTGGTAGTGGATGGTGTACAGATACAATGGGACCTAATAGCCCCTCAACAAACGAATAGTCACTACCACTGGCCAAATAAAATATGAAATATTAGTATAAACCAAGAATAGTCCGTAGGGTAGCCTAAGTCTTAACACTAAGGTTAGTAATTTAGATTTAAATAGTTCTACTAATATGAGATACTAATGACAATATTATAAAGATATCAACTCGATAAATCTCTATTACAATTATATTAAATATATATTACATTCAAAAGTGAGTCTTTATGCTCATTATACAATGTTTTAAAAACCACATGAAATTCATTTCCCTTCCCAATATCAAAATTGTATTAAGTATATCAAATGTATTAAAAAAATATATTATAGCAAAAGTGAGTTTGGTCAGTACTCTTAAAATCCTATTTAAAACCTAATAACACATGAAGTGTCCTTTTTCCCTCCCCGAATATTTTATAATTAAATTATCAAAAAAAATGTTCACCTTGTCATATGCATATGAAGAGGGTATACTACTAAATAGGAAGTAACAAAAGTTAAACAATTAAACAGTCAAACAACTTATCTTTACAGCCCCATAAGTCCATAGGAAAATTCCTCTTGGCACGGTTACATCAGTTTATGGCTGTAAAGACGAATCCTGGGCACAAAACCACAACCAGTCACTGGTCTCTGGGTGACAGCAAAATCCACGGGTTACATACACAAGTTGCTAACTAGTTTAAGGAATTTAGTTACTAGTCCTTGAGGGAATATTCTGAAGAGAATATCCTCAAGTGAAGTGACGGAATCTAAAATGATTATTTAATTTAATAAATATGTAATATAATAGGTGTAGCAGCATGGATTGACTGCACCAAAACAAAACATCAAAACATTAGGTATTAGGTTAAGTAAACATCATGTCAAATTTATGAAGTTACTTTCGTAGGCATGGCAAGCTTGCGCCATGAAAAGAACATGCGCAGAATACAGAAGGCTGTACCACATTTGTAGAACCTTTTTATATTCCACCAAAAAAAGTTAGATAAAAGGGACCCAATAAAAACTTAATGATAAGATATGAAATAGATCGGAATTTAAGTTTGACTATATAAAAAAAAATGACCTTCTGTTCTTTGCAAGTAAATCAAGGAAATTTTATATTTAAATTATTTCGGAACTCAAAAATAAATCTCTAAAGAAATACTAAATACAATGATAAATTTGATTATATGATAAAGAGATAATACGTATAAAATGATTTACTTACATGAAGCTCGCAGCACCCAAAAAAAAACTCTTCCTTTTTATGTGGAACTCTTAGAAATATTGATTTTAAAAATTTTACTTATTAATATTATTATTAATGAATTATATTCTTCCCCAAATTATTTTTCTGTTCCAATTCCGTCACTTTGAAGGTGAAAAATTTCACCGGTTGGCGTGGCTGCGTTGAGTTCTGACCAAAACTAACCGCTTCGCTTCCGCACAAAATCGATCTTCCTTTCAAAGCGATAACAGCGCGTGTGGGGAAAATGTCGATTTAAAATCGATCGTAGGCGGGTAATAAGAAATTTCTAAAGGGGTTAATCAGTAGCGTAAACGCTACATTCTCCCTCATCTCCAGCAAAAAAAAAAAAGGAACTTTAGGAACTTTTTTTTTTGTGGCAGAACGATCTAACACTGACAATGAACGTTGATACGTTAAAATTGAACATTTTCGTCACCAGTCAACCATTTGCTCAGGAATTGGAACAAAATCAAGGACGAAATAAAAATATGGAACGAAGAATAAGAGACGAAGTCATACATTTTTTTTTTAATGCGATAATGTATGTTAATTTAGTATAAACCAAAGATAAAAAAAATAAAAAGGTATACATTTTAAGTTTAATTCTATAACCTTACAGATCAAGTTAACTTTTAACACTACTTATCTACATTCTCAAGTATTAGTAAAAACAACCATCGTTAAAACTACATTATAGGTGTGTATTAACAACCCCTAACACAATATCTCCAAGAACCATTCATAACAACGAAATTCAAACAAAGTCCTATGAACTTTACCCAACGTTGACACTAGAGCGACCAGATTCTATTCGTCACCATAGAGTTCAATGAGGGCCTAATTACTGAGGACTAGTTGAAACTACAAACCTAAACATATATATGGTTCGGGACATCAACAACAATTCTTTACTCACGACAAGAACAGTAAAGGACAGATTTTAGGGGTTAATCAGTAGCGTAAACGCTACAAAGCGCCGATAGCTTGCATTCAAATAACTTTCTACACAAGTTTCTAAAACCTTCATTGAATCGTAACAGTGAAAGGATTAGTATTTTCCAAATTATCGGTTTGACTCATTCAAAAATTCCGAAAGTTGAGACAAATACCCTTCTCATCAAGGTATTTGAAATATCTTTTAAATACGTCGAGGGGCTCAGGGGGAGATTTCTGAATGTTTAGAAACAATTACGAGCGTAGTGATGGAAGGGAGAGAGTGGACATCAGTTCGCACTTCAAATCCATCAAGTGATTATCAGTTCAATTTCCAGCATTGGATGAGGGCTCTAGGCTCTATTCACGCTAGCCGCACCTAAGAAGCTTTAACACCGTCGTGATATTAATAAGTTTACTTAGTTCGGGTTAATATTGTATCACCGACAAGTGTGTATCGTATGCAATCATGTGTATCGTGTGTTATCGGCGTCCAAAATACGTTGTAATTGTTTAAATAGACTTGTTAAAACGTTCTTTTCGAGTCTTTCATTTGTCCCAGTTTTCTGGGTGGTCCTTCAAATAAGTACATAAAGTAAAACTATTTCCCTAAGAAAAAACCTTGTTCCCCAAGGGAAAAAACCAGCGACCTATGACTGATGTAAGGACAATGTGTAAGGACAAACACACCTGCACGTTCGCTCAAACTACTTAATTGGCGAACGTCTGAACTGTAACATTCCAAACATTTATTATTTCTTACCCACAAGCTGAATCTTGCTTTATTCGATAGAATATGGGGGTAGAAAATTACAGTAAAAAGTTTACACAGGAACCTGCTTATTTTCAACAATTCTTCAACAAATAAAAAATTTCTTTTTATTTGGAACCAATTTATTCTTTTGTTTATATTTGTAATAAACAGGTTCTTGTGGTAAACTTTTTACTGTAATATTATAGTATCATATTCTTTCGATAAATACAAGATTCAGCTTAAGGGTAAGAAATAAACAATGCGTTTCGAACGTTAAAGTTCACATGTTCGTCAAGTCTATATATCAGCAATTTGTTGAAGAATATTTTTTGCGATATAGGGGAGCATGTTGTACGTTGGATAGTGTTGTACCTTAGTCACAACAAGCTTTTACGTATTCCTATTTGCTTGATAATCAATTGGCAACGCTGCTAAAATCTCTTTTTACAAAGTCTATAAAGTGTGCATAGTGAGACCGCGTCAAACTAAACCTGTTAAAATTTCAAGGAATTTTTATGTTTCCGTTAAAAAGTAAGTTTTTTTGATAATTTATAAGTCATGCCGTTCCTTTCTATGTTAATAAGTGTGAATTGAACTACCGATTTGTTTGCTGTCGTTCAAATCGTCAAATTAAGTTATTATACGTTAAAATTTTTCCTTGTATGTACTGTTTTGTGTATTTATTCGAGTTTATTAATTTCGGTTTCATAATTAATTTGTCATAAGTTGATTTTTGTGAGTGTATGAGAGCATCTTCCTGTGCAATATGAGTGGAGAGCGGAAAAGAGTAGTTGTATCTTAGGATGTGGGGTGAATCAATAAAGAAGGTTGCTTCAGATTTAGGTGTCGGAGAAGTAACTGTTGGATATTAGAAGCGTAAGCGGGATGAAATCAAACAGTGGGTCAACCGAAGTGTGAGTGGTGGTAGTGGATTGGCCCGGAAGACTATGAAGAAAGGAGACCATGAAGAAACTTCTGAGGCGTTGTTCCTGAGGTTTTCACAAATGAGAGGATTGGACAGCCCGATAAGTGGACCAATACTCCAAATAAAAAAGCTATCGAATTCCAGAATTAGTTTATAGATGGAGGAGAAAACTTTTGTGCTAATTAAGGGTGGATTGACTTATGGAAGAAGAAATATGGCATTCGACAATGGAATATTTGCAGGAAAAACTTTCTGCTAACTCACCTGAAATTGGAACATTTTATTTAAAACTATAAGATATTATTATCCTTAAAGATGGGCTAACTTCAGACCAAATATTTAACTGTGATGAGACAGGCCTTAACTTTAAAATGCTTCCATCGAAAACACTAGCTGCAAAAAATAAAGGAACTGCACGAGGTTACAAAAAAAGGAAAGAAAGAGTCACAATCATGATTTGCAACAATGCTTCTGGTTCATTAAAATTAAAACCTCTTTTAATGGGAAAATCCAGAAATCCTAAGGCATTCAAAAATGTCCAAATAAATTTCTTACCTACAATCTATAGCAACCAACGCAAAGCATGGATGGACTGTAACACTTTTAAGGACTGGTTTTTAATGACTTCGTGCCAGTCATTGATGCCTACCTAATAAACAAAAATCTGCCACGGAAAGCTTTGTTATTGTTGGAAAACGCACGATCAAATCCAGATGCGAGTGAATTGATTAGTAGTGACATACGAGCTGCGTTCCTTCCACCCAATGTGACGTCTCTCATCCAACCCCTAGACCAAGACGTTAAAGAAGCAATAAAAAGGAATTATCGGCGGAAGCTTCCTTAGGTACTGCTAACTAAGCTGGATTAATTTCTGACTGTAATTATAGAATTCAAGAAGATCACGGATAAAGATGTTTGCTATTGGATTGTATCTGCTTAGACAACAATCCACAAGACGTTCAAAATGAAATTGATGACTGTGAAGTTGATCCTATAGCCAACATAGCCAATCAATTACCAGTAGAACAAACAATCGGAAACCAAGACATCATCGATTGGATGAATCGAGATAAAGAAATGGAACTGACAGATGATGTAATATCCAACCTAGTTCTAAACATCACTCATGAAGAAGAAGAAGATACAGATGAGATAACTCAAAAGATTTCTCATTCCGATAGAATGAAGTTCCTTGAAGCACCTCTCGCATACATCGAGCAACAGGAAGAATTGACACCATTAGACGTACCCCATTTTCAACGTTGGCGCAACCTCGCCGCATCAAAAAGAGGAATGAAGTTAAAACAAATATCAATCAAAGACCTTTTTAACAGTAACTTTTATAAGGTTAATTTTTTATCTTTTATACTACTTTTATATTAGTTTTTAGTTATTAAAATAAACACGTTAATCATTATTTACGTAGGTACACATTTTTCTACCAGTATAACCAATCTCAGTGTTTATTTATTTATTTATTTATTGTTAACGGAGTTTTTTCTGTATCCAAGATAGTCACGGTCCCAATTACCTCGGATAATCGCGAGTCTACCGTGTTGGGTCAATTTAATAAA
This sequence comes from Diabrotica balteata, assembly GCA_918026665.1. NCBI lineage: Eukaryota > Metazoa > Arthropoda > Insecta > Coleoptera > Chrysomelidae > Diabrotica > Diabrotica balteata. The sequence goes on from OU898281.1 coordinate 50,034,852, forward strand.
AATTACTTACGAACAGAAAGAGTTTATCATGATTTTTTTCTGAGCGTTCACTACCACAAAAAAAATTCCAGAAAGTTGTTATGGATCAATTTAATCTTACTGGTACTGTGGCTTAAGGGCGAAATAGAAAAACGAAAACCATTGCTATACCATTAAATGAAATGGATGTTATACATTATTCAACCGTATGATTAAACAAGAAGAAAGCAAGACACGGACGTGTACAAAAAATACTTTCAAAAACATCCTATTTTGAGACCTGACGGCACTCCACAAAAAATTATTTTAAATTTTAAAACCAACACTTTTCGCTACCACTCTACACAAAAGCCTTTAACTACTGAGAAGGGTTAGTTTATTATTTATACATAAGTACTATTCGATGTAGATCCAACATCTGGAACTGACTAAGGTCGTATACAAAATTTCCGCAGTTTTAGAAAATAATTTTATAATCTGCAACTGAAAGATGTCCATAATTTTTCTATAAAATTTTGTTCTCAATATCTCCCGATAACGGATTGAATTATGGAGTATAATACATCACACTGTATATATACTAAATTGTTCGTATAACGTCACACTTTTTGTGTAGTATTCGAATTGTTCGTTGTGAGGATTAAAATTTTTAATCAAATTTTAAAAGCCATAGTTGTTTACTAGCGTCTGTCCAAGGCGAACAAATTATATGCAACACCAGAAACCTTAAAATGTTCAAAGCCTATTATGAAATTTTTTAAATGCATTACACTCGTCGTGTAGGGAAATGGGTAATTTTCATATGAGAGTTCAACCCACACATGAATATCATATATTATAATATGTCTGAGCAATGCGAGATTTGAGTATTATTTATATTTTAGAGGAACAGTTATTAAGTCATTTTATTATCACTTTTTCACGATTATTTCGGGTTATATCGATGATTATGTGTTTTTACGGTCCATTAAGATATGCTAATTATAGGAAAATGTACACAGATGTTTTACCAACATGTTTGCCACATAGTAGTCGTACAAAATGATCTGTCAAAAATAGTATTGTTTACTCGTTATTTGATTGGATTTTTCATAGTCTTAATTCTTTTATTTTTCTTGTATTTGTAAAGATTGGCTGGCTTTTCGTAAAAACTAACATATTTAAATAGTATTTTATATGGGATTAAACCAAAATTTATTGTAATGAGAATTATATTTTACATTTAAGTAAAATCAAGTAAAGTTTACGATCACGATAGACACGAACAATTATTAAACATTTTACAGTCAGTTAACATTGATTATAATAATATAAAGATAATCTCTAACCTCTACTGGGGTCAAACTGTTAATAATCTTGCCAGACGAAATTAAAGTGACACAAGTGAGACAAGGATAAGGATGTATTCTCCCACCTATTCTTTTCAACATATGTTTCAAACACATTTTTCGGAAAGTCTTAGAAGATATAGTCCTACCAGAGATCTAAGAGAGTCATTAATATTTCTTATGCAAGGCAGCGGGGATCGCCTCTGGACAGGATTGTACTTTTATTTTTCGATTTGCATTACTTATTCAATTGTTAGGTGTGTTTAAAAGCCGGTCTTTATCATTGTCTACTAAAGTTATAATAGTTGCAAAAATATTTACATACACTACATTCACATATTTACAAAACTTAATCATTTCTAAATAGAGTACAAGAAGAACAGAGACAAAAATATTTTAGAAAATTATTTTCAAAATTGAGGTGTTTTTAAAGATGGTTTTATACCGTTATCAACTGAATTTAAAAATATTTACATAAATTACGTATACATAGAAAGTTTAACATTTATAAATACAATTCAAAAAGTAACTACTTACATTTAAAAAAAATTACATGGACAAGTCAGTTTCACTATCACTGTCGTTATCTGGATCTGTAAAAATTGTTTCTTTGGGCGACCTATTTGTATTTACATAAGATCTTTCCATCTTTAGAACATGGGCAACACTATTTTCCAGCTGTCATTAGCTATTTTCTCCATTTCCAATTCAATTAGACGAAACACAGATGAATTTAGGGTGGGCGAAACATTACTTCTCCTTACCGATGCTTTCAGCTCATGCCATATGTGTTCAATCGGATTGAACATGCAATAGTAAGGAGTAAGTCTTACTGTATAACCCATTTCGTCCGCCAAACTGTCGTTTTTGTGGTGGTTTTTGGTGATGTTCGTCTCCTAAATGTTCGTCTGACTTAAATACCCGTAAAGTTGACGAACTATTCAATAAACAGTATTGTACAGACATTCAGATACCATCGACTTGGTAAGGGAATATTTATTTGACTTTTCCAGTCTCGTTGACAAGGTAATATAATAATAATTTGCTTTTTAAGATAATATCAAAGTTATTTAGATATTTTCTAATCTGTATTAACTATTCTGTTGCAATATCAGTTCTGTTATTTAAGCTGTTTCAAGATCTCATAGACACTGTACATTGTCCAAACTTTAATAAAATTATTCTCCAAGAGCTTTTAATAAGCAAAAATTTGATTTTTTGCGTATTTGGTTAAAATTAAAAAACACATGGATGCCACACGTAAGCCTGGCTGGAAAGGCTTATAATTCCTTAGTATGTAGTAAATTTATTTTAATTTCACTAATATAGTTTTATATTTTTAGAAAACAAGTCAGGAAACAAACCAGACGGATATGTGTCGTACAGTGATGAATTCGTTCCTTTAAGTACGGGTTTTTCGGATGAATCAGAAAACTATGAAGAAACCACAAATAAAATGTTTTAAAAAAAAATACGTGATGCTAAACAAAACATCTTTTCTGAAAAACAAAAATATGTAAAATGAAGAAAAGGAACAAAATATGCAGAATATAGACAACCAAGCAGAAGTAAATGTCAAAAATAAGACAGAAGAATTTCAAATACAAACCAACAGAGACAGTCAAAGCGCGGTACATGTTACTGCAGAAGGACAAGGACCTGCTGTTTCCAAACCTCAAAGGACGGCGAAAAAAATTTTTGAGCTTAAAGCAAAAAAAGCTCGTAAAAGAGAACGCAACCCTGTTGAATGGAAGAATAAAAGGCAGCAATTTAAAAAGAAAAAGGGTTGGAATATGTTTCTCAATATAGAAAAATTATAACAGCAAAAAAATTGAGAAAAATTTAGTATTAAGTAACGCAACTTTCAGATTAAAGAGTGGAACCAAATTCAGCTTAGAAGCTAGAGAATCTATATTGAAAATTTTTTATAAATTAGAAAATAACGCAAAAACTGTTTTTTATTTAAAAGCATTGACATAAATCAAGTTTCAAAATGCCGAATTCGTACTGGAGGTAAAAAAGCAGAAGTTAAGAGAATGTTCTTTTAAATACTCAGTAACTTACGAAAGGGAAAAAAGATCTCTCTGTAAGGATGCAATTTTTTCGCAGTACTAAGTTGGCCCAAAGAAAATATAAAATCTTTAAAAACAACTTAAACAAAGTCAATCAGCTCCAAGTCCAAGTAAACAAGGGCAACCTACAAATAGGCCTCACAAAATCTCTGAAGAGGTAGTAGATTACATTTCTCAACATGTTCAAATGTTTCCAGCTGATAGCTCTCACTATTCTCGAAACAAAAATCAGAATAAAAAGTATTTGTCACCATTATTAAATGTAACAAAAATGTATGAACTATACCTAAAAAGAAGTGATGAACAACAAATTGGTGAAAAATATTTAGTTAAACTTTCTGTGTATCACCATATGTTCAATACTAAATTCAATCTATTTGTTATTATTATAAAGAAAACATTGAAGCATTGCATTTGAAGTTCAAAAAGTAGATAGGCAAAAGCCTATGACTGACAACAATATGTGCTACATCATGATGATGCTGTTACCTAAGCTTTCAAGATCAAGAGCATTCTATTCACGTCAAATGTGGCTGTATAATTTTGGTATACATTGCATAACTTCCTCAGGATCAAAATCTTACTTTTTTACGTGGACTGAAGATGTAGCTAACCAAGGTAATACTGAAATAGCGAGTTGTCTATTCTTTTGTAAGCTTTTAAAAGAAGAACATCCCCAAATGAATCATTTGATCTCATATGGCTAGATTCATGTTCTGGTCAGAACAAAAACTTTATAATTGTAGGTCTATATTGATATCTCATTTTAAATGGATATTTTAAAATAATAGAGAGCATAAATTTACTGAAGTGGCCACAGTTGTTTAGATTCTGACAGGGACTTTGAAAGGATAGAAAAAGTTCTAACAAAACATCAGTCAATTTTCATTCCAGATCATTATCACGTAGGCAAGCACAAAAGATAGCATTTGTGTAAATATGGAGAATATTTTACACGAATTTGAAAATCTTTTGACGAACCTCCAAGTATTTATGTAAAAAGCAAACAAATAGTGCAAATGAAAACGTTAATTTTCGAGATAATGTAAAATGAATAAGAGTGAACGAATTTGGTTTCTATCTCTAAATATCTTAATGACGACCATTTCAGCAAGAAGATTTAAGAAACAAAAGGACAGCACATCTGACCAGAACTGAATATAGACCAAGAAGACTGGAAAATCAAACTGGTGGCTTGAGTTTGGAAAAACTGGAAAATTTAAGAGACCAAATAAAATTTGTTCCCGAAGAGTACAGATGGTTTTATGAAAACGCGATAGAGGAACATAAAGAAAATCTCCAAAAAGGTAAAAAAAACCTACTAAAAAATTTGTTTTTATTAATTTTATATCCTGTTTTCTATTTTTTTTTTTGAAAATAAATGCCCATCTTTGATACTTAACTCTTTTATCTACTTAACCCTAACATTTTTTATTTTTACTATGTGGAGTGCCAGGCAATATGTCCAAAAAATTTGAAATATTTGGTTTAAGGCAGTTTATGGTAACTTTTTTTAAACTCAATTTAAAGTTTAAAAAAGTACCTTCAGATACTTGTTAAAAAAAGTGTAGCAATGCAAATTAATAAAATAAATATTAAATTAAAACAAAATTTACACTAAAATTAAAACGCTCATTACTCAAAAACATCATTTTGTGACATATGACCTTTATTTACTTATGTCTTCAATTGTCTTCCCAAATTTTCAAAAGAAATTTTGTAAAAACTATCAATCTTACAAAAATTGACATCTGTTTAAAACATATTCTTATCGAGTATTAAAAATCTGCAAATTATATCGATCAAAAGATTTTCATCTGCGATTTAAATTATTAAAATACGTACCACTTACATAAACAAGAATTGTTGACTTGATATATCTAATCTACATCAAAAGTCCATAAAATTAAGCAAACGATTGTGACTTTGCTGTATTACACGACGAAAACAAACAAACCTGTCGTTGGCATTTATTTTCGCAGCTGAACTATCAAGGCAATGTATCAAAATAAAAATTAATAGGTAGGTGGCACACTGAAAATAATTATTTGCGGGTAGACACAATCTTAGTCGAAGGTTAAAAATACTTATTGCAGGATTAAAATTGCTTTGTTCAGTTCCTTATCAGTCAGAGAATAAATCTAATACCCTTTTTAGCACGATTCATGACATTTCAATCTTACTTACATTGGCATTAAGTCTTACTGCATTTCAAACTAGTTATTTTGTTACATTATTTGAATTTTATTGTACGTAAAGTTTGTTCAGCAGAAAATGGTTGACTTCAATTAGTGTGGTCGTAAATATTATTAAATTTATTTGACTTGGTCCATTGTTATGACAGATCCGGAGCGATAAACAAAAGAGGTAGACAGAGTTGGTCTTTTGACAATTAACACTGACTAGACGGTACTCCTATAATGAAGCAAAGGATCCACAAAATATACAATAATTACGACGACAAAAACAAAAAACGGATGTAAAATATATTGCTTTGCCTTATATACCCGAAATTAATGTTTTCAAATGAGTTTTAGATAATAGAATAACAAACATTAATAATAACTTGTGGTTCTAAAAAGAACCGTTTTTTTAATCGTAACATTTGTAGATTTGTTACGTATCACGCCACACATAGTTCTGTTTTGCTACCGCTATCCTCATCTAAATTAATTATGATCGGTTCAATTATATTATGATCTACATGAACATATCAATTTCCTTTACTTATTACGTGTCGGACTGAATTTCTCCAACTACTTGGAAGAATATCATTGACACATTTTCTTTTTACCTCTACAACAGTACTACTTAACGTTGGAGAAATGGTTTTGATACCTCAGGTTAGACTTCAATTCGTGCCGCATATGTTCTATGGGATTAAACATACAATAATAGGGTGGAAGCAGCAGCAGTTTATGTCCCATTCCCTCTGCCAATGTATCACAAACATATACTTTTTTTATAGAAAATGCATTTAAAACTTATAAAAGCTCTTGCTTGGTGTAACATTCTTCAAAGCGTGAAGTTAATTTTGATCCATTGTTCAAAAAGTTCTGCCGTTGTATCTTCATGATAGTCGACGCAGGACTATTTAATATTCTTTGCAGAAACCCACAGGGCATTTGGAACCCAACCATTTTCTGATCCAGCATGTAAAATTGTTATTCTCTTCCCTTTATTTGACGGAGCTTTTGTCTTAAATTTACCGGATGAATCGGCAAATCCTTTAGGCCGCGTTGAATGTGTGTCAAACCATGTCTCTCGAGATAAATTATCGGAAGATTTCAGAACGGAATTTTCTTATCGAAGTTATATACTCATAACGACATTTTTGTAATCTATGAGATTCCGTAATTACTTGTCTTTTGTCAATTATAAGATATCGAAAGCCCATACTTCTCAAAATTTTCCATAAGCTAGTAAGCTACAGCTTATTTTGAGTTTCTTCAACATTGAGCCGTTGCTTCAACGCTCACGTTGGCCGAGATAAGTTATGGAAATTACTTAACAAGAAATCGGTCTTTGCTATGAAAATTAAAGAAAAACACCTATATTGAACAATTCAGAAAAGATTGTTTATTGACAAAGGCAATATTTGAGAACGATAAAAATATTTAGAATAGAAGGAAATTGCATTTTCTGTTTAGATGAAACCTGGCTAAACGAAAATAATGGGATTTTCCCATTAATTTTTATGAAAATAATACAGTTTCAAAAGTTTTTCTAAAAGGATATTCTGGATTTTCCCATTAATTTTTATGAAAATAATACAGTTTCAAAAGTTTTTCTAAAAGGATATTCTACTGGGTTAAATGCTCCCGCAGGAAAGGGTCGAAGATTAATATTCACGCACAGTGGTAGCGAACATGTTTTTTTAGAGAATGGTTTATTTCAGTTCGTTTCAAAATCCACTTACTACGAAGAAATGAACTTCGATGTTTTTGAGGATTATATTTTTCAGGTATTGAATTTTCTACCAGATAATCCTGTTGTTTTTTTGATAACGCAGCTATAACTCAAAATTAGTGAAAAAGTTAAAGACATCTTATGTAGAAAAGTAGATATAATTGACCGACTCCAAATCAATACTTACAAAACAATACCGTATGATCAGACTATGCTTACAGTAATATCGTCGGTGCATCGGTGCAATGCAACACCCACGAATGTAAAAAATTTTCGTTTTTCACATACACCTACAATAATGTCTCAGTCATTCATGTACTGTGCCACAACCACGAATGTGATTAAAGGCTAGGAGATATTAGGGAGAAAATGTGCACTTTCACGAAAGTCAGTCTGTATTTTCATTTGCAATGCGTGCATCGCGAAAGTGACACTTTCGTGTTTGTGGCGGTGTAGTTCGGAAATCGGTATTTTGAGAACGATTTCCGAAGTGGAAATTGAAACCCCAATAAACGTATTTTTACCTTTAATTGTGGCTTATTCCCATTTAAATAGTAATTACATCTCTATTATGCACAAACTGTACAAATCAAAGTGCTCAGAATTAAATGTCCATCCAGTTTCTTTCCAAAAATATCGACGAGTGTTAAAAACTTATAAGTTGGGATTCCATAAAACCAAAAAGGAGCAGTAAAAAGTGCTTAAAATATACAAATATGACAGAGGAGGAAAAAAACACACGAACAGGCTCATCACAAACACGTACTAAGGAAACAATTAGCTCGTGAGGCTCGAGACAAAGACAAAAAAATTGCAACGAACAATTCAGAGGTACTATTCTTTAACTTTGGACCTCGAAGTATTGCTTACAACTCTAAATTTCAATAAGTAAACAGCATGAAAAGTCTCGGGCGACCAAAAAATGTTGATTTAAACAAAGCTTATGATAAGCAGTTGCCAATTGCGATTGCTAAATATAAAGATCTGCAGAAAATGTGTAATAATTTAACCATTCCAAAGAACTGTCCTAAATTCTATAATTCTATAACTACCGATAAAAATATAAGAGAAAATTTGCCGGAGCCAAATGAAGGCGAGGATTGGCGAACGAGGAAAATTAAATATGATTTAAGTGTTTTACTATATTAGTATTTCTATTTTTGTAGTTTTTAATATTAGAAAGTTCTTTTTGTTCCACTTTTACCGTAATAAAAGTTTATATAATTTCACGTATATGCATTTTATTACAAAATCTACAATGTCACAGTCACGAATGTAACTTTTTTTCGAAAAATGATGGATATTTTCGTAAATTCCTCATAATATTTCTAAAATATAACTATACCATATGTTAATAAAAGTGCATAACAATGTCACATTAAATCCTGAATTTTAGCAACTAATTGAAAGTTTAAAAGTCGAATATCTGCTAACGCTCATTCTGCACATTCGTGGGTGTGGCATTGCACCGACGATATGGGCTCAAGTAAAAGATGAAGCGGCCAAACAAAATACAACTTTTAAGTTGAAGGATGTCTTATTTAAATTCCATAAAAAAAAAACGCAACGAAAGATAACTGGACCAATTTCGTAAACCACGTAAAAAAATAGGAAGAAAGATTGTGAACTGTTGATAATACCATTGAAGAACTTTGTCAATTCTATAATAATTCCAATCGGACCGGACAACGAATCTGACACAGAAAAGAAGAAGAAGAAGAAGAGATGGTAATCCATAATTTAAGTAAATTAGTTTTACATAAATAAGTTAGTTTTAAATAAAAAAGTTTCTAATTTATGCACATTGCTTAACCCTATATCTGAAGTCTATCAACTTCAAACGATAATTTCTATGGCATAGTGCTATGCACATCCCTATCTAGAAAGCTACAACCGCTTTTATTAGTGTTGAAAGTAGCAGCACTATATTTTACAAGGTAGGAAAAACGTGTCTTCAATATGGCCGAAGGTGAACATGTGTGTGTCCGCATGCTGCATAAAAGTAAATAAATATTGTATACCAAAAGTAAGTAAAAACGTTTTTTTGTGCAATATTTTCGCTTTACGTTGAATATAAAGTATCATTACCTTGGTTTTTGAAATATCAAAAATGATAAAAGACCTATGTAATGATAAAATCTGTATTCAAAATATATATAGCTAAAAAACAAGTAGTGTTATATTGCAGATTTTACAAGGAAGACTCAGTATTTCTATTATGGATTTCAAGCCAATAAGGGCGGCATATTTTTATCGCAAAACACATTATGGTAATAACTCCTGTAAATTCAAATATCTCAGATATTTTCGACCTTTCTGATTCGAACGAAGAAAATTTACAAAAAGAAAATATATTTGAAAACTCGGATGATGAAACAGACGCGAACAACATGAATATGCAAGAAATATGAAAATAGAGAAGAAACTGATGAAGATAAAGTTGTACCAAAAAAATAACCAAAATGAGGGCCTACCCACTTCAATTAAACATAAGATGATATTTTAACTACTTCCATTCCTAATCTGGATCGATTTTTCAGTGAAGAGATAACTCTGCGTTTGGAGTAATTTACCAAGTTGTTTTCAATTGACATTATTTAAAATATCGATTACCAATCTAATTTGTACACCATACAGATAAATTAAAGATTCCTTATCCATTTTATTATACATCGGAGTAATACATTTACCTGCAATAAAAGCATTCTCTAGAATATTCCAAATTGCAGATATTATGTCTCTAAAACAATTTTAAATTCTCAGAAGATTTATACACTGCAACTTTCAGACGAAACCAAAATTTCAAAATCAAACAACCTTTTCATGAAATCTGGCTACACTACCGATTTTATTGTATATCATGCAGCTTTCATATTTTCTGAGACAATACACTAAATCCGCTTATAAACTTTTTTTATGATACGTGCCAGCGTTGTGATCAGTTTGAGCAATTTCTGATCCATCAAATTCAGTAATTTTTTATGAATATTGATTTTCTGGTCTGGAGATTTTTATTTATCTAATGCCTGAATTTCAAACTGGTAATGAAGCATACAAATTGAAAAGTTACTTTATTTTGGTTTTTGAATTTTATGTTTGATGCCTATCGTTTATGGTACCAAACTGACATTATAAATCACATTTCATATTTTTAATATAGGTACTCTAAAATACTTTGCAGGTACAGGGTTAAATATTAGAGATCAAATATGATATATCCGCTTTAGCATTAATTCTATTTAACATATAAATTTGCCTCTTTTTGATTCTCTAACACTGACTCACGATTATCATACCTGTTAGGTATATAATCCATGGGTTTGTATTGCTATTCATTCTGAACAGGGTGGACTCTGAAATATAATATCTAAAAGTAAATTTCAATAGGAGAGGATATTATTTTGAGCGATTTCAGTTTGACCACTTTACCTGCTGTTTAGTGCAGATGAGTGAAGATTTGAATTTGTAATCAGCTACCAGTCGCAAACAGATAAAGTATATAAGGCTGCATGTGTCTAATATTATGTACTTAAACCTAAAGTTGAAATGCAAACGTTTATTTTTTAGATCATGCCTGAAATTAACAGCTCACCCACAATCATAGGAGCTTCTTTTACATTTGTAGGAATCCTACCAGTCTGAGAAACGAAATTGAGAACCTTTGGAATCATTATCGTTTGTTCAATAAATAAAACTAAAGTATTAGGAAGTACAATGTTCAAATGTAACAATTAATTGTATGCTGAATGACAAACATACATAACGAATAATAAGATATTGATTTGTTTTGACAATTTGCAATTTGAAAAATTGATGAATTTTTAATTGTGTTTTAGAAAAAATAAAATGTTTAACTATTAAATAATGTAGCAGTGGGAAAAGTAATTAGTACTTAACGTAGTAGTTACTTAATTTTATTGTACATAAAAATAATTTTTACCAAAGACAACTTAAAGAATAATTTGAAATAAAATTAAAATTTAAATCCCCAAAAATTTAGCCTACTTACAGTTTAATGTATATGGATTCGTATAGGATGATTTCTTGTGAAAAGGTCTATGATTTAGTCACAAGACTACAATCTTATGAGTTAAGAATGATCGTTACGCGGTGCAAGTCGTCACTGTCAGTATGGTGAGGTACTTATTTATATTTAGGTAAAAGTTATTCCTTGTCTGCAGCAAAAGCTTCAATTGTGGTGCTCTGTCTCCTGCTGGGTCTTCCAAAATTCAAACCACAGGTGTAGCTCTCCTTTTTTAAGTTCTTTTAAATAGTTCCTGGTAGATCCAATTCGTAAATGTACGATAATATTAATATTGCTTTCAGAAATGAATAATTAGTAATCAAAGACTGAAGTTTCATTATATGATTGTGTGTATCAGCAGTAAGTTGATAAAGAAAAGATAGAAACAGGTTGGGACGGTAATAATCTTTAGAAAAATTGATAGGAATATTATTGCGATGGGTTAGTTTACATGCAACTGGGGGTACCTTCCTTTCTATGTCTGCAGAATGAACCAATGTGACAGCCTTATCAAAAAGAGAATTGTAAGTGTTATTATCTCGACTGTCTGATTTAAAGTATTTATTACACGTTTAGTCATCTAGTAGCATTGACATAAGTCGAGATTTGGGCTCTGTAACTTTCGAGAAACACAAAATGCTATTCCAAATATTTCATGTCTGTAAAGTTATCATATAAATTCAACACTATACTTAATTGATTGCTAATATATTAAGTACGAAAAGAAAGAACTTATTGTTGTACTTTTTCCGAGAACAATGGCTCTGCTTAACTTTACTGTAAAGCTAGCATAGCCATAGCTATATCTAGGCTAGTAAAAGGGGCACAGGGTCCATTTTGACGGTGATTTTATTGCTAATTAATTGCTGTTGATTGGTATATTAACCAATCCCCAAAAACTACCCCATCATCTCCTAGCTCAAAATGATAAGTTTTGATTGTAAAAACATAATAATTGATGAACAACATGGTTTTAGCCAAGGTAAATCCACAGTTACAAATCTCGTGTACTATACAAAATTTTATCATTAGCTCACTGGAGTCGGTTCTCAGGTCGATTCAATCTATGCTGATTTTTCAAAAGCTTTCGATAGAGTCAATCATGAGATCTTGATTGCCAAACTTTGTGGTTATGGCATTAGCGATAATATCTCAAATTGGATTAAACATTATTTGTATAATCGTTCTTAAATGGTTAAATATGGTAGTTTTTTGTCGAAACCAATTCATATAACATCAGGTGTTCCACAAGGTTCTCATTTGGGTCCACTGCTTTTTGATAAATTTGTTAACGATTTACAGTAATTAACTCCGACCAATTTCTCTCATTCGCTGATGACATAAAAATCTTCAGATCTATTGCTTGCCTCTCTGATTGTGAATGTTTACAGTTGTCCTGAAATAATTTTTCAAGTTGGTGTGAAGTACATGTTTTAAACTTAAATCTAAATAAATGTTTTAAAATCACGTTTAATAAAACGCAGGCTTCTTTTAATAATAATTACCCACTTAATGGCACTGTTCTGCAAGAGATACGTCAGGTACGGTATTTGGGTACAACACTGGATAGAAAACTGAACTTTAATGATCATATTAATGACATTCACGTGCCCTTAAAATGTTAGGATTTATCTACAGAAATTCACAGGACTTTTCAGTGTTTACGTTTAATATTATACTGTTCGCTATATAAAAAGAAATAGTGCGATCAATATAGAATACTGCTGTATTATATGGTGTCCTTTTTATAAATAATCAGAAAACTCACTTAGAAAAAGTTCAAAACAGACTTTTAAGGATATGTTGTTATAAAATGGGTTTAAGGCGTGGATATTATAATTACAGTTATATTTTTAATCAACTTAAAATGAACAAATCAGAGACACGAAGAGCTGAATTCGACTTATATTTTTTATATAAGCTTCTAAATGGATTTATTAATTGCCTTGAAATTTTGGGCTTAATCTCATTTAATATACCTATGCGAAGAACCCGTAATTCTGACCTGTTTTTTGTAGATTTCCATTCTTCTAATTATGGACTTAATGAAGTTATTTCTATTTAGGATCTTACGTACGGCGAACAATTACCAAACAGATTTAGAATTATTTAATACTTCGACTGCATCATTTAAAAAACATGTTAAAAACTGTTGCAGCTAGCCTATGTATCTTACTGTATTTTATACATATTGTATAAAAACTGAAAAAGGGTTTAGCCCGTCAATAAATAAATAAATAAATATCTCGGCATGGAAAAGGGGTACAGGGCCCATCTTGGCAGCATATTTTATTGCTGTTAATTGGCATATTAACCAATCCCCAACAACTACCCCATCATCTTTTAGCTCAAAACACAACCCCGGAAAAACCGAGATCTCGGCCAAAAAAGGAACCGCATGGAACTGATTGCTAATTTATTGTCGAAATTTTACGCCAAGAAACGTTTTACTGCTGCAACCGTTTCCAAGAAACAATGATTATGCTAACTTTGTGGTAAAGCTAGCATAGCCATACTTAGCTATATATCGGCAAGGAAAAGAGGTACAGGGCTTATCTTGGCGGCATATTTTTTTTGATAATTACTTAATTGTTGTTGCTTGATAAATTAACCAATCCCCAAAAGCTCCCCATCACCAGCTCAAAACACACCCTCGGAAGACCCAAGTATCGACCAAAAAAGTGAACCGCTAGGAATTAATTGCTAAAGTTTTACGCCAAGAAACAATTAATTGCAGCAAGTGTTTCCGAGAAACAATGGTTATGCTGACTGTTAGCTAGCATAGCCATAGCTATATCTCGGCAATGAAAAGGGTACATTAATTGATGTTGATTTGTATATTGAACAATCACCAAAAACTACCCCATCATCCCCTAGAGCAAAACTCACCCCTGGAAAAATCGAGATATCAGCCAAAAAACGATGAAACTTGAAAAGTGAACCGGGATGAATTAATTGCTAATTTATTTTTAAGTTAAGTTTTACGTCAAGAAACAATATATTGCAGTAACACTAGGATTTAGGTAATAAACACAGATAACACACAAAGAAAACAAATACCATGGTTATCAGCTGGAACATATATCTAAGACATTAAGAATAAAACTAAATGGATATAAATTAGAACCAATGACCAAAAGAAATCGCCTGCGATGCAATTTAAATGGGGCTTGGAAACCACTCAATGTAAACATGGATTTGAAAAGCAAAATCTGTTTTCTAATATGCAGTGTTTTGCGGTATAAAAGCGTGGGTGATAACAAAAATATTGGAAAAGAAAGCGTTTGAATTATGATGTTATCGAAGAATGTCCACACAAGAGTCACGCACTGAACATGAAAGTCCTCAAAAAAATGTGAAAAGAGAACCTAGTTGCAGAAAGATCGAAGGTAGAGGAGAACTGGGAAAACGACTAAATTCTTGGCTTTGGAATTTACGACAGTGAACCAACTAGACCTTGGTAGATCAGCGGTAAGGGAGATGAAATAGGCTAATGTAGTTGCCAACGTTCTAATGGACATGGAGCACTAAAAAGATAAATCTTCAATAGTAATTAGCAACTAATATTAAAATTCTCTAAAGAATCGGAAAAAAGGGAGGAACTAACAAACGTAAGTAAGTAACAAACGTAAGTAACAAAAATATATCACCTTATACAACTCATCATTGAAGGAACGATCAAAGGTAGAAGAGAACTGGGTAGACAAGCAAATTCCTGGCTTAGGAATATACGACGGAAGACCAGCAAACCATCGGTAGAGTTATTTAAATCAACACATGATAACAAAGGGCTAATATAGTTTTCAATGTACTAATCGATAGGTAACCATAAGAAAAATCATTATTAGTAATTAAGAAATAATATCATTCTAACATAAACAGTGTAAAAACCATTCCATGTACAACCACCGGTCCACCGTTCAATTACTGTCAACAATAATTAAACTACTACTAATAGAAACTAGACAATACAGATTTATGGAACATGTAATTATAAAATGACATCTAAAATCGTTTTTATTTTGCGATGTTTTTCGTTAAAAAAGAGAAATTCTTGGGTACACGTTCGATAAAGTATACATAAATACTTCCTGGTACACTTAGTAAATCTATTTTAAAATGTTTATCCTTATCGAAATCGATTTATGTCACAGCTGATACCATAAGCAAATGCATAATTTCATGTAAGTAATATAGGAACCGGAAAGTAAAATAAGAATCAGTGATAAGTCAGACATCAATAAAAATTTACAATCTGGCTTCAGGTGTATTTTGTATTTCATCGAGATTTTCTATTTCATAATTTTAGGATGGTAATACATTGAGTCATTGTAGATGTTGTCCAAGACTGTTATTTTATAGTACTTATGTATTTACAATATATATCAATATTTAACAGCCACAGATGTTTTACATAAACAGGCTAATTAATAGTCATTTGTATTCAATTTTTTTTCTTTTGTATTTGTATTCAAATTGGAAAACTAATTTGAAAAAACATAACAGGTTTTTTTTAAATATGTATGGTTATTGTGTTAGAAAAGATATATACATATTTTTTAAATAGAAATACTTATATCTGTCAGTTACATTAAAAATTTCATTCATGACACAGTTTTTTTGTAATAGAGATATAAGTTTGTATATTTCTTTCTCGATTAAGTATGTACTTTTCATGCCCTAATTGTGCAGATATTATAAATATAAATATTTTTGTACATAAATGAATAATACAGAAAAATTAGAATTAGTTAATTCGTGACATAAATTGTGTGCAAAAGAATTTGAATCAAACAAAACAAACTAACTGAAATAATAATATTTATGTCAAAATATAAGTAATAACTAATAATTCACCAGAAACAACACTATTCGTGTGATATCCCAGACAGAACTGCAATAGAAAGTAGTTTGTGTGTTCGCAAGGCGAAGAAATATCATGTATGAAAGACGTTCTGTGGGGTAAAAAACTAGGTCGCCTTTCAATGTCTTCTTGTAATAAAGGGTGCGGTTGTCAATAGCAAAATAAAACTCACCTTATCTGCTGGAATATGCCTGCTCGACATGGTCTCCGAATTCAGTCGATTCAAAATCCCTAGTACTTCTGATATGACTAGAACTAGAAAATGTCACAACACTAACTCCATGACACAAAACGGTGCACCAACACTTTCGGAATGGATGTTAGCTAAACATTTTCATTCATCACTTTTAACAATGGAACACACCTTAACAAAACAAATCAGCACTGTACACAGAAATATCTCAACACAGGGTGCACCCACTTGACTAGAGGGTTGATAAAATAGTGAAAATACAACAATGCAGAGCAAGGCAGGCCAAAGTAGCCTCTCTCGCGGAGCTTGCGCCTTCACCTTCCGTTAGCGACTACTCGGTTGGCTGGTGCTTATTTGTGTTCATTTTTGTCTTAGCTGCCTTCATTCCAATTCTATTTAATAAAAACCGCAGTAACAGAGCGTCATCTATGGACCTACTCTAAAACTAAAAATATCGATCACGTCAGATTTACAGTTATTTACAGTACCAGTAGAAGTTAATTTAGAATGTAATAATTGCAAGATTTGATTTTACAACCATAAAAATATATCATGTTTACCATCACTATTTTAAATATTTTCAAACATCACAAAAACTGACAAAACGAATATTTTTACAATATTATAATGTAGATAAATTGGTTAAAATTTATATCATGGAGTTGCATTATTGTACCGAGACCTACAGTGTTGCGCGATTTTCTATAAATGATTGAAATACAAGATTTACAATTTTTATGCTTTATATATAATATTATAATAATTATAAGATGTTATATGCTTGTATGGTTCTATTTATATCGCATTTTAGTTACAACATAACAAAATTTAAATCAAATGCATGAAAATTTCAGAAGTCAAAAGTAACGTTGGCGCATATGGATGTCAAAAAATTACATAAGCATACAAATGTTTATATGAACAAAATCGAGGTTTGCATATGCATTTCATTTTTGAGACATTTATCATTTCTTGTGTTCTTCCTTCATTATTTGTATTCCAGTGTTAGGCTGTGATTTAAATCATTTTCTACTACATTATTATATATTTTTGACGGTGCATTTGAATCTGAGGGTTATCTGTTATCTTGTTTAAGTTTGCGCTTCTTCAAGGAAGGGCTGCTCATTATTTTTTTTAGAAGCTTTTGAGGGGGGCAAGCAACCTTAGTACGTTAGTTGCGAGTCCATTATTTTGGAGTAGTATGCAGCTATAGAGCGGGGTCTTAGATGGTGGTGATGTAGAAAAGGAGCGCTATGAGGGAGAATTTAGATTGGTCAACCAAGCCATGATGGGATCTCCGGTGTTATCAGCTATACTTAGAACAGCTCTGAATTAGCATTTTTCGCGTGCAGTCGATTTATCTGCAATATTTGACGGGAGTTGCTTCAAGGATATCGTAGTACTCATCAGGAAGTTCGTTGCCAGCAAAGTGTAAAAGCTTGGCTGAAGAGAATGGAATTTTTGTAAGGGAGAGCCTGGTGCCCTCTACGGTGACAGGGAGTCCTCAAAGTTTGCTTAGCTCTGTTGTGTGGAGGTCGGATTTTTTGCTGAAAAATCGGACTCTGTTTTTTATTGATATTATGTTCGCAATTTGGTGATTTAGTGCTGACGGATAATCGATGTGTCAGTTGGCATAATGGCGTTGGTTTGAAGAGGATTAAGTGACGCGTAGACACACGTTTTATATTCGATTATAGGCATGATGAGAGTCTTGTAGTTATGCAAGAGAGTTTTATTGGAGGTATTTCAGAGTTTTCCAGATAGCGCTCTCAGGCGTCTAGCTCTTTTTCTTGCCCTCTCTAGGGTGTCTTTGATGTCAATGGCCCAGTTGAGAGTCCTACTAAAATGAACTCACAAGTAGGACACCGAGTTTCTATAATCAAGAGCTTCTCCTTGGAGGACCATCTGGTTTCTACCAGCATCACAACTGTGAAGGGATTTGAGTAAGATTAATTGCGTATTCGTGGGATTGAGTGTAACTTTCCATTTGTTGCACCACCTGACAATTCTGTTTAACTGGCCCTGTGCTCTATAGGACACAGACGGTTGCCTTAGCGTCCAATTGGAGAGATATTAATGGATTATTTTTACGAATGAGGTAGGCAGTCCAGTACGGTGGAGCTTTTCCATCAGGCCTGTGTGCCAAACATAATCGAAGACTTTCTGGGCAGAGGCACAATCGAATTTATAGCATTCGTTAGTAAGATCTTTTATATGTTTCACGTATAAAAAAATATACGAAACATTTCAAAAATAAAAATAACAAATTATGTTTAATTTTGACATTTTGAATACCTAACGGCCGCCCCTCTTGTAAAATTCCGTTTTACTCGATATTGCAATTCTTAGAAGGAATAAGGAAAGATATTTAACCCCACTTTTTGGGGTAAGGACACGCTGCTACCTGCCTATATAATTCGATTTTTACCAGAGTCAGTTCGTCAGTTGAGAAAAAGCCATCACAGAAGTCGGTCGCAAAATCTTGTAAGCTGAAATTGTTAACTCGCAAACAATTCACTTCGTTTATAAATATATTATATTTGTAACTAACTAGTTCGCATCGCATTATTTTTCATAAATATTATTAAGCCAATCATTCATAGTAACCAGTGGTTTCTAAAACCGCAGTTATAATTCAAACACTTCATTTATTCAAACCATCAGTGTTGCCAGTAGTTCGCTGTTAGCATAGAAACGAAATTTCGCTAAGCGATTCTACTTGTAATTATATATAATAGTGAAATCAGCCTTAGTGAAAAGTGTAGTGAAATATCCCATAACCCAGTGTTTCCGGTCAGCTATCAGAAATTGCTATTTAATCTTAGCATTAAATATAAGTTAGTGTTTAATCTGTTTTTCATTCCAGCCCTTGGCTGGTGATCCTTCGTCCTTCGATTCTTTTAAATGAGTTATTGTTTAACCACCCCCGTTAAAAAAGAACTCTTCCGCTGTGACTGCACAAATATAACAGTGTCTTTTATCGCACTTAACTACAGTCTAACTGATAATGACAAAACTTCAGTTTATTATAGGTAGTTACCTAACCAACATCATATAGTGTAATTAGTAGTAGCTGTCAATAAAACCAACATTTTTACTCCGCAACTTCAACGTTTTATTGTATTTATCATCGTCGATCTAGAAGAAGCGGACAAAGGGGCATTATAAAACGCTTCGATCCTTATAACTACGTTCGAATCTGTCCACTACCCGTGACGGCTCTATTTCGTGGCGATAGTTCCGTGACACTCTCCTCAGCATTATATTGAGGAGAAAAAAAGTAATACAACGCTAGTATAGAAGCTCCGCTTCAAAAATTTGCAAATATTTAGAAGGTTTAGTTTTTAACCCGCCTACTTTTAAAAATTATTCATTTTTTTATTTGGATTGCAAAATGATTTGACAAAAACTTGATTTTAATGAAGTGTTGTGTAACTTAACCCATGAAGGACTGGAGTTGCCATATGGTAACACTGGTATTGACGTACGAATCTTATTATTTTGAGGTTATGTTAGTTTGTTTTGTTTCCAAGAACGTGCCGGTCTACAGAAAATAAGTGATTTGAAGATATAGGTACACCTAACAAAAACTTAATTCGTTGGTGTTTGTGAGATTTTATAGTCACCGTTTTTGATAGTTGTAAAAATGGATATAAGATTTGTGTAAGTAGCTCAATTTGTCAATTA
The DNA here is from genome assembly GCA_918026665.1 of Diabrotica balteata. Classification (NCBI taxonomy): domain Eukaryota; kingdom Metazoa; phylum Arthropoda; class Insecta; order Coleoptera; family Chrysomelidae; genus Diabrotica; species Diabrotica balteata. The sequence goes on from OU898281.1 coordinate 50,054,908, forward strand.
CTTCTGAATAACTATTACATCTAAGTGGCTAAAGTAACAATTATGCTCTAATAGAAAGGTCATTTTCCCTCTGTGAATATTTGACAACCCTTGAAAAAAAGCGATCTTTTACAATATTTTGTTTTTATTCATCGCGTTGCCATATGGCAACGCTAGTATCTACAGGCATCTTGTTTTTTCAGGCGGGGTTTCTCTCTACAAGAAGCTTTGAACATGGTTTACGAAGATGACGTCAACGTTAGAAATATTTATGTTGAGCCCCCAAATATTGGAGACCTCACTGATGAAGATTCTGGCGAGGAGGATGGGGGAGGATTCATTGACAATCTGTCTAGAAAACAGCTGGAAGCAAATGTTGAGGTGCAAATGTATGGCGAAGAAGCAGACAAGGAGGATAACGACATCGAAGAAGATGCAGTTCAAGCGATGGATATTTCCCAGGAAAGCAGCGAAAGTTTCATCCCACAAACTACCTCTCAAGTGAAGAAAATTGAATACGAGTCCCTAAATTGGATAACTGGTGATTTGGTCGACAATGCCGCTAGTTTCCCAGAATATAGCTACGAACCATTCAATACGTTGACACCTGTCGAGATGTTCGAAGGATTTTTCGACGAGGATATAATTAGTTACATACTCAACCAATGCACGAGTTATGCACTACAGAACAACTTTCCCGACCCCAAAATTTCAGCAGGAGAAATGAGGTGTTTCTTTGCCATTTTGATTCTATCGGGGTATAATTGGCTCCCGGGAAAAAAATTTTACTGGGATACGAAAGGCGATATGGGTAATGCAATGGTCATGAACGCTATGCGAAGAGATCGGTTCCTTACAATTTGGCGTTTTTTCCACCTTGCAAATAATGAAGCCATCGATGAAAGGGGCAAATATTACAAGATCAGACCCTTAGCTGACTATTTACAGAAAAAATATAAAGAATATTACGTCCCTGAAGGCGAATTAAATTACGACGAATCTATGGTGAAATACTTTGGACGCCACTCATGTAAACAGTTCATAAAAGGAAAGCCGATTCGTTTCAGATACAAAGTTTGGTGCCTCAACACTAAAAGTGGGTATCTTGTAAGCTTCAACATGTACCAAGGAACCGATCCCAAAGCAAATAATCATTATTATAAAGTTTTTGGAGCATGTACGGCTCCATTCGGCACAATGCTCGATGAACTGCCCAATGATAAATCAAGATTACCCTACAAATTTTTCTGCGACAATTTATTTACGAGCCTCCACCTTTTGAAACATATAAAGGATCGTGGCTATAGCCTTACCGGAACAATACGGGAAAATCGCATTCCCAAAAACTGCCCTATAGAATCGAAAGCTAATATGCAGAAACGCAAAAGGGGTGATGTAGAGTCGGTTCTCGAGAGAGAAACTGGTATTATAGTTGTAAGATGGTTGGATAACAGCGTCGTAAGTGTAGCGTCAACATGTTATGGGGTGGAACCCCATAACATGTTGACGCTACACGTGGAACAAGCTGAAATTGTGTTATGGGGTGGAACAAGCTGAAAAGAAAATCATCCAGGTTCAAAGTCTATGCCTGATTGGTAAATATAATAATGCAATGGGGGGCACCGACCTAATGGACGAAAATATAAACCGCTTTAGAATAGGAATGAGGGCAAAAAAATGGTACTGGAGCTTGATTACCTGGATGCTAGATGCGACTATACAAAATGCGTGGGTGCTACATAAAAAATCCGGCAACAAGTTGACACAGTTAGAGTTTAGGCGTGAAATTGTGCAAGCCTATCTGACCAAATACGGAGTGCCTGCAAAACAAGGTGGCCGACCGTCTAATTCACTCTCAAGTCGTTCCTTTCATAGAGTATCTGATGATATTAGATACGATGGAGTTGGGCATTTACTGGAACCAGTACCAAATAAAAAGAAAATTAGGTGTGCAGGTGAAGAATGCAGGTCGATCATGAGAACAAGATGCGCCAAATGTGAAGTAGGTTTGTGCACAAAGTGTAATGTTAAATTTCATACACAGCTATAGAAAGTTTTTTGCCGATTATCTCTCAATTTCATAGAATATTTTTTACTTTTATTTCATTCGGTTAATGTAGCCATACGAACCTAGCGTTGCCATTTGGCAACAGGCAATATTTTTAGGTTTTAATATATTTAATAATTATTTTTGTCTTTTTCTAAGTAAGTTTTGTCCATTCAATAGAGTTATTTGTATTATTTATGTAAAATAAAGATTTTCGAAAACTTCGTCCCTCATGGGTTAAATGACAACGTATTAATAAGTTTTATTTCACGAAATCTAAAGGATTTGAGTAGTTTGATTTTAGTATGGGAACTGAGAACTAAACTCAAAAAAAAATATTTTTAACTGTTTTTTGTGTCTTTAGTATTTTTTCAATAATAATAATATTTTTTAAGGTTTAAACCTAACATTACCTTACCTTATGTAAAATTTTATTTTAAAACTTTTATGTCTGGTACAAAATTGTTATAAAACTAATAGTTCTTGAGATATATGCGAAAAAAGAGAAAAAAATATTGAATTTTTTTCATATTTTGTTCAATAAATCCACATTTTATAATAAAAATAATTATCATTTGTAGTGATATTTTGGAGCGATTAATGCCGATCCGATTCAATGTTTTAACCTTGTGATATGGACGATATGAAGAGCACAAAAGGAATTTTTGGTGGCAAAGAAAGCTAATAAAATAAAAGGGAGGTACTTCAAGGTGTTACCACCCATACTGGGAACCGTTCTTAATCAACGTTTTTATCTTGCAGTTGTTAGCTGCGATATTTAATTGATAATTGGGTTGATTTTAATATATCAAAATACTCATCAGGAAGTTCGTTTCCAGTATTGTATAGAAGTTTTAATGGAGAGAATGGAACATTTCTTTTAGTAACTGTAGTGAGTATTTGCCCTCGGCAATTACATGGCGTCTTTAGTATTTGTTTGATCAGGTTGTTTGAGTATGCAGTAGTGCGAAAGACATACCTCTTGCTGAGTGATATGATTCTGTCCTTAATCTCGGTTAGATTGGCTATCTGATGTATGTGTGCTGACGGATAGTATCTGCATTTTCCCGTGCAGATTCTAAGGATTTTCCTTCAGTGGCCATGACGGTGTTAATTTGCGGCGGGTGTTAAGTGATGCGTAGACCATAGACGCATGCCTTGTAGTTGATTAACGGTCTTATAAAGGATTTGTATGTGTGCAATAATGTTTTAGTTGACGTCCTGCCATTTTACGGACAACGCTGCCAGGAGTTTAAACCTCTTCCTTATCATGTCTAGGGTGTTGTGTATGTCGGTTTTCCAGTTGAGAGTCCTACTAAAATGAACTCCCAAATAGGAAACCAAATTTCTGAGAATAGGGTCTTCACTTAGCAGTTACTCGGCCATGAATATCATGACAGTTGAAAGATTTGAATAAAGTAAGTTGTGTTTTGGAGGCATTTATAGTCACTCTCCATTTATTGCACCGCCTAATGACTCGATCTAGATAGTTTTGCACTTTTACGAATACAGACATTTGTCCACGCTCTCTATGTGGCCCTGACGTGAGGAGAGCAGTGTCATCAGCATACAGAAAAAGGATTTCCGATCTATACTGAGGGTGGGGATGTCAACGTTGTAGACTGGGTATAGTATTGAAGCAAGAATTGAGTCCTGGGGTACTCCAGCTTGTGGAGTAAAGGGTGAGGATAAAATATTGCCAACTTTGATCCGGATCGTCCGATTGGAGAGATAGGAATTTATTAGTTTAACTAAAGGTATGGAAAATCCAGCAAGATGGAGTTGTTCGACCAGGCCTGTGTGCCTGACCTGATCTAATGCCTTCTGTACATCTAGGAATTTGTCTATGACGTGTTTCCTTTCGTTAATTGATTGTGAAATGAAAGTTGTTGCTTCAACCAATGCATTTTGATTGACAATTCTGTAAGCATTTCCTTAAGGATCCTCTCATAGACATTACCTAGGGTGCTCAGAGAAATGCTCAGTTTATACGATTTAGGGTTGGTTAGGGGTTTCCCTTGTTTGGGAATCATGACTGTGCTGGCCAGTTTCCATGAGATTGGAAAATAGCTCAGCATAAGACATGCATTGATTATGTTGGTGAGTAACGGGATTATATTCTTTGGAATATTTTTGAGGCATCTTCTGTGAATGCCATCTGGGCCAGGAGATGTGTATTTACCAATGTTACACATCTGCCTGACGGTGTCCTCAGTCACAGGGGATATCATTGGGTAAGGATGAGGCTCCATATGTGACTGAGGGTAATAGAATATATCTACCACTCTCTGTTCAGCTTCCCTTTTGGATATTTCGTTGAAATTGGGGTTATTGGGGGAAACGAGTGCGGCCTGGAGTGTATTTTTAAAGACCTCGGCCTTGTCTTGCGGATTACTAAGAATGACGTTATTGATAATGAGATGTGAACGTGGTTGACTTTTTTGCTTCGTTAGGATGTTGAATTAGTTCCAGAATTTAGCACCATTTCGGTAGTCCAGGCTGGCCGTAACTCGCATACATTTATTTCAGCTTGTTTACTTCCAATCTTATCGACACCGAGATCCTGTTATACTCTGCTTTGATGACGGGGTTACGTTTTGCTTTGATTTGTCCGATGATTTTGGATGGGAGAGCTGGAGTATATAGATTATATTGTGTTATTGGAATAGCTAGGGATATTGCTTCTTGAAGAAGCTTTTTAATTTTGGAAATCCCTGTGGCAACTTGAATATGTGTTAACATGTTATCTAACTCTGGCAGATTTTGTTTAATATGTTCTTGAAGAAGTTTCCAATTTGCTTTCTTATGTAATCATGAATTTGCAATCTTACCTGTAGATAGAAGTTCTTATGGCTGGAGGAGAGTTGAAATCAGTTTAGATTAGAAGTCAAGGAGCGATTAATTAAAAAAAAAACTGCGTTTATATATTGGACGGACATGCGCTAAGAGGGCTGAAATATTGCGGAAAATAAGCATCAATCAGCTCAGATTCATAATAGGCTTTCTTACTAAATAAGCCCCAGTCAAGGGACACCTAAATATAATATGAATGCAGCTTGAAGACTTAAGAGTATCCTTTCTGATTGTGAGGCACTGGATCGCAGACAGCAAAAGCACTTTTAAAAGACTACCAGTGACTTTAAGAACATATGGCGCCCATCGACAAGACCCTGTATAAGCTGGTACAGATTTCAAGATTCTGGAATGGGTATCGTGATCAAATAGAAGATGTACAATAAGCAAATTGGCTGTAGTACGATCGACATAACAGACATCTTCCAAAGAAAAAATAAACGTTACCTCATCATCCTCATTTTGGCTTTACAACCCTGTGTGGGTCCTAGCCTCCCCAAGAATTCTCTTCCAGTCGTCCCTATCCATCGCCTTCCTTCGCCAAGCACGTATTTCCATATTTCTCATATCTTGGTCTATGTTATCTAGGAATCTTGTTCTGGGTCTTCCTTTTCTTCTTTGACCAATAGGTCTATCAAGGAGCGTTTTTCTAGCTGGGTCGGTTTGCTCCATCCGCATTACATGACCTACCCACCTCAGATGTCCTATCTTAATGTGTTTTACGATATCTGGTTCCTGGTATATTCTTAGAGTTCGAAGTTGTATCGTCTTCTCCAGACACCATTTTCATTTACCGCTCCATAGATTCGCCTCAGTATTTTTCTTTCGAAACTTCCTAATATATTTTCATTGCTTTTTGTTAAAGTCCATGTTTCTGAACCATATGTTAGGACTGGGCGTATTATTGTTTTGTAGATAAACGTTACCTTCTCCTGTCAAATATGAAAGATAACAAGAAGAAAGATATGCAGTGATTTAAAAAATTAGTCAAAAAAAATGAATCCTAAGCAAAATTAAATACATAGTAATTTTATATTTATATTATATTTTAAGGAAATATTGAAACTAGAGAATCAGTACAAAGACGAACTGTAAGTTGCCTACATTTGGCACAACTATTTGATATAAGTCAAGAGAGTCCCTCCTCTAATCTATGATATAAGTTATTCAGCCTATGATTTAATAAATTATTAGTTTAATTGATTTTTTCATGCAGAATAGTATAATTTAAATATATAAATAAACAAGTATTTAAAAAATATGTTTTCAATTTTGAATTTTATAAAATTGGAATAAATCGAATAAACACACGATTATAATCATAATAAAAATCGATTCCACTGTACCTGACATTGACAAATTTCTGTCACCGAACATTTCTCTATGACCGAAGACCGAACCTAACCTTGTTCAAAAAGAACAACAAAACAAGGAACTGTAAATTGAAATGTACTGAAGTTATTTTATTTTTTTAAAAGTAGTGCAACATAAAATGGAGGCCCTAAATAATTGTGTTCCGAAATGTAAATGTGAAAGTGAACATGAAGACGTGGTCCAATTTCTAAATGTATGTATACTTTCTGAATTTTTTGGATATATTTTGAGCAGGTGTTGGAAGGTGTAGGCCATGTATGCAACACACCTACTGAATTTATCTCTTCCTTGACCTTATTAGGAAAGGTTTTCTAAACGATCCTTAATAAAACATTAAATATTAATTAATTTATTTTTAGAATTCATGATTTGTAGAGTATTATATTTTAACAATGAGAAAAATGGTTTTACATTCTAGAGTCTGTTTCATTATTTTCCAGAAAAATGTTTAAAAAATTCTTGATTGTTTTAACATTTTTATTTGTGACTTAACAGTGGGACCATGAATCAAATGAACAAATGAGTTATGACTGAATGAATTTGTTATTTTCAGAATGAAACTGATTCCCTATATACATTCAGAGACAGGTACTTTGAGACTCACAACATAGAAGAAGCTATCAAGAAGGAAGAAGAAACAGAAAAAATTCTAACAGAAAAACTTAAAATATTTAAACAACATGAGCATTTAGTTTCAGATTTGAGTCGAGCCAAATATTGTTTCTTAAAAGGAAAATTACTGAATGTAGTCCCAAACTATAACAAAGAAGCAGAAATTCTATTGTCCAAAAGTATTAAGTTAGATCCTAAATTGGTGGATGCTTGGAATGAACTGGGAGAATGCTACTGGAAAAATGATGATTTAAAGAAAAGTATAAATTGCTTTGAAGGGGCTTTAAAAGAGGTTAGTATTTTTTCCTTCATTTATATACCTGCTAAATAGAAAGCATGCAAACACAAAACTTGTTACATTATATTGTAATTGAAAGGCAATGGAACTATAATGTTATTGATATTCTCCTGAAGAAGAGAACCAGGTTTCTTAATATAAGCAAAATTACACCACAATCTATTTTGAGATCCTCATAATGAAGGGCTAATATTTGTTTATCTTATTGTGGATATTAAAATATACCTAGGTCTAATATTTCTATGTATATTTTTATATTTTGGTTAAGAATATACAATAAATAAAATATTTTATTTTATTAATCATTTCATATTCCTATTACAAATACACTCCGCGTCATAGAAAACGGGCCAACCCAAATATTTAAAATATTTTCAAAATTATTATTTATTGCTACAAAATTAAGTATTTATTTTTTCGTATATTGAATAAATAACTTGTTTAGTATCAAATTTCATGATTATCGTAAAACATCAATCGAAAATAAAAAATTTAAGAAAAATAGGAAATTTATTGAAAAAATCAACTTACAGTTTTTAAAACAACAATGAACTGTATATTAAAAATAAAGCTGGTATCCATTTTCAGTAATGACTATTGCCACCTCGATTCTGGATGACACTCCTCATTCGATTTGGCATGGAATTTATAACGTTTTGGATATCTCTTTGGGGAAAAGTGGCCCATTCCTCAATGAGTGCCATCTGGAGCTCTCCAGGTGTTGTTGGAGCAGATATGCAACGCCTAACGCGACTTTTTAGCAGGCTCCATATATGCTCAATAGGATTTAAATCGGGGCTTTGAGCAGGCCAGTCTATTTTTTGAATACCAACCTCGTCAAAGTACTCCGTTCCTATCCTTGCTGTGTGTGGCCTTGCATTATCCTGCATTAGCAGAAATTCGTTGCCAATAAATCCAGCATAGGGCATCACATGATGTTGTACGTGGTGATTTCCGTTATGTACCTTAATGCTGTTAACGCACCTCTGTCGATCACAACGAGATCCGTATGCGCATCAAAAAAAATCTTTACCCAAAACATTACTGAACCACCACCAAAAGTAACCCGTGGTGCCCGAGTGCAACCAGCGAAACATTCTCCAGCTTGTCTGTACCATAAATAGACATTCTACACTCCTCCGTAAACAATACTTTTTTTCAATCATCTGCTGTCCAATTGATGTGCTCACAGGCAAAATCTAGTCTTCGACTTTTGTAAGCTGGGAAAGTAAGGGTCCCGTTGCTGGACTGCAAGCTGTCAAACCTTGCTCCCTTAATCTTCGCTGAATAGTAGAAAGGCTGATTGCTGGTCCTTGAGCTTGCTGTAAATAGCCTTGAAGCATGCTAGCGGTTCGTAATAGTACATTATTTGTTAACCCCCTACATTGGCCTATCTAGCCGGATTTGAACTCATTTGTTGAAAAATATTTTGTTGTAATGTAAATTTGAATGGTTGGTTTCGTCTAATGTCGTATTTTTTATCGTTTTGAGGGTTGATTAAGTTGCGTCTCTTGTCGAAAGCTATTAAATTCGAGGCTCGAGAATAATTTATAACCTTTTAAAGTGGACCATATGGGACTTTCTAAAAGGAGATTATAGTCGTTTTAATAAAGTATTGAATTTCAAATCATTAATTTCTGGCATTTCTGGGTTTTAAACCACATTCTTGTACATTTTCGTTTGTATATTATTGGAATTTATTAGAGATTTGCAATGGGGAAGTTAGAAGAGAAAAATAAAAAGCTCAAATTTTTAAGAAAGACTGCTTTAAATGACATCCAGGTAATTTTCGATTTGGGTTTTAAATCGCTATCCGATAGTTCGATCCGACCTTTATTTAAAATTAGGGTAGGAGAATTAGATTTAATTCGCGAAGAATTCTTAAAACATCACACAAATATTAACTAGCCGGTCACGGGAGGAATGAATCCTACTGCAACGCCCCTAACGAACATTTCCGAATTAGCGTTCTTAATTTGTTTATGTCACATTGTCACATGTCATCCTTTACTTTGACGGGAGGGTTGAAAAATTCTGGAAAAAACTGATTGATATAAAATAAGTTGGATAAAAAATTAAATAAAAATATTCATTTTCAGTTTTATTGTGTAGTAGTGTAACATTTTTTTTATTAATAATATATTAAATTATTTTTAATTCCTTTTACCCCCGTGCGATACGCCGATGATTAGGAATCCCCGTGTTTACGATAGGAAAATATTATTGTAGACACCAAGCTGAAATGGAATTCCCTAATTAAGAAAGGTTTTTAATCCTTCCGTCTTAATACTCTGTATGAAAAGAACAAATGCTTTCCGGTATGCAGTTTCTTTTTCATAAATTGGTAATTTTTGCCGAAGGCCCGTAGCTTTTGACAATAATATAATCCTAAGGATTTTAATATTCTCAGGTCCAATTGTTAATACCGATTATTTTACCTCAAACTTTCCAATAGTCGTTAAGGCCTTACCTTCTGAGAAATACATACGACTGTCCGATGATTTTAAGTTGGGGATATACCTTCTTCTTCTTTTTTCTTGGATAGTTGGTGAAATTTTTACGGAACCAATTTACTTCTCGGTGGGCTCTTGTTGAGTGAAGTGATATCTCATGATGCGCTTTGCTCACGATATTTCTTATCTTATCGTCGCTGTGAATTATTTTCTAAGTGTGTGTACACTTCATATTTGAGTTTTTTTCCTTAGACTATATTAAATTATATATAGTTCTACACTACCTTTAATGGTTATTAAATTCAGTGTTTAGTACCAGAAAAGTATTAAATTCAGTGAATTAAGCTGCCTTCGTCAAGATCTACTGTAAGTAATCTTTATCTACAAATATCTGGGCGAGTAATATGGTATGGTATCATAGCACCTGCCATTATCTGGACGTATCATCTATATCTTCACCTGTAGATTGCCGATTTTTTAATGTAATTGAACCATTCAAGAAATTTCTATAAATATTACCTATGAACATACAAGTCTCAGTTTTTTATTAAATAATAGTGCGAGATAGTTAATTGACTTAACCAAGTGCGGTTTGGTTTATGTTTTCATTCCTGTAACCTTTTTGTTTTTTTTTGTAAATTTAGAGTTAAGTAATTTTTGCTATCTTTTGTATTTCCTATAATTTTTGTTCATTATCTTTCCTATGATATCTCGAGATACGCCAAACTATATTTGTATATGATTGCCTTATATATCTTGGTAAATGTATTTTTTTATTACATTATTGCTTAATTTTATACATATATAACACCATTTCATAGTTGTGTATTTTTATTACCTGTGTTGCATTTAGCAGCATCATAATTTTGTGTTTAATATATTGTTATTGTTTTATGCATGTATTTTATTTGTCGGCTCCTAACAAGTTCCCTGATAAAATAATAGCTCTGAACAATTACTATCTTTAAATATTACTATGCTTTTGAACTGTAGAAAGATCAGGCTGATTAAGTTTCGTAGGCAAGTAAGTGTAATACCTAATATATTTATTATTTGTTTATATATTGCGTTGACCAGATTTATTTGATAATTTACTGTTGGTATCTTTCCTTGGATTTGATCTCTGAACCTAAATATCTTTTCTTATCTCTTTTCTTTTCTAAGGTTTTCATAATTTTCTCCTTAACCCCAAAAAATTGAGTGGCGCCCTGTTTCTATCTTCTCTTATCTTTGGTAATTTTACCTATCTATCTTTTTGTTTATTTCTGTATCTTTTCTAATATCTCTTATCCTATCTTTACCTATTTCTTCCGTTGGATCCATTCCCGGTTCCAAAAGCTAGTTTCGAACCCACGACTCGCTCTCCACCAACCATCTGGCTGCCTCCGCAGTGTATCCATTGGTTATCTGTCTAGCACCACCCAAAAAAAGATTTCCGAGGTTACAGTAGTGTTATAGTTAGTTATTAATGTTGAATTTTCGATTTATGTAAAGTAATGTACCTATCAGTTGAATTTTATAATATCAGTTACGAAATTTAAATGATTATGCTCAAATATGATAGCAAATTAAAGTAGCAGGAACATATCAGAAAGAAAAATCAAGAGCTTAAACTGAAATACAAGAATTTATATTGGTTATTAGATAGAATTACCAACGTAATTCAGGTCTATGCCCCAACATCATCTAGTGATGAAGAAAAATTAGAAGCATTCTACAAAGATCTTACTGATGCTCTAGATCTTGTCAAAGCAGCAGAAAATACCATAGTCCTCGGAGATTTTAACGCTAAAGTCGGCAAAGGACGCTGTTTGAACATTGTGGGGGAATATGGCTTGGGAAACAGAAACGAACGTGGAGATCGACTTGTCCAGTTCTGTCAAGAACACGATTTCATTATATCGAATACCCATTTTAAACTACCACCGAGAAGACTCTACACCTGGAAGTCAAATGCAGAATCAGAGGACAAAATTATTAGGAATCAAATCGACTTCATTCTAATAAAAAATCGATTTAGAAACTGCATCAAATCAGTTAAAACTTATCCAGGTGCTGACATTGGGTCCGATGACAATCCCATAGTAGCTGTAACCCAATTAAAATTAAAAAAGGTGATCAAAAAGAAGTCTCGCAAAAAGATTGATACAGCCCAACTACAAGACGAGAAAGTTAAGGAATCAGTTCAAAGACAACTGAACGAAAATTTAATTTGGGAAAATATTGGGGAAAACGTCGATGAGGGCTTAAATAAAATCGTAACGACAGTAAAAGAAATCTGTGTGAGAAATTTACAAGGCAGGTCAAAGCCAAAAAATCAGGCTTGGATGACAGATGATATACTGGATTTGATGGAACAACGGCGACTAGCAAAAACCAACGAAACACTTTACAATAGCATACAAAAAGAAATTCGACGTAAAATACGAGAAGCAAAGAGTCAACATCTACCCAAACAGTGTCATGACATTGAAGAACTCGAAAAAAGATACGACACGTTTAACATGTATAAAAAAGTAAAAGAAGCGGCTGGTATCTTCAATAAGAAACAAAATGCATTGCTACAGGATGAAAATGGTAAAGTAATATTCGAAGTAGAGGACAAACTTAAAGAATGGGAAAATTACGTCCCGAACCTATTCGAAGACGATAGGAGTAGTTCACCCCCCGATATTACTAACTGCGACGGACCCCTAATAACACGCTGTGAGGTTACAAAGGCCATACAATCATCAAAAGATGGCAGAGCGACTGGTCCTGATGAAATTCCAACTGAAATATATAAGCTTATAAAGGATAGCAATGTTTTAGAGGCTATAACTTCGTTTTTCAATACCATTTATACCAGCGGACAACTACCTAATGGTTGGTCTAACTCACTGTTTATAGCTCTACCTAAGAAGACAACAGCAAAAACCTGTGCTGATTATAGAACCATCAGTTTGTTAAACCACTTACTGAAAATTTTTCTGAAGGTAATACATGGTCGTATCTACAATAAATGTGAGGAATACCTGAATGACACTCAGTTTGGTTTCCGTAACGGATTTGGAACGAGAGAGGCACTGTTTGGAATGAACGTACTTGCTCAAAGATGTCGTGATATATCTGTAGACATATACTGTTGTTTTATTGACTTTCAAAAGGCATTTGATCGTGTTAAGCACTCTATATTGATCGAAGCTCTAAAAGACATTGGCTTGGACGGCAGAGATGTTCGAATAATTGCAAATTTATATTGGAATCAAACAACATCAGTTTTAGTAGATGGTGTGGAATCACAAGCTCTCAATATTAAAAGAGGAGTACGGCAGGGATGCCTCTTGTCACCCCTGCTTTTTAACGTTTACTCCGAAAGAATTTTCAGAAAAGCACTTTCTGAAAAACAAGAAGGAATACTTGTGAACGGCGAAGTCATCAATAATTTGCGATATGCGGACGATACAGTACTCCTAGCTTCTAGTCAAGAAGATCTGCAAACACTACTTGATAGTGTCGTTGAGAGTTGTAGGGAGGCAGGTCTGGATCTTAACATAAGGAAAACCAAAATACTCGTAATAAGTACACAACAGAATATAAAACCGTCTATATATGTAAATAATATCAAACTTGACCAAGTTGATAAAATCGTCTACCTTGGACAGCAATTAAATTGTAATGCAGAAAATCACGGCGAAATTAGATCCAGAATAGAGCAGGCTAGAGCTGCTTTTAGAAGGATGTCCAAGGTGTTATGTAACAGAGACCTAAAATTGGCATTAAGGATCCGCCTACTTCGCTGCTACGTGTTCTCGGTCTTACTTTATGCTGTCGAGTCCTGGACTGTGAATAAAATTGATCTAAATCGCCTTGAGGCTTTCGAAATGTGGTGCTATAGAAGAATTTTAAAAGTTTCCTGGGTGGAGAAGATTCGTAACTCCACAATACTAGAACGTCTCAGCAAGACTACTGAGATCATAAAAAGCATCAAGCAGAGAAAGCTGGAATATTTCGGACATGTAATGAGAGGTCCCAAATATAGATTGCTACAAAACATCATGCAAGGAAAAATAGCAGGCAAACGCAGTCCAGGACGAAGAAGAACCTCATGGTTGAAGAACTTGCGAGACTGGTATGGTGTAGATACAAGCGTGCTATTTAGGGTGGCAGTGAATAAAATTAAAATAGCTATGATGGTAACCAACGTTCTGAAAGGACATGGTACATGAAGAAGAAGATTAGATAGAATCTCACAACTTACAATCAAAAACAAGGTAATAGTTTACAAACAAATGCTCCAACCAGTATGGTCCTATGGTTTACATTTATGGAGCTGTACTAGTGAGAGTAACTATGCTTTCCTTCAAAGAGTCCAAAACCGAATACTAAGAAACATAGTAAACGCCCCATGGTATATCCACAACAAAGACCTACATCAGGAACTTCGTATAACAACAATTAAAGAAGAAATAAAGAAAATTGTCAAAGGACACGAAAACTGACTCCACAACCATACAAACAGGGAAGTGTTAGAACTTTTAGATAATCAAGACCTAGTCCGCAGGCTCAAACCCACCAAACCTTTTGAACTTGTGTGATAGTGATCAATCTATAAATGTTACTGTCAGTACTAAATTCGGGCAGTGAGCCTAACAGTGAAGTGTGCAACAATAATTATTAGATTCTAAGGTGAACCCTTGGGAATACCTAGGAAACTACAGTAGTAGATTAAGTTAAACATAAAATCTTAGGATTAGGTGCATTGTTAATGTAATAAATAATAAAAAAAAACTAAATTTTATTAATCACTACCTACAAATAATGGAAGAACACAATAAAGCAGAACAACATGATGGATAGATATAAAATATTTAATTTAAACTTAAATCTAACATACGTATAAAAATGTGAAATTTTTTTATTCATAAAAAATCCCTATTTCTTTTGTATACGAGTGATCGTTTTTACTGATTTTATTTTCACAATCTTGTAGTAGTAACCTGATGTCAGAGGTACTTGGTTTTTGAAGTAAATTTTCAGATTTTGGAGATTGTTTTTTCTTAGTACTAACAAACCTCACTTGTTTTTCATATTTCTTATTGCCAGACTCATTGTAAACATCTTTTAATGTCTTACCTTCTTTTCCAATCAAACTTAGTATAGTGTCCACCATTTTTCCAACTTTCAATTTAACATCAGAAGTTAGTTTTTGTGAAGAAATTAATTCATATATTATATCCAGCTTAACTTTAAGATCTTGGTTTTCATAATCTCCTTTTTTAATCATACTTTCATTTACCATAGTATGGATAATATCATCAGTTTCTGTCTCAGTTTTTTGAATGGGTATTGATGGCTGGAAATTATTTCTAATAACTGCATGTATGTGTTTGCAGAAATTACTTTTAATAAAAAAATCCAGGCAAGTACAGGTAAATTCATAGATACAAGTCTTACATTCGTTACAAAAAAATATGACAACTTTTATTTATTTTTAAACACTCATTTACCTTTTGAACATGATACTCTGTATTATTTTGAACTGATTTTACTTTCCAGTTATTCTCATCAATTTTGCAGATGTCTTTCAATTCAATATCCTTACTTCTTACATGTGTTTTCTTTATTAAATTCATTCTATATGAGTTATTACCTTTGACTTTTTTTTTCAATTTTTTTATTACTACATCACGTACCAAGTTTAAAAGAGTATACAAACAAGTGTCTACCCTTTTATTCTTTTTTCCTTGAAAATATACATGTTTCAGTGTTCGATGCACATATTTGTGTTAATGCCCAGTCCTTTTCTGTAACAATATGCCCATAAATGACAACGACCAGCATAGTAAGTTTGGAAGTATTGACCAAAAGCATCAGTATCCTTACAAGCAAATAATTCAGATAATACAAAATTTAGCAATTCTTGAAAATCGGCAGGATCAGTTGACTGTAATAACAAACGCGAGTACTTATACACTTTTGCTTTCATCACTTGATCACCTTTAATTTTATTCAAGTTCTTACACCAATTTCTATCGATGTGCCAAGCACAAAGGAGGTGATTATCTGGTTTACTCATAATATTAGTCCACGCATTAAAAAATTCTGGAGCATCATCAGTTAGCATAAAGTGGAGCATAAACACTTTACATTTGATGTCACCAGTTTGTTCTTTAATAGAATTAAAAAAATGTGTTAAGACAATGGTATCTGCCCTGTTTGAAAGCAAGAAAGCAGTAGGCACCCCTTCTATAAATTCATCCACAACCATAAGTGTTGTTAATAAGAAATCATAACTTGTAGTTCCATGTGTTGAGTCCACACATATTTTGTCTGAGCCAAACAGGTTCAATTGTTTTTCTTGAAATTTCGTCATGAATATTAGTGCAAAATCATTTATGTTGAATACATTAGGGAGATCCTCTGAGCCTTGCTCTTTGTAAAATATAATTGAAAATTCATCTTTTAGGGATCTTAATCGTTCAACCCATAAACGAATGCTTATGACATCATTCTGATGTAGCTGAACATATTCTTTTAAAGAAAAGTCCCTGGTTATATTTCTCAAGTCTTGGCGATCTAAAGAAGACTACAGGGAAAAAACCAGATATGTCAAAATTTCATAAAACCGAGAAAAACGCATATTTAACTTTCAAGACCATAATGTGTCTTACATTGAAACATATAATAAAACTCGGGAGTCAAAATTGCTCCATAATAACACATGAACGATATTGCACTGTTTTTATTCAGATAAATGTATTACACTCTTTAAAAATCCAGGAAATTCTTGTCAACCTCAATTTGTCCATTGAAAGAACCAGCTTAGTCATCTGAAACAGAAAATGGTCAATGCTTTTAATAATGAAAATAGGTTTCATTTTGATTAGTATTTCTATTGTGAATGATAGGTAATAATAAATACAGCAAAACCTGTCAATAACGGTCACTAAAAATGACAGAACTATTGGCCGATATAAAAAGGAGGCCGCTAATGAATTTTAAAACTAGCCGGCTAGTACAAGTGGCCGGTTTTGACAGGTGGCCGTTAAAGATCCCTACCTCTGGTTGGAACACCAGGGCATTCGTCAATATTTTCCGTTGGTGAAAGCATGCTCCGGGCGTCGGCGTTTGGTTTTAATCGCAGAACTAGATCGACGCCGACGTTAAATAAAGAAATAAAAAAAAAGAGTAATTATAATAATAATTTACCTGTTACGACTAATTATAAGGTAAGACGGAGAAAAAGTCCACAGCTGCAGGACCACAGGATCTCATAATGCTCATTAAATCGTTGTGCTTGGCTTTTGAAATTGCGAGGGGTCCTGAAACAACATACAGGGAATAATATTATAATTTCTTGTGATACCTTATACCTTACCTGAGTAGGCTGGTAATGGTAATTCAAATTCTCCATTCTTTAACTCCGTGGTTGCTAAGGTCATTCGTTTCTTCAAGATGCTTGAAAATAATGGTCCATTGTACGAGGATCGATGATTTATGAGTCGACTGTGCTCTGATGTGGCAACAACCTCTTTCAAAACCTGGGTTTTGAAAGGGCATTTTGGAACATACTTTTTGTCCAAAAATGATTTCCAGTCCAAAACTATGACTACTTTTCCAGATTCGATACGTTGATTGAATATTGTCGCGTGTTAGAGATAAGAAATAATCGTTTAAGAAATGCAAACTTGTTATACGTGCCTGTTAATATTTTTACAAGAAACAAAACGAGTCTTTCTATTATATTAGGTATATCAAATGTCTTGTCGAACATTTAATCATTCAGCAAAATAATTATATTCGACATACACAAATGTTTGTTTCTAAATAAATCCAACGCTTTCTACCGTGAACCTTGTGACATATCTGGTTCTTTCACTGGACGCATGGACAAAGCTGGTTTTTTCCCAGTATCCCGAAACTTTGAAGTGTAATTACTCATGACAAGACTACTTTTTGCCCTGTATGACAGCTCTAAAATGTGCTTCTCCGCGTGTTCTATACCATAGAAGAGAAATCTGAAATTTGAAAAAAATTGACATGTCTGGTTTTTTCCCTGTAGTATTCAAAGACTGAGTCGTCCAAGGGATTCTTCAGAGTAAATCCCATTACGAATATCATCTAGGATTTTTTGGAATGACACACCTTCAGAGATTTTTCCTTAAAATAAAAAAATGCAAAGTTAATACAACATTACATTAGAAAAAAAAAATGAGACATACCTGCTATTTCTTTTCTTTCAGTTTTAGTCAAATTTATATGGGTTAAATTACAATTATGGCCAAAATGAGGCGTATACAAAGTGGCCTTTAACTGATTTCCATTACATATTAAATTCAAAGTTGAAAGACAAGTAACATCTAACTTAGAAAAACCCTGAGATTTTAAAAATTTCTGTCTATCGTTTTGAGACGTAGACATATATCTGCTTGCTATAAATGACCTATGACAAACATAGTATGTCTTTTCTATTTTGCTAGTTATTTTTTTTACCAGTGGTTTTTACATAAGAGCATTTCATGTTTTTCTCAATAGTCTCTTTCCATGTTCTAAAATCTAAAAAAATATTTCGTTAGTTCATATAATTAGCTATTAATAAATAACACTAACCTGCATAGTTTTCGAATTCCTTTTCTTCCTTAAGTACCTACACACTAAAGATTTTTTTCGACTTGTTGTAGCCGGTTCTGCTCCATGTAAGAGTTTAATATTGTTTTATTCAAATTAGAAATTGTGCTAAACGTTTTATCACAATATCTACAAAGGTTTCTTGTCACTGCTTTTGTTTCCATTATAAATATATTATAATACAAACACAAAACCTCGAAGTAGTCGAAAATAAAATGCAGGATATAAAATTCACAGTACGAATAATTATAAAACAATAAAAGAGTACATTAGGTATAAAAGTATAAAGGTAAAAATAAAATGCAGGATATAAAATTCACAGTACGAATAATTATAAAATACTAAAAGAGTACATTAGGTATAAAAGTTCTATTATAGGTTATTTTCAAAATTCAAATTCAAAATAAAACCGAAGTTGTCAATAATGAGTTTGATATATTTCCGCTTGGTGCGCCACAGTAGGAATCATTCCTCCCGCGACCGGCTTGTCAAATATTATTGGTAATATTCTTGCTGTACCAGACGCGGATACGAGGGTTGAAGAAAATGTTCGGGAATTATTTTTGGAACAATTTTATAAAATAAAACTATTTAGTGCGGAATTATTTGAGCCACAATATGAAACTCCAGAACCGTTTAGATTAGTAGTAGTTCCAAAATCTAATATTCGCTTGCGTAAAATAGAACTGCCTAAATTTAACGGTGATTTTAAGTAGTTTAGTTCATTTTTAGATTTATATAATTCGGTTGTACATAATAACGCAGGCCTAGCAGACGTAGAAAAGTTTAAGTATTTGAAAGGATGTTTAGAAGGGACTCCACTTAGTTTAATTCGTAATTTGTCAATAAATAGCGATAATTATCAAATTGCTTACGATCTAATTGTTAAACGCTACACAAATGTTCGTCGTTGTGCGACCACGCATTGGGATGCGATCATGGGCGTGCAGAAAATATCGATAGTGAATTCGAAAAAGCTGGCTAAATTAGTAGACACGTTGAAGACGAAAATTTAGCCGCATTGAAAACATTAGGCCTTCCGACAGAACATTGGGACTTTATTATGTTTAATTTACTTTTGTAGAAACTAGACGCGGATTCAGTAAAGTTCTTTGAGTTAGAAAATAAATCGAATAAAATCCCGGTATTTCAAAAATTGGTAGAGTTTATTGAAACTCAGTACATTGCTTACGATTATTTGAATAGTAGCGTTAGCGAATCGAAGAAATCGTCGCGGGCCTCAACTTATACGGAGCCAAAGTGTAATTATAAACATTCTAATGAGTCAAGGTATAATTGTAGTTCATCCTTTGTTACAAATTCTTCGTCAATAAGCTGTGTTTTATGTAAACAAAGTCATTTTCTAAACCAGTGCTCGTTGTTTTTGAAAAAATCTCCAAAAGAGAGATACCAATTTTGTAAAGAATCTTCCTCGTGTTTTAGATGTCTTAATCAGGCTAATCATTCTGTCAAGTCGTGTCCAAAGGCCTTTAAATGTAGTAAATGTAATAGTCACCTTCATAATAGTTTGTTGCACTTCGATAGAAATCGTTCCAATAGTCAGTCGTCCACAGAAAAATACTAATACTAAATACTAATAATCCAGGGGCATCGGGAGTCGAACAGAATTCGCTTGAAATATCACATTGTGCTGCTAGTTTTGTAGGGAGGAAAAACGAAACAAAAAAGGAAATCTTGCTCGGCACCGTTTTAGTTCATGCAATTAATAGTAAGGGGTGTAAACAGCCCTTAAGATGTCTTCTAGATTCGGGTTCAATGAGTTCGTTCATTAGTCGAAAAGCTGCTAGTAGACTAAACTGAATCAAGGCCAAATAAGTTTTTCTATCCAACCTCGTCATCAGGAGTCACCGGTGTTTCACTTGGAAGCTATTATTACAGATCAGGTTTGCTCTGATTTGCCTAGCACCAAAATTGACATATCGACGTTCAATTATATTAAAAATTTAAAGTTAGCCGATCCCGAATTTAACTGTAGTCAATCTATTGATTTGTTAATTGGTTGTAGCATATTTTCGAAGGTGTTGTTAGAAGGTAAAATTAAAGGTAAAGCGGGACAACCTGATGCCCTAAATACCGTTTTTGGATATATTTTGTTAGGACCTACTAGCACACCTAACCTTTCGTCGACTTCGCTTGTTTGTCTTTCAAATATTGAAGACCCACTAGATTCTTCATTATCGAAATTTTGGGAACTGGAAAACATACCGGAAAAGCCAGTTTCAGAACCAGAAGACGCTCTGTGCGAAAAAATTGATCGGGAAACACATAATCGGGACGTCTCAGGTAAATATGTTATGTCTTTGCCTTTTCGTGAATCGCCGCCTTGTTTGCAAGATAGCTATGATATTGCTTTAAATAGAGTGCTATCATTAGAACGGCGCTTATCTCGTCAACCAAGTTTGAAAAAAGAATATTCTTTTCATATGCAGGAGTATCTTGATTTAGGTCATATGCAGTTAGTCCCTAATGCCGAAAGGAAAAGGGGAAAGTATTATATTCCACATCATTGCGTTGTGAAACTGGATAGTGTTTCAAATAAAATTCGAGTTGTGTATAATGCGTCTCAGAAAAGTCCCAGTCTTGGCACGAATCTTTGAACGATTATTTACTGGTCGGTCCTAAGTTACAACAGAACATAGTCTCGCTTTTGTTAAATTTTAGACTTAATCGTTTTGCGCTGTGCGCGGACATTCGTCAGATGTATCGCAATATTTTAATCGCTCCTGAGCACACGGATTATCAACGCGTGTTATGGACATGTTCTAGCCTTGAGGTAATTCAAGAATATCGTTTATTAACTGTTACTTTTGGAATAGTAACATCCTTCAACAATTAGCATTAGACGAAGGCTCTCGTTTTCCTAAGGCCGTCTCGTTTATTCGTCATGCTTCGTATATTGATGATTTTGTTTTTGGTGCTTCGATTCTCGAAGAAGCACAAACTTTAGTTGACGAATTAGTCACTTTGTTAAAGTTAGGAGGCTTTGAGATACGGAAATGGTGTTCGAATGAACCCAAATTGTTGTCGCAATTTCCTAAATCCCATATTAATCCTCATTCCATTAATTTTGATCCAGAAGAAAATGGTCCTTCATTAAAAATCCTTGGTTTGAAGTGGATTGCACAGTCCGACGTCTTTCAATTTTCAGTCGAATTAGCTCGAATTTATGATCCTTGTGGTTACCTAACACCTATTACGTTTTTCATTAAACATTTAATCCAACAACTTTGGGCAGCCGGTCTTAAATGGGATGATCGCCCTCCTTTGGAAATAATTCGTGTATGGGAACAATATAAGAGCGAATTATCTCTTATTTCACAGTTCAAAATTCCTCGTTTTTTGAATATTTCCTCATGTCCCATCTTAGAGCTTCATGGATTTTTCGATTTTAGTGAAAAGGGATATGCTTGTGTCGTTTATATTCGTAGTATTGATGCTCGTAACCTAGTTCAAGTCAATTTACTGTGTGCCAAATCGAAAGTAGCTCCTATAAAACAGATTACTATACCTCGATTAGAATTGTTAGCTGCTGTTCATTTGGTAAAACTTATGTCGTTTGTATTAGAGTCGTGGAAGCATATAATATTTCAAAATGTATATGCTTGGTTAGATTCTCAAATCGTATTGCACTGGATTAAAAGTTCCCCCTCGAGATTCAAAACTTTCGTCGCAAATCGCATTTCGTATATCCAGTCCTATAGTCAAAATTATTCTTGGCATTATATCGAATCTCGAAATAATGCAGCCGATGCGCCTTCGCGAGGCATGCTACCGGCCGCTTTTCTATCAAAATTAGACTGGTTAACAGGTCCTTCGCTTTTGTATAACATTCCATTAAAATTTCCAGAGGTTCCTCCCTCATTGCAGGAAAAATCCTCTTTGGAAGAGATAAAGAAAGGTTTAGTATTTGTTTCCACTCATGAGGAACATTTTTTGTCTTGTTTGCTGAAAAATAAATCGTCTTTTACCTCGATCCAAAGAATTTTGGCTTTTATGTTGCGATTCGCGCACAACTCTCGTTATAAAAGGTCGAAACGGTCAGGACCCTTGACTTTCGTAGAATTAGAAGACTCGTTGATTATTCTTGTCAGATTTACACAGGAAAAGTATTTTGAAGAACATCTTCAATCAAACACTTTTCCAAAACTATTTCGTAAGTTGGGAGTATTTTTGGATAATAGCACTCAGTGTTTAAGAGTAGGTGGTCGTCTATCTCAGTCTTCTTTATCGTATGAAGCAAAACACCCATTTTTGTTACCAATAAAATCTCGCCTTACTACTCTTCTAGTTCGTTATCATCATGAGAAGTATTTACATGCTGGATTTAAGAGTACTCAATTTTTGGTTAGTCAAAGGTTTTGGATAATGTCTTCTAAACAAGCCATTAATTCAGTATTGTCCAAATGTATTAGATGTTGGAAACAATCTCACAAAAACTTACAACCCCCTATGGGTAATTTGCCTAAATTTCGTCTCGGTGCCATTAAACCCTTTTCGATTTGTGGGTTAGATTATGGGGGACCGTTTTTGATAACCATGTCACGTTACAGGGGAGTGAGAACTCAAAAGGCCTATTTGTGTCTATTTGTATGTTGCGCTACAAAGGCTTTACATCTTGAATTAGCAAGTGATTTGACCGCGGAATCCTTTTTGGCCGCTTTACAACGTTTTGTTGCTCGGAGAGGTCGAGTATCGCAAGTATTTTGTGATAATGGCACTAATTTTCATAGTGTTTATCGACAGCTTAGTAGCTTTATGGAGAGTGCTCTCGATAAGAAAAATATTAAGTTTTCATTTGCTCCTCCTGCTGCTCCACATTTTGGCGGTATTTATGAACGCGGAATTCGTTCTGTAAAGGAACATATTGTTCGTATAGTCGGGGCACAAATTTTGACTTACGAAGAATTTTATACCGTTTTGACGTTAATTGAATCCGTCTTAAATTCACGCCCTCTCACCCCATTAACCAATGATGTTGAAGATCTCAATGCTTTGATCCCAGGACATTTCCTGACTCTTGAACCCTTAACCTCTTTGTCTGTGCCTGATTTTTCGGAGGTATCCTTCAATCGTTTGTACAGATGGCAGTTGTTACAGCGCATCCATAGAGACTTTTGGGCTCGGTGGCGAAAGGAATATTTGCACACCTTGCAACAAAGGTCCAAATGGTTAGATCCTAGTTTTGTACCTAAAATCGGTACCTTAGTTGTTTTAAAGGAGGATAATTTGGCTCCGTGTAAGTGGCCTCTCGCGCGTCTCGTTGAATTACATGAGGGTAAAGACGGTGTAGCTCGAGTGGCTACCGTGCGTACGATCACCGGAACCTTAAAATGGCCTCTTGTCCGAATCTGTCCCTTGCCGATAGATGAAGATTAGATGTTCAGCATTTTTTACTGATTTTGTTTTGTTCGACTTTTATGAATAGAACCACGACGAAACCACCATTTTAATTTTAATTTTTTTATTTAGTTTAAGTTAGGAAAATTTGTTTAAGATTTGTATAGGAATTGTTTGTATTAATTATCGTTTTGGTTGTTGTAAGTAATGATATTATTTAAAATTCGTTTTGTTTTTTAAAGACCTTATGGCCTTTAAAGGGGGGAGAATGTTTAAAATATGGTTGCATAAATTGATCAAGACATTTGTCCTCCCCCTGTATTCCTACGATCCCTATTGGTACCGCTCGGGTATGCATCAATGTATCCCGATAAGACACAAGAGCGTAAGTCGTTGAGAAGTAAAGACGCAACCCTCCGCTAGTGCATCGATACATTCAGATTGAAGTCGTTTTGTTCTTTGTTTTTTATGGTAATGAATCTTGGTAATTAGCGGTACGGTAAGTTCACCTAGTTTTACCTAACATTTGTATTGTTTTTGATTGTTTATTGCAACCATTGAAATTTTGATATTATTTGTTATTTGCACCTATGAGTCAAAGTTCATTTATCTTGCCAGAGCTATCGAAGGAATAGTTCCTATAAATTTAATTATTAATAATTCGTAATAGTACATTATTTGTTAACCCCCCCCCCACATACACAGACAATTTAATTACACAGATTTTGGATCATTCTGAATAAAAAAGGTTAATTGTAATTTTTCGCTAAAAGTTAATCGTTTTCAACTTTAACAATTTAAAACTGAAAACAAAAACGAAAAATCATGATTTTTTAAGCTCAAAAACACAATTATTTTTGAATTCACCAAACCTTGTTCCAAAGAATATAGACGCTTATAGCGTCTATATTCTTTGCTTGTTCTATAAGTTTCTGATACTTTAGTTTGGGCTTATTTGATTTTAAAACATTGTTTTTAGTTGTTTGAGGCCCTTATCAAAATGTAAAAATGAATTTATACGAAACTGTTCAATAAATTAGGACCACTTTTTGTATGGGCGACATCTTGAACATTATTCTGTAGTTTTTATGAAAGTGATTATGCAAAAAAGCTCATGTGAATATTTTTTCCAAGGAATTTGTGGTTTTCGTCTCGTATATAAACATATTTTGCTAAATTTAAAACCAAAATCCTATTATTTTTCTATCATACATTCATTTGTTATTTATTATTTGTTCTCTAGATTTTTTTCAGTTCTTAAAAGGTTTATTTACAAGCCAAATTAGTGCAATGTAAATATTTTACATGTTAACACAGCAATTCTTATCGGCGTTGAAGACAGGAAGTCGTAAATTTTTATTACATCTTTCAAGATCAGCAATTGCGATGACTAACTGGAATGTTTACGATTAGAGAAACATAATACCTATGTCATGTTTATTGGAAATACTCGACATTATTAGCACGTGCAAATCGTACCCTGTCGCCCAATTTCTTATGAAATTAAAATGGTGCATGTTTTTAGGATCCATTTATTTTTTCGGGCATGCGTATTTACGAGGGCCACGAGGTTTTGAAACATCATAAATCTCTTTGATATCAACTATTCTTAGTTGTCCATTGGAAAATTGCATAGGATTTTCTATTTTTTAAGTAAATAACATCTTTTTAAAAATAGATGTCCAAGAAAATAAAAAATAATTCAAGGAATAAGTATTTCATGATCCACATACTAAATGTACACAATTTGTTTTGTTTAGTCCCTATTGGAAAGCATTATATTATAATATTCCTTTTTTAATTACTTATACTGCATTGAATCTAATCTAATAAAGGCTAGGATGACATGGAAACGCAGTTTTTTGGGACGATATCTCTTAACTTCACATAGAAAAGAAATCTGAGCTACCAACTGATATTTCAACCTTAATCAACCTGTCCTCATTGTATATTTACGCATACAAAAAAAACATTGTTTATTAGAAAGCAATAAATTGATTCAACTATTTTCTTACATAATTATATTGGAGTATTTTCCTTTGGTTTTTTTTTGTAAATTTTTAGTTATTTAATGTTGACATATTATTTAATTCTAAGGCAGTATGAAGTTTACCGGGTCATCTAGTCTATTATATTTTTATATTCATAACTATTCCTCAACCTTTGTTTTAGAAAAAGAATAAAATTTCATTAAGAAGTCTCTCAATGCTTGTCAGGCAAGAGCCAGTGAAAACAAGGGAGGAAAAGGTAAAAAATATTGAAAAAGGTTTAACCTACGCACGAGAAGCAGTTCAGTTGGATCCTCAGGATGGTTTATCATGGATTGTGCTGGGTAATGCTTACCTCTCTTCATTTTTTGGAATCCAACAGAATCCCAAGATTCTAAAGCAATGTTTAAGTGCTTACAGTCAAGCAGTAAGTAGTCATAATTTACATTAGATAAATAATATTATTTACCATAATTATTTATTGCTAAAATATATATAAAATGGAATAGAACTGATGATTAACATTATTCTTAACATGTTTAAATTTAATATTGTTTTAAATCGAGTAATTTAATATGAATTTGATTAAGTGGAAAGGATGGATTTAATAATCAAATTGTTTTTTTGCTTTATAATATTAAATGACAGATATATTACTAGCCATAAATGAGATATGGCACATGTTATCCTATGTGTATAATGATCTGGTATTATTTAATATCTTAATGGAAATTACATTTAGGTAAATGATCAATGGTCAAAAAATGTTATTTAAAACATGCCTTATTTTTGGTTTGTTACTGGTTTCTGGTTTGTTATCTTCCTAATTAGTGCATCTTTTTCTCTTCTTTGTATGTGTCCAAACCATCTTAGTCTTTGAGCATTAATAAATTGTCTTTATTAGGCACATGTTTTCTCATAATTTTTCTTTCAATAATTTTTTTTTCATAAGATATGTTACTTCCGCTCTCTATGACCGATCTAATTGCTGCTCCTATATATTTTTGTCTTTGTTTTTTGCTGTTTTTTTTTTGTCTTTAAGTAGTGGGTGATGTTTTCAAAATACCCTGTTCTTATCCCTCCTTGTGTGTGTGATAGTGTCATGCGTTGGATGTATGTGTTGGGGTGGTTCATGCGGTATTTAGTTAGCATGGTTCTATTTGGTCCATTCAGTTCTTCAGATCGGCATTTATACGAATGAAGCCACTCCTAACGTGCAAAAATCTAAATTTGGAGATCGGACTACGTACCATTCGCTGTTATATATTTTCAATATAATTATATGGAGCTGAGACTTGGACATTAAAAAAATGCAATTTAAAAAGAATCGAGGCTTTCAAACTCTGGTTATACCGCTGAGTATTAAAAATATGACGGACTGATAGAATTACAATTACAAGAAGTACTGGAGAGGGTTGGTAAAGAAACATAACTAATCACCACTATACAAACCAGAAAACTGGAATACCTAGGTCACGTGATGAGGGGACCAAAATATGAAATTTTGAGAAAAATTATTAACATCTTGTGTAAAAGGTATATATTTAAAAACCCAAATGGGCTATGTAGACAAAACATTTTCGGAATCCATATTCCATCATTAGTGTCTAGGTGTACATGAATGTAGCCACTAAATATGTGGGAAAAAACCTGTTAAAAATTATTTAGTTCAATTTAGTTTACATTATTTCTTATAAAATATTAAGATTTTAAAGTTACCGTTGGATTTGTTAACATGGCGACATCTGACTCCACGTGAAGTTGCTATTCCTGAGACGGTGTGTCTACGAGGACTTTATAAAAGCAAGGATTTTAATAATTTTTTATTATATGGGATACAGTCAACTACAGGAACGTAGATTCCTTGTGGATTGAAACTTTGAGACTCATAATACAGGGAAAGATTAAAAATAAAGAAGATCTGTTTGATGAAGACAGAACTCATGGTTGAAGAATCTACGGGATTGGTATCAATGCAGATCTATTGATTTGTTTAGAGCAGCAAGTTCCAAAATAAAAATAGCCATTATGATTGCCAACCTCCGTAGGGAAACGGTACTCTAATAAGAAGTTCTTGTTTCTGTATTCGACCATTTTATAATATCAAACCAGCAGCTTGACATCTTATATTGAAACTATTTCTACGACTGTAAAATGTCTGTCTGATGTTATTAAACTTTGAGACTTGTCGCATAAATTGTTCTGTCCTATTCCTAGTTTTACGCAATATTCTTGTTTACAACGTTCATGATCTCCAAAGTCATGATTGATCACATTCAAAAGATCAGCCTTAAGATTTTCAACAGAAGGATTTTCTGTTTTTGCGTATATGGAAAGTTGGCAATTGAAAATTCATCCATCGCAAAAAGGTTGTTTCTCTTGACAGGTTGATAGAATAGCCTTTAAAGTAGGGGTACTGATTTCTACAGAAAAATATAAGTAGATTTGAGATAATATTTTGCTTCCATTGCATTGGTAGTGTGTTCACAAATTCATGTTCGGCATGATGCTGATAAAAAAATGTCTTAAAATGTCTTAAGAAATAATGACATATTTCAATTTAAATTATTACCATTAATTTATAATCCACAAGGAAACTAAATTCCTGTAGTTGGCTGTATATAATGTATCACAAAAAAAGCAACTGGTTAGTTGCTATCACCAAGTCCTCACAGACACTATAAGGAATAGCAACCCCAGTGGAGGCTTACATTGCCTTGTAACTCAAAGTTAATAGTCAAAATATTTATCAAAAACGTAACTCAACGTTAATCAAACAACATTTAAAGTGTTTTTACCCATATATTTAGTGGCTTCAAACATGTTCATCCAGATAGCACTGATGATGGAATAATCATTCCGAAAACGTTCTGTAATGTAGCCCGATAGGGTTTATTATTATACCTTTTATAAAGGAATTTTTTAAATACATTTTTTATTAATTTATAACTTATTTAGCTGTTCTTGCACTAATTCAAATTTTCTTCATTTAGGAAAAAGATTTTGTAGCGAAAAGCACTCCAGACCTCCATTACAACAAAGGAGTGGTAAGTAAATATTTGCTGATTAAGTGATTTTTTCCTAAAAGCCAATTTGTTAAGGATTTTTAAAGAGGGTAATCTATTCTTACGTATAAAGACCCAAACCCCATAATGGGGGCTTTTTTTATTCCTTCTAACTCAAAAATGAGTTTAAAAATAGTTATTTAACACTTGTATAATTTTATGGGATCTACCTTAGCTTCTCAGCATACCAAACAACCAATCACATATTCCAGTGATCTTTCCTCATACAAATATCCAATTACACATCAAGCATTTATTCTCTTTAGTACTAATGATTATAAAAACTATCCAGTTATTCAAATAAAAATCATTTCCTATACGCTGATGACCTGGATGACCTCGCCATCGCTGTTCAAAGAGAGTGGGAAACAAACTTAAGCAGCTTGATCACATTCCTATTCCCAAGTTAATATTTAGTGATATGAATTACCATAACATTACGTCGAGTAGTACATTTCAGTTTCAATAACAGTGGTTTCTTTGCTATTGATATATAATTATGTGATCTTATCTTAACAACATCTTTCTATACCGAGGTTTAATTAATAGTACTTTGTTCTATAAAACTGCAATGATTTAAGTATTCACTGTTTCAATGAAATACAAAAAACGCTGATTTAACCGTGAGGAAAAAGGCGTCTAAAATGGTACCAAAGTACTTAGCTAACATATTTCTGTCTCAAAAAACTTATATAAGACTTATAGAGCACTGATAGTCCTCATTCTCACATATAGATGAGAGTCATGGACCTTAAGCAAAACAGATGAAATCTCTCTATCGATTTTTGAAACAAGGCCATCGACCTGTCATTTTTTTTATTTAATTAATGGCTTTGATAACTTGATCCATTTAACCACGGTAATTACTGTCATTAATATATTTAAGTTTACCATGATTTTTATGCAAGAAAAGGGTTTATACATCTGTTTACGTAGCTAGTTTCAACTTCTTTTAACGTTTTTTTACTGATGATGGTCCGACTGGACTTTCGAAAATTTCAACCATTTTTCAACCGAAAACGTTTTGAAGATTTGTACTCCTTTTGCATACATTTTTAAATTATTCTTAATAAATAATATACCATTATACACAAGAAGTTCTTACGTCTATGTAAGATTTTTTTACTTTTGTATTTCTCAATATAATTGAGGATTTAGCAAGGATATTGAGCCCAAAATAGCACGTGTTGACCGTGCAAATTCTGCGGTTTATCTCTGCGGTAGTGATATTTTCAGTGTTGGCTGAATTCGTTAACTGTTTCGATGATCACGTTTTCTATAATAAGTGGCCGTAGGATTTTTGGTTGTTTTTGTATTATTCACCCGATTATTTTAGTGCTATATATGACTCCCGTACAGAGTTTTCCGTTCTCTCAACAATATTGATGTCATCAGCATATGCAATGATTTGCTGTATATTCAATCTGTCGTTGTGGTTTGTGATATGCGTATTACTTTTTCCCGAGCCAGACTGAACATTATACAGGACAGTAGTGCCCGATTTCACCGACGATACCTAAATATTTAAGAATTACCTAAGCGGGCTTAGGTACTTCCTAACTCTAAAAAGGATTTCACCATACGCTAAGAATTGCCTAAACCGCTTAAGCATTACCTAATGGTAGGATACGTTTTGCGATCTCCCTAAACAGTTTAGGTATTATTTATAGTTAAAAGTGAGGTTATGTTTTAACAGTTTTGACCGATGTACTTGTGAAATTTGTCAATAATTTGCTTCTTACCGTAATTTGTGTGTTACTGTTACTGTATAGTTAGTTATTTTTGTATTATTTTATATTAATTAATTGTTGCTTTGGTACTATTTATAATATGGAAGCACTATAGTTTATCGAAAATCTAGATCGATTCGATTCCTGACCTGATTCTGAAGAAGAAACAGAAAGAATACCTCGAGTTATCAAGAATCGACCAAATTATTTTGAAACTTTGGACGATATGGATTTTTTTAAAAAGGTTTCGAATGTCTAAACCAACAGTTTTATATGTGTTGGAACAAATAAATGATATTCTCTACCTAATAAACTGGTATTTTCTTTCAAAAACCCATTCATGATTTCATTAAAAGTGTATTATTAAAAATATCAAATAAAAAACAATTTTCAAGATATGTTTTATTTTAAAATTATTTCAATAATGACAATAGACCTGGTGGCACTTCTTCATTATCTGAAATTAAAATTAGACAAAAAATGTATTATACTGTATAATATAATCAACTCATTTTTAATTTTATTTAATATGCTCTCCGCCTATTTAATATGAAATTTACAGCCCTTTTCTTTTCCTCCATTTCACTAGACGTGTATAAATAATTTACAAAACTAAACAAACCTTTTACAAATAACTAACTTCTAATAAAAATAACTATAACACGACAAAAATGAATAAAACCAACTTGGAAAACAAACAATTCAATAACAAATAAAAAAATAAGGTTATAACTTCTTATTCTTCTTTTTATTTATCAATAATAGTTCAAATGTACCCAAGGTAATACCTAAGAAAGAATTTCCTAGATAAGCAGTTCTTTTAGTTGAGAAAGGCTAGTGTTCCTAAGTATTGACTTAGGAAGTTCTTTTCGATAAGAATTACTTTTGAAGGCAACTGTTTAGGTATCGTTGGTGAAATCGGGCATGGGTCTCTCATGTATACTGTTTTAGGTTCAGACAGTTCACTCTGGATTCGTACTTTACATTCAACTTTTCAAGAGTTAGTTTTGTTAAATTTATTAACTGTTTTGATACTCTTAGCTTTTTCATTGCCCTGAAAATTTCTCTTCTATTGACAGCCGTAGTCGTAGGCTGCATTGTAGTCTATAAATATGTGATGAGGATTTATGCCATATTACAGTCTTTTTTCTAAAATTTCTCTTAGGATTTCTACTCAGGATCTGATGAATTGTCGATTTACCACCTCTGAAAGCAGCCTAGTATTTACCTATTATTCATTCTGCATATGGTATTATTTGGTGGCATAGTATACTGGAGAATATTTTATATGCTGCATTTAGAAGCGTAAATTCCTCTGTAGTTAGAGCATTCGAAGATATCTTCTTTTTTGTGTATGGTGCAAAGTATTCCAATATTCCAATCACTAGTTAGGGCTTTCTTTGTCCATATTTCTTGTATATTACCTATTGTGATTTATAAAAAGAAAGGAAACAACTTAAACGCAATCCAGAAACACTCACAAGAAAGGGTTTAAAGATGACAACAATATCATAAATAAGGAGTTTATCAGAAAATTTAGAAATGATAGGAAATAAATTCATAATAACATTCAAAACAAGCAATAAAGTAAAATATATTCTATCTAAAACCAAATCTAATAACGCACAAGAGAAAACAAAAAACTGCATCTATAAAATACTCTGTGAATACAACAATTGTTATGTGGGAGAAACCGCAAGACCACTAAGTGTGAGGATAAACGAGCATACATATATCAAAAACAGAGACTACGACAGATCCCAGATATGCAAAAATACCTGGGACAATGAGCACAGATTACAATGGAAAAATGCATTAATATTCATAAATGTAACAAACTTGGAAAAGAGAAAACTCAAAGAAGCAGCTCCCATCTTACTTAATGAAGAAAACTGTGTAACAATTGTAGCAAATCAGAATGTAATTGATTGCTCTGGTTGATAATACTAAAAGAAGAATATACAAGATTAATAGATTAATAAAACAGAGACACATCATCTATATACACATAACATATAATACATAAACACACAACAGATAGACACAACAGATAAGAATTTGAGATCCCGTCGGGATCTCAAATTGTGCTGCTGTCAAAATATTTAGGAATGTACTAGAATTATTTCATAAAATGTACTAGATTGTACCCAATGAATAAATTAATGGGAAATGGTTGGGGAAAAGGCGGGAAATTTGAAATAAAACAGATATATATATACGCTTAATACAATTTCGATGTCATTTATTTGCAAACTGGTATTTTGTTTTTTCACAATAAAATTTTAATTTTATATATATATATATATATATATATATATATATATATATATATATATATATATAGGTATATATATATATATTAAATTGTTAAATTTTTAGTTTTAAAACTTAATAGAGGATGAAAATTTTAATAATAAAAGTATTTATTTCTTTATTACACGCAAATAAAATTTTCTAACTTTGAATTAAGAATACGTCCCACTCACCTGATCTTTTACAGAAACTAAATTTTCGTCTGACTTTTAATTTGCAAGAGTGTCATTCTACCAGGGTACTTTCTTGTTGAAATTCCTCAATATCTCCGGACCGTTATCTTCAAACGCTGACATGGCAAGCTCATAAGACTGTTCATGTCTAGGTCCAATGTATGCCTTATCGTCCCTTTAATCCCACCTAAACACCATACCAGGTCTGCTTCACATCCCAGTTTGTTTTACGAGGACTACGTTAAGCTTCCTTGATTGGATCATGGCTGTTATTTGAAAACAGATGTGTCGATGGTCTGAACTCCACACCTTGTCTAAAACATGCCATTTTTACAATTCCAGCCATGTTAGTTGCGGCCATTGTTGTTAATTGCCTCCTTTTGTTATGAAGTTATGAAAATTTATTTGTTTTCTACGTTTAGTATGTCTAAGTGATGTTCCATAACAAACTGTAGTAATGTTCACCACTTTCATTGGTTCTTGTGCTGCCCCAGGTCAGATAGGTATTTGGGACTTCGGCAGATCGGTCATTTATAAGCTTTACACGATAGATCTATTATTTTGTCCTTGTAAACCCAGAGCTCTTGTATCACAACTACTTGAACCTTCTCATTACACCAATAAGTTCTGCCGAAGCTGCCTTACTATCCTCGAAATTCGCTTATAGGATTCTGATTTAAACCATTGAGATCTCTGATTGTCTTAAAGGATACCTTTCCAAGTTTATAATATGAATTGAAATGAGCAGCCCTCAATGCTTTATACGAGACCTGGTCAATTGTATAGACTAGGATTTGCGCGTCCTCCCCGATCTTTCGATTTTTAAACAAGCAGTCTTCTGTCTTAAGGTCTTGATTATGCCTCTTTAGACATATCTTAATGATTTCTTTATCAGAATCTTTCTCGTAGACATGGGTGAGGATCGTGGGAGGCTTGGGTATATTATTGGGATCAACTATATTTAAGTTTGCTCCCACACACATAGTCCTCGGCATTTCAGTAGTCCATCTCGTTTTGAACTCGTTAAGACAGTTAACCCACAGGGTCCTTGGCTAGACGATGTTTTATGGAACTATAGAAGTTTATTATTGACCAGTTTGTGATTGTCTAGTTTATTATTGATCAGGTCTACTTGAGCCCGATCTAGTTGAGTATTATAATGGATGTGTACTACCGCCATTCTGAATACTTTTGTCAGGGTTAGAGCCCCTTGGTTTTTTAGCAAATGTGTTTCGAGGGGGACCAGCAGCCATTTTCGGCTCTTTTCTCATCTTTGTTTGTTGCGCTCCGGAGAGATATTTTTGGAGACTTACTTATTTAATATTTTTTTTAATTTTAAAATCAGAAATTATCCTTTATAATTTAAAATTTTCAAATTGTAAAAATAATTCTTTAATGTATGTGCTAAAAGGATATTCTAAAGCCTACTAACGAGATCTGGAATTGTTTTTTTAATTGAAAGAACGTAGAATTTGTTTGGGCTTTCTCTCTGAGTGATTCACTTTTCATTAATTTTCTTTATATTTCATAAAAGAGAGTTTTAATTATATTATAATTTGTAGATTTGTACATATTTAAATTAAAAATTTGGATTACAATATTTTTTCTAAAAAGATTTACTTATTAAAAGTTGAAATCGAAGCATTCAATGCAAACGACCAGTGGCATCTACACAAGAAATCAAGAAAATATCTAAAGTTGCAATATTGTTGCCCCACTCTTTCATATTTTAGAAGTAGTGATACCGCAAATGACAGTGAAATATGCATTCTATTTATACATAAAAAGAAAAATGAAAGGAATAAATAGATGAAAGGAATACAAAAATTGACATTTTTATATATCTAATTACCCGTATACAGTGAATAAAATAGATTGTGTAATAATTGTATTAGAAATGGGTGGATAATTTACAAAATGTACTTTTGTACTCATGTGCTTAAAATGTACTAAGAAATAGTACAATTGTACTAGACCGGCAGCTGGATCATCCCGAGGTGCAACACAAACCTCAGAATTTTCAAGTAAAAACGTTTTAACTGCTTGTAGCAAAAAGCCAATTAATACCAACATGTGTCAAAATAAATATAAAATATAATTTTTATTTCAATCAATTGTTGTTTAATCACATATAAATATAATATTTAATTTAGATATGCTACAAGAAAACAAACAGTTTCAGAACCTCTTTAAACTATTAAATTCCTTAGGGGGACACAAAAATCTATTACAAATTATGAAATTGTAATCATACAGTAGACTCCCTCTATAGCGAGAACTGAAATGGCAGACTAATTACCTCATTATAAGCGCATCTCGTTATATCCAACAACCATAATAGTGTGCATACATATGAATATGTATTTTTCTAAAACATTAACTTTCCAGTTGGGAGTGAATCCCAGGCGGGATTCACTCCCCGCCTCTCGACGCGTTAGTGTTCTGAGCTGTTGGACGTGAATCCCTGTCCTGGCATTTGGTTTTCACCTCTGGCTGCGTTAAGTAGTTGAGTTACTGTGACCAAATGCCCATCTTGGTAGTTAGTATTCGCCTCTGGTTGCGTTGGGTAACTGAGTTACCGTTGCTAACTACCCATCTTCCTGTCTTTTGATTTCTTTTTTTTTTTTGTTCTCCTGAAGAAGCTACATACAATTGTAGCGAAACGTCGAGATGAACCCACTTTTGGGTCACTCACAAATGACACGGTCCAAACCCGGAAGACGAATAAACTATAAAGAGTTGTTTACTTTTATTGTCAATGATATACGTTAAAACAAAAAATCTGTATTCTGTAAATCTGTATAAAGCGTATTTTCGAGAATAACATAAACTACTGCGTCTGCAATTGGAAGAAATCTGTCATTTTTGACTGCTTTAAATTGTCCAGTATTCTATCTATCATATTTTCTAAAGATGTGAAACAGTTTTATGCTTCTTCATTTGCGTTTTTTCTTTGCATAAAGTTTCTGACAACCTTTAAAACACTTTCCACATCTTGTATATTAGGACCTATATTATTAGGTGTGAATGGTCAACCCCCTACAATGACACTTGTGAATCATAAATTGTAAATTTCCTACTAAGAATCATAAATTGTAAAAAGTTTATTGTGGACGGCAGTTAAAAATGGTATTTATGTATAGCTACGGCCGGCCCAAAACGTAAAAAAACACGTTTTTCAATCTTATTTTCTCTCGTTATAAGCAAATTTATCTCGCTATAGAGGGTTGTAGTTCAATAGAAATTTCACGGGACATCTAATGTACCTCGTGATAAGCGAAAACTCGTAATAACCGTGTTCGTTATAGAGGGAGTATATTTTTTATTATATTGTCATTTGTATGTTGTATATTTATCGTAATTTTCATAACTTAATACCATAACACAATACTTTTTTGTAAAATATTAATTACCTTTTATGGTTGATGCGTCAATTCTGAATAAATTCAGTTTGTTTAATCTTAAATTGTAAATTTATTAAGTTTCTGCGGATTTATTATGGGAAAACGTTATTGGAGGCTTCAGTTGTGCTTAATTTTATCTTTCAATTTGTCAATTTGTTATTCAAAGTGTGAATTTTTATATAGAAATTTTATTTAAGTGCAGAATATTCAGTTTTGTTATGTTGTATTGAAATTTATGTCAGTAAAAATACAAAATTTCTTGTAGACTTTGAAATACGAAGAAGAGTTCAAAATGGCTCTAGAATCTTTCAATGAAGCATCAATGTATAACCCCACCTGGGATCCTCCCAAAGTGAAAGAAAAACAGTTAGTCCAATATTTAAACGATATTAAGGAGTTTGTTTCAACGTCTGGAAAAATGAAGGCGAAAAGGTTACAACAAATATTGCAGGTAAGTTTTTTAGACTAGTCTACTAATAGAATCTTTATTTTTATATAACGTTAGGATATCTAACTATACACTCGAAAATTGCAGCCAGATGCTGATATTTATTTTATTACAATTGAAAACAGATGGTGTTCTACATAAACCCTTAAATTTGGCTCTACCCTGCTTTGTCCCCTTTGAGTTCTTCCTGTAGTGGATAGTCTTGCTTATAGTCATATACAATGTTTGGGACATACTCGAAATACAACTGATTGGTTCACAAATATCTAGTATAAATGCATTGACTTTTAAAATTTTTTTCCTTCTTCTTCTTCTTTTTATATAGACATGACTCTGTCTGTTTTTCAATGTGCCTCCAGTAAGTTGTTATTCCATCGTTTTCATGGTCTTCCTACTGACCGTCTTCCTATTGGGGAACCATCCATTGCCGTCTTTACTACTCTATTTGTTGACATTCGGCTTATATGATCGTTCCATTCTACTCTTCTATTTCTTACCCAGTTTTTGATGTTCTCCACCTTGCATCTATGTCGTATATCTTTACTTCCAGCTTGTCCCATAGTGTCTTACCATCAATTTTTCTAAGTGTTTTTATTTCTGCTGTTTCATAACATCCTTTTTGTCCTCTCTGTATCAGGTCTTGTTTCTGCCGCGTATGTCATTATTGGTCTGATGACTGTTTTGTAAATTCTGCCTTTCGTTTCTTTCCCGATATTTTTATTTGTCCATATTGTTTCATTTAGGCAGCCTGCGGCTCTGTTTCTATTCACTTGATCTTTCACTTTGGCTTCGAGCTATCTTATCGAGATTATCTGACCTTCCAGTTTCAATTTACATCTTAGTAAATTTGCTGTTGTAACCATGCATTTTGTCTTTGTTGGAGAAATTAACATGTTAACTTTTCTGGCGGTTATATTAAATTGGTGCAGCATACGTTGTAAAACATCTTCACTTTGAGAGAATAGTATTGCATCGTCTGCATAGCAGATTATTTCAAGTTGTTTTTCTCCCATTTGCTATCATTTTTTAGTTCTTACTTTTTTTATTATTTCATCCATAATCAGGTTGAAGAATAGAGGACTCAGGTAATCTCCCTGTCTTATCCCATTGCCAGCTTCAATAGGGTCGGTTAGTTCTTCTTCTACTTTTACTTTTATTGTGTTGTTTTGGTGGATATTTTCGATCGTTTCGATTATTCATAGAGGTATCTCTCTTGCATACAGTAAGTGGATAAACGTCTTTTAATTTGACTCAAATTTTAATTTGGTCAAATGCTTTTGTAAGGTCCACGAAACATAGATATCGACGGTTAAACTGCAAAACCTCGTAAGTCAGTTTTATGTAACTTTACAGGAGAGACGAAACATGTTTTGGCTTCTTGACTTAACATTCAGTTTTCTCGTTTTTTGAGTGTAGGGTTCTTTTGAGGTAACGATTACATTACTCTTAAGTAAAATTTAGTAACATTGTTTTTTTTTTTGTCAAAAAGCCACTTACGAGGTTTTGCAACTTAAAATCTTAAACTGTCAGTAAACTTACGAGGTTTTGTCTCAAAAGAACCACTTCCGAGGTTAAAAAAAAAGCAATAAATTAAATTATTTTTAGTTAATTTATTACATTACATCACCTATGGTATAAAACTTATAAAATATTCTTAAAAACGAGTAGTGACAACCAATCTTTATACTTAAAAAGTAAAAAAATCAAAACCAAAATAGCCGTAGTTTATAAAACTTGCTAATATTCACTATTAAATTAAATTCTGTCCATAAGAATAAAAAAAAATAAAAAATAAAAATTGTGGTAATTTATAACTGGCTAATATCCTCTATTTATTCATGAGCAAGAGACTCATAAAAATGCCGAAAATCTTTAGGAATAAAGTTTTTCATATCCTGCAAATCATTAAATTTAGAAAGTGTTATTTTTGGTGCAGTAGGATATGATAATGGCGGAGCATTATTTGCTTTTTCTTTGTTGGGTCGTTGCGGTAGTAGTTTCCAGTCATCTTCGTAATACAATTTGTACTCTATAAGACCATTCGGACGATATGCTAGACACCTTAAATTTGTGACTGTAGGATCACCTTTTTTCTTACCTGGACGAATTGAGGGATATGTTTCAATCTGGGAATAATCTTTAAAGAAAAGATGATCTAGGTAATGAACATCATAAGGATGCTGTAATTTTACATTTTTACAAATTTGAACATAACGGCCAGGTACATATTTTTCAGCTGACGCTCGATGCAGGCGTGCATCGAGTCGCACTCCATTTGAGTATGTCCTTTTTCCAAATAGTTTTGGTAAATTTGAATATTCTTTGCTGCTGCAAAATTGGATAAAGCACTACTCAAAGTTGGATTCCTGTTTTGGTAATTGCAGCCATCAGAAAAAAAAATAACTTCTTTTGTTTCTTCTGTTACATACTTTTCAATCTGGTGAATGACAATTGATGTGAAGTCAGAAGCTTTTATATTTCCGGCTCCCTCATGCCAGATGTAACAGTCACCCTTATTTGATGCTAGATTAAAAAAGCACAAGTTGTGAACATTAAGTTTCTTTTTATAGTACGAAACAGATACTTGCAATTTTGGCGCACTTAAAACCGTTTGTAAATCCATAGTGAACAACAATTTAGTTGAATCGTTTTTAGTGGACTGTTTTAATTTTTCCTTTTCTTGGCGAGCAGCATTTTTTCTAATAATATGTAACTGATAATCTTAATTACTTACAGTCCCAACAGTGTTACTAGTGCAGATGTCACACTGGTCCTTCCTAAAAAAATTGATTTATTGGAGGCAATAAAATAACAATAAGTAAACACTTACTTTGGCCTAAACAGAGACAAATTTTGGTCCTCAAATTGTCTTCTAAAATAAGTGTGACTTACTGGAGCATGTTCGTTAGTTGATCGACATTCATTAGTGTAACATCTATATAATTCGTTTATATTTTGCCACATCGGTTCTAAATACAATTTAGATGTTTCTTTACGGCAATAGTGGCTTTCAAGTTTGGGCAACTTTTGAAAAAAGTTAATTAGGAACTTTTTCTTTTCCGTTGGCTCGGATTTACAATTAGTATTCAATTGCTCAATATTTTGGGTTTCAAACAACTTCTACCAACTTGCTACACTCCACTTCCCTACACATAGTGTCTCTAAAAACATTTTTTTGCATACCCGAAGTCGTATACTATTCTTTTTTAAATGAAAACATAAGGTACCTTTCCGCTGTTTCTCAATGGCTTCTAAAATCAAATTTATTTTAGTAAACCTATTATAGAGTTTAAAATATTATTAGTTACCTGCTTTGCGTAGTTTAATTGGTGCTGTATCAACAAGGCCTTTTACAAACATTTTTTTCTCGTCCCAATTCAACTGCCAAAAGTTATTGAATAACTGTAACCTATCTTCTTGACTAAATGTTCTGCAAAAGAGTTTTGATGATTTTAAAGACAATTTGCATTCACAAGCTGGACCCATTTGTCTTTGATTTCTTTCAACGGTTACGTACTTTTTAGTAGTTTTTTCGTAAGTACATTTTGGAATCATATTTCTCACCTCGCATTCTTTTTATTCTGTTGTTAGAGCGACCCCATTTTTCTTTGTGTACATTCCATTTTTTTGCCCTTTTCTTTTTGGTTTGATTTTTATTGTCAGTTTCAGCTTCATTGGTAAATTGGTCACTTTCATCAGTGTCATCGGTAGACACTATTTATTCAGATCCACTGTCTTCAAATGGTTCCGTTTCTTCAGAATTTAAATTTATAACATCATCATTACTGTTATTTAAAATCTGAGATAAAGATTTTAAATCATGGGTTTTATCTGCATAATTATTATCACAAAGTGATGCCTGACCATCTTTTATACTAAAAAGATAACCTCGCTTTATTGATTACGAACAAATTACCTTAATATTACATTAAAAATAATTGTACAACAGTAAACTTACCCCTCTTGGCAATCTGCACTGTTTGTTTTTATTAAGCTTAAGATATATTTTCCTCTTGAATTCATTATCAAAACTATGTAATACCAATAGATATTATCTTCTCAAAATCTCATTAACACAACAACAAAATTGACAACCACCACTCAAGTAATGAAATAGTTTCTGGAAGTCCCACAAAATTAAACTCCAAAACCACGCAAGTCGAACTTAAGAGTTTTCTGCTAACAGTTAGTTTTACGAGGTTTTTGTAGATGTCGCTAGTACCATTAAATTTAAATATAGACTTACAAGATTTCGTAGTTTAAAAGATATGGAAACATATAAACCAAAAAAGTATAAAAGTCATAATTGACCAAAAATCGACTTACCGAGGTTTTGCGGTTTAACCGTAAATATGCTGGTTTGTTGTATTCTAATGATTTCTCTTGCACTTGGCTCATTATAAATATAGCGCCGGTGCATGATCTTCCCGACCTAAAACCTTGTTGTTCTTCTGCTAGTGTTATAATTTCATTT
The DNA here is from genome assembly GCA_918026665.1 of Diabrotica balteata. NCBI lineage: Eukaryota > Metazoa > Arthropoda > Insecta > Coleoptera > Chrysomelidae > Diabrotica > Diabrotica balteata. The sequence continues at coordinate 50,096,087 of OU898281.1, forward strand.
AATTTATTTGTTATCACTTTGGTTGTTAATTTTAGTGTTGTGTTTAATAAATTAATTCCTCTGTAATTTTCCGGGTCCGATTTGTCTTCCTTTTTGAAGAGAGATGCTTGATCTCCATTCTTGAGGAATTCTGTTTGGTTCTATTGTAGCAATTTTCAGTCCCCGACTTAATATAGAAAATAATTGTATTCTGGAAATTGTTTAACTGGTTGCATACCTAGTAAATAGTATATTCGTAACCTTCAGAAAATGATAACGAAAAAGAAGACGACGTTGACTTGACAGAGGGAGGTGGAGGACGTATGACGTATTTCCGGAAAGGAGGGAATTTTGACAGGGGACGCTAGCTGGTGAAGTACAGGGGATGGTGGTGTAACAAAAAAAATATAGAAATTTCGATTTTATCTTGGCCATCAGTGCCCATTTTTGAAAAATAAATAAGTAATGTGCCTTACCGAATTATTTAAGTTATTCGTTATAAAGTTTATTTGTGTGATTACAAATAGTTCACGTGTTGAAAGTTTTTGTGAATAAAATTGGAGATATTTCAATTATCCACAGTTAATTCACAACAAAAACATATACTGTTTTGCTGTTAATACATTTCGAGAGTCCATAGTGGTTCAATAACGAGAATAGCAGATGTATCAGCAGGGTTGTTTCTTTTGCCAAGCGACTTCTGATTGGGTGTTGTCTTGCTGGATAGTAGTTCGTGGAGATTATTAACGCTCCGGAACCAAGGTAACAGCTTTATTAATTTATTGCCTTTATACACCAGGCAGAGATCAAGTAATTGAGGAACTTTTCTAACATAGTTATGTGAGCTCTGTAGTTTTAAAATAATTATTGTCAATTTTCGTAGTTAAGTATTATTAGTAAATAAATATTAAAGATCTGTTGAGCTCAGCATTCTTGTTTTAATATGACAGGCAATGCTCAATAAATAAATCAATGGTTAATTTGTTATTGTTGAATAAATATTGTGTTTCCTCATAGCTGTCATTAGACACGCATTTACTACACTTGCCTTCGTATTAATATTTTATTTTCATATACGACATAAGACTTACGTACTGACGATATTTTTATTTCCGTTTTAACTTTTATTGTTTTTTTTATAATTTTAATAAAGAGTAGCTGTACTAGGGGTATTCCAGACTGATGCACCAGTAAATGCGATGTTATACCGGTTATACTCAGTACCAAAGATTTTATGTCGGATTCTTTATTTATATTATGACTATATATTTTATGTCTATGTCAATATGTTTTTTCCTTTTTTTATGACGGAACGAATTTATGTTTATGTTGCGTTGTGAGATTTCCTAGTGAATTCCAGTGCGCATTCAGTGTCGAACCTAGAACTAACATTTTTCTTATATTTTGTAAATGTATGAAATCTTTCTAGCTACGACACAGCACACTGCCTTTGATATAGATCCACGACCCCTCCGAGTACTTTAATGAGCAACTGTGCATTATAACCCATATGTCGGAACCTCTAGGTTGTTGCCTCTTAATTGGCACCAAAGGTTGCTGCACTATTATTTTTTAAATTAGTTGTTTGGTCAGATCTGGTCCTCTGTACTTTAGGAGTTCGTTCGGTATTCTATCCTCTCCTGGTGATTTTCTATTTTTTTAATTTCCTTAATGTTTCCTTTACCTCTTCCTCCTCAATATTTATTTCTTCGTTTGTCGTCACCTCTGGTGTTGGTGGTTCATCATCGTCACCTTTAGCAAACAGGGATCGAAAGTAGTCTACCCATGTTTCCTTTTGAATGTGTTTCGTTTTTATTAGTTCGTTCATCTCTTTTCTTTGTCCTCTGATCATTCTCCATATTTCTTTTTGTGTTCCGTAGAAATCGTGTTTCATCTGTTTTGAGAAACTCTGCCAGTGTTCCTTTTTTATTTGTCTAACTAAAGTATTCGTTTCATTTCTGATTCGTTTATAGTGGTTGTATGCCTCTTGTGTTTGTTGTGTTCTGTATTGTAAAAAGGCTTTCTTCTTTTCTTCACATTTTGTCTTCACTTCCTCTCTAAACCATGGTGTTTTCTTTTTTGATATGTTAGAGTTCGTTACTTTTCTCTCTCCAAGTAAGTAATTCTGTTGCTGCGTTAATTATATTATTTTTGAGTTTTTCCCAGCTTTCCTCGATGTTATCGTTTTGAATATTTCATTCCCAGCGATCTTCTCTGATATTCTTTTCCTGTATAAGTATTCCGTCGATTCTGTATTTAGTCCTTCGGCTTTGATTTTTGTTTGTATTGACGCCGCTCTCTTGGGTGGGTAGTATTTCAGGATTATTCTTAATTTACATAATACTAGGCTATGGTCGCTACCTACATCTGCTGAGTTGAGGCATCTTATGTCGATTATTTTTGATGGATTTATATCTCTGTTGGTTATAATATAATCTATCATAGATCTTTGTCCACGGGTGTTATTAAATGTATATTTGTGTTGGTCTTTGTGGTCAAAAAATGTGTTGTTTATTCTTAGTTCGTTATTCGTGCAGAAGTTGATAATCAGTTCTCCATTTTCGTTTTTAACATTCTCGTTAGGTTTTTGTTTGAGGCCGGGTATTACTTGGTTGCCTATTCGAGCGTTAAAATCCCCCTATATTATCATCGTTCCTCTGACTTGATCTACTACTTGTAGTAATTGGTCGTAAAACGCTTCCCTTGTTGCTTTAGGGTTGTTATTTTCTAGGCCGTATACTCCGATGATATTCAGGTCTTCCTTCTCCATTCTTATCTTTACTGTTACTATTCTTTCTGATATGTATTGACACTCTATGATGTGATTTTGGTACCGTTGGTGTATTAGTAAGGCTACACCTTCTTTGGCCGTTTTCTTTTGCTACTCCACTGTAGATAAATTTTTTCCTAAAGGTTAGAAAATTCTTTCTAGAAATTAATTTTTAGAAAATTTTTGAGTAAGTACTACATTGGAAACGTTGATCGATTCTATGTTAATGGTTTGTGGAAATGACCAATAGTGGAAAAATAAGGGAACAATTTTTTCGAGCTATACAGCACAGGTACCTATCTCCCTTTTCACTGAGACTAAAAAACATTTGATAATAATTTACGCATCTGCGCTCATTTATAATGTCTCTCTGCATAAGATACATAGGCTACTGTGAGAACGATAAATATTATTTAACCTAAATGCACGATGTTTATTTGTTTTTACGTGCAAATGCAGCGGAAACGGCAATAATTTTGTACTTTACTATAGGACCTGCATATCACTGTGTTAACCATATCTGTTTGTTTTCAGTAGGAGTGAATCCATATAGTCAAGAACACTCTTACTAATTGTAATATATTGATTAGGCTGAATAGTACTGCCAGATATTTGTAGAGTGTTTATTGTATTATTATTATTATTATTAGTGTATATTGTATATACACAATTGTCTTCCCAGAATTAATGACTAATGATTAAGGATTAATGCAAATCAGTTAATATATATTACACAACTAAGTTGTTACCTGTAATTCAATCTTATAAAACTTTAATCCAGATTTATGTTTGTACTGGCGACAGCATTCTAAGGGAATTTTTATTTAATCCAGTTTCATGATTCTATAACTGGCCTTAGAGTATTCATTCGATCTTTTTTGCAAACTTTTTCTAATATTCTCCTATTCCTATCAGAATAGGACGACCCGAACGTTTACCATTTTTTATATAAGATACTTCATGTTTGAAGATCTCCAAGCCGTTGGGTAGATCAGACAAAAATATTGATTAACCAAGGGTTACATGAAGCAGAACAACTAGCCCAGCACAGAGAAGGATCGAGGGAAATCGTAAAAATACTGTGAAGGTCTGATGGTGTCACCACATCCCAAAAGGGATTAGGACTGAGGAGGAGGACTTCATGTTTCCTTACAATGGTTAATTATATTTTTCATACTGTTGTTTTAGAAATATTAATTTCTAATTGTTTAATTTGTAAAGTTACCAGGCACCACTGTATTGAAGTAATACAGCGATTCACTCAATTTGTAACAATCGTCTTCTTAACGTGCCTCATTCCTAAGGACATTGGCGATCATCATGGCCCATTTGACTGTATCTGCAGCCGTTTTCTGAAAAGTTCTATTGACGTTTTCCCGCTCCATTTCTTCTTCTAAGACCTGCGTCTTCTCCCCTTCTTTTTAATTTATTAAGTCTACGAATTATGGTTATACAGAATAATCCTGAAGATACCATGGACAGACAAAGTCACCAATGAAGAAGTACTGCAGAGGATGAACACAATCGCGGATTTGGTCAACATTGTGAAGAATCGTAAGCTGGAGTACTTGGGACATATAATGAGAAATCAAGACAGATACGAGCTACTCCACAATGCATTTTGCAGGGTAAAATTGAAGGAAAAAGAGCCCCAGGACGAAGAAGAATATCCTGGCTTGCTAACCTGAGAGCATGGTATAGAAAGACCTCAACACAGCTATTTCGTATAGCAACCAACAAAATCATCATAGCCAGAATTATCGCCAACGTTCGGAACGGACAGGCACCCTAAGAAGAAGAAGTCTACGAATATTAGTAGGCGAAAACCGAACACTCTTAGTTTATTCAACCTCGTTTTCGTTCATAATGTAATAAAACTGCACAGACTACAACCTAAACAATACTACAATGTAAACAGACGATAACTATTTGCACAGTACCAAACAACACAATCATTTGTTTCGGTTAAGTCGAAGCACGCTTGACACTCTCCATATTGGTATACTCGCCCCATCTGTTGGTATATTAACAAACTAATATTTTAGTGGAATCTACACATTTCATAGACCGTTATTTAAACCAAAACTCGATTTTTGATAATTTGTAACATGTACTCTTATTCGTCCGAACGCTTCAATTGTAGCTTTATTCCATATAAACATAAGATTTAAGTATTAATATGACGAGCAAAGATTTTAAAGCGTCTTTGTAAGTAGTCATTTGCACCTGTTATCAAGTAAGTAATGCACCACATGCTCTTTTATTAACAGTGAAAATTTCACCCTTGTGTATTACATTAAAGTGGAATTACTTACTTAGGACTCACTGAAAATAATTCAATTAATCATTTTGGATAATTTAAATATACCTGTAAGGGGTAGCTTATTCGGGACGACAGACTCAGTAAAACACAGGTTAAAATAAAAATATATCTATTAATTTAATGTATGTACAATAAAATAAAAATAAAATAAATTCTCCGCCGTATAAAATAAAAATAAAACGAATTCTACGTCCCCGTCCGTATCCCGCGATGAAGCAATTCCTCGGCGAACGTCTATAAAAGAAAGAAAGAGTAATTATTAATAACAACAAATAAAATATGTGAATTCGATCGCACGCAGACTTATACTCGCTTCCGCTTCAATACAGCGGAAGCTCCAATCACACTCGCAAACAAAAATATTCGGCTGTGCAGGCCCACGGCAAGGTTCAGTACACAATGCCGATGAGTTCCGCTTAGTTAAGGACAGAGTATCATCCTCAATGCGGAAATCTCTCCGTCCGGGTTGTCTCGCAGGTTCAATACACTTGCGAGTCGGGGAGCATAGAGCGCTGCTGCAAGACTGACTAATTCCGCTAGTCACATGCCTTAAATAGCCGCTCCGAATCCTACTCACTTCGCCATCTCGCTGAGGAAGTGGATGCGCAAACATGACACTCCCATGATTCAAACTGTTCAACGATGAGAAAATCGTTACATACCAATCACAAAAAAGTTTCTTTTTAATCGTATACTTTCTTTTTAAAATTTTAATATTATGCCCGCGTCTCAATTTTCCTGATAATTGTAATTTTTCTTCTAGTCGATTGATTCTAAACAACTTGGTCCATATGGCGGTGGTACCTACACGTCACCGAATGGAACGAAAGTAAAATTGGCTGAAACTAAATTAAAGGATTTGAAGGATGGTATAAATGAAGAAGTCGTTGTTTTAGGAAAAGTAGTGTGTTCTGTTAGAAATGAAGATACTGTACCTTTGTAAGTAAAATTTTTTAATATTTTTTTTGTGTTTTCAGAAATACTTATTAGTCCATCGATAAGAAATTCTTGCACATCAATGTAAATGATTAAAAAATACAATTCTCTATTAGCCACATAAGATTCAATGATACGAAGTTGTTTTGTTTCCAATGTAACAAATCAAGAGAGAGCCTTTAATTCAAAAAATGCATTTTGAAATTTATATCTAATTTAGAAACTGTAATGTCCAATACAGAGTTCACTTTACTGTGAGATATTTGATAAATTCTAAGTTATTGCAAATTTATAATCCAGAACATAAATTTTTATCTTGTATTTTTAGTACCTTTTGTATGGTTGACAAAGATGGAACGTGTGTAGCTGTGACAATATTTAATATAGCCGATGGAAAAGGCGTTATCATAGGCGATTCAGTAGCTGTAGCAGAACCATTTGTGACTGATGTTGATTTTAGTTATAAAAATATTGTAAGTAGATGATTTTGATATTGATTATGCTCAACCTTAGTATTTTAGAAGATCCCCACAATATTTATTGCAATTAAATATATTAAATTATCTCTAAAACGATTGTGCGTGTAGCAAATCCCTCACTCAGGTTTTAAAACGATGCATTTTAGTAGACTTTGTTAAGGAAACCATTGAAATGAAACAGTGGGGGGTGCAAGTCAATTTGCATTAGAGATAACGCCAATTAACACTTCCCAGGTACGCCACTGAATGAATGCCGAGCTTCCAATCGTTTCCTTGAGTGAAAGAGTCTGGTAGTTAGTGACGAAAATACGTCATTTGCGCATTAGCTGCAACCTAGTATATCACACCGCGTCGGTGTCGTCAAAAACGCTGGCAGTGGAAGTATATATTACTCACACGACTATTGACACAGCAGTGAGCGAGCAGAAGCGAGCGTTTTTTTGTTTCATATTTAGAAATTATCCTTTATTCCAATTTAGAAAGTAAGAATCTCCTTAATAAATTTTATTATTTTTATAAATTTATTTATTATAATTTACGCCGCAAATATATAAGTGAAAATAAGTAGAAATAAGCCACTGACTCAAGAGGAACTAGCAGCGATGATATAATTGAAAAAATGAGTGTCAGAATGGGACATCAGTGGGGATAAAGACTGGAAATCAACAGATAAAGATAATGTTATTGTCGTGAAAGCATATCCTGGATCAGACGTGACCTCAGATCACAACCAACCTATCGCCAAGATTACACTCACCCTTAAAAATATTAAAAGACATCAAAGAATCCCTACAATAGACACAAAAAAACTTAAAGAACCTAAAGTAAAAGAATGCCTCCAATAGGAAGGATAAAACAAGAATGGATGAATGACGAGATACTCATGATGGAACAACGGAGACAATTTAAAAACAAAGATAACAATAAATACAGAGAGATAAACCAAGAGATCAGAAAGATGACAAACCAGGCAAAAGAAAAATACTTTGGAGAGAAATGCAAAGACCTTCAATATATATATATATATATATATATATATTATATATATATATATATATATATATATATATATATATATATATATATATGATCTGTTTAATCTACACAAGAAATTTAAAGAACTGACAGGACTAAGAAAACCAAATCCCACTAGTGCAATTATGGATAGACATAGGACTGCTATAACCATCGAGCAATAAGACAAAAGAGGGAATGTAAAGGTAGAAGGGGTAAACATATTGATAGACAGGAAGTGCCATCTTGAGAGGCCACTTTAGACAAGGATAGACAGTCTCTTTCCTTGTTTAAGAAGTCAAATTTAGTTTGGTTATGTTATTGTTTGTTCCAACTGTCACATGAAATTTTATTTATATTGAAGTTTTTTACCAATTATGTCACTTTTTAGACTATTATCGTTAATATTTAATTAAAACTTTCTAGTCTGAAAAATATTTTATAGCTATTGTTAACAAATGTTGGAAAATTTAAATTTAGCGCCTTTGCATTTCCGGATGTGTCCGCCATCAGAGGCCACTTTTTTGGTCTCCTTTTTATAACGATTAGATTCCCTCTTTTGTCTTATTGCTCGATGGCTATAACACATACGGATGAGAAAATACAAAGATGGGCAGACTATATCGACGAATTTTTCGATGATGAAAGAGGAAATATGGAGCACATAGAACTTACGTCAGAAGAAATATGTCCATATATAACAAAAGAAGAAATATTACACGCATTAAAAACAATGAAGAGAAAAAATTCTAGATGAGAAGCACATTGATGTTTGAGTGACACTCTTGAACCAAATTTATAGTTCAGGCGTATTACCCAAAGAGTGGTTAACGTCGATTTTTATTTGTCTCCCCAAAAAGAAAAACGCAAGAGAGTGCAACGATTACCGTACCATTAGCTTGATGTCTCATGTGCTAAAGTTACTACTAAAAGTCATCCATAACCGATTATATCACAAACTAGACGTATATGTTAATGATACACAATTTGGTTTTCGCTAAGGCCTGGGAACGCGTGAAGCTCTTTTTTTACTTAATATATTGATACAAAGGTGACTGGACGTCAATCAAGAAATATACGCGTGTTTGATTGACTATAATAAAGCATTCGATAAAGTACGACATAAACAATTAATGAATGTCCTGAAATCAAAGAAGATTGACTGCAACGACCTCAGGATCATATCAAATTTATACTATAAACAGCGAGAAAAAGTACGTGTTAACGAACAGCTATCAGAAGAAATTGAAATTAGATGTGGAGTGAGACAGGGATGCGTATTGTCGCCAATTATTTTCAATGCCTACTCCCAAAGATCCTGAAAAAGGCTCTTGAGGGTGAAACAGCTGGAATAAAGGTAAATGGAGTTCCCATTAACAACATTAGATATGCTGACGACACTGTGATCTTAGCCGAAAATATTGAAGATCTTCAGAGTCTGGTGACCAGAATAGCAGAGTATGGAAAAAAGTAAGGTCTAACAATGAATGTCAAGAAGACGAAATTTATGAGAATATCGAAAACTCAAAGAAATAACGAGAATCTTCTAATAAACGGAACCAACGTCGAACAAGTGGACAAATATGAATATCTGGGAATAATTAACTCCACAAATGATCACATTCAGGTGATCAAAATCAGATTAGAAATGACTAGAGCAAATTTCAACAAAATGGGAAGAGTGCTATGTATAAGGGATTTAAAATTGGAACTAAGACTTACGTTGGAGAAGTGCTATGTTTTTTCGACTTTATTTTATGAATCGAAATCTTGGACCTTAAATGCGACATCAATGAAAAAACTGGAATCATTCGAGCTGTGGGTGTAGAAGAATTCTGAAAATATCGTGGATAGAACACGTCACAAATAAAGAGGTTCTGAGATGGATGAATAAAGAAATCGAAATTTTAAATACAATTAAAACAAGAAAATGGGAAATATCTCGGACATATTACACGTGGAGAGAAATACACATTGCTCCAACTGATTATACAGGGAAAGATTCAAGGAAAGAGAAGCATAGGGAGGCGTAGAATGTCATGGCTGCGCAACCTGAGAGAGTGAGTTGAAGTTTATTTGTTGTAAATGGCTGAAAAAATCTGATAGCGGTGTTTTTATCCTACGAACGTCAAATTCCGACTGTTCTGTGTGTTTTTTGTATTTTTATGTGTGTGTTTTATGCTTGTGTAAACTATATGGTCATTGTGATTGTGTAACGTAATTGTTGGTATATTCTTGACGTTGACTTCTTGACTTGACCAAAGCCTACTACATTCTACTGATGAGTTTGCTACCCATTCTTCTCCTATAAGTAGGATGAGGGCTTCTTTGACTTCTCTTTTTCAGGTCTGTTTCTTTTGTGATTATTGATGCATCTTTTCATTGTGGTCTGTGTTCGTTGTCCCAGACATGTTTGCATATTTTTGATTTATCCCAGTCTCTGTTCTTGATGTATGTTTTATGATCGTTTAACCTGACACTTACTGATGTTGCGCTTTCTCTCACGTAGAAGTTGGCAGGGTATTTTATAGATGCAGTTTTTTGATCTTTCTTGTGTGTTGTAGGGTTTGTTTTTTTGACAGGATAAATCTCAGTGTGCTGATTGCTGTGAATGTTGTTGTGATGGTTAACTTGTTTCCTATCCTCTTCAATTTTTCTCTTTCAATTGCCATTCCTTAATGGAATCGATTTTTCCGTTATCCACGACCACTCCTTCTTTACTGACTATATGACCCAGATAATTGACTTTACCTTGAAATAGTTGGCACTTCTTGGGGTTTAACATCAATTGGGCAGCTTTAAGTCGATTAAAACGTTTTCTAAATTCTCCAGATTGTCTTCAAATGTCTCCCCGAAGACGATTATGTCATCTAGATAAACCAGGCATGTTTTCCAAGATAACCCTCTCAATACTCTCAACAGCCTCCAAGGCTGTCTTTTCTTTATCTACTGGGTCCATTTCTACCTGCCAGTATCCAGACTTCAAATCCAAAGTAGAAAACAATTTACTTCCAGCCAATGTGTCATCGATCCGAGGCAGAGGATAACTATCTTTCTTGGTAACGTCATTCAGCAAACGGTAATCCACACAGAACCTCGTCGTTCCGTCTTTCTTCTTAACCAGGACCACCGGAGAGACCCATGGGCTCGTAGAAGGTTCTATCACCCCGTCTTTCTTCATTTCCTGAACAATCGTTTCAGCTTCCTCTCTTTTCGCCTGTGGTAATCGTCGAGCTGTTTGACTAATTGGCTTAGCATTACTAGTATCAATTTTATGCTTGACAACGGTAGTTCTTCCCGTCTTTCCTCCTTTCGGTACGAAAATGTCACGATACTGCCGAAGAAATTCCCTTAATTTCCTTTTCTCAATGTGATTCAGAGACTGTCCAGCAACGGCAACCATTTGATCGAATTTGTCGTTGGAATTATCAGATGTTGTCTGACGGATTATGGATGTTACAGGTACACAAGTTCCTACTTTTGTCTCTTTCTCGATGGTTACTGGATAGTCATTGACATTGATAAGTCTCACACGTATTTCTTTAGCCGAAGTCACCAATTCCTTTCCAATTAAGATTCCTCGGCCAACCTCGTCGTCATGGTTCCAAGGCTCCATCATAACAGGTGTCCCTTTGTCCACAATTCCCTGTAGCCGCGCTACTATCATCGTTTCCATGCGTATTCATTGCGTCCATTCCTAATATATGTTAGCATTTTCACCCGTAGCGGTCCGAAGTCGCAACCTCGTTGGTAACAGTTTCTTTCGGTTGTTTATAACTGTCGGGCGCATAATGGATCTGGTCGCTCCTGTATCCACCAACAACGTATGCTTTTTACCATTTATTTGTCTATCTTCATATACACTATCTTCACGACATTTCAAAGAAGCTATTAGTATGAGAGGGTCTTTGGAAAAGTTCTGGGTCGAAGCTACCCGCCTAAGGCCGACCCGTTCTAGTTTTCCTGATGGTGAATTTCTTGATTGCATCGTACCTAGAATGCTTACAGGAACTTCGTACGTGTCCTATTTCGCCACAATTCCACCATCTTATGGTCTTCGGTTTCTTGTATGTCATGCTTTTTATTATATTAACGAGCTGGTCAAGTTTATCATTTCTCTTTCCTCTTCTACAGTCCTAACTTTACTGTACCCGCCAGAGGCCTGCGTAGCTGACTCGTATTCGAGGGCGGCGGATAAGACATCAACCAGCGTCTTGTGACGAGCTAATCGCAGTGCTAATCAAAAACGGCCAACTTTTCCATCATGTCTTCGGGAGCTGTTGGTTAAGCATATCGTACTAATCTGGCACTATCTACCTCATATTCTTGCAAATCTAAGGCATCTCCTCGAAGAGTGATAGTCAGGTTTACAGCCTTTTCTTTTTCAGACCATCCATTCGCTCTTGCAGCTGATTCGAACTGTTTCATGTAGTTGTTCCATGACGAATGTGTTAATATTCCATGATGTTTCCTCCAGCTTCTTTTCCATCTCTTTCCATATCTTTTCTTCGAAATCCAACATATCGGCAGCAACTTGGTTTTTTAATGAAGACATTCTATCGTCGAGGGCAGACATCTCAGAAGTGACTTTAGAGATTTCCAAGGAGATGTTAGCAGAAATTTGGCTTTCTAGGGAAGAAATCTCGTTAGAAATTTTGTCTTCTAAAAAAGCGATGTCACCGGAAACTTTGTTCTCTAATGATGCGATGTCACCAGAAACTTTGGCTACATCACCAGAAACTTTGGCTACACCAGGAGAAACTTTCGAAATATCGTCAGAAACTTTGTTCTCTAATTTCGAAATCGACGAGATGACAGCATCTTCAAATATATGTTTCCGGGTCTAAACCCTCTTCCTCTAAAGCGTTCTTTAGTCGTTGGACTAACTCAGCCTTTTTTTCCTGTAGCAGCTAATTCTCGATCCTCGAGATGTCTTCTTAAATTCGTAACTGTGAGCTCGTAAATCATCGTCATTTTCACACTTTTATTCACTATTTCACTTTTCTTCTGACACCACTATAATGTTTTTATTAATTCTAATTTACTTATTGTTATTTTAATTTACTAAAACACGATAATTTATATCAATTTATTAAACCACTGTACAACAATTTATTTGACTAATAATTACATAATTTATCTATACGTGCGTTACACTATACGTCATTTTCACTATTTTATTTAAAATATGCCACTTCTGAACACCAAAGTCTTTATTAATTCTAATTTATTGTTTTTATTATTTATCAAAGGTTCTATATTTATAACACTTACAACTTAATTTAAAGTTTATTCATACTACATAATTCATCTTACACATAATTTATTTATATGAGCGTTACATTTAAATACCTGTCGCGAATTTATCTTCTGACTGCCCGTTTTCTCCAGGGTCCCGTTATATACCCATACAGCTGTTAGACTAGAATGTCTCGAAGGATGTCGACCCTTGGCGAAAATACTGGAAGGTTACGGGTTGGTTTTTTCATTCAACCTATTTCCGGAACGTTCGAAAGGACCGGTTTTTATTACTTGGAATTTCTGCCAGCTAGTCGAAGAGTCGTAAAATCTAGACATATTAGGGAATAAACAACATGTTTACAGGTTTTTAATATGACTCATATTTTTACGTAACAATATATAGACTATGCGAAGAAAAAATCAGCCGTAAACAGTTTGGTTTTCGAAACGCAGTGGGTACGAAAGAGGCTCTCTTTAGCATACAAGTGCTATTTCAACGATGTAGAGATGTGAATTGCGATATTTATGAATGCTTCATTGATTACCATAAAGCGTTCGATACAGTAAATCATGACAAGATGAAGGAGATATTAACAAATATTGGAATAAACACCTGTGATCTAAGAATTATTAGCAGTCTTTACTGGAATCAAACATCGTCTATCGGTACAGAGGCAGAAGAATCCGATGATATCAAAATCAAACGTGGGGTCCGACAGGGATGTTTACTATCACCCTTGCTGTTTAACATATACTCAGAGGAAATCTTTCAACAAACAGTAGAGGATGTTGAAGCCGAAATTCGAATTAACAGAGAATGTATAAATAAAATCAGATACGAAGTTATTAAGCCCTCCAGGAGTTAATGAATAGAATCATAGAAGTTAGTCAGAGATATGGAGTTTCACTGAGCATTAAGTAAACAAATTTATGATGATCTCTAAGAAGGAACAGTAAATTGAAAGAATAAAATGTTGGATAGAGAATCTGCATTTAAAAAAATGGTTAAGCTATTCAAATGCCATGATTTACCAGTACCAATTAAGATCAGGTTAATACGATGTTATATCTTTCCTATACTGTTGTAAGGAGTTGAGTCATGGACTCTCACAGACGCTACCTGCAAGAAAATTGATGCTTTCGAAATGTGGCTTTATCGGCGAATCTTGAAGATATCCTGTATCGACCACGTTATTAACTAACCATGACGTTTTATTAAGAATGCAAAAAGGAAAAGAGTTGTTAACCACAATAAAAACAGCCAAAATCGAATACCTCGGTCACGTCATGAGGAACAGCGAAATATATGAGAGTTGCTGCAATTAATTCTACAAGGAAAAGTAGAAGATAAACGGGACCAGGTAGGCGAAGGATATTTTGGCTTAAAAATCTACGTATGTTGTTCAACTACGTGGTTCAGAGCAGCAGTTTGCAAAATATAGATTGCCATGAGGGTCGCCAATATCCGAAAACCATCGACAAAACTAGCCAAAAAATGATACCAGAAATAATTTTGGACTATAATAAAACAAAAGGAGGTGTAGATACTTTGGATCAAATGGTAAGAACATACAGCGTAAAACGCATGATCCTACGATGGCCTATGATTTTTTTTTACAATATGATGGTCATTAGTGCCTTAAATGCATATATCAGGTGGTTATCTTTTAATTCTGGATATGACAAGAACCAAAAAAAAAACGTTTATTATTCAACTTGAAAAGGAACTGGTTGGTTATAAAGATGAAAATGAAATAGTGCTTCAACGTGCACTCCAACATCACTTCTTCCTGAAATGTCTGAGCCACCAAGAAAAAAAGCTAGGTATAATATTTGTCCATCTAAAAAGGATAGAAAAACAAGATTAAAACGTGTAAAGTGCGATAAATTTATTTTGCGCAGAAAATTCTCTTCTTATTTGTACTTCATGTGCAAAATAATAATAGTTCGAAATAAATCTTTAATTTCCAATCAAATATAAATATTTTATTATTATAGTTAGTTGATTTTTACATAGTAGTTGATTTTAGAAATAAATATATTTTATTTTACATCAAATGCTTTATATAAATTTATTTCGCAAACAATTAGTTTATTCAACCCACTGGTCCAGTGAAACCGAATAATAAGTAATCCACGCATTTTTTTCCGTAGAAGGAAGATTAAGTGAGTAATACAATATTTTGTGGTTTCAAATATAAAATATTCTTCTCAAATTGTTTAATATTGCAATACCACAGCACAGCTATTTATATTGTCTACGTAGTAAATGGTTCATGGAACTGCTCGCCACTGTATTTGAAACCAGCTGTATATTATTTTACTATGCAAACAACTGACGAAAGCAAAATTTTAATGTCAATTGATTCGACAACACGACACAAGAAACTTTCTTTACATTCATTTTTTCATAATGTTTTGCTTAGTTGTTTTCATCTTAAACTGATTAATGTTTTGTTTTAGGATTACAAGTTTAGACTGATACGTGTTGAAAATCCCGTGATATTAGTGGTCAATGGTAAAAAAGTGAGCAAGGATCTACAGGCAGAAGTTCAAATGTCGATATTCAAAAAATACGACTGACACCTAATAAAAACTCTAATATAGTTAGGAGGTGCTATTAAACCACGGAAAAATAAGACAGCAGCTTTAAATCTAATACGAGAAATCAAAATCAGTGAGATAGTTGTAATGTATGAAGCAATTATAAAGTTGCGAAAGTATATCGGAAGAAAAACAAGGTTGTAAAATTTTATCTAATGAGCGAGTTTTTAATACATTCACAAGTATTCACGTTTGTTTGGAATATTTCACAATTTAGTGCCAAGTCATAAACTTCTTCGAGAGACATATGTAAAATGTATTTGCGAAAGTGTTCGGTTTGATCATCATAATCACTTAATTCTCGAGATCAACATGTAACGTTAATAAAAACTGATATCGGAGGCGGAATTAATCACTAAATTAAAAAATAAATATAGGAATTGTAAGAATAGCTTTCATATGATTAAAATCACGTCTAATATGTAATCTTCTTCCTCAGTTTTTCCCATTTCGGGAAAAGAAAAAAGCTGAGGGTTCCTTACCCTTCTTCACCGTTCATTTCTCGACAGTCCTGCTATCTTCTCGGTTTCCTTTACCTCTATTTCCCTCAACTTCTAACAGCTCTATCCTACGTCCCACATTCTACGTCTGACGTGACCAAACCATTGCATTTCTTGAACCTTTTTTCAGACTGTAGACCTTTCTAGTCTTATCCAACATTCACCGGAATATTTTGCATTTCAGCTACCTCTATCTTATTGTCGTGAACCTTTCCAGCCATACTTCACCGCCATTACCAACAAAAGCCTCACCACACCTCAGTTATATCTTTTCTCTCAGCCCATTCCCGATTTTTTTGATCACAGAGTATCCCGCTTCCAGTTAAATCAATCAGCATGTATCCTGTGGGCAATTTCTTGATCTGGTATCTCATTTTCCGTTATTTATAGCCAAGGTATTTAAATTCTTCTACTCGTCCTGGTTTTTCCCGAATCAATTCGATATTTCTGTTCCTCCCAACCACATATACTCCTTTTTCTTTCTGCTAACCTTAAGTTCTTCCTCTTGAATATCCCTTCTCGCGTCCAGCTTCTCCTCCAACGTTTCTGTGCTCTTACCTTACCTTCTATGTCACCTTCACAATCATAACAAGATTAAACAAGTAGGGACTCAGTGAAGAACTTTATTGCAAACCAACCGTCACTGGAAACTTTCGGTCAATCCGACATAAATGCAGTCTCAAATTGATGGTTTAGGCAATATTTTGCCTTACTTTTTTTTCTATCCTTTCCTGAGAGTTTTGGCACTAGATCACGGTAAACAGAAAAACATTTTTTGGAGTGAAAACCTAGGTTTCCTGTATTTACTTGAATGGATATATGGATTCTGAAAAACATTCTACTAATCGTTTTTTAAATACTAACTTCATTCGTTGCACCAATAAGCGGAAAGCGTTTTAACTACCATATGATATTACAGTGGTTGATCAAATTATTTGATCCACCCCATAAAATTTTACTTTTTGTTTAATATTGGTATGTAATTGAGCTATAAAACATATTTTTGTGCTTAATTCTGTTTTACTGGGATTTAGAACCTTAAAGTTTACAAATATTTAAAAAAGAAACGAGTAATTACTTGAAAACACTTAAAATTATGCCTTAAGCCTATACTTGGTAGTGTCACCCTTTGCAGCAATGACTTTCTGGCACTTTCTTGGCATACTTTCTATACATTTCTTGCAATTTTGTTGAATTGTTTCACTCCTGTGCCATACTGCTATTAAGCGCTCGATCAATTAACGTTTTGTGGTTATAATTTCATTACAAAATTAATTCTTTCTTTATGAGCTTCTAAAGAGTTTCTATTGGATTTAGATCTGGAGACTTGCCAGGCCAGTCGAGCACCTTTATCTGGTGGTCAGCAAGGAATTTTGTAACAGTTTTGCCTTGTGAGAAGGCGCCGAGTCATACATAAACGTGAAACCATTCTGAACATTTCTATTTGCAGGACTTTCAAGTACTGATCCTGCCGAATTGTTCTTTCGACAATGTAGAGTCTACCAGTTCCTTGACTGTGTATGATAGACCACACCATTATGCTCCGAGGGTGCTTTACCGTCCTTACAATACAATCCGCTTTGTATTATCCCCCAGGTCTTCTCCTCACATATTTAGTTCTATCCATGAGGATCTTCACGGTAGATTTGCCCGAAAAACAAACTTGGAATTTATTATATGAGAATCGTGGACACATTGATCAACTGTAAACTATATAAAAGAAAAACAATGTTAAGCAACGTTATTTACCTGATTCCAATCATCAATGCAATTTTTATGATCTTTAGCACATTGAAGCCTTTTTTTCTTCATGGCTTGTGGTTGTTTTCTGTTTGCCAAGACACATTATCGAATTTTTTTTTCATCTCGTGGTGTTGTAATTTTTTTTTGATCACATTTTTGTTTGCCCCGTGGGGTCAAATCCAGATTTTCGTTAAGTTTTTTCTTTACACGGTCCATAGTTGTCCTTAAAACTTTAGAAACTGATTTTTGTTGGAGTGATTAGTGTTCAATAATAAAAGTTTTTATTTCCGCTATTTTCCTTGGTGAGATGTCTTTGGCTTTTCCCATGATATTGTGATACCACTGACGTAACGAATATGCAATGGTTGCTAAATTCACAAAAGATAGTATACGACTGTCAGAATATCATTAGAGAGCAATGGAAACTGTTTATTCTAACTCTTCTTCTTCTTCACGTGCCATCTCCTCTAAGAAGGTGCCTTGGCCGCTGCTCTAAAGAGGTCAGCAGAAGTGCAGTTAAACCAAGCTCTCAAATTATTCAACCTGGAGATGCGTCTTCTTCCGCGACTCCATCTACCCTGTATTCTTCCTTGCATTATTAATTGCAACAAGTTATAACGCTCGCCCCTTATAACATGTCCCAGATATTGCAGTTTTCTGACTTTAACTGTATTTAAGACCTCTTTATCTTTTCCCATTCTTCTCAACACCTCGACATTCGTGACTCTATCTACCCAACTTATTCTTAATATCCTTCTGTAGGCCCATAACTCGAAGGCTTCCAATCTGTCCGAAACATCTTTCTTTAAAGTCCAAGCCTCCAACCCATAAAATAATACGGAGAACACGTAGCATCTCAGAAGTCTTATCTTTAAAGAAATTGAAATGTCCTTCTGCGGAGTACTTTTTTCAGTTTGTTGAAAGAATTTCTTGCCTGTCCTATTCTTGCCTTAATCTCTTCTATGTACTCATTATTTTCATTAATTATTGTACCCAGATATTTATATTTTTTAACTTTTTTAATTTGTTCTCCATGTATTGTTATGCTTTCTTGGCGCTGTTGGGCTTTTGTAATTACCATAAATTGTGTCTTTTTGTGTTTAGGGACAGTTCGATTTCTTCACTGACTTCTACCACTCTGTCAACCATTTGTTGTAAATCCTCAAGACATTCCGCTAATAAAATAGTGTCGTCGGCAAACCGTATATTATTGATTGGTCGGCCATTTACTTTTATTCCCATAGTTAGTTCTTCTAGTGCTTCCTGGATTATTTCCTCTGAATACAAATTAAACAAAGTAGGAGACAGGACACAGCCCTGCCTGTCGCCCCTCTCAATCTGTATTCCATTTGAAAAGACGTTGTTCTCTTTTACCACAGCGATCTGATTATAATAGATAGCGCTAATGATCCTGATGTCTCTCATATATAAGTTTTTCTTTTCAAGTAATTTGATAAGACGGTTATGTCTGACCTTATCGAAGGCTTTGTTGTAATCCAAGAAACACATATATACTGGCTGATTAACATCCATGCACCTTTGCACAAGTACATTCCCAGCGAACAGGGCTTCCCTCGTTCCCAGTGCATTTCTAAATCCAAATTGTGTGTCACTTATGTCCTGCTCAAGTTTGTTGTGTCTCCGGTGTATAACTTTTAAAAATATTTTGAGAGTATGACTCATTAAACTTATTATCCGGTGGTCTTGGCATCCTTTTGCATTTGGTTTTTTTGGTAATGTTGTGAATGTTGATATCAGCCAATCTCTGGGAATGATTCGTGTACTGTATATTGTATTGAATAAGTCGACCAATATTCCAATTTGCTGTTCGTCTATTAACCGTATTATGTCTACAGGTATTTCGTCAGGACCTGTTGCCTTGTTATTCTTTGTTCGCTTTATCGCCTCTAATACTTCATCTTCTGTTATGTCTGGGCCGTTGTCGAACTCTTCCTGCTGTAGTACTATCTCAGTCCATTCTTTAAATAGCTCTTGAATATATTCCTGCCATCTTTTAAGCCTTTAACCGACGCCTATAATTATTTTGCCATTTTTATCCAGCAGTATGTTTGATTTTTTCTTAATATTAGTGCCTGTTATTTCCCTAATTTTTTTATGAAGGTTTAAGTTATCATGTTCTGGTAAGTGTTCAATCTCTTGTCCCAGTCCATAGTTTCCAATAAAATCACCTTGACTCTTCATCCGACTTTTCTGCAACTCTATCTGAGATGGATAAGAGGCCAGTTAAAAATTTCTGGGTAGTTTTATCAACTAATATCGTTACTCCGTTCCAGTGATTTGCGTCGTTTTCATCACCAGAGTAGTATATCTTTGTTTGGCCTACTAATATGTCACCTGAATTGGGCCATCTGGTTTCTCTTAGTTCTAATATTTTTATGTCAAGTCTTTCCATTTCCTGAATGACATTATGGACTTTACCTGCTTGGTATATTGACTTAACATTCCACGTGCCCATCTTCATACACTTTCTGTTGATTTTAGTCTTCTTTTTGAACGATGTATTTTTAATGGGTATTTCGTTTGATATCGACCTGAGAGGCCATGTGGTCTATGTGTGATTTGACCTATCTAACTCTACAACCAATAACAAATAATATGCACGCGATATGCAACCTAGGCTGGACATGGACAGCACTGACAATCAATGGCATCTGAGTCACTTATTGCCATCCTCCTGTGTTGCCACTGTTGCCAGACTGTTTATTGTACTTTCATAAAGTTTTACAAGATACAGCTCAATTTTATACTTTTTTTGTAAAAAAAAATTTGAATTTTACTAGGTGGCTCTAATAATTGCATCACCCGCTGTATATTCTGTTTACACCTTTTTTCTTTTGTTTTGGTGTAAAGTATAGATATTTACAAGAATTTTAAATTCAGACGAATTAATACATCGCTGTAATTTTTTAGGTTATTCTCATAGGAAGGAGTTTATTTAAAACTTTTCGGAAACCATTTAGTTAGAACTGTTAGTTGCCCTTAATCATGATGAACACTTAAAGCTAACACATACTTGCTAGTATTTAACTCGTAAACCATGTTTAAACTTCTAAATAATGGTGATTTTGCAATTACTTAAGTTTCTTTCTAAAAACTTTCATTACTTTTGCTAAAATAGCCAACAAAAATCATCAAACAATTATTGCAGTAAATTGATGGATTTGATTTAATAATAGATCTGAATAGAATTAATAAATTTAAATTGATAACAATATAGGTAAAAGAAATGACCAAGTTCGTAAATATGATCTTAATATTTGATGTAATAGTTTTAGTGTTACATCTTTATTTTAGAGAATTTTATAGAAGCTCCTCTTTTTTCAATGCGTAATTTGATTTCTTTGCTCATATCTCTCTCTCTCTCTCTCTCTCTCTCTCTCTCTCTCTCTCTCTCCTCTCTCTCTAGCCCAAATCGAATCTTGGCCTCCTTCGAACTATGCCTCCAACCTTGCCGGTCCCGCGGCGGTCATTTCTAGGATCATCTCATGTCTAGCAAATTTGCGCGTCCGCTGCCACTTAATCTTCCGACCTTTTCCGTGGCCTTCCTTTTGGTCTTGCGCCCTACATTTTACTATGCGGTGCTCTTTTTGGCAATCTTCCAGTCTCCATTCTCACTACATGAATATATATATATATATATATATATATATATATATATATATATATATATATATATATATATATATAATTATTTTACACACTTTTCAAAATATATTTTTCCACTATGAAATATGAAATATTCCAAATATGAAATGATGTTCATCCTAATTGGTTCGTTAAATTAATAAAAGTAACTTTGATTGCAACTATAATAAAAATAATTGGTTTCACATCAAACGATAACAAAAATAAACAAAATAATCCAATTTTGACGTTACAGATATTAAACATTAATTAACAAATACTTATAGACTTGGATAGAGAGTATTGAGAGTTTGTATAAGGTAAAAATGTAAGTTGTTGAACTGAAAATGTATACCCTCTTAGACATACATACGAATAAACTAATACTTATAAACACACTAATACACATAAACACACTAAAACTAGTACGAAAAATAACTGGGTATGGTCTAAACCGGTATAAAATGTATCATATTTCATTCAACTACTTGTCAGACTTTGTCAGACTCTGTTATATTGTACTAATACAATAAAAACTTTAAACTTTAAAAGATAAACTTTAAAAGAGTAACTTTAATATGTAAAAAAAACCTTAGTATAATTAAAATCTAAATATTGCAATAAAAAATAAACATTGCAGTGAAATAGCTAGTATAGAGAGCTATAATCACCATCATAAAATTCTACTTGGACGCGGATTCTAGGTGGAGTTAATGGATCATTTAATTTTTTTTAACGGTCATTTGTACTTGTAGTCACAAGTTGGTGTCCCTTTGCTTTAATAGGCTTATCCAGCAAAGTCACTGAAGATGGCATGATGTCAATGATTGCATATTTACACACCATTATTTATTCTTATAAACCACATTTAAGAACTAATGCGATCACTACGCTACTATTAATCTTGGACAAACTTCCATATTATGAGAGACAAACTCATTCTTATTAAAATGCTGATGTCATTGCTCAAAAGGTAATGAAAATTTTGGCCAGTAACGAGTGTAGTCTATTTCATGATATGCATTTATCAGTTCGAGTAGGAGTTATTAAAAGTACACAGCTATTATTATCACGTTTTGGGATGATATTAGAGTATCAACATCGTCCAGTTTTAAACAGCCTGCTGAATAAACTTTCCTGTCGTGACTCAAGTGTTAGTGAAGCCTGCATTGATGCGTTGACCGCTCTTGTACTCCACTGCAACGACAATATTTACTATGAGTTAGTTTTTCACTTATATTCAGAATTAATGACACGTAACAATCGTACGTTGGAAAAAGCGTATATACAATGCATTGCTTCTCTCTGCAAACAACCAGAATTTATACTTGATTATAGCCTCGAAGCAGAAGAAAGTTTCGCAACGCATGTCCAAAGATTTATTCCAGCAATTCTAAACAATTTGGTAGGTTGCAAGACGAGGATGATCTAAGAATAATATGCTTTGGAACATTTAAGCGTTTTATATACAGATTTCCCAAAGAAGTCACACACTGTATAATCCAAATCATAGAACTATGCCTGAACTACATTACATATGAATTTCCTAATTATGAGGGCGGTGATAATAATGTCGTCATTACTGACATCACCTGGAAGGTAGGCAAAGCAGCTTTACGATGTTTAGACGCTATGTTAAAGCTTCCTCAACCATTGATGCATTTATGTGTACATATATTACCCGACTTAATCTCAAGATTTAATGATGGTAACATAATTGTGAGAATACTTGTTTTCAATGTATTTTTAAAACTTCTGGAATCAATAAGGTCGTGTGGTGAAGTAAATACAAATGAAGTGACCGAGGCTACTTTAATAATTTCGGGTCGAATCGAAGACATTGTGAATGCCGTGAAGTTTCATGTAGTCCAAGAAAACTCGAAAATTAGACTGAAGTGTTTCAGTTTACTAAAAGCACTATCTATACTTCTTCCAGAACGATTTACTAATTATTTTGGGGATGTACTACCCGCAATAGTAAATTCATTAAGAGACTCAGGAGGTGATTGCGATGTTGAGTTCAAAGCACTATCTTGCCTTTTAAGTATATTGGCAACTTATAAAAACCAGTTGCACTATTTTCACCCCTATATAAGCGTTTTACTTCCTCCAGTTACAGATTCTATTAACAGTTGCTTTCACAAGACCAATGGCAAAGCCCTAGACGTCTTGCAAAAGTTACTAATAATAGTCAATCAGTTGGATCCTAACTATTTTGACTTTGACTTTAGGCCCTGTGTTGGAGACATATACAATCGCACCTTATGGCATATACAAATGAATAGCCCTCTAAATGTTAAAGAAAAAGCGATATTTACAATGGAAGAGATAATAATTACCTTGGTCCCTTACATGGGACCAGTGGTATTACATCCTCTAAATTTGTTCATTGAGACACTGAGTGATAATTGTACTATGAATGCATCTGTGAAAACATTAATGAGGATTGTTTTATCTCCTTCTAGGGCGAGCTTAGCTGTATTACCTTTAATCCCGTTATTGGTTAGAATCTTAAAATTCAATGAAGTACAAATGACGCTTCAATTAATAAATAGTTTGATTGAGGGTAATCTGCAATATATGGACAAAGACACGTTAATACCTATTGTTACAGAAAGTACAAAGTTTATTGACATATCTGATCTTAAAATAACTAAATGGACCATTAAGATTTTAAAGTCCATTGCTGATTATCTTCCGGATAGTTTAGAAAAAATATTAGTGAGACTGTTATGCCGAAGATTTTAGAACTTCTAAAATCACCTTTTTGGACGCGCCACTCTTAGAGGCCACATTAAGCTTCTTAAGTTATTTGGTTGTATACGATCTCCCAGGATTGGAATATGGTGACCTGCTAACAATGCTTTTGTCTATAATATATCACTCCCAGGAAAACTGTGATATGGAAGTATTTTATGCGATCTCAAGATCGATAGCTGCAATAACAATTAGTCATCCATTTTATTTCGAGAGAGCAGTATTAGATTTTATCCAGATTATGAGCGTTTCAGAAAATATTACTATTAAAAAATTAAATTTAATGATCGTAGGAGAAATCGGCGAAAAAGCGGAAATATCAAAACCTTTACATTGGCTGATCGTCGGATTATTTTTCATTGAATCCGATGAAATTAAACAACTTGCAAGTATTGCGCTTGGCAAAATTTGTATTGGCAACGTTTCAAGCTATTTACCATTTATTTTAGAAGGAGAAGCTAGGCGAGAACCTGAAACACACTTGTTTTTCTTGGTTTCGTTACGAGAGCTAGTAGATGGACTCCTAAAATTTGATTATAGAATACCTCATATAATACCTTTTGCTATTCCAATTTTCCAACAGTTATGAGAACGCTGCTGTTGTGACGCAGAAGAAGTTAGAAACCTCGCTGCATATATTTTGGGGAAATTTACATTAATAAATGGTAGGATTATATTGCCATTATGGCAATATGTACTAAGATCTGAGTCTTCGTTAAACAGAGCTTCAGTGATGAGAGCTTTTAAACTAATGATTACTGATCAGCCTCACCCGATCGATGACTTATTACCCGAATGTATTGGAGAGTTTCTAGCCACTTTGCAAGATCAAAACTTACATGTAAGAAGAATTGCGCTAGAAGCATTTAGTAGAGTTGTCCAAAATAAGCCATCACTAGTTAACGATCAACTCTAAAATTATTTAGATATAATCTATCAACAGGTTGCCTTAAAGCCAACTGTGATATCAGAAGTGGAACAAATCGATTATTATTTAGAAGTGAGGAAGGCAGCGTATGAATGATTGTTTAATTTGCTAGATACTTTTTATAATAAACTTAACAAATATACTTTAATTAACCAGGTGGAGTCTACATTAAAATATGATATAGAAAGCTATGACCTTCAAATCATAATATACAACACAATAACTAAATTGACAGAAAAGTGCCCTGATGAGGTTGCAAAGAAGTTGGAGAATCCCAACTGGCTAAGTTATATGAGAGATACATTTAAAGAGTCAACAAATGGACTTTCCAACGATCAATTTAACAAAATTATAGCTGCTAAAAAATCAGCTATGAGAGCTATGATATCTTTTATTGGCTTACCCGACGCAACTAAGATTACTTACCTCTACGAATTTGTTAACCAAGGTATGAACACACCTGAGTTAACACCGATATTCCAAGAAATTTTAAATGATCCATTAACTCCACCTAGAATCTGCGTCCAAGTGAAATTTTATGATGGTGATTATAGCTCTCTATACTAGCTATTTCACTGCAATGTTTATTTTTTATTGCAATATTTAGATTTTAATTATATTACGGTTTTTTTTACATATTAAAGTTTATCTTTTAAAGTTTAAAGTTTTTATTGTATTAGTACAATATAACAGAGTCTGACAAAGTAGTTGAATGAAATATGATACATTTTATACCGGTTTAGACCATACCCAGTTATTTTTCGTACTAGTTTTAGTATGCCTAAAAGGGTATACATTTTTAGTTCAACAACTTACATTTTTACCTTATACAAACTCTCAATACTCTCTATACAAGTCTATAAGTATTTGTTAATTAATGTTTGTTTTCTAAAGTATCAGTACCAATAGCTACTTAATGGTTTTGTGACATGTCATAAAACGACAATTGATAACTCCACAAGTGATAACGGGCAAATCCATAACATCGGGCACTTTTCTGTCAATTTAGTTATTATGTTGTATATTATGATTTGAAGGGCATGGCTTTCCATATCATATTTTAATGTAGACTCCACCTGGTTAATTAAAGTATATTTGTTAAGTTTATTATAAAAAGTATCTAGCAAATTAAACAATCATTCATACGCTGCCTTTCTCACTTCTAAATAATAATCGATTTGTTCCACTTCTGATATCACAGTTGGCTTTAAGGCAACCTGTTGATAGATTATATCTAAATAATTGTAGAGTTGATCGTTAACTAGTGATGGCTTATTTTGGACAACTCTACTAAATGCTTCTAGCGCAATTCTTCTTACATGTAAGTTTTGATCTTGCAAAGTGGCTAGAAACTCTCCAATACATTCGGGTAATAAGTCATCGATCGGGTGAGGCTGATCAGTAATCATTAGTTTAAAAGCTCTCATCACTGAAGCTCTGTTTAACGAAGACTCATATCTTAGTACATATTGCCATAATGGCAATATAATCCTACCATTTATTAATGTAAATTTCCCCAAAATATATGCAGCGAGGTTTCTGACTTCTTCTGCGTCACAACAGCAACGTTCTCATAACTGTTGGAAAATTGGAATAGCAAAAGGTATTATATGAGGTATTCTATAATCAAATTTTAGGAGTCCATCTACTAGCTCTCGTAACGAAACCAAGAAAAACAAGTGTGTTTCAGGTTCTCGCCTAGCTTCTCCTTCTAAAATAAATGGTAAATAGCTTGAAACGTTGCCAATACAAATTTTGCCAAGCGCAATACTTGCAAGTTGTTTAATTTCATCGGATTCAATGAAAAATAATCCGACGATCAGCCAATGTAAAGGTTTTGATATTTCCGCTTTTTCGCCGATTTCTCCTACGATCATTAAATTTAATTTTTTAATAGTAATATTTTCTGAAACGCTCATAATCTGGATAAAATCTAATACTGCTCTCTCGAAATAAAATGGATGACTAATTGTTATTGCAGCTATCGATCTTGAGATCGCATAAAATACTTCCATATCACAGTTTTCCTGGGAGTGATATATTATAGACAAAAGCATTGTTAGCAGGTCACCATATTCCAATCCTGGGAGATCGTATACAACCAAATAACTTAAGAAGCTTACCGTGGCCTCTAAGAGTGGCGCGTCCAAAAAGGTGATTTTAGAAGTTCTAAAATCTTCGGCATAACAGTCTCACTAATATTTTTTCTAAACTATCCGGAAGATAATCAGCAATGGACTTTAAAATCTTAATGGTCCATTTAGTTATTTTAAGATCAGATATGTCAATAAACTTTGTACTTTCTGTAACAACAGGTATTAACGTGTCTTTGTCCATATATTGCAGATTACCCTCAATCAAACTATTTATTAATTGAAGCGTCATTTGTATCTTACTTCATTGAATTTTAAGATTCTAACCAATAACGGGATTAAAGGTAATACAGCTAAGCTCGCCCTAGAAGGAGATAAAACAATCCTCATTAATGTTTTCACAGATGCATTCATAGTACAATTATCACTCAGTGTCTCAATGAACAAATTTAGAGGATGTAATACCACTGGTCCCATGTAAGGGACCAAGGTAATTATTATCTCTTCCATTGTAAATATCGCTTTTTCTTTAACATTTAGAGGGCTATTCATTTGTATATGCCATAAGGTGCGATTGTATATGTCTCCAACACAGGGCCTAAAGTCAAAGTCAAAATAGTTAGGATCCAACTGATTGACTATTATTAGTAACTTTTGCAAGACGTCTAGGGCTTTGCCATTGGTCTTGTGAAAGCGACTGTTAATAGAATCTGTAACTGGAGGAAGTAAAACGCTTATATAGAGGTGAAAATAGTGCAACTGGTTTTTATAAGTTGCCAATATACTTAAAAGACAAGATAGTGCTTTGAACTCAACATCGCAATCACCTCCTGAGTCTCTTAATGAATTTACTATTGCGGGTAGTACATCCCTAAAATAATTAGTAAATCGTTCTGGAAGAAGTATAGATAGTGCTTTTAGTAAACTGAAACACTTCAGTCTAATTTTCGAGTTTTCTTGGACTACATGAAACTTCACGGCATTCACAATGTCTTCGATTCGACCCGAAATTATTAAAGTAGCCTCGGTCACTTCATTTGTATTTACTTCACCACACGACCTTATTGATTCCAGAAGTTTTAAAAATACATTGAAAACAAGTATTCTCACAATTATGTTACCATCATTAAATCTTGAGATTAAGTCGGGTAATACATGTACACATAAATGCATCAATGGTTGAGGAAGCTTTAACATAGCGTCTAAACATCGTAAAGCTGCTTTGCCTACCTTCCAGGTGATGTCAGTAATGACGACATTATTATCACCGCCCTCATAATTAGGAAATTCATATGTAATGTAGTTCAGGCATAGTTCTATGATTTGGATTATACAGTGTGTGACTTCTTTGGGAAATCTGTATATAAAACGCTTAAATGTTCCAAAGCATATTATTCTTAGATCATCCTCGTCTTGCAACCTACCAAATTGTTTAGAATTGCTGGAATAAATCTTTGGACATGCGTTGCGAATCTTTCTTCTGCTTCGAGGCTATAATCAAGTATAAATTCTGGTTGTTTGCAGAGAGAAGCAATGCATTGTATATACGCTTTTTCCAACGTACGATTGTTACGTGTCATTAATTCTGAATATAAGTGAAAAACTAACTCATAGTAAATATTGTCGTTGCAGTGGAGTACAAGAGCGGTCAACGCATCAATGCAGGCTTCACTAACACTTGAGTCACGACAGGAAAGTTCATTCAGCAGGCTGTTTAAAACTGGACGATGTTGATACTCTAATATCATCCCAAAACGTGATAATAATAGCTGTGTACTTTTAATAACTCCTACTCGAACTGATAAATGCATATCATGAAATAGACTACAGTGGTTACTGGCCATATTTTCATTACTTTTTGATCAATGGCATCACCATTGGGGTTCAAATGGGGTAGTGATGCGTAAAATATGACGCTGCATCCTGTTAGCGTCACTAGCCTCTCCTACTCAATTCCAACTCTTACCTCCACGCGGTGAACCCTGGTAACCTGAGCAACTCTGTGGAAGATTGTGGTAACCAACCCCAGTGGGAAGCAGAGTCAGGGCAAACAAGAGTGGGAGAAATGGTCCTTCGAAGATTAGGGGGTTGGGCAAAAGGTTAACGATCTCTTCCCTTAAAAAACTCATTGTTATGAAAGCACAAAGTGGAAAAGCCGGACTGTTTGTGATAATGTTGAATGAAATATGATACATTTTATACCGGTTTAGACCATACCCAGTTATTTTTCGTACTAGTTTTAGTATGTCTAAAAGGCTATACATTTTCAGTTCAACAACTTATATTTTTATCTTATACAAACTCTCAATACTCTCTATACAAGTCTATAAGTATTTGTTAATTAATGTTTGTTTTCTAAAGTATCAGTACCAATAGCTACTTAATGGTTTTGTGACATGTCATAAAGCGACAATTGATAACTCCACAAGTGATAACGGGCAAATCCATAACATCGACGATTCGTAACTACAACTATTTGTAACAGTATAATATCTGTAACGTCAAAATTGGATTATTTTGTTTATTTTTGTTATCGTTTGATGTGAAACCAATTATTTTTATTATAGTTGCAATCAAAATTACTTTTATTAATTTAACCAACCAATTAGGATGAACATCGTTTCATATTTGGAATATTTCATAGTGGAAAAATGTATTTTAAAGATTGTTTAAAATAAAAATAATCTACTATATGCTATTTATTTTCTTGTGTCCCTAGGAGAGTTTGGAAATAGGTTTTCCAGACTGATTTTATTTCTTTTGGATCACTGGTTACTTGTCCATTTTGATTTCTGCATAGATTTGTTCGTGGTTTGTATCCTTCTCTTAAGTTGCGTAGATATCTATACGCTTCTCTTATATCGTAGCTTTGGAGATTTTCATCCATTTTCTGTATATTACCGTTCTCATATTTTCTTTTCTCTGTTCGGCCCTCCGTCTTACATCTTCGTAGCTTACTCTTCTTTCTCTGGTTCTTCTTTCCATATATTTCTTGTATTCTTCATTTCTTTTCTGTATGTCCTTTTTAAACTCGTCATTGAACCATTCTCTTTTTATTTGTTTCTTTAGCTTATAATCTTTCTTGCTGTGTCAATTACTTTTGTTTTAATTTCTTCCAAATATTCTTCGGTGCCTAGACTGCCTGTATTTGTTAATGTTTGTGTTATTTCTGTCTCATATCATTCTGTTTGATATCTTGTTGTGTAAATTTTTGTATATCTAGTTGTTCAGTTGTTTGTTCCTGTCTGTTCCTCCTGTTTCTTTGAATTCTATATATAATATATTATATATATATATATATATATATATATATATATAATTGATTGATCACGGCTGTTATCGCTTCTCCGCCCCCAATTTCCATCTTTTTCTGTCATATGCAGTTGCCTCTTCTAAGTCTCTTGTCGCCATTGCTTCATCAATATCGTTGCGCCAACTTCTCCGTGGTCGTCCTTTCTTTCCTCTTTCAGGATGGATCCATTCCAGTACTCTTCTAGGTCGTCTGTACTCTTTTAACATGTCCGAACCAGAATTCTACATCTGTATTTTATCTGTACTAGGAGATGGTCAGATCCGCAGCTTGCTTATCTTCGGCTCTTTACATCTTGTATGCTTGTTGCGGCCCTTTTGTCTATCAAGACGTGATAAATTTGGTTGGCGGTTGTTCCACCAGGCATAATTGCTCATATTTTAGTTGTCGTTAATATTGCTGCCCAAATAGGCAGTTTTTTAGTATTTATTTTCATAAAATAATGACTAGTGTTTTGGATCAGTGTTTTTTTAACTTTGTATTGGCTTCTAAACTGGTTAGAACCAAATTTAGCATTCTTTGGTTGGTAATACATATTTTTGTCTAATGTTACTTTTTCATAAAACATACGTGTTAAAAATTGTGCACATTTGTTTTCGAGTTTATTGTAATATGGTATCAAATTGCAGGCACTGACTTCTGAGAAATGTGAAACGAGTAAAGTGTTGCCAGGTTGTTGTAGATATTTTATCATCTTTCATTTTGATGCCTCACATATATCTAAATAACCCAGAATAAAGGACGTACTGTATTCATGAAGGTATCGAATAAAATATATTCAATATCATCAATATGTATTGAAAAAATTTAAAAGTATGTTAATAGTCTGTCTGTAAATTACATATATGACAACGTTGAGTATATCGTGATTCTTATGATTAGTAGAAAAACAGTAGATTAACATTCTCGCAACGGATTGATATATTTCACTCATTACCACCCCTAATTTAACATTCAGTAGCGTATCGTTCATCGTATCACGTGGATTCTAAAAAATGATCTTCGTATACATGGCGATCAAGTTCTACCACCAAGTTCGATATATCAATTAATAGCAGAGATAGAAAAACATTTTATTCAAAACGTAGATACGACACAGTATAATTTCACATTTTAACATTTCATGTTAAATTGCGTATCTGACAACTTAGTGCCAGCAATTTTCAAACTATAGTATGTTATTCTCGTTTATAGTTATATTACCATTAGCTAACATCTATATTGGTAATACTGTGTTTCTTCCTGACAGTTCTATAAGAGATTGTAGTCCCAAATCAGTAGCTACAGTACTAACGTATTATATTGAGCTTCTGATTCCCCAGTCTAATATATTGTATCCAAGATTTGAATTGTATTCTTCTTCTGGTGTCTTACTCTTACAGGTTTGAGACAATCACCTGCTGTTTTCGTTGGATATATGGAGTGTTCCCTCCACTGGTTTTATGAATATACTCTTCACATTACTCACTCCACATCAGTTCCTTATGTGTTTAAGTCAGAATCTGCGACATCTTTTGCGTAAATCTTAATAGTTCATATTTTTTACGTATCACCGCAGTACGTTATTATAGGCCATATGTAACAGTTGACTATACAAACTCGCCTCTCTTGGATATAAGTATTTAGTAAATATAAGAAATTTAGTTCTCGCTATTGATATTTGGATCCGTAGTTCTTCGTCGCAGTCCCATTGGCCATTCAGTATACAGTAAAAGTATTTTAGCTCTCTATTTGGTTCTTTGTCGATTAGTAGGTGGATTAAATTTAAATCTTGTCTGCTTATGGTGATTAATTTGATATTATTTGTGTTAATTTTTAGGTCAGAATGTTTATGTCATGTTTATTTTGGTTAAAAGATCTTGGAATTCTGTATGTTATTTACCAGTATGGCTGTGCGAAATGTATATTATTTATTGGTATTCCGTTAACATTTATTCCTTGAGTTCGGTTGGTTAAATCTTGTTGGAACATATTTTTTACGTATTAAACAACATAGGGGATTATATAACATCTTGTCGGACACGTTTTGTTATTGTATTATACCTACTGCATTATTTAGACATTCTCATTTATTATCTAATAATTGTTTTAGACAATTAAAGAATTGTTTAAGACTATTATGGCAACCTTACAGTTAAAACTATCACGTTTTAACTGTATTTTAATATAATACTAATTTTTCAATATATTTTTTAACAAATAAGTTGCGTTTAAAGAGTGATTTGTGATGTTGAAATTGAACAAATTTAATTTCATTAAAAATGTGATTATATGTATAATATAGATTTCTTATAGTAATAAAATTTTGTATTTGTTCTTTAAATATCCTACGAAAAATATAGGATATAGAAACTTCTTTGTATTTTCATTTTTGTAAATAAACCTCATAATTAAATTACCTATATGTTTTTTTATTGTACTGATTCATGAAGATGTGATTACAGTATGGTGTTCACTCTTACCAGTGGCGGCGTCTGGAGTAAATTATTATGATGCACAAATCCATAACCTATTTCTGCTGGAATATCCATTAGGGTGGGTCGAAAAAAAACAATGTTTCATTTTTTAATCGCTATACCGCTGAAAACTTGCCTTTGTGGTATATAAGTAAAATGCAAAGTAAAATAAAGTTATATATTGAACCCCCAGCTAGCGCATCATACTTAAAATTTAGATTTTTTTCAGAAATCAAGACAGTTTTCAATTAGTTTTACTATCTTTAGCCAATAATATTTAAACGTGCTATAGTGAAAATTGTTAATAGTTTAAAAAATAAGAAATACATTTGAACCAGACAATATCTTTTAATTTGCAGCAGCGCAAGATACTCAAAATATGGTAAAATTCACATATTTGCACCTTAAAAGAAGGTGTAGTACGTTCTGTTGGTTGTTATCAATGACGTATAATATATAGACTCGGTGAACGCTTTAAAAAGTGTCCAAAACATGAATACCTTTGTTATTGTTTATTGTTTTGATACGAAGATGCACGAAGTTCATGATTTCTTACGAAGCATCACGAAGTTGATCTTGTGTTTGAAAACATCATGGACGTACTCCATTTTGTGTGACAAGCAAATTTTATTTTAAATTGTTGATAGTTATTTACTTATTATTTAAGTAAAATGCCATACTATTTTATCAAAATAATTATTTCTCTTATAGACGGGAACAAAAAGAAATCATAAATATTTAATTTTAATTAAAAAAATAATTATTGTCATTAACATATAAATGAGAACGCCGCTGTTCTAATAAACATACCTTCAACCTTGAGCCGAGATCTTTCGGACACTCGATTCTATAGCGAGAATAGGGGACTGCGTAGTCTATATATTATACGTCATTGGTTGTTATGTTAGCGTTGTATTAACCTAACCTAACCTAACCCTCTTATCTATGGTATTGCAGTTCCACACATTTCCCCTACTATCCCTACTACCCATCTTCTTCCAATACCGCCCACATTGCATTGCCAGTTCGTGCTCTGATATACAGTACAGTGGCTGTGTTGTATGATGTTCCAGAAGTGAGTATCGCCCATCGAGCAATAAGACAAAAGAGGGAATCTAATCCTTGTGAAAAGGAGACCAAAAAAGTGGCCTCTGATGGCGGACATATCCGGAAATGCGAATGCGCGAAATTTAAATTTTCCGACACTTATCAACAGTAGCTATATAATATTTTTCAGAATGTGTCTTAGACGAGAAAGTTTTAATTAATTATTAATGATAAAAGTCTAAAATGCGAAACAATTGTTAAAAAACTTCAATATAAATAAGATTTCATGTGACATTTGGGACAAACAATAACATAACCCAACTAAATTTGATGTCAAACAAGGAGAGAGACTCTCTTTCCTTGTTTAATGTGGCTTCTAAAGATCGCACTTCCTGTCTAACAATATGTTTGCCCCCACTACCTTTACATTCCCTCTATTGTCTTTTTGCTCGATGGTATCGCCGTATTTTGACGTAGTTAACTAGTTAATATTGCATCAAGTTATGTCGACATGTGGTATGTGCTGTGCTGAAAAGCGAGCCCAAAAAAGATAGCGAAATAATTCAACTATCTGTAACTGTGGGACAAAGAATAACAGGTATGATACTCCCGAGCGCGAAATTGGGACGAGTTCGCGCATTACGTCACAATGAGAGTGATTTTAAATATTCCCCGTAAGAACGTTAGCAATCGGGTCGCAATTAATTTTTAATTGGCAATTAAAAGTCATTTTAATAGATTAATAGAGTTTCTATTGAACTATTTCGGATGTATTGAAATATAGGTCTTTTATTATTTTGATTGAAAAAATAATAAATAATATAGTGAAAAAAAGATCTGTAAAATAAATTTGTGTTTTTCGCTTTTTAATCCTATAAAGGTAATCTTCGTAAATTTTAGGAGCTCGCTTTTGATTATATTGTTTTGTTTGGCGTCAGTGCCGAGAAGGAAAAAAAGCCTTCGTCTAAGTGCACGTAAACGGAAGAAAATAATTGATCATTAATTATCTGCACTAAAATAGGAAAATAGATCAAATACAAGGTTTTAAGTTACATTTTTTATTATTTTTTTTTATTTCTTATATCTTCTTTAATTTTTAGGTTTAATTACTTAATTCTGAAATACATTCTAGATCGGAAGAACAGATGTTTGATTTTGTAGTCACATTCAACTTTCTTCGTAAAGTCAATTAGTCTTTGTAAATAATTTTCCCTGACTTTAATTGATGTTTAGATCCGGGATGGTCACGTCGAGTACATCTTGATTTAGGTTGTACGTACGTAGGTTGTATTTTATATTGAGTTTAGTTTTTATATCTCAAATAAATTTTTTAAGGAATTGTTTGTTTATTAAGTGTAAGAAATTATTCCTAAAAATAACAACGGAATTAAGTTTAGCCAAAAAGAAAATAATATTTATATTGGTTATTAGCTCCTATCATTACTGATCCAACGCCCTTCTTCTTTGTTTCAGTGAGGGTCACTATGTTGAGGCCAAGTTGTTTTACTTCTTTGATGATCTCTTCAGTTTTAACCCTTATTCCTTGTACATTCCATGTACCTATCATCATGGTCCTTTTTCGTAGCCGTTTTCGTCTTTGTTTAGATCCGTCTATATTTACGGATTATATACGGAATGAAGTGATAAAACAACAAATGGGTATAGAGGGCACTATAGTTGAGGATATTGAGAGAAAACAGCTCATATGGTATGGACATGTGAGCCGAATGGGGGACGAAAGATTGCCTAAAAAAACGATGATGTGGCAACCCCCAGAGAAGAGGAAACGAGGAAGACCACCACAGAGCTGGAACCTGGGAGTTAGGAAAGCGATTAGCGCTCGAAATCTGGACGAAGACCTAACTCAAGACCGAATACAGTGGCGGTTGGGAGTCGGACAACGTCGTAAGACGTTATAAAACCGAATGTATATATATATTAGCTCCAAAGAATAGTTGTAATTAGAATATTTCAATTTTTATTGTGGCAGATGAAGAGAAGGAACCACATCACCCTTCAGTTTGGGTCCTTTTTTTATTCATATTGTAGCAATTCAAGCTGTAAATTCCTTTTAAAGTCTTCCGGCTTAAAGTGTTTGGAACAAATCCTTGAGATTTTACTATTAAATTTGTCTTCACAGCAACAAGCAGTACCCCACAGTTTTTTCACTACCGAGTACTTGGGAAAATTATAAAACCTAATAGATTTATCGGCACCTCTTGTCTGATTATCAATTAAACAACTAGCTACTGCACAACGCATTTTATATTTAGCTTATAAACTATTCCTAACAACACCCACTCTAAAAAATACAAGAGTGGTATAAGTATGGTCGAGTATTAAGTACTGACTCAATAATAATTAAACATACCTTATTTACAACTTCTAAAAGATCACAATGTTGTCCGCTAAAGTAGGTATACCGACAAAGCCACTACCACAGCCACCTTTACTTCCAAGCCATGAAGTAGAAATTTGGCAACAACGCGTGGTAGTCCGACCGTGGTTTGTTTTGTTTAACATTTCATATAGGAAGACTTGTAAAGTTTGTTGAATTTAGTGTTTTTTTAACTTTATTCGAATGTTTTATTTGTAAATTGTGTTTAAATCAATTAGAAAATATTAATATAAGTGAAATTTCATTAAATTTAGAACTTTTAGAAGATTCTTAACGACAATTTAAAAGGCAAGTATAAATATAACCTACAAAACAAACTGAAAATAATAATACTTTTGCTTCTTGTTACAAAATATGTAAACTAAAAACAACAATAATATAATACTTTTGTTTTTTGTTACAGATGCTCTGGCATTGTTGTGTACCTGGTTGCAAAACCAATTATGCCAGTACTTTAAAAACGAAACAGGCAGAAAGTACGTTTTAGTTTCCCAAATATCCCCAAAGAAGGTATACTGGGTTATGCTCTATTCATAGAGAAGGCTATACAATTACCAAATCTTCCGTAGTATGTGCCAAACATTTTCATGAAGATGATATTCAGCGGACTGAACAATGAGAAGATAAAGATGGAAATGTACACATTGAAAAGTTAATATTTCCCAAATTAAAAGGCAATGCAGTTCCTAATATATTTCCTGAAGTACCATCATATGTAACTGTTCATCGTACTAAAGAAAGAAGGAATCCCGAAGACAGAAGAAACTTTTTGCATAAGAAGAGGGAACAAGAGATAACATAATTATGACAATTAGACTTAGACAATAATATCCCATTGAAAAACTGGACAAGTAAAATTACAAGTGACTGTGTATATTTCTATGTATTAAACATTAATCAGTTGGGACACAAGTGTGATAATATTTGTGTAATACATAGTGTAATAGTTAGCAGTAATTTTAGTGTAATCGTCAATGTAGGTAAGAATAGATTAAGTAGTAATGATTTGAAATGGATTTTACAATATAGTAAATTAACAAGATGGTCACAATTAGAGAACTTACTTTCTCATTTAGATCTGCTTTTTAGATAAGTGATAACAAATTTGAGTATTACATTCAAAAATCTTTTGAGAATATAGGCTATTTTAAATCGATATACAAGTTATAAATGGTATGTTACATTCAACACATTTTTCATGTATACCTCTCTTAACTTGGTCTATATGACAAAAAACCTATTCATATTTAAAATTGCTACTTTCGTATACCTAAGTATGAAAATTCAACAAAAATTATAAGTAAATAGTAAAATATTTAATTTTCAATTAGATTAATTTAGAACCATATTTATATTGTGTCTGATTTCTTAGGATGAATTTTTTAATCATAATAGTTACACTAAGTTTTTACTGAACAAATTTTATGTCTTTTGTATTTTTAATAATCTTTTTAAATGTCGTGTTAATGTATTGTGTTATTTATATGCTTAAGTACTTAATATTTAAAATTTCTAGAGATTTTTGACTGCATTTGATTGTAAGATTAACTGTTTGACACTGTATTTTAAGTGCAATAAATTTTACTCTAGTGATTAGATATTTTATTGATAATATAACCTAAATAATAATAAAACTTTATATATATTTATTAGGTAAATATAAGGTTTTATTAATTTAATTTCCCTAAAAATATTTCTGTAATGAATTGAAGTTTTCAAAATATCAGTTTCCTAAAATTCAAATTCGTTTAATTAGATAGACCTTACAGCTGATTATCGGACTACCGACGTCATAGAATGCGGTGTTGCCTTTTTTACTTCATGGCTTGGAAGTAAAGGTGGCTGTGCCACTACCAATAAAAAAACTTGCATAAAGAGTTCAAAATATTCTTAATAATCATTCTTTTTCACTAAAATGTCTACAAATTAACTTAACTCTCATAAAAACACTATAAAATCTTCTACAAGCTTACCAAAGATGGTCGTTAAAACATTGATAAAATTCCCATTATAAACAGATGTATTACAATGACGACCACTCTCATTACTACGTCGACAGTAGGGGATCAGTAGATAGTGGCCTGCGCAATATCATGCCGGTTATTCTTTGTACCATGACCTGTAACGTGTGTGTGAATAAAGTTCATTAATATTATAGTTTCTATTAATTCAATGCACATTTGCTGAAGTGTATGATCACCTTCTTCAGGTTGTCAATACGAGTTTACATAAGTACTGTACGGCTTTTAGATCAGCCTTCTACATATTTTTTACCACTTCGGATGTCAATGCATTTATAACAGGAGATTTATAATGTGCTATTGTCGTTTAGCAGCTTCACTTTCTTGCAACATAATATCTGGTTCTTTTTCATAATCATTTTCATCGATGTATATTTCATAGGTAGTATCGCTCGAATATAGATGTTCACAGTAAGTACGTCGTACATATACTATACCTGTGTTTCAAAGTGTGTTATATCTAATAGTTTAATAAGACATATAATGTACAATATTGATCATTTTACAAATTTAGAAAAATTTATACTTTTAGGTCTGTAGGTAAGAAAAGGAATATAATATGGGGGATACGATTCAGAAAATAAAACAAGTAATAAATTATTATTTATTAAAATTGAGTAGGGAATCTTTGTACATACTTCTTGATAAATTATTAAATAGTCGTCCATAATGATCACAGATAAATACCAGATACCTACCTATATGTAATCTGACAGTTTCGTATAATAATTGTCTTGTTACAATTGAAGGGTGTCCAGTCGTTCCAGGAATGACTTGTTTTAATCACATTCTTAAAAGTCATATTTCATTAAAGAGTAGAATAACTAACTCCTCTTAATTTGCGCTGGAACAATAATGTTTGAATGGGCATTTATTATGTGGAAGATCACCAATACTACAAATTACTCTCCCACAATTTTACGAAATTGTCTAATACTTCATCGAACCATTGTCTCTTCAAAGGGTCTTTGAATGCAGGTGCTAAAGTCTTCAGTTGCATTTCTAGGATGGCTTCGTTGCCCAATAGTGAGTTTAATCTGCCGAGTAGCCTTGGATCCCCTAAAATAGTAAACATAATTAATAAGGTATAATATTTTCTTTGGTAAGACAAGAGAAAAAGAAATTTTCGACGTCTTTCGATTATTAGTCGCCCATTATCTCTTTACTTCAAGAGGATGGGCTATCTCTTTACATAAATTTTCTCCCTAGCTTTTTGTAAGTATTCCATTTTTGTACTGAGTGTACTTTGTACATATCTTGACTGATTAAATAATATAAGGAATCGATAAAAAACAAACAAAATTCCACAATTTTCACGAGATTGTGACTGACACACCTTCTTTGCAACAACATAAACCACCCATTAAATATTATGCCAATAACTTGGCTAGGAACGATGAAGACAAAGGTAATCTATATGGCAAGCACATTCTAAATATATTTATGCCATATCCTTCTACATTCTCTACAGAGGAAAAACATAATTAACCAAATTAGTACCCTAACAGCATCGTTTTAAATAGATCTGCCTCACATGAAATTAACAGTAAACCAAGTAAAACAAACAATAATAAAAGAAATCAATATAAAAAAGCCACCGGTTTTGACCTAATCTTTGGGTTCTGAAAAGAACCCAAGGTGGGAAAGATTCTAAAAGAAGTCTCATATAAGTTCATAAAACTACTAAATTTTATATTCAATGCAATACGATTAAACTACTTTTCTAGCAACCTGGAAAGGGGGCGCAAATCCAAATAATCCTTAAACCCGAAAAAAAAACCAAAAATGTATCTTTATACCGGCCTATAAGTCTTTTGCTTGTGTTCAGCAAAGTCTTTGAGAAGGTGTACGTGAAAAGGTTAAAAATGATAACTGACAGATAAAATAATTCTAGAACATCCATTTGGTTTCAATAAGCACAAAACTATAAAACAAGTGTATCGATTGGTTAACCAAATAAACAAAGATTTAAACAAAAGATATTGCTCAGCTGCTTTTATTGCCATATCTTGGGTATTCGATAAGGTTTGGCACACGGCATTACTACAAAACTAAATAATCCTATCTGGAAAATAGACACTTCAAGGTAAAAGCAGGAACCGACGACATTGAAATATATCCAATATATTCAGGCGTCCCGCAGGGCAGCGTTCTTGCCCCATATTATATTTCTTGTGTACAGTGGATATTCCAACAACAAGAAAAACTGATGGGATTAGTGCAAAAAAGATATAATATTTTTTAAGTTAAGTGAAGAAAATAATACTAGAGTTTGTATTCTTCCAGAGCAAAAACGATATAAGCATGTTTAGTTATTTCTGGTGTCATCTATTAATTGGTAGATAAACCTACTTAACAGTTAGTGAATAGTTGGAGCAAAACCGGTATAAAATCACTTGTATCGTTTTTGCACTCAACATTTTCTAATAGATTATTCAAAGTACTCGCTGCGGCTAGTGCGTTTTTCATTGAAGTTGTGCGTTTACATGAATTTTGTGCGCAGAATTGTTGATGTACGTGTGTAATAACTGTGTGTATAAACTGAAATATATTTCTTTACCTATTTGAAATATATTTATTTGTATTTTTGGAGATGCCTAGTGGTAGCAAAGGGAGTAAGACCAAAATGAATAATCTCAGCTTTAATTTTATGGTTGTTCCAATTATTTTCCTAAATGCCTATGAATCCGAGTTAGATTCTTATGAAAGGGAAACGGAAGAAGAAATGAGAAAAAAAGCTAAGACTAAGAACCGAAGGCAAGCACTATTTAAGAGACAAGAATGTCATCCATCCGAGTGACCAATTAAGACCTTTTGATCGTACATGCATATTTAAGTGTAATGAAATTATTTCTGAGGTAGACAGACAAGCTCTATTTGATAAATTTTATGAGCTTCCCAGTTACGACTTGCAAACAACATATTTATCGTCCTGCATAAAAAAGGAGGAAGTTGCTAGGAGGAATTAAAGACCTACAAAACATCAAAATTTTGCTTAAAATTTGTTAATAAATAAGCGAGCAAGTAAAGCATTTTTCCTCCAAAAGTAATATACGGTTTACTACAGTATGTGAAAAAAACTGATAGATTTGGTACAACAGAGCCCGAGAAAAAGGAAACAAAAGAAAGTTCAAAAATACTCTAGAGACTGTAATTCAAAAATATGTTACACAAATACAAAAGCCATTACTCTCGTAAAAATAAGTTAAATAGCCAATATCTTTCTCCAGATCTTAGCGTTACAGATATGTACTTATTATATGAACAATATTGTAACAAAAATAAAAAGCCAGTCGTTAAGATGAGTTACTATCGTAATGTTTTCAAATGTGAATTTGAGTGAATAAAAAGAACTGTAGAAACGAAATTAGTATTCAAAATGCTACAGCGTCTTTAGAAATTCATCGAAGAAAGGCGCAAAAGGCATGTAGTATGAAAGAACTGGATATTAACAGCAACAAAACTTCGAAGAGTTTTATTGTAATATGTTTCGATCTACAGCAAACTTTGGCCACGCCATTACTTACTACTTCAAAAGTATTCTGTCTAAAGGAACTATAGACGTACAATTTTTGCGACCATAATTTGCTCACTGAAGTAGGCCATATGTACACATGGGATAAAACCGTATTAGACAGGAGTGCACAGAAGACAGGGTCGTGCCTTGTGCATTTTTTCAAATCCCTACCATTCACTGTTAATAAAGTAATAGCATACATCGATTCGTGTGCGGGCCAGAATAAAAATAAAAATATTTGCATGTTATTTATTTATTTAGTGAAAGCCACCCACATTTAAGAAATACATCGCAATTTTCGCAAGCCAGGTCACACTTACATGAAATGTGATAGGAATTTTGCCTTAATAAGAAAAAAATAAAAGTTTTTATTCCCGACCACACGAGAAAAGAAATTGCAATATCTTGTAAACAATTTATAGTTCACAATATGACAAAGGAAACTTTTTTTTGTTTTGAAGAACTTTAGATATACAAGACTGACTCTGTACTGGTCCGAGTAAACAATAAATAATGTTGTATGCAGATTTAGTTAGTATAGTTGTCTCAAACTTTTAAGATAGCGGATTGACTACAGTATAGATTTTTAATGATTATATGAATAGAATGAATATATTTGTCATTTATTCTTATATTTTTAAGTATCTGTATTAATTTTACAAGCTTTACTTTATCGAATGCCTTTTCAAAGTCAACGAATTATGCAAATACACATTTTATTTGATCATGGCATTTTTGTAATATGATATTTAGTGCAAAAAGTACTTCTCTAGTTTTGATAGCATTTCTAAAACCAAACTGGGTATTTTCGAGATCTACTTATTTTTTTCAAAACATTTTTTATTCAATCGGCTCTGTGTCGACAAATAGATCCTTTTTTATCTAGTAGGTATATCATCCTAATCCACGTACCTCTTGCTTTTTTATTCTTCTTAAGGTGCCTCCCCCCCCCCATTCGATCCCGATCCCACCGATCCATTTAAAAAGACAAGCTTTTAACCAGTGCGTTCTACCAGTCCTCATATACGGAGCAGAAACCTTAACTCTCACAAAAACATCAGCCGAAAAATTGAGAAGGACACAACGAAGGATGGAGAGATCCATGCTTGAAATAAGCTTAAGAAATAGAATAAGAAACGAGGAAGTTCGTAGACGAACCGGAGTGGAAGACATTATCGACATATTACAAGGCAAAAATGGAGATGGGCAGAACATGTTGCAAGAATGAAAGACTGGACAAAAAAATTGCTTGAGTGAAAACCACAGGCTGACAGGCAAAGCCGAGGAAGACCCCCAATGCGATGGACCGACGACCTCAAAAGAATCGTGACCAATTGGATAGCAGAGGCGCAGAACAGAAGCAGATGGAAAAGTCTAGAGGAGGCCTATGTTCAACAATGGACAACTCAGGGCTGATCGATGATGATGATGATGAAGGTGCCTTCTCCATTACTGAAGGTTGGCTAAATTGCTCTCTATTTTTAGCTGTTCTTAGTATCGAATGTGTGTTCATGCCTGTCCAGTCTCTTATATTCTTGAACCAGAAGCATTTTCTTCTTCCTGGACCTCTTCTTCCTTCCACTTTCCCTTTCATTATAAAACACGTTTTTCTATTTTTTTACAATATATAGGAGTTCTCTCTCAGTACCCATTCTTCTTAACACCTCGTTGTTGGTCACGTGCTCTGTCCAAGAGATCTTCAGCATGCTTCGAAAAACACACATCTCAAAGGCTTCTATACGCCTCATACTTGTAATTCCGAGAGTCCATGTTTCCACTCCGTATAGCAATATGGAATAAATAAACATTTTTACAAATTGGTATCGGATATCCAACGATAACCTAGAGTTTATTAGGATTTTTTTCATTTGTAGAAATGCCGACCTAGCATATT
Organism: Diabrotica balteata; assembly: GCA_918026665.1. Taxonomy (NCBI): domain Eukaryota; kingdom Metazoa; phylum Arthropoda; class Insecta; order Coleoptera; family Chrysomelidae; genus Diabrotica; species Diabrotica balteata. Next base: position 50,139,742 of record OU898281.1, read on the forward strand.
CTATACGAGCACGTATTTCTATCTCGTGGTCAAGATCGTTTGTTATCCAGCAACCAAGATACTAGAATCTTTGTAGTGGTTATATATGTTTGTTATAGATACGAATAATAATGTCGACATTTGATGCAGGTGTAACAGCCATTACTTTTGTTTTATTTGTGTTTATATTTAGCCCCAAGCTATCTCCCTCTCTGGTTATGACATTCAATCGTTGTAAACCCCCCAGAACTGTCCGAAACAATGACGGTGTCGTCTGTGTATCTTAAGTTGTTTACGTATTTTCCGTTGATTTTTATTCCTTTTTCAATATTTTCGAGGGCATTTTGAAAGATCTTTTCGGAGTATACATTAAATAACAGTGGAGAAGAGAAAGTACACATCCCTGACGAACTCCTCTTTTTATTGGCGATTCTGCTGTCAGACGATTGTCTATTTTGATCGACGCCATTTGATCCCAATATAGTTTCTTAATAAATGCTACAGTTTTATGGTCTTTACCATGTTGTGTTAGGGTTTCGATGAGTTCTGTGTGTTTTACTCAATCAAACGCATTTTCGTAGTCGATAAAACAGAAAAATACGTCTTTTCTCTGATCTCGGCATTTTTGTAGTAATATTTAGAGACCAAATAATGTCTCCCTTGTACCAAGCCCCCATACAAAATCTAAATTGATTGTCGCTCAGGTTTCTTTAACATTCTCTTTAACATATTTTTCTTGGGTATAGGTATAAATGTCGATCTAAGCCAGTCTTCTGGGAAGATTCCAGTGGTATATATTTTGTTAAATAATAGTGTTAATGTCTGAAGATCTTTTTCATTGATAAGCTTTATCATCTCACGTATATTTTATCTGGACCTGAGGCTTTTAGTGACTTAGTCGTATTGATTGTTTTTGTAACTTCCGATGTTAATATATCAAGTATTGTTTCTTGTACTATATTCATCTGTGATTCTGTTCTCTCGTCATCAAACAGATCTTTGATGTATTTTTCCCACATATCTCCTACATTCTCTGTAGTGATTGTAGTGATTTTTTTTTCATATTTGTGACTTCCTTAATCTTTTTGTACGCATTAAAGTAGTCATGCTTTTTTAGTAAATCTCCCATTTCTTCATAGTTGCTGCTCATCCCGTCTTATTTAGCTTTCCTGTGTCCTATGTCCATCAGTTCTCTTTTATTAGTCTTGATAAACTTATGCCATATCTACTTTTTTTCTCCAATGAAAGTGTATTTTGCCTCCCATGGAAGTGTTGTCATTATATTCATAGTCTTGTGAAAACACTATCGAAATCGAAAAGTGTTAGCAAATATTTTAAACAATTTGAAGAGATGTATGTTTCTACATACCTACATTTATTCACTTGTCATCATCGTTTTACACGATTTGTTTGAACATTTTTATTGGGACTCAAGAGTACTAAACTTTAAGTTATTAATTTTCAGTGCAAAATCTGAATCCAAATCGTTGACAGTTATGGCTATGAACTTATCTTTACAACTAAAAAAGTAACTTACCATGAATTTTAAGTAACGACGGATAACTAAAAATAGAATAATTGTATCTCAGTTTGTACAAGGTCCAGTTAGCGACTGAACGGTTTCCGCTGGCGACTTTTATAGTGCCCATGTGCTCAGCGTACCATGGACTGAAGTAATGGCCTAATTCTAAATTACTTATTTGCGCAATTCCCTGCTTTTTTAAACGTTCTTTCATTTGTTGATAGTTGGTTTTATTGAAGACGAATACCTGAAACATAAAAAAAACGATAAGTTTGATAATTTGCACAACTACCGAATTAAATAAAAATCCTTATAGGATTGGAATAGGTTGGAACAAACCTTTGTTCCAACACAACGAAAAACCGTCACGTAACGGTTACGCTCCTGCGCATTAAACAAAATACGTTCCAACAAAAATATGATCGTTCATTTTATCGTCCTTCCAACCGTTCCAACAAAAATTGTGATCGCTCAGTGACGATTTCGTGACGATAATTTCAGTAATCTGACAAATGCATGTACTGGTTGGGATGACTTGCGCACTAGGATTTTATTCCACTTCTTTAAATTTCTTGGGTCTAGATTAACTTAGATATTATATTAAAACTGTAAATTTGTACAGAAAAAAGAAGAAGTTAGGTTAATGGTTTTATCAGGTGCTTAAGAGAGACTTGTTATTTATTTATATATTTGTTTTTCGTTATTTATAACTTTATAAATATGACTGACGACGAAGGAATTAGTGATTTTCTGATATTACAGTAGTGAGGATGATTTGGAGCTATTAGGATCGGTCCTATTAGCCGAACCTAGGGTTAAAAACCAGAATTATTTAGGTAGATTGTCACCAAATTATGCCAGTTGTCAGAAAATCGTTCCAAAATCAGTTTCCAAATTACCGTCATCAGACGATACAAATGATGAACATGCGCATTAAAAACGGTACAAGTAGTTTCGTGACGGTTTCCGGACGGTACAAAAATTGCGTGTTGGAACAAACCTATAGAAAACTATGTTAACTGCCTATAAACTAACAGATGAAGCTAAAGGTAAATTATTAATCAAGATGAAGATGTATACAACACACAAGTGTAATAGACATATGGGAGCGTAGTATCAAAAAAATATTAGTTGTGAGCAGAAAGGAGAGAAGAGAGAAACAGTGTTGAGAGTAAGATAACACAGTAAAAACAGAGATTAATAAGAATTTTGCGAAAATAGTTGAAGACACTACTAGAGGCATAGAAGAACAGTGGAACGAAATGAAGATATCTATTACCACAATTTCGCAGAAATATCTTAAATCAAAAAGAGAAAAGAAGCAAGAATGGATGACCAATAAAATATTGCAGATGATGGAAGAGCGAAGAAAATTAAAAGGTAGAAATGACAAAGAATACAAAACGTTGCATAAGACTGTACTAAAGGAGATAAAAGGAGCAAAAGATGCATGGCTGATGGAGAAATGTACGGAAATTAAAACACTACAACGCAAACATGACGATTTCCATATACACAAAAAATTAAAGAGGTACATAACACTAGACAACAACGCAATACAGGCATAGTTGTAGACATTGAAGGCCAGATTTTGTCTACCGTTGAAGATAAATTACGAAGATGAAAAGAATATATGAAATAATTATTCGAAGATGCACCACGAAATATGACGGAAATAAACAATCGCTACGTCCAGAAACAACAAACGAAGAAGTAATTATGGCCATTAAGCGGATTTAAGATAGGAAATCACTAGGACCTGATGAGGTCATGAGGTGCATGGTGAAATTTTAAAACTATTAGAGGCACACCAAATCACAGCTCTTACGAAGCTATTCAACAACATCTACGAGACTGATTACTTACCAAAAGACTGGCTACTATCAATATTCATTTCACTTTCTAAATAAGTCAACGCTAGAAAATGTGAAGACGAGAGAAGCACTTTTTAGTTTTTAAGTTCTAATACCAGCCAGTTCTAATAACCAGATATGTCAACTGCGATATGTATGCATGATTCATTGATTTCGAGAAGGCATTTGATAAAGTCCCACATGGGAAACTAATCGATATTCTAAAACATCAGGACTCGATGGTAAGGATATAAAACTAATCTCAAACTTTTATTTCCAACAAAAAGCAACAGTGCGAATAGAAAATGAACTGTACGAGATTTTCACAGTCAAAAAAAGAGTTAGATTGCATATTGTCACCGGTATTATTTAACATATACTTTAAAAGCATCTTTAGAGAGGCCTTGGACGAATCAGAAAATGGGATTGCTGTAAGTGGCCAACTTATAAACAATATTAGATATGCAGACGATACAGTGTTGCTGGCAGATAGTGCGTAGGGGCTCCAAATAATGACGGATAACGTTGTAGAAACATGTAACAAATACGGCCTAAAGCTAAATTGCAAGAAGACAAAAATAATGGTCATTATTAAGAACACTAACATAAACGCCCAAATTACAATAGGCGACACACCGTTAGAAAGAGTGGAAAAAATATGCTATTTTGGCTGCAATATTAAGGATACTTGGGATCATAGCTACGAAGTAAAAACTCGAATTGAAAAAGCCAGAAGCTCTTTTACAGCCTTAGGAAGATTATCTGCAACTTATCTTTAAGTATCAATATACGCATAAGTATTCTTAGATGTTACGTCTTTAGTGTCCTCCTCTAGAGTAGAAGCTACCTTACGGAGTAGAAAGCTGGAGCCTTACAGAAGATGCCATAAAACGATTAGAGGCATTTGAAATATGGTGCTACCGATGTATATAGAAATGTAATCCTCAGCAACACAAGTAAACCGATGACCCGGAAGCCGACGCAGCATAACCGAACCAATAAATAGGTGCAACAAACATTTTCTAACGTTCTTTTTAATTTGTAATTTCATTGTACAACAAAAGTTCCATAGTTTGTAAATTTGTGATTTCTCAAATAAAACCTTTTTTAAAAGACAAGTTTAAGTGCTCCCAACATTTCTGGCGCTGCGAACAGGATTCATCGTACAGAAACCACCCGTTTCTTGGTCAACTTCAGTTGTTCGACGAGAATCCATTGAACCTGGGATCAGAAGGAAGAGCATGCAGAAAACATCATTACTGATCGTCTTCCTGTAAGTCAATTTTCCTTTTTTCCTTTATGAGCATTTTGAACGATATTTCTAGAAATAATTTAGAAGTTTTATTTGAAAATCTTACCTTAGATATTACTAGTTCTAGTTCTAAATATAATACTCGTAATTCTAAAAAATCTTTAAATAAATCAAAAATGCCTATGTCAAACGCTGATATTTCTAGCCTATGCGCTACTTTGCCTGAATTTTCTACTGGAGATAATCTCTCCACATTTATTAAATCTGTTGATAATTTAATTGTATTTTTGGGTACACAAGATATTACCCAGCCACAAGAATTTGTTTTAAATGCCAATATCGCTTCTCGTATCAAGGGCGAACCTAGAGATTTTTTAAATTATTCCAATAAAACTATTTGGACTGAAATTCGGCCTGCTTTACTCGCTAAATATGGCGATAGACGTTCCGAAGAAATTTTAGTGAATCAATTATCTACTACGGTACAAAAACATAACGAAAACTATGACCAATATCACCAAAGGGTTTCCAATAACTTAAATGATCTTCTACAGCATATCTCTCTTAATGACAATCCTGCCACAGTTGCCTTTAAAACCCCTTATTTTAAGAATATCGCTCTTAAAACATTTTGTACCGGCATAAATGACCCCTATTGTGAATATCTGTCTCATTTTCAAATTAACTCTCTCGAAGAAGCCCTCCAAAAATGCATCTCTTATGATAACCACAAAAGTCAACAACAGTATATGAATTTCCTAAAAGGTCAACAAAATAAGCGACCTAATACATTCAAACAAAAACCAAATATTCCAAATCAAAATCATTCAAATAGATTTAATACTAGAACCAATAATCCGCCCAATTTTCAAAATAACTTCATGTACCCCCCTCGTAATATACAAGAGCCCACATTCAATTTTCCGCAACAATCTAATTATAACTTCCCAGAAAGAAATCCTCCACAGGCTAATCAAGCCAGCCCTCCTAGAAATTATTCTCAACACAATAATTTCGGCAATAATCCAAATTTCAGAAAACCTCTCCCAAAAAACATGTATAATAGACGAAATATTCCAAATCAAAATTATGCTTCTCCTATGAGTGGTGTACAAACAATCTCAAGCAATCAACCCATGACTGTTTCTACAAGAAGAACTCACAATTTTAACATAGATACTAATATTGACGAAAATCCCGAAAATTTCACACAAAACGCCGAATCAGATAGTTATGAACATTCTCAGGATTTTCAATACGGCCTTTTCAAAGACGACCCACCTCTTCTATAAATTTAAATAATATTAATAACAATCCCCGATTACCATACTTTATTATGCCTAAAACTGGTCTGAAAGTTTTAATCGATTCAGGAGGTTCTGATACAATTATTTCCCCTCAAGCTTTAAAATATTTTAATCCATCTCATATTTATAAAAAACCCTTTACATTAACTTCAATGAATGTGACTCGTAAATATTTTCAAAATATAAAAACTCCTGTACTCAAATGTATGAACGTAAATTATATTTTTGATGCGCGAATTGCTGAGTGGAATCGCGAATTTCATATTTTACTCGGCAATCGTGATTTAGAAAATTTACAAGCTGTTATAAATTATCAGACAAAAACGTTGACCCTTGAGAGTGTCGGTGTCATAATTCCATTTCATACGCTTTATAATAAAATTCCCGTAGACATTGCGGAAGGTGAAATTCTATTCCCTGAAACAAAAATTAATCACGTAATTATACCGGAGTCCATTCACATTGCGAAAGACAATTACATAGATAATATTTCTCTCTGTAATCATATTCAAATTGAACCCATCCATGTAGAAAAATTAAATAATTATGAAGTTTCAAATGGCCCAACAAACTTTAATCCTTCTGTTATTAGAACTAGTCATTTAAATTTAGAAGAAAAAGATAAAATTTTAAAATTATGCAAAAGATACAAAGATATTTTTTATGATGATAAAAATAAGTTAACTTTTACTTCTGGCATTAAACATGAAATTAGAACGCGAGATGAAAATCCTATTTATGTAAGAGGATTTAGGCATCCAAAAAAGATGCAAGAAGAAATTACAAAGCAAGTAAATAAATTATTAGATAACGATATTATTAGACCTTCCATATCGCCGTTTTCTGCTCCTGTCTGGATCGTACCAAAAAAAGCCGATGCATCCGGAGAGCAAAAATTCAGGATGGTAATTGATTATCGTAAACTGAACGAAAATACGATAGATGATAAATACCCTTTGCCCAAAATTGACGAAATATTAGACAATCTCGGTAAAGCCACGTATTTCACAGTTCTCGATCTTGCCCAAGGTTTTCACCAAATCGAGGTACATCCCAATTCCATCGAGAAAACTGCCTTCACAGTTCCTCATGGTCATTTTGAATTTACGAGGATGCCGTTTGGTTTAAAAAATGCCCCAAGCACTTTCGAAAAATTGATGGACAATGTTCTTAGACCCTTTCTTCATAAGTTCTGTTTCGTATATATGGACGATGTTATTATATTCTCCAAGTCTTTACATGAACATCTTGTTCATATTGCTACAATATTCGATACATTCCGAAAAAATAATCTAAAAGTACAATTGGATAAATCAGAATTCCTTACAAAAGAAGTTGCTTTTCTTGGTCACTTAGTAACCGCTGATGGTATTAAACCAAATCCTAGCAAAATAGAAGCTATCCAAAAATTTCCATTGCCAAAATCAGTGAAAGAAATCAAATCCTTCTTAGGTCTTATAGGATATTATCGTCGATTTATACCCAATTTTGCTAAAATTACATCCCCTCTTTCCAGATGTACTCGCAAAGGAGCCGTAGTCGATCCTAAAAATCCTAATTATCTAGAATCATTTGAAAAATGCAAACAATTAATAACCAATGCCCCTGTACTCCAATATCCAGATTTTTCAAAACCTTTTGTTCTCACTACTGATGCTTCCAATGTAGCTATTGGTTCTGTGCTTTCTCAGAACAATCATCCAATCGCATATTATTCGCGAACTCTAAATTCAGCTGAACAAGCTTACTCCACAATTGAAAAGGAACTCTTAGCCATCATAGATTCTTGCAAACATTTTCGTCCTTATTTATATGGCCAAAGGTTCTTGGTCGAAACGGACCATAATCCCCTTGTCTGGATCTATAAAATTAAAGATCCTACGTCTAGACTAGCACGTTGGAGACTAAAACTTGATGAATATAATTTTGATGTAAAATATAAGAAAGGAAAGGAAAATCAAGTTGCTGACGCCCTTTCTAGAGTACAAATTAATGCTCTAAGTACCAGTTCAAACGGTGCCGAACCTTCAGATATTGATGAACAGTTCGACCCAGACGAATTTCTAGAACAATATGACCGACTGCAAAATTATGATGATACTCAACACACTGCAGTTGAAAATCCCATTACTGGAATACAAATTTCGGAAGAACCAATTAATATGTCGACAAATCAAATTATAATTAACGATCACTCCGAAAAATTCGATTTAGTTTATAGAAAAATATTTAACAAACATAGATACAATGTAAATGTCACAGAAGATTGGAAAAAAGAAATACCAGAATCTTTTAAAAATATCTTAAGACCCAATCAAAAATTTGCCATAAAAGTTTCTCACGAATTTAGACCTTTCATTTGCAACTACTTTAGAGAAAATATAGACTCAACCGTTAAAACCTTTTTCTGCAATAAAATACTGCAAGACATTGAAGAAGAAGAAAGACAAATCGAATGCGTAAAGAAATACCATACCGAGAATCATAACGGTATCGTAGAAACCTACAAACATTTAAAAAATAAATTTTACTGGCCTAATATGCAAACTACTATTTCTAACTATATTAATCAATGTGAAATTTGTTTGAAAAACAAATACGAAAGACATCCCTACAAACTTCCACAGTTAGGACCTTTACTTGGACAAAAACCTTTTGATATCATACACATAGATTTATTCCATTGCAACAAAAATCTCTATTTGACAGTTATTGATTCATTCTCCAAGTATGGACAGTGTTACAAAATACCCGACAAAACTTCTTTGTCAATCCTAAGTAAACTCAGACACTACTTCTCACACCACAACTATCCCAAAAAAATAGTATGCGACAGTGGTACCGAATTTAATTCCGCCGTTATTAAAGAGTTCATGAACCTTCACAAAATTGAACTGCATTTCACTACAGTAAATAATTCATCTTCGAACTCCCCTGTAGAACGATTTCATTCTACCCTTATCGAAAAGCTTAGAACTTTAAAAGACCAAAATCCAAACGATCCATTAGATGATATCTTCACCCACGCTGTGTTAATTTATAATCAATCAATCCATAGTGCCACTAATTATTCCCCTTTTTCTATTCTCTACGGACCTTATGCCGAAGAAATACACTTTGATTTTGACCTTCCGGTATATGAAACCTATAACCAAAGACACAAAGATGAACTTCAACCTTTTATAGAACACTTATACGAAAAACAAAAAGAAAAAAGACAAAACATACTTGACAAAGCAAACGAGACTGCCGAAGAGATACCCGAAATAAATCTTGCACAACCCCTTTATGTAACTAAGAAAAAACATAAACCTAAATTACAAAATCCCTATTCTACATTACGTCCAGATAAACAAAATAAGACAAAAGTAATCGGTAAAACTGACAAACAAAACGAAACAAGCACTCACCTAAAATTTGCAAAAAGAGCCCGAAAACTTATAGACAAAACTTCTTTACAGGACGATCCTATCCCTGGGACATCTTCTCAAGATCCAACAAATTCCGAATAATGGTTATTTTGCCGAAGAAGTTGGAAAATCCAGAGAAACCTCACATTATCACAGACATATCTTGCACATAAATCTACAAAAATTAGAAGAAACCTTAGAACGAGATCCTATTTACTATTTTAAAACCCCTATTAAAAATGGACCTCTGTCCTCATTGTATTCCCAGTATAATCACTTACATGACCTAGCTAAAGACAATTTACACAAAATAACTAGAAAACAGAAAAAAGGACTTTTTAATTTTCTTGGTACAGCTATTAAATATGTAGCGGGTAATCCCGATAATTCAGATCTAGATATGTTAAGAACACACATTACAGCTATTGAACTTAAAGAAAATGAAATCATAAAAAAATTTAACAATCAAATCTCATTTGGACAGTCAATTGATACGAGATTCGAGAAACTTATAAACAAAATTAATAATAATAGTTTTGTACTTCTATCCGCAGTTAATAAATTATCTGCCGATTTTGACGGCTATGTTGCTCTACATAATGAAATAATAAACCTTCAAAATATTAACGAATTCTTAATGAAACTTATCAGAACAATCACTTTATCCCATTTAGATATCCCAAATATTGAATTATTCACATTAAAAGAACTCGAAAGTTTAAAAGAAAATCTTCTTCAAATTTATTCAAGAAATGCCCTTCTTATTGATGATAATCATCCTTATGAACTTATAGAAGCATCTAAAGCCCTTGTTTGTGTCACTTCTCAAACAATGCTCATAATAATAAAAATCCCTATCCTTGACATTAACCTATACCTTACCTATAGAATTTATCCTATCCCTAATTCAGATCACATTATGATATTGCCACCCACACATTTCTATGCTAACAATAAATGGTACGAAGACTGTAAGGGACATGCTGAATACATAGTTTGTACGAAATTGATCAAATCGAGATGTTCCATACCCAATGTTCAAAATTGCACTAAAGTCGTTGTCACAGAAAACTTCTTTCAAGAAACCAATAAAGTAATATTATTAGGAGTAGTCAATCCAATAAAGATTCAAGAAGAAAAAGTCATAGCCAGTAGTATTCTAATGACGGACGAACCAATTATCATAGAAGGAACCAAATATAATAAAAAGACTACACAAGAAATCTCCATCCCAGAAGTTGTTCCCATAAAATTGATACCAGAGCATAAAATTCAAATTGAAAAACTCAAAATTCCAGAGACCCATGGCCAGCTTCAGCCAATAGAAACATTGGACCCTTTTCCAAAAATTTCAACGGGACTTGGCACCACCAGTTTAATTTTAATAGTTTTCTTATTACTATTTATTTTTATTTTTCTAATAAAAAAGAAAAAAAGAATTTCCAGATTACTTTTTGGGCCCAAACTGCAGCCAGCCCAAATTCAAATTCTAGATCAGCTAATCGCAGAAGTTTCCCAGACTTCGAGGACGAAGTCAATTCCAGAGGAGGAAGGAGAAATGTAATCCTCAGCAACACAAGTAAACCGATGACCCGGAAGCCGACGCAGCATAACCGAACCAATAAATAGGTGCAACAAACATTTTCTAACGTTCTTTTTAATTTGTAATTTCATTGTACAACAAAAGTTCCATAGTTTGTAAATTTGTGATTTCTCAAATAAAACCTTTTTTAAAAGACAAGTTTAAGTGCTCCCAACATTTCTATATTGAGGTAGCATATATACACCACACAAGTAACATAACTTCTCCAGAGGCTAAGAAAAGACAAAGAAATTATTAACATCCTAAAGAACAGAAGATTGGCTTACTTCGGCCACATCATACGTAATATTAAATAACTACTTCTACAGTTGATTCGACAAGTCAATATTGAGGGTAAGAGAGGTCCTGGACGTAGACGTATATCCTGGCTGGCCAATTTTTGAATGAACTGGTCTAACGTCAACTGATCTATTTCGAGCTGCTGTGAATAGAATAAGATGGGTCAATTAGTCGCCAACATGTCTAGAAGATAGGCACTTAGAAGAAGAAAAGAAAAACTAGAATTAGAAAGGAGGGATATTAAAAAGTTTATCGAAAGAAAATATCATTGGAAACTTTGATACTAATTTTAAAATTGAAACCAACTAGTTGGTTTATCACATTTAGATTAACACAGATTTAACACATCTAATTAGTTGCCCTCTGTTGAAGAAACCTTACACTGAATACGATCTCCTGCACGTACCCTTCGCGTCATAAAAAACTTTTACAACTCTTATAACCAAAAATCGTGTTTTTCAAGTTGTGAGTTGATCTCGTCACATATGTCATTCTAATTTCTATGGTAACGTTGCCAGTTCAACGAAATATTGTATCAAATCAACTAAAAGGAGGGCTCTGCGATAGACACATTATAAAATTAGAGTAGATGCATTCCAATGTTCCCTCTGCCAATACCCTACATTTAAATATCCTTTAAACATTCAACGCAAACCTCTCTCTGGTTATTAAATTTCTTAGATGCGGTTTTTATTGTTAATACTAATAATAATACCTATATAAAAACTTTAAACATATTTGAACGTGCTTTTTTATTTACATTTAGTGCAATTCCGTTATCTGTGATGGCAACAACGAATTGATGGCAACAACCAAGTCTGAACACACGTTTACATTGGGAAAAAAAGTGTGCCAGTTTTATATGACGGGAACTGTACCTGACATGGCCATTCCGATCGCTTTTTTTTTAAATGGACAAGATTTAATTGTTTGAATTGAACACATATCACATTTTATCCAAAAATTTGACATTTCGATTTCCACTTCGGAAATCGTTCTCAAAAAACGATTATTAAACAATTTTGTCGAAAAACGGTGTGTAACCTCCAAGATTGTTAACAAGGTTATGTCATGTCACAAAATTGGAGGTTGATTCATTTTTAGCCACGGTGTTATAGACAACAGCCATATCCTATCCTATTCTTCTTAATTTGTCTGATAAGCCCTTTAAATACGGTATTGTTGTCATCATTTTTTAAGTGTTTTTGATTGCCTTTTTGGTTTTTTTATAACTTCTAGAATTCCTTGTTTATAAATGACAATGTGTCATTTTTTGTTAAAACCTTTGTTAGCAGTTTTTTTTTCTTCTTGAAAAGGCTTTGCATGAGAGAAGGTATTTTAGGCTCTATTATATAATAACTTGATTCTTTTTTTGATGTTTGAGAGTGGTAGTTTAACGTTTCGAAATATTTACAGCCGCCTAGGTGAGACGAATTCCTAAAAGTCAACAAGGAGCTATAAAAACTATTATTGTCAATGAAAAAGATGAAATTTTAATTCGTGTTGCAGATAATCTAGATATGAGTACTTGTCGATTAAGTTTAGCACCAGAAATAACCCAATCGTCTGTTTTTAGAATATTGAAGTGGGAAAAACTGCATCCATATTATTCCACTTCTGTTCAGAATTTACCACCTCAAGATTTACCTGCGCATCTACAATTTACTTAATTTTAACAAGATATACAAATTATTAACCCAGATTTTCTGAATACAATTATTTTTACTGATGAGGCAACATTTAATAGACGAGGAATATTGGGACAAATTCTGATACTTGGATTTATCACAGTCCCCAGAAACATATTTCCGCAAGCTAAGAGCCACAAGACAAGAAAAAACAAGCAGGAAGTCACATGTTCATCGTTCATGGACGTCTAGAGTCTAGTAGAAAAGAACCAACATAATAGAAATGTCAATTATTTTTTATAAAAGCTGTAAATAATGGTTATAATAACTATTATTAATCATATTAAGACAGAAACAACAGTTTAAAAACTAGGTAATGATTCCAATAAGTCTAACGTGTATCCTACAGGTTTGATAATTCGCAAATCCTTGAATTTTGAACAAGGTTACACATACCAATTATGTAAAAGAAAAAGTTAATGATAATAATATAAAATAACCGTATTAGCGAATTCACTCGAGTAGGTAATGATTGCATAATGATTGAACGAACATGAACTTGGGTTCTTTTTTATGGTTTTAACTCCATCCTGTTGTTACAATCGATCGTTCAGAACTTAATATGTTATATGATTTGGAGACAATGATGATAATGATTATTTAGGAAATATACAATTAATGTATTATTTATAAATAAGGAAATAACATTATAATTATAATATAACATTATAATTGTTTAAATCACACGATGGTTTATTGTATAAATATTTTTTGCATTTCATTTCAATAATAGTACATGTTTGTAAGATCTAAAGCCATTATCAAAGTATAAAAACAAGAAGATTATTTTGAAATCACAGTTATATATTTAACGTTATTTTAATTTTTATTTAATCCTTATATGGCAAATTATTCATATGGTGAATTCACAATCTATTTTGGGTAAATAAAACTTATGACAATTCCATATAACTTGTAACACAGTGTAGGATACAATAGAATAGAATAGAACATAAATAATATGCTTTATTGCCACTGAAAATTATACAATTAAAATTTACTAAAATACAGAGTAGTCCTTAAGTAATTGCACAAAAAGAAACCGTAGATTCTACACTTTAAAATATTACGATTTAAGCCTAATTGCTTTAATCAAATGTTGATATTAAGAAAGATACAGGGTGTTAAAGTGGATTATTTTACCAGAGAAAAAACCCAGTACCTTCTGCTCGATTACATATACATAGGGTGACCATAATTTTTCAACAAAAAAAAAGTACATTTATAATTTTTAAGAAAATATGTTTACTGATAGTGCCCTACGAAATTTTTCTGGTCAAAATTTTACAAATATTTAATGAAACAATGATAAGAACGATTTTTTTTAATCAAACATACGTACATAAAAAATGTATGATAAATTTTAATAGTTAATTTTCTTTCCACGTTTCTTCCTGAACATCTTGATCATCTTTTTGGTACCAGTCGTTCTTTTTGGAACTATGAATTTCCTTCAGAAGTTGTAGTTAACTCTTTAAGAACTGAAACATTTCATTGCAGGAAACTTTGAAGTTTGTGTAGACTTGCATGATGGCTTCCACAGTAGATATTTTCAACTGCGATTTGTTGGGGCTCCAATAGTTATTGATATTTGAGAACAACCGCTCAATCGACGCACTGGTCCCAGGCAGACAAAAAACAAACTCATATAGAATTTTGACATTTTTCAAAGCACTTTCTTTTTTTAAGATTTCGAGCCATCGATCTTCGGTAGAAATATTTTTTGAATTCCAGTCTGCGATTTTATCTTCTGTAACGTAGGTTCGTTACAGTTCACTCACTTCATCAAACAATTCGTCCTGATTCAGTATCGGACCTATGTAGTCTTTTAAAGCCTCACACGACGATAAAATTTCAGCCCAAGAAACTTGTTTTTTCAAGTTAACCAATCCGAATAGCTTTAGTTCACTTGAATTTTCACTCCAGTTTTTCAAATATGTTACACAATTTAAATAGAACTGCTTGACATGCGTGATAAAGATATCCCGATAGTTGACACTAAGGTCAAGGTCTTCCATATTTTCAAGTTTTGAAAGTGACTCTCTTACTTTAAGCGGTAAAAATAACTTATTTAAGAGATTTTGAAGCTTATTTATGAGTTCGAAATACTCCAAAGCGGCTTCCGTGGCGCATATTTTGTCACCTACATCGAAAATCAGTTTGCGGAAAAGAGACGCAATGTTATTCACAAACCACATCCATGCTTCACTGATTGGGTTTTGAAAAAACTGTTTTATGGGTAGTTATGAGTTTTTATGTCTATGGGTAAGACGTCCGTCGCATTTTGTAAACAGTTATTAAAAATGTGTGCCACACAACCAATTCCAATCACGGGTTTACCACGAGAAGCATTTAATTTGCTGGATAGACTGTTCACTCCTTTTCTTCTCGTTTCACCAAAATTTGTATTTGTATTATCAGCAGACATTCCGATGCATTTTTGTAGTAGATTATGGTAATTCAAAACATTGACTACGTTATCTTTAAACTGCTCTGATGTTTCACCAGTAGGTGAGTCACGTAGCTGAAGTAATTTTACTTGGACACCATTTTCTCCATCAAAATATCTTACCATTAAGGGCACAACTTTTATTTCTCTATGATTCGACGAATCGACTGTAATGCTGACGAAATTTGCTTTTAGAAGGACAATTTCTAATTGGGATTGAGCCTCTTGAGCTAAAACATTTTTTACAATCGCCTCAGTCTTGGTTCGAACTGCCGCAAACTTAGGTTTAAACATGCTTACAATTAGTTTTGACGTGCAGTCTGAGGATCTGAAACTTTGCAAATGCTTAATTGTATGGTAAGCAAAAGTACCTTCCTTGGCAGCAATCAACATATTTTCAGAACTTAAATTTCCTTTTTTAACAAAGGTTTCCAATTTGCTGCTCTTCGAGTTCGCATTAGCAGCCAACATGTGTTTTTTCTTTTACAAATGTTGTTTGATATTACTGCGACCGCTGTTAGAAATATCAACATCACTTTTACAAATTTGACAAATCACAATATGCGGTGAAACATTTGAATGTTTCACCGCGTTTCACGGTGACATGATGAAATTGTTTATTTTTCCACACAGCACAAAATAATATAAAAAAAAACGAGAAAAACTGCGGAAATTTAAGACAAAAGATTAATAGACTAATCAACAGTGAGCGCACAAGTAACAAATAAATTTTTACTAAATAATTAAGATAATAAGATCTTGCTGCGAAATGAAATTGACAGTGATGGGAGGGAGATGGCGTGTCGGTAATAAACTAAACTAGACGATGACGCAGCGACGAGAGTCACAAGTGACTCCTGCGCCGATCGATTGCTGCTAAAGATAGGAGATTCTGATTCTTTCGCAAAAGATCAATTCTTGAATCAATTCGAACCATAATTATATTTTGTTTGGACAAAAAGTAGGACTTAATTTTGTGTAATTAAGAAAAAGAGTACATTTAGATGTACTTCATAAATTTTAAAGTACAATAGGACAGCGTTTGAAAAGAAAGTACTGTCCTACTAAAAAAAGTACATATGGTCACCCTACATATACAGTTAAAACATCAACAAAAATACCCAAACACATAAAAAAGAAAGGAAGAACAACAGCTTTCCGAACAAATAGCAACCTAGGCAAATATATTAAAAACAACAAGAGCCAAAATAAAAAGCACTTACACAGTGGTGTCTACAAACTTAAATGTGGCGACTGCCCAAAAACTTACATCGGTCAAACTGGTAGAAACTTTAATAAACGAATAGCAGAACATAAAAGGGCTTTGAATAATAGAAAAACAGGTTCAACATACGCACTTCACCTTCTAGATCATATTCATTCTTTTAATGACGAATTTAAAATTCTTCACATTCAAAATAAAGGCCTTAAGCTATCTTTGTTAGAATCTATGGAAATCAACAAATTAAAAAACACAGATATAATTCTGAATGACCAACTTGAGACAAACAGTTCTCCCCTCCTCAACCTATTTCATTAGAGACTATAAAGTGTAAACGCATTCCAAAAATAGATCACTTGAGAAAGGCAATCAGTAGTGATAATAGTTTAAAATAAATTTTGTGGAAGTTTGAAAACAAAGTTTCCGGTGTTTTATTGTTACATTAAATGAATTTCCATGAAGTAACGGTCGAATCCATCAATTATTTAAAAGAAATTTAGTTTTTTTATCAAAATAAGTATTATATTTATAAAGTTAAGAAAAATAATGAGGCTCTATTTTAGAGGGTGGTCAATTATTATACTAATGGGCATGACGCAAAATGTAATATAGGCTTAAACTTAGTGGTAAAACTTTAGTGGTAAAATATTTTACCACTTTTTTAAAGAAAAGTAACCCACACTATTTTGATCTTTCTATGTTTCTAGAAAATATAGATATGGTTACAATCTCTTTATTATCTTTTTATCCCAATTTATTACTTTAAGAATGAAAATCTAAATATTTATGTAAATATAAAGGACGTTTCCTTAGCTACCTTTTCAAAAATATTTACATGTTACATATTTTATATGTTATTTATTTTCTGTTTTTCTTTAGTATTTCAGAATGCACCCCTCCGATATGTAGAAATTATAGATAAGTGAACACCTACATTCACAAACGAATTGAATTATTTACTGTGCCTCGTCCATAGTGAGAATTAGTTAGAGATCCCTCTGCATTTACTGGATTTCCCCGTTGTTTTGTATTAGAAAATGTCTCAATATGTTGATCTGTCAAGAAGCTCCTAAACTGTAAATGGGTGAGAGATTTAGAACTGTTGTTTTTTCTATTGTATTTGTTTTTATACATAATATACGAATTCACGATTGCTGTATCCAAAAAATAGTAAAATAACTTGATCCACCATCTTCGTGATTTCCAAGCAATGTGGAATGAATCAGGTAAAACAAATCAATACCTCCTATATACCGATTACAGTCGTGAATTGCTCTTCGACAGATCGCATTTTCCTTTTCTCCTATTCTATTATATCAGTGATATCTGCAGCAGAAGCGAAGTCAAATTTTTCTAACGATAAATTTTTATTTGCAGCCGATTTGTCATGTGAAAATTGTTTTCTGTCCGATCTTAATGTTCCACTTGCAAAAAGTTTGTCGTTTAATAAATCTTTTTAGAAATATAAATGATGAGAAAAGAATATTAAAATTCAAGGAATACCCTGTTCTTTTAGAAGTTTTGATAAGTCTGGAACAACTCTTTCACTTAAAGCTAAATGCTCCGAATTTCGGATTTGCCCTAATAAACTTCTACCATAATAAAAAGTCTACTAAAGGTTGTTTTTTAGAGGTATAGAACTTTGAATTGGTATAAAACAAAGACGTTTTTTTTTAATTGACATGAAATTGACTTTATTCAAAAGATAATCTTTTGGAATTATAATTTAAATATGACTTCTAGCATATTACCGTCACGGCTGGCTGTGACGTAGTCTAATCTGGAGGTACAATTTTCAATAATTTTTCCAATATTTGTGGCCGTATATCGGCAATAGCGCGGCGAATGTTATTTTCCAAGTGGTCAATCGTTTATCGGCGTAGACTAGCGACTTCACATATCTCCACAGAAAATAGTCTTTCGGTGTTAAATCGCACGATCTTGGAGGCCAACTCACAGGTCCGAAACGTAAAACTATGCGGCTACCAAAGGATTCTTTCAATAAATCAATTGTGACACGAGGTGTGTGACATGT
The DNA here is from genome assembly GCA_918026665.1 of Diabrotica balteata. Lineage (NCBI taxonomy): Eukaryota > Metazoa > Arthropoda > Insecta > Coleoptera > Chrysomelidae > Diabrotica > Diabrotica balteata. Next base: position 50,158,341 of record OU898281.1, read on the forward strand.
TGCGCCGTCTTGTTAAAACCACAGCTTCTGCACATCATTGTTGTTCAAATGGGGAATAAAAAATTCAGTAATTATGGCTCCATATCGGTTACCATTGATTGTAACGTTCTGATCAGCATTGTTTTTGAAGAAGTACGGACCAATGATTCCTCCAGCCCACAAAGCACACTAAACAGTAAATATGGCAGTTTTGTTTGTTGATATAGCCATTCAACCAAAGGTGAGCTTCATCGCTACACAAAATTCGCTTATGAAAATCAGGATCAACGGCAATCTTGTTTTGGGCCCATTCACAGCCTTGTTCAGGCGTAAGTCTATTCGTGATAAAATGCTAAACCAAACTAAACATAAATCACTTAACAGCTGTGAAAGTGGCCGCCAGTTAAAAAAGTGTTGCTAACTTACATTTCTATACTTCTAAAAAAACACCCTTTATATAGCCAGTATATTGTTTCATGTAGAACGACCTTTGAATGCTAACATACTCAACAATAGAGATATATCTGGAAGACTTAAAATTGTGCTTGGATTTAGTTTGCAGAACACAACAGAAGATTGCACAATCATTTCATTTACAAAGAAAGTTAACACACGACACGACAATAAAAATAAATCAATCCTTTCTCAGATACTTTAGAACAGAAGATCTAGAAAAACTTATGGTCGAGGCTAAAATTAATGGCAAACGACCGCGAGGAAGAAGTCCCACATGATGGATAGACCAAATCAACGGAAGTATTGGACAAAATCTACACGATGTTTTACTTGCAGCTCAATACAGGGAAGACTGAGAAATTCGATACAAGCGATCGAGACATTATGCCAGCATACTTTTTCGAGAGTTAACAGAAAAAATAAATATGAAATCCGATCAGCGATCAGTCAGAAACTTATCTTACTTACTTTCAAGTTTCTTAAAAGCATTTGCGGCTTTTTCCAATTTGTTTTTTATTTCAATATAAACTATTATTTAGCAGATAACCTAAATTGCTCGAGTTACTCGACATATTCCCCTCCTACGTATACTTTTGCATTTGGATAATTATTTCTACCTTTAATAATGGCTTTCATCTTAAACAAAAACAAATTTTAAAGTTATTAATCATAAGTCTTTATCTTTTTCTGTTTAGTTCATGCGGAAAATAACCTTTCTCTGACACTTGCTCATAAGATATTTAACTGAATACTGCCCTTTCATTTAAGTTATAAAAATGTTTTTCTCATATGACTAATTTTCTTTCCTGACTTCAAATTTTTCACTGTTATTATCAGTAGTTTCGTAAATTTTTTGACGGTTTAATCACAATTGAATATAAACTTTATTAGAATTAACATCTATGTACCAATGAGCCTTAAAATGTCTAGACTTTCAGTTTCGAAAGAGCCAACAGACCGTAACCATCATACAAACGGTATATGAAATATAATAGTGACAGCTTTTTGTAGATTAGGTACTATGTAGATTAAATCTAACTATGCTTTGTTTATTGTTTGGGTGGCAACGTACGGAAATGTGTAAATGTAAATGTACTCCCATTACCGCCCATTAGCGGTAGTATCACCGTTGAAATACTGAAAAGCAAAAGTAACATTGTTTGGGAAAAATAAAAGTTTTTTGATAAAGTTTATTTGTATGTAATTTTAATATCTGATCTAAGGCGGATCTAGACACTTGTCTTAGGAGGGGAACTTTCAACTTAAGGGGATACTTTCAACTTGGGGGGGTGGAACTTCAAATGAAATATCAACCAAAAGACATGAAAAAGATTAACCCAATCAACATAAAAGACATAAATAATAGGTTTTCTTTAATTTTGGACCTTCTTTCGGGGGAGGGGGACGTATATCTCTGTATATATATTCATACATTTGGAATGAAAATTCACACACATTTCCCACTTCAAGTGGATAGTTACAAAAGTGCCATCTACTTTGAAGGCAATAAACGAAAATGAATTGATAATATCGTTTTCTGTCTTTTAAGCTATACGAAATTTGCAAAAGTTTACGATTTCAGCAAAAGTTGCTATTGCTTTAATGAATTGAAAGAACAAAATGTATGTAGCTATCCATTTGAAGTGGGAAGTAAGCAGGAGACATTCACCGACAGTTTCGTATCAAAAATTTTAAAATAATTTTAAAATATACAAGGTATTACCACTTTTTAATTTGTTAATGATGACTTTGCAATGTAGATACACACAATTTGTACGTAATGTTTTAAATGACATCTTTTGTAATTTTCACACATAAAATTATCTTGAATTTGTTTTATAATGATAATAATATGTAAGCACTACAAGCCTAGTGGGCCCATGGCTTGATGTACTATTCTTTGTCACTCCCTTTTCTTTCCCAGTTCGTTACGTTAAGTTTTCTCATATCTTCTTGAACTTCGCTGCTTCATCTTGACCTCGGTCTTCTTTTTCGCCTTTTGCATGCCAATGCCCTAGGTAGTATCATTCTAGGAATTGTAGATGAAATCATTCTCTGCACATGGCTTAACCATCAAAGCCTTTGAACCTTAATTACCTCTAATATATTCCAACTAGATTTTGCGCTTCCAAATTAATAAAAACTCTTGGTGTTTTCTTGTTGTGGCCCAATTTTCAAAAGTATACATCACTATTGGCCTTATTACGGTCTTGTATGTCCTTAGTTTTGCTCTTCGAAACATATTTTTGCTTCTTAATAACCCATTGAGAGCATAGACAGCACGGTTGCCAGACATAATGCTTTTGTGTATTTCTTCCTCACAGTTAGGTTCTCTTGTCGAGACATTTCCCCCGAACGAATTTCTTGTTTGAGCATTCCGTATACTTCGTTTTTGCTTCATTTATATACATTCCCTTGGTTGCTACCCTCTCTTTCAGTTTCATGACTGTTTTCATCAACTCTATTTTCCTTCTAGTGACTTTATTCGGTGTCCTTTGAAGAGTTAATGGTGTTGTTGTAATATGTTAAAAGAAAAAGGTGGGAAATTTACAAAGTAGATAGATAGATAGATTTATTCATGTAAATTTCTACCTTATTACCTTCGTCAAACAAAAAAAAAATATATATAATACAATACATGTGTCTATTGTGGTAAATCAATAGAAACTGTGGTAAATAAGGAATTCTTTAACACTATGTTTAACAGACTTGAAGATAATTGTTTATATCGTATGGGTATAAAATAGAATAAAATGACATATGCTTTATTGTCACAGAAAATTGTACAATTTTATGGACAAAGCTTACAAAAAGTCAGAAAATAACAATAATTAAACTTTACTGAAATTACAAAAATCGTCAATATCAAAAAATAAAAGATAATAAAATAAACAATGAATTGCAAACTTTAAATAAATTGCAAATTGCATTATGATATGGATATACAATGGCAAATAAAAACTTTTAGTTTTACAAAAAAACTGCTATACAATATAATAAACTAAACAGTAACTAAACACCACAGGTACTTTTTAAGACATTATAATGCTTTAACCGAAGAAAAAGGCGGTAAATTGATACAATGTCAAAAAACTCGTTAATTATTATTACTAAAAATAATGGGTTCGAGCGTTCTTGACTACGTCACACGCCTGGGTTAGCTGTCAAATGTCATGCGCAATATCATACCTTGTGTTCATTGTACCATGAATAGTAAGCATAACAGTATTGGCGACGTGCAAGTACTTGGAGGGATACGAGAAACGATCGTGCGCGAGTAGTGGAGAAATCTTGCATTTTTTACTGCACATTTCATAGATTATAGATTTCATAAATTCATATTGTCAATTGTCAATATTTCATATTCGTTTTGTTTATTTACACCTTCTGTCACTGAAGAAAATGGGATTTAGGAAATGCTGTGTTATAAAATGTAAAAATACAACAAAAAATTGTCAATTTAAGTTTTATTCGTTTCCAACTTCGAAGCACAAAGCTACTACAAAGAGAAAAGTGGATTTATATCATAAAAAAGCATAAGTAACATAACCTAAATTATGCATTATTCTTGCGCCCGATTTTAAAGTCAGTTTGAAATAAATAATAAATAAAAGTTCATTTTTAAGTGTAAATTTTTGTTTCATAACACTCACTTAGAGTTCATTTTAACCCAAAAATCAAGTTTAATGGTTGAATTTTATTTTTTTTTGAAGTTTACAAAAATGCATCAAGTTCAAGTTTTTCTGAAGATGCATTAAGATATATTCGCTGTCCAAAAGTTTACAGGGAAAGAATTAATTGTTCAAACCAATATGATGATATCATGGGCTTAACCTGCTAATTTGATGCATTAGCATTATTTATGGTAATTTATTTTTCTTAATTCTTCCACTCCACATAATTCTTCCATTCTTTTTTGACATTTGCCACTACTAAAGCTTTTCCCTTTGACTCGTGCTTGTTGAAAAGTTATTTGGTGATTTACTTTCTCAAATCCAGTTTTTATTATTGCATCCATATTAACAGTAATGCTGTAATTCAATAATATATTTATTTGTATTTACGCTACATCAACGTTTACCTTTTAATAACATACCGACATAACCTCAATCTTACTTTTTCTTCTTATTCTTTTTTGGGGCCACGTCCTTGACAGTTATCCGGTAACCTCGATCTAACATGAAAGCGCAGTAAATTTGGCTGATTTACGACACCAGGTGTCGCTGTTCCGAACTTGCACGGTCCCAATAACACTCCACTTCGCACCCACGACTTACGTTAATTCTTGTCTCCAAGAATGAAGATAATAATTTGGTATATAGTGTCAATGTAATAAAGGTGGTAAATTGGTCAACAAAATCAAATAAAGTTAAATACTATTGATTGTGACTTATTACTTATTCTTTTTCTTGATATCTTGACAGTGATATCGATAAGACAAAGTTCTATCCAGACGCATGCTGAGTATTTTGGCGTCTCATTGTGTTGCAGCATCTGACCACGCCATTCCACCTCCAGTGTCCTTCGGGCATGCTTGTTTCTAAGGTGGAAAGCACACACCTGGGTTTTTGTAGGATTGGGTTTCAGATGGTTTTCGTCATAGTATAGTGCTAAGTCTTCTAGGGCATCTGTCAGTTTTACTTCGACTTCATTGAAGGTACTTCCCTGAGCTACCACAGCTGTATCATCCGCGTAAATAAACTGTCTTGTTTGTTGGTTTTTGGGTTTGTCGTTGGTGTAAATGTTGTATAGCAATGGCAAAAGGACACTTCCATGTGGGACTCCATTTTTTTATCCCTCCACCGACTTTTCTTGGACTGGAGCGTTACGTAGAAGCGTCTATTCTGGAGAAGACATTTCATTAACCTTGTTAGTCGGAAATCCTTTGTAATTGCGTAGAGTTTTATCAGCAGCCGTTGATGGTTAACTGTGTCATAGGCGGCAGTCAGGTCTATGAACGCTACTCCTATTATTTCTTTCCGTTGAAATCCATCTTGAATATGTTGGGTGAGATTAAGAGTTTGACTGCAGCAGTATTTTCCGGGTCTAAGCCCTGCTTGTTCAGGAATAATTTTAGTGCCCACAGATTCAGCGATCCGTATCCGATGATACTGAATCCGATCCGATTCAGTATCATTCTTACAAACGTCTTGAAAAGGTGGCACAAAAGAGAGACAGGTCAAACAGAATTTTAAAACTCTTTGTATTCGCCGGCTCATTTCCTGGCTTTAAGAGGGCCACCACTCTAGCTTTCCTCCAGATTTTGGGGATTTGGAATGTACGGACGCAACAGTTCATTTTTATGAGTCACTCTAGGGTTTTTGGTCCAAGGTACTTTATTTGTTCTGTTTGTATATCATCTAGGCCAGCCGCTTTATTATCTTTCATTAGGTGGATCGCACCTATCTCCTCCAGACAAAAGGAGGTACCTAGAACATCCTCGTCTTAGTCGATATTTCGTTGTACTCTTACTTTGTTCTTCCTTGATGTAGTCTTACCGTTTGACAGGTGACGATTGGCTATCTGGTCAGGTGTGACTTTTGTCAAATTGGTTGCCGGGGTGGCGGAATTGTTGCCAAGATTCCGAATTAATTTCCAAGCGCGTCTGCTGTTTTGCTTGATGTCTAGTCTCGTGACCAGCTTGCACTACCTGTCCGTTCTGTAGGCGGATATCGAATGTAGCACTTCCTCCCCGGCCTGTATTGTTGCTTCCGAAAAGGGTTCGTCTTCATATAGCTGCTCGTATCTTTTAAGCAGGGGTTGAGATTCTTCATTTGCTTGCTATGTATTCGGTTCGGCAACCTCTAGGAATATATTTTCGTGATGTTTGTTTTATGATTTGTACAAATTTCTAATTCTAAATTTGCTGTGAAACAGACAAATTTAACAATATACAAAAATCAGAATTTATAAGACCACAATGCAAACTATTGCAACTTATGGGGCTAAGGTCTGGCAAATGACAGAATCTGTACAAAAAGAAGCAACTGTTAATGGAAATTGGGTTTTGGAGACATTGTAGGCTAACACTTCACGACCAAATAAGAAATGACTATAAACTTAAACCATACTTAAAAGAATGGGCATTGAAAAACAATAATTGACATCATTGAAGCCAAGAGTTTGAGATGGTACCGACATGTAATAAGTATGAATGGAGACATGTGACAAAAAAAAATGATCTCATCTACAGGATGATGACTGGAGAGATAGAAAGCGGTGGAAATTAGGATACGAGATACGGCTATGATGTCGGACTTCTGTTAGTGTGAGTTAGCAACACTCCGGTGAGTTAACGCTTTTTAAAATTACCTCTCTGTCTGTTGGAGCTTTATTAAATGTCATTCTTGATCAGGTGCATTCGTAAGCTGCTAATACATACGTTGAAATAATTAACCTGTTGACAGGTCCTTTTCTCTTTAGACCTTTGAAGTGTTCGCTTAATATTTCGTTGGTAATATAAAATAAATTCTCTTTCATTAGGTGGTAACAACGTGGTCAAATGCTGCTACCTATAGTCAAATATAACAGTAAATAGTATTTAATTATTAAACAGTATCAGTGCTTTTTTAAAATTCTGTTTGACCTCCATGTTGGAAAGTATTCTTTTCTTATACTCCATTTATTATAATTCTATTCTTTGTAAATTATTATGGCATAAGCGTTTAACTAATTTGTAGATAAACTGATGATGTGTGTATGTATTCATATACGAAACGTCTTTAACATAGGATGAAGTAGCTGATATGAGTAGAGTGTGTTCTCAAACCAAATGAACTCAGCACAATGGAGAGAGGCTACTGAATATAAATTTCGCGGGTGAATTAAGGCAAAGTAGAATAAACAATAGAGAAAGATATAGAACAAGCATTAAAATAATAAAAAAAATCCTTAATATTCACAATCACTAGGTACAAATCTGCACATATACTTATACAGAATAGAAGAAGAAAAATCGTGAGATTCGTTGGTTCTATACCAACATCATAATCCAGTTTATCTCACTGCAAATTAGTTCTATTTAATCCACTTTGTGGTTTTGTAAATTAACATTAACCAATGACCGAAATCGAAACTAAATCGTAACATTCATCTATTATAACGAGTTTGTTTTAAATATGGTTAGCATTCTCACATTAATTCTTACTTGGTAACCGTTGCTCAAGTTCTGTTGCGATAGTTCTAAATTGTATAGTACAATTATGGTGTGACGATAAAGTTAATTAATTGGATTGGATAACGATTAGTTTTAATGTCATTACACCTGTAGATCTAATAGTATTTACTTATTCTTTATGGATCAATTAGAACAGCAATGAATGATTACATTTAATAGTCGTTGTTAGTTTCACATTAGTCTTTTTAATATTGCCTACAGTCGACAGATATTGACAATTTTTTTATTTTATGTGGGATTTTACATAAAGAATGGTTCTGTTGTCCCAAGTCTTTTGTCTCGTCCCATTTGTTCTCATTTGAGATATGCCTCAATTTGGATATACAACTTGCCCGTATTTAAGTTATAAACAAAGAGTACGGGTTTAAATTGTGTTTTATCTTTCATTCTTGACGTTATATTATAATACCAACAGTTATTTATACCGCGAAAGTAGAAATCCAAAGACTTCTATTGACAAAATAAAAATTCTTTTTTTTTGCTTTAATCTGTGCCTTCTAAAAATTGCAAGGCAAAATAGACGTAGCTAAAAGATATAAGAGAGATATATAGAATCTAAAAGTTGCATTCCACAATATATCTCCTCATTTAAGCAAAAACCCTTGGCGAATTGGTTTGTAGTACTCATAAAGAGTAAACCGAAATAAAAGAAAGACAGTTGGGATTTGATTTCATGTATAGTGCCTCTGTATATTCGCTTATACGTATTTCGTCCTACCATGAATCATCAGAGCGACTGGTACAGAAGCTCTAAATGTGAAAACAAATCTTTTTCGTCAAAAGAAGCCACAATAAAATGACTTTAGTATGGTTGATATGGTGACATCTGATAATCAATCGCCAAAGTAGAAATCCGAGGATTTCTATTGACGAATACAAAATTTAGATTTTTGCTTTAATATGAGCCTTCTAAAAATTGCAAGGCAAAATAGACGATGCTAAAAGATGTAAAATTTCTGTTATTTATACCTTTTTTGATGTTCCCTCTTTCAATATGATGCTTTCTAGGTATTTGCATTCTTCTCAGGTCTTAATTTCTGAAAATGAGGTTTTTTGGAAGCTTACCTCCAATTATACGATATAGTATTTTGCTGTATATTATAGTAGGTCTTCGTTATTAATTTTGTTATGATCTTGGCTAAATCATATTCCTCGTTTATTATTAGGTTAGGTTTAGTTCAATATGAGTGGGCGCTTATCCACCCTTCTACCCGACCTAAGAGGTCTATTATGGCTTATTCCTAGGTTAAAGTTGTCCTTTCAGTAAAGCCTTTTTAACAAAGTCGATTATAAGTCTATTATGACTTTTGATGACACTTCTACGAAGTCGTAGGGCTCGAGGTAATATTGCTTGAGTGTATGCCTTATCCTATCCAACCTTGGGCAATTACATTTTCAGTCCGATTTTATTTATGTGCCTCTTGAGGCGAAAGTGTTCTGTTAGGAGACACGATAATTCGCAAATCTTTCTTATCCATATCTAGTAGATCTTTGGATCTCTTATTCGAAGGTCTATGTATAAAAACCTACGAATGTTTAAGATCCAATTTGTGTGTACCAGTGGTTACGTTTCATCCTTGCCACCCAGTCCAATGAAACCTAATAAACTTAAAAGACATTTGGAAACGATACATAGTAAGTACATTGACAAACTCCGAGAATTCTTCTAGTTAAATTTAAAATCACACGACAAGCAAAAATCATTTTTAAAAAAACTTTGACTTTGAATGAAAAAGCTTTACTTGCCTCTTATACAGTCTCATATCAAATAGCAGATGTAAAAAGACTAACACTATTGGCGAAAAGCCTATTTTGCCAGCTGCAATTCAAATTGTAGAAACTATGTTTGGAGATAATTTTGCCAAAAAGTTGGAGTCTATACCTCTATTAAATGATACTGTTGCCCGTCGAATTTGTGATACAGCTGAAGTTGTACAGGATCGGATACTCGGGAAGTTGCGCGACAAGCTGTTTTCGATTCAGCTTGATGAGGCAACAGATAGCAATAAAGATGCTCATTTTATTGTCTACGTTCGATTTTCTGATGTCATATCAGTAGTAGAACTTCTTTGATGCAAACCAATAGAACTGAAAGCAACATCGTTCGCATTATTTGCTATCATTTACTTGCTATATTAATGATTATATAAACGAACCAAAAGTAGAGTGGAAGAATTGCGTCGGAATATGCACCTATAGGTAAATGGATAATAAATTCCTCTTTAAATTTTGGGCAGCGCTAAATGATGAGTTTTCTGCACTGAAAACCAGAGCGTTTCGTATACTATTACCGTTTTCAACATCCTACCTTTGCGAAACAGATTTTCCGCGGGGGCTGCTTTAACGACAAAATATAGATCACATATAAATATAGTAAAACTTTGCTCTGCTAAACGGACCCAAGGAAGTCACTAATATATATTAGACTTGATCATAATTTACTACTGATAAGTTTATGTGTAGTACTAGTACAGTGCTCTTTATAAGTGTACCTATTATATCAGTGTTCATGTGTATTTTTTTTTATTTTTTTTTGTCAGAATTTTGTTTTGCTTTGATTTTAGTAAATAATTAGTCAATGTTGCTGAATGTAACTTGATTTGCACTTCGAATGTGCCGCTGGTAAATAGTCAAAAAACTCGATGTGAAAGACTTAATTTTGAATTTAACACAAATATAAGTACATGAATATATGACGGTTGGCGTCCGTCCCGCTAATGTATATAATATTATGTTTCGCCTCGCACTGCTGGATCACCGATTCTCGTTCTCGTATCTTGTGTGTTGTCACCTTGAGACCCTTTTTGTGACTCTTCTTAATCTTAGCATAATATGACACATATGAAGACACTGTTACGTTGGAAAAAATGTATGAAATCGACTTAAAACATATGATGGCGTAAAAAGTTGATGTTTTTTTCGGATATCCTCACGCCCCCCGCCCATTAGTAATAGCGCGCCCCCTAGAGGGACACGCCCCACAGGTTGAGAATCACTGACCTATACAATTACAAATATGTAGGGGTTGATTATAATTTTCAATCACAAAACCGCAGTAATACGTGCGGTCCAATCCAATAAGTAATTAGCCTCACCGCCCGATGGCGCCACTATCTCCAGAGAACTTTATTATCGTGTGCTACATTTTTGTAGACGGTTAATGTTACAATTTCAGCCGAATCAGACTCGTTGTTTTGTTTTGAGCTCGTGTGAAAGTGGGCGTGTCCGTGGATTTTAGAAAAATGGAAAAAGAACAATCTTGGTCGGTGAGTCAATTCTTGTTTTTGGAAGAGAAAATCGAAATCAAAGAGCGCTTGGATGTTGTGGACGGTAACGTTTCTTATTCGATGGCAACCGTCAAAAATTGGTTTAACGAGTTTCAACCTGGTCGTACGTCGGTTTTTGATGAGCTACGCTGTGATGTTGCGAAAATGGCTACTATGGAGGATAACGTGACAAAAGCTCACGATCTCATATCGGTAGACCGCCGCCTGAAGGTGTGCGAGATACCGGAAATGGTAGGCATCTTAAAATATGGCATATGGTCATATACTGCCTGAAATTTTTGGCATGAGAAAGCTGTGGGCGCGATGGGTGCCGCGTTTGCTCACTCCGGACAACAGGCGTAACCGTGAGACTACTTCAGAGCAGTGCTTAGCGCTATTTAAGCGTAATTCGAAGGAGTTTCTACATCATTTCTTAACCGTCGACGGAACATGGTTCCATTGGTATACACCAGAGACCAAGAAACAGTCGAAACAGTGGACAGCAGCCGGCGGACGTGCTTTGAAGAAGACTGACCTATCGACCGAAAAGGTGATATTCACCATTTTCTGAGATTTATAAGGGGTAATCTACCTCGAATACCTGGAGAAGGGGAAAACTGTCACAGAGTTCTACTACGCAGAATTATTGGGCCGTCGATTCGACGCCGAATTGCAAAAAAAGACCCCATTTGGCGAAGAAAAAGTGCTCTTCCATCATAAAACGCACCGGTGCATATCTCGGCCGTCGCCAAATCGACTATGGTAAAATTGGTCGAATTGGGCTACGAACTGTTGTCCCATCCACTATATGCTCCAGATTTATGCCCGTGCGACTTCTTTTTGTTTACAAACTTAAATAAATCCATGCAACGAAGATAAATACCTGGGCGTCATCTTCGACCGTAGTGGAAAAGACGAACGAGAAATAGAACATCGAATTGTACAAGCACGAAGAGCTATAGCATGTTTGAACGGAGTTCTATGGAGTAAAGAAATATCAAAGAAAAGAAAATGGAACATCTATGAGACAATGGTTAAAACTAGCCTACTTTATGGAGCTGAGACATGGAGAATAACCGAGAAATATAAGAAAAAGGTCGAAGCCACGGAAATGGATGCCATCAGAAGATCGATGAGAATATCAAGAGCCGACAGAATGCGGAATGAAGTGATAAAACAACAAATGGGTATAGAGGGCACTATAGTTGAGGATATTGAGAGAAAACAGCTCATATGGTATGGGCATGTGAGCCGAATGGGGGACGAAAGATTGCCTAAAAAAAACGATGATATGGCAACCCCCAGAGAAGAGGAAACGATGAAGACCACCACAGAGCTGGAACCTGGGAGTTGCAGACTTCGAGAAAACGTATTTTTCAGACGGGTTAAAAAAAAGAAATTAAAGCATCGATGGGTTAAGCGTATCGAGCTAAAAGTAGACTACGTTCAGAAATAAATCGCCACTTTTCCAAAAATTTGGTTTTCTTTTGTAGGCTAAGTACTTATCTGATCGCCATGGTATATATATATATATATATATATATATATATATATATATATATATATATATAATATATATATATATATATATATATATCAAATTCTTAGTTGTCGCAATTGTCGCAGTATAGTTTCTGGACGACAAAACTTCTGCTATATATTTTTTAACATGTACTGTAACTTTATAACTTCTGTAACAAGGCACAGAAGATGGCATAAAAGTAAATGAAATATTAATCAATAATTTCAAATTTGTCGATTGCTCATTTAAAATTTCAGACAGTTCGCGTTTATGAGCTGAATTAGATCGCTTGGGCTTAAATATTAACACTGAAAAAGCAAAGGTTATATATATATATATATATATAATATATATATATATATATATATATATATATATAAATTGAGTTGAGGTTAATTGGGTATACAGCTGATTAAAAGCCAAGTGCACTTTGTTTAACAGTTCATTATATTTCGCCAATTTTCATTGGCATCATCAGATGAATGCTACAATTATTCAAAACATGGTAAAAATAAAAATAATAAAGTAAAAAAAATACATTCAATAGCTGTTTGTTGTTTAAGTCTTACTTGATTGAGGTTGCGGATTATATATATATATATATATATATATATATATATATATATATATATATATATATATATATAGATTATTAGTTACTCTATATATATATATATATAGATTATAGTTACTCTATATATATATATATATATATATATATACCATATTGATGGTAAATCGGAATACAAATCAAGCAGTAAACGAAAACTCTATTCTATATAAAGAGCAGAAATAACTAAATCTCCAAGTTTAAGTAACTGGGAAGCTCGATAATGAGCATTGTTAATCCTAAATTAGAAATCTCAGATTTTTAGAAAGATATAACTTTGTAAAGTGCTACATATATTCCACAACTCTGTATGTCTGAATGGACTCGAGGTACTTGAAATGTACGTATACCGACGAATGTTTTGAATCTTTGGCACCGTCCAAATTACCAACTAAAAGTTTTGCGCCGAATGGGCAGAGAACGTGCGTCAATCGAAATCATTTAAAAGCGAACAGCTTCATATTTTTCTCATTGAATGAGACATAGTAGATACTAAACTTACATAGAAATAAGAACTTCTGGTATATAATGGTATATATTTATAATACAGATTACGACATTGTTTTATTGAACGTACAACACAATGGCAATCACTGTGACATGGTACACGTTTCCACCTCTATATTCATTTCACAGTAGGTACGAATTGTCGTAATTGTCACATTGACAATAAAAATTTCAAACGAAGTTCTGAAATAATAAACAAATAATTAATAAAATGCCTATTGTATACCGTCCAAGAAAAAGTGCAACTTATAACGTGGTACTTTCAGGGTCATTAGATACGCGAAGTAATTGATTTATTTATTGTTGCCTTCAAAAATAGACCCCATCAAGTGTTACAACAGTTAAAAATACCATTAAACATTTTCAGACTTCGGGATGTGTAAACAATTGTAAAAAGTGTCATGAAGGTAATGAAACACGTGTTAGACCTGTCGATGAGGAGCGTCAAAACGGTTATTGATATTTGTGCTTTTGTGGAAGCTAGTGAACCCTGCAATAGTGTACAAATTGATAGGAAAGTTAACGTGAATACTCGAACTGTCCAGATTACGCCATTAATTTGTCATATTGTCAACTATATTTTTAGTATATTTTTTTGGGAAAATTATATAAAAATAGTATTCAAAAGCAAAAGTAAAAATGATGGAATATTACTTTCATCAAAGTGTGAAACTCAATAGTGATTATTGTGCAAATTAGCAATACATAGACAACTTATGTGCAGTTTTTGAGAGATACTGACAAATAGATAAATTCTTTACAGTTTTTCACAGATACAGCACTGGATTAAAAATAATTAAGTGAATACTTTTTACTAAGTGAAAAGTAAATTAACTTAATGATGGGAAATTACAAAATGAGCAATACTAATTATGATTTAACAATACAAAACGAGCGAAACGATTCCCTATCGTAGAGTTTTTGGTATGAAAATAATAAGCAACCCAAAATCTACATATAAGGAAGTCTATGATCAGCCAAAAAAACCATTGACCCATTATTCACTCTAGGAATTCGTCATAGTTTCTGTGGTTCAGGGTACACTGGAACCACAAAACGTAGTATACACAAAAGGAATTGTCGTCTTAGTCACTGCAAAAAATCAGCCGTTGTAGAGCATACCATCACACAAGAAAATATTCAAGCTGTATTCGAAGAAAGATATATGCTACAGAGGGGCTATTGGAATAAACAGAATATTAAATTTAATAGCAAAGAAGGGCGTTCGAATCAAAAAGAGGATGTGTCTCTAATACTTATAAGAGACATATCCTATTACATCCTAACTTATCTAACACTTTAAAATACAAAATACTTGTCAGATAGACCGTTAATTCAAAAATCTATTAGGATCAATCGACATATTCGACATCGACAGCTAAAATTAGCAAATGTACTTAAGAAAGATCATCAGTAATAGAAACAATAGATTAGACGAACATTGCTTTCATATCGCCATTGATATATGCTGCAGTTTTAAACGAAACAACGTCAGGAAGAAAATAAAAGTTTTAGTCTTAGACCACGGCATATAAACTCCAAATATAATGAACCCTACAGTAAAAGCAGTTTGATTATCTAACTTGTGTGTTTTTTGTATCACATATTCTTATGGTGTTACGACCTAAACTTTTATGTTCATCTACTTTGGTATAGCTATTTGAAATTTATAAAAAAAGAAAATTATACATATTCGGTTTTGAATATTATTGACAATATAAAAAAATCTTACTTGATATAAGGAATTCCCCGTAACGTAAGAGTTAATGTAATGAGATCCATACTTCTTGATGAACGTGAGTACACTATTGACATCACCAATTTTAATGTTGTCTATTTCTTTGGCCGCTTCCTCCAGCACGAACACGTTATTCGGTAGCCTTTGGAGCTTAACGACATCGCGAAAGCGAGATAACCGCACTAACACGTAACAATGTTCTTTGGCTATAAAGGATCCGTTGATCCCAAGGTTCCTCCCGATGGTTTCGGTCGTCCAAGAGGAGGTGAAGGCTTTCCAAGGTTGATCGAGTCTGAAAATAGACAAGATATATATTTTAATATATTATTTACCTAAGGAGTCAAATTACCTAATTTACATAGTTTAAGTACATATTAATATGGAAAAAAAAGTCTTTCAGATACTTTATTAGTTTAAAGTCCTCTCTACATTTGAAAAGTTCTTTAAACTTTAGAAAAATGTATGTCGCAAAAAGGAAACGTTTGTGCTAAAAGATAAAATAAATGTACTTCCAGAAAGTGAAGAATATAGGTTACGTTCGCTGAAAAACTCAAGGCTGAAGAAACAAAAACTAACGATATTATAAAAATAAAGATACATTAAAAAGATGGTTGAGGAAATTGTTAACTTAGAGTACAAACAAAACTTTCCGAAACAGTGGCAAAAAGTTTTCCATCCATAGTAGTATATGAAGTAAAATTATTTGACGAAGTAATAAATTTGTAGCTCGTGAATCAAATATGATAATTAAACATTTATATACATACTTTTCGAACGTGAAATCTCTGAAATAAGCTTGGACCAACTGCCCTACGTTGTCGCAGAACTCCATGTGAAAGTCTCCTTCGAATACTCGCCTCTGTCTTTTTGGTACTCGTTCTGGATTCGTGGTGAACCTGTCGATATCCGCAAATATGTCTATTGTCGGTTCCCTGAATATCCAGTCGGTTTCGTTCCTTGAAATCACCTTGAAAATAGAAAATAAAATTTAATGCTTTATATATACTTAATGGATTTTGACTAAAATAAGATCGCAAATTTACAAGGCAAGATCAGCAGCTGTCATACAAAAATACAAATTATTGTGACTAACTTTAATCTCCCCCACGGCTGAAAAATATGAGGAAGAAATCGAAGCATTTTCGAAGCCACCACAAGATGTATTAAAATTAATAAAAGAACGTAGAATCGCAGTCATTATGGTCGACTACAATGCCAAAATCGGCGAAGAAAGTTATGAGGATATTTGTGGATAACTGGATTTCGTAAAGATAGATCAACTCTAGACAACTTAGTTGACCTCGAGTTCGAAATACATGTAGCCTTAGCAAGTAATCAACCCTGCCTAGCGGTTTTACTTTAGATAATCAGAGCATTTGATACCATTTGGCGCCATAGGATAATTAAAACTTTACAGAAATTAGGTATGCAAGGAAATATTCTAAACTTCATCACCAATTTAAAAAAAAAACCAAAGTTTCCAAGTAAAAGTAGACGATTTCATTTCTAAAACTAGAATTCAGGAAAATAGTACCCATCACGGATCATCGATTAGTTTTACTCTTTTGTTATTGCTATTAATAGTATTATGGAAAATGATTCTCCACCAGTAAAGACTCTACGCAGATTACCTCATAATTAAAAAAAAAACAGACTAATTAAACAAACCTTATACTATTTCTGCATTAGAAAAATGGCCAATGAAATCTGATATGAAATTTTGTTCCAATAAAAGTAAAAGTATTCATTCCACCAGAAAACGTAATGTTACTAGTCCTGAACTTACAATGTTCAATAAAAATTAGATTGTATCAAATTCCTTGGAATTAATTTTGAAAAAAATTTAAATTTTAAGCAACATATATATATATATATATATTTATATATTATATATATATATATATATAATTATATGTCTTAAAAAATCTTGCCAACAATATTTGAATATAATGAAAGTCCTATCTACTAAAAATTGGGGATGTGATCAAGATATTCTATTGATAGTATATAAAAGCCTCATTAGATCGAAGGTCGATTATGGCTCAATAATGTATGGGTCTACCAATTAATCAATATTAAAAAAATTGCAAACAATCCAAAACGCTGCTGTAAGGATAGCCTTTGGAAGTTTTTTGTACCACACCCATAGGTAGGCTATTATGGTTAGCAGGAGAAATTCCTCTGGATTAAGAAGACAATATCTCAGTCTATATATACTGATGCCTCGAAGAAGGAGTGCGATGTGCCTTTATACACAATAACTATACTGCTTTATACAAAATCTCAAATTTAGGTACGGTTATATGCCCTGAACGCTAAGTTAGACATGTCAACTAATGGCAGAACTCTTAAGTTCTATAAGTAGCTTGGACACTTCTTACCCAACTCATTCTTTGTTGCGATTCATAAAGATCCACTTGTATCAACTACAGCAAAAGAATTCCATGGTAAAATTGATGCGGATTCTATTGCATATAGCTAAACATGGTAATTAAAGAGTAGATACTGCTGCCAAATCTTCAGTTAACAACGGAGACTTAACAGAAACTACATACAAGAAATATTTACTCTGGAATCACTGGATTAACTTGACATAAAATGAACCATGGCTTCAAAAATGGAATCCAACTGAACAAAAACTAGGAGACATAGAAACAACAGTTACAAGATGGTAGAATAAGTTATAGCAACAGGAAAGACCAAATTATAATAAAAAGACTAAGATTACAACATACACGCCTAACACATGAATACCATATTATTGAAAGTGTTCCAATATGCGACAAGTGTTTAAGTGTATAACATATCTTACTCGAATGCGCGGAATATTCAAATGAAAGGAAAAAGTGTAACCTACCGATAACGCTACGTGTGTGTCTGAAGAGAACTGTGATTATTGATTAGGTTTACCTTTTCTTAAATAATCCAAAGGACTACAAATTGTTATAAAATAGTCTATTAATATAATCTAATAATAGTCTTACCTTGTCTGTTTAAACTTTTTATACCTTTTCATTAATTTTTATTTATTTTAAAATAAACCACAGACATGTAATATTGGCATAATTATTGTAATTTATAACATCTAATTTGTTTATCTTTATTAGACAACACCCTAATATGGGTTTTTTATTATTTCAGCATTTGTTTAACTTGTATCGAGACCTGAGGATGCTTTGCATATTGTAGAAAGCGAAACCGGTCGTCTGAATAGTTAAATTAAATTGATTGTGAGTAAGTCTTATTTATTATTTCTTTACCTATTTGAAAATGAACTCACACAAGCAACACATTCATGATATTTTTTTTATTCTTGTTTGTTTTTATTTTTAGATATATTTATAAGTCATCGAAGTTATACTAATTTATATTTCTACTTTTACATATTTAATAAAATTTATTCGCAATTCTAAGGTTTCTCTATTAGCAGTTGACAAAATGTGTGATAGACTTAACGGAAGCAAATATTTCATTTCAATAAGAGTGTGAATTAATTTATTAGCTTTTTCCAAATATTTGTTGCAGCCAAAGAAAATATGGTTCAGATCTCCTTAATAACTTATATCACAACTGCAGCATGGTGTCGGTAATATGTCAATAAATGCGACGGGAATCGATCATGATTCGTATTTAGGCAACATACACTCACGGAGAAGAATCTGGTAGTCGAGTAATTGAATATGTATTTGGGATGGGAGTGGTAAAGTGCGGTTTTATCTGGAAATACTTATTTTGCGAGTTTTCAACAATCTTCTTCTTCAAGTGCCGTCTTCGTTCCGAAGTTTGGCTATCATCAAAGCTATGCGTATTTTTGATGCTGCAGATCTAAACAGTTGGTAATTGGTGCAATTGTACCATTCTCTCAAGTTTTTCAACCATGAATGCCTTCTTCTTCCTATAGATCTCTTTCCCATTATCTTTCCCTGTATAATCAATTGCAGCAACTGGTATTTATCTCCCCTCATAACATGTCCCAAATATTGTAGTTTGCGCTTTTTAACAGTAAGTATCAGCTCTTTCTCTTTCCGCACTCTCCGCAAAACCTCCACATTTGTTACTTTTTCTGTCCAGGGTATTTTTAATATTCTACGATACATCCACAACTCAAATGCTTCTATCTTTTTGGTATCGATCTTTTTCAATGTCCATGTTTCCATCCCGTAGAGGAGAACTGACATAACGTAACATCTCAAAAGGCGAATTTTAAGTTTTAGACTTAGATCTCTTCCGCAGAACACCTTTTTCAATTTAGTAAATGTGGCTCTAGCTTTCTCTATTCTGGTTCTGATTTCTTCAGAGCAGTCATTATTTTCGTTGATAACAGTTCCCAGGTAATTATATCTTCTTACACGTTCGATTTTTTGATCATGCACGGTTATGTCAGGGAAGTTTTGTGGTGATTTAGATATTAGCATTATTTTTGTTTTGCTTATGTTAAGTGTTTATGTTTTCAACAATATTCTCCCATTATTGTTGTCATTTTAGCCTTATTTTATTTTTTATTGAGTTAAATCTATCGATTACTGTACTGTTACAAATATTCCAAAAGACTCAATTTTGCTGCTTTCTTAACTAAACTATAGTATCAGCTATTTCATTCCCTGGTATACCTACATGGCCTCTCACCCAAATAAATGTTATATTTAAATTTGCAATAACCTTGACACCTAACAGTAGAAGAGGATCGATTATCTATGTCGATTTGCAATCATGTTTTTTAAACAACATAACATGGGACATCATTCCTTCAAATTTTGTATTTTTTATAGAGTCTAATGCAGATTTAGAATCTGTTAATATTGCTTCTTCGTGTGTGTTATAATAATTCACGAAATAAGAAAACGACACGAATACCACATGGGAGCGCAAAAATCACGATACTATGCTATGCCCATGCTGCAGTACTAATTGCTGATAACGAAGATGACCTACAAAGGCAGCTCCACACCTTCAATATCACAGCAAACAAACAATATGAGAATATTAGTAAAAAAAACTAAATGTATAGTGATCAGTAAAGAGTTGCGCAGATGCAAACTAGAAATAGATGGAAAAATTGTAGGACAAGTAATGAAATTCAATTACCTAGAAGTAGAGATTACTAGTGATAGGGATATAATAACAGAGATCACAAGGCAAGCATCAAAAGCAGCAAGAGTAGGTGGTTGCCTCCGAGAAACCATATGGAGAAACAAATATCTGACCACGGAAAGCAAAATAAAAGTATACCAGACAACAGTAAGGTCAATCCTAACATATGCAGCGGAGACAAGGACCGATACAAGAAAGACGAAACAAGAAATCAACAATATCGAAATGAAAGTATTAAGATCAATAGCGGGCATATCATTAAGAGAGAGACAAACTAACAGAACAATTAATGCGAACAATGAAACTTCAAAATATTAACAGGTGGATAAAAAAAAGAAACAAATTTGGAACGAACATGTAAATCGAATGGGACCAGATAGAATAGCGAACATCTATAAAAACAACAAACCGTATAGCAAAAGACCCGTGGGAAGGCCGCCAAAAAGGTGGAAAGATAATGTACAGTCAACAACGACTGAAACAGAATAAGAGGCAGACAAACAGGAGTAATCCTAGTCGCACCAAGAAGAAGACGAAGAAGTGTATGTTATTGGATGTTAACCAGGTAAAACCTTTTATAATTGCAAAAAGCTCGGAAGTATAAATGCTACAAAAAGGTAGTAATTTATATATCAACGATTGGTTTGTATTTTGGAAAAATACTCCACAATAAACACCTTCCTTCGTATTAGATCCATCTGTAAATATAAGAGTTTTGTTATAGAAATCAGAAGCGAGGGACGTCGCGAATAATTCGAAATGACATCGGTTGAATTATGTCGTGCAGGAGTTTCGAAAGTCAAATGGCCATGTTAATGAGCAACCTTTACGGAAGACGCAAGGAAGCAAGAAGAATAATCTTTGAGATACAAGAAGAACTTTAATCTTTCCTTGAATATTTGAAATATATGACTATTTATTTACAGAAGACTAAACTAATGATAGTTTTTCTATAATACTGTTATACTAATTTAAAAGACAAGGTATTTCTCAGAACCGTTACACACTAGTACACAGGTACTTATGTATATAAAAGAGACTAGTCTAACTAGAGTACTGAAGCTTTGGGCTTTCTCAAAAAAAATTTAAATTCTTTTTTTTAATTTCTCGATATTTCGTCGGTGTCAGGAATGGTACCCAAGCCTTCCACATAATAGTCAAAGTTAGCGCACTTCAAATCCACTTAGCAACAAAGTATTAAGTAAAATGTTCTTTTATATTTGATAATAAACTTTCATTAAAATTGGGTATTCTTTAACTGTCTCTCTTAGTTATATTATAAGGTTATTCTATCTCTCTCTCCAATGGCGCTACAGCACAGATCGAGCCTTGGCCTTCTCCAAACTATACCTCCAACCTTGTTAGTCCCCCGATCTTCTCCAGGTTCTCATGTCTAGCAAATTTTTGCGCGTCCGCTTCCACTTCATCCTTCCTGATTTTTTGTGGCCTTCCATTGGTCTTGCGCCCTGCATTTTACTATCTAAAGCTCTTTTTGAAAATCTCTTGGTCTCCATTTTCACAACATAACCCGCCCATCGAAGTCTCTGAAGTTTTATAATCGGTGCCTCTTTGAACAGTTGGTAGAGTTTATGGTTGTACCTGGATCTCCATACTGTTTTCGTTAATAGATCCAAATAACTTAGGACTCTTCGTTCGAAGATTTCCAGAATTCGTTTTGTGTCTTGTCCCCAAACCCTGATTTTCGATCTCAAGTGTATGTTTTTGGAGCGAAACACACGGAGGAGTGAAAAGTAAGCTTTATTTTCGTTTACTATTCTTCTTTGAATTTCTGGTTTCCATCAGTGTTTAACGTAACTCCCACATATGTGAAACTTCCTACAGTTTCAATATCGTCCTCTAACTTAACTGCGCGTCTGTTTCGCCTAGCTCTTGCTTGTGTTAGTTTTTTTTGTATTTTGAATATTTATTTTTAGTCCGGTCTTTCCTGCACTTGTTTTTAATTGTGAATATATTTCTGATGCCAATTCTGTACTGCGAGACATAAGGCTAGTGTCATGGGTATAGGCGGCAATATGTATTGATTTATTTGTTAGGAGATTACCTCTTCCTATATTCAGCTGTCTTATCATATATTCAAGAGTCAGATTGAATAGTGTCGGTGCCAGCCCGTTTCCTTGTTTTATTCCTCTGACTGTTAAAAAATTATCAGTGAGCTCATTTTGTACTCTAACAGCTGCTGTTGATTACACTATTGTTGTTTTAAGTAGTCGGATATTTTTTTGGAGGGATGTTAAAGCTATGCAATATTTGATATAACTTTTGTCTATCAATTGAGTCGAAGGCCTGTTTAAAATCTATGATTATGTTGAGGACGTCACTGTCGGTTTCCTACGAATTGTTTAGAATTTGTTTCATTGTGAGTAGCTGATCAGTTGTAGATCTTCATTATCGGAAACTGGTTTGATATTCTCTCAGTTAATTGTTGGAGTCATTTATTTAGTATATAAGTAAAAACTTTGTACGCTGTGCACAAGAGGGTTATGCCGTGATAATTTTCGCATTTCAGTTCATTTTATCCCCTTTAATATAAATTGGTCATACAATCCCGGTTTTCCAGTCGCTAGGGATCTTTTCATCATTCCAAATCTTGTTAATAAGCATATCCATTTGTGTTCGCCACCTAATTTATATGGCTCAGAGGGAACAGTGTTCATACCTGGGCCTTGTTATTCTTCTGTGCTCGTAATGCTTATTTTACTTCTTCCATCGTCCGAGGTTCTATATTTTCTATTGTCTCTCTCAATATGATGCATATGCTTTTTATTTTCTTGCGTCCCTAGGCGAGTTTGGAAATAGGTTTTCAAGACTGATTTTATTTCTTTTGGATCACTGGTTATTTAACCTTCTTAATTTCTGCATAGATTTGTTCGGGGATTGTATTCTTCTCTTAAATTGCGTAAATATCTATATGCCTCCCTTATATCGTTACTTTGGAGATTCTTCTAATTTATGTATAATAACGTTTTCGTAATTTCTTTTCTCTGTTCGGCATATTTTATCGACCCTTTGTCTTGCATCTGCGTAGCTTGCTCTTCTGTCTCTGGTTCTTCTTTCCATATATTTCTTATGTTCTTTATTTTTTTTTCTGTATGGCCTTTTTACACTCGTCATTGAACCATTCTTTTTTTGTTTGTTCCTTTTTTTTTGCCTTTGATCTTTATTGCTGCTTCAATATGGTTACTAATAGGAATAAACTATAGTCAATTATAGCCCTTACGCGCTGGGCAATAAATTATATGCCTTATTTTAAAATAATTTACACAATCATAGTATAAAACTATAATATGATTGTGAAAGTGTAACATAAAATATAAAACAATAGTGTAGACGTATGACCAGATCAAATTAACAATAAGTAATATGTTTATTTCATTTATTAAAAAAAAATCATAATAAAATATTATCAGCGTAAAAAACAAAAAACGTCATCCTGTAATTAACGTTAAAGAGTACAATACAGTAACACTTCTATGGGTAAATTGAAAAATTAATAAAATAAGAGCGAAAATGTATGATAAACCCAAAATAAACACAAGAGATGACGTCATATTCATAGGAGCATGAAATGTAAGACCTCTTTACGAAATTAGCAAGTTGGCCCAAATGAGCCAAGAGAAAAATACTGGCGCGAACACAAAAAACGCTAGGATCATAACGTAAAAGTGGAATATAGAAAAGAGCAAACTATTCGTATTACTAAAACGACCCGCCAATGCAAAATACACCTATGGGATTTAAAGAGCATATAAATGAAACTTACGTAAACTATGATTGAAACATGATGGCAAAACTAGCATTGAAAGAGGACAATGAATCAAACATAACAAAAAGATACAGAAACAAAAACAAGGAACCTGGTTGGTTCAAACATTGTTGAGACCAAGGAAAATGAAAGAGATAGCAAGAGAAATGCAAATATACAGAATCGGCAGCACTACAAGAAGTAAGAAGGAACAGAGAAGAAAATATTAAAAAGAAAAGTTACAAAATATTCTTCTTGGGAGGAAACATTTATAGTCATCAATAAGATAAGGAACGAAGTTATAGGATTTAAAGATATAAATGGACGAATGTCATATCTACTTCTTCTTCTTCTTCACGTGCCATCTCCTCTAAGAAGGTTGGCAATCATCATGGCTATTTTGATCTTAGATGCTGCTGCTCTGAATAGTTCAATTGATGTGCATCCAAACCATTCCCTCAAGTTAAGCAACCATGAGATTCTTCTTCTTCCTACACTTCTCTTGCCCTGGATTTTCCCTTGTATAATCAATTGAAGTAGGTTGTATCTCTCATTATGCAAAACATGCCCCAGGTATTGCAGCTTTCGTGTCTTGATGGTTTCCAATACTTCCATTCTTTTGTTGATTCTTCTCATGACTTCGTTGTTTGTTACATGCTCGGTCCATGATATCTTCAGGATTCTTCTATACACCCACATTTCAAATGCAGAGTCGAGAAAATATAACACCTTGCCAGTCTAACTCTGAAGTCTAATTTTAGTTCTCTTGCACAAAGTATCTTTCTCATTTTATTGAAGTTTGTACGTGCTTTCTCTATTCGAACTTTGATTTCTTTGGAGTAATCGTTTGTGTGATTAATTATTGTGCCAAGATACTGGTAGTTTTCAATTTGTTCTAAAGCACTACCGTTAATTGTCACGCTTTCGCCATTATTTTGGGTTTTTGATATCCTCAAAAATTTGGTTTTCTTGGTGTTTATTGATAATCCATATTCTTCTCCATACTCAATGTACGATGTACTCCATACTGAATGTCTTATACAAAAGTAGAAAACAATAAGCCAATATGACAATTATAAACATATATGCATTCGTAGAAAATGTACCAGAAAATGATAACATTGAATTACATGAAATATTACCTAGAAACGACATAGTATGTACTAACAATTGGCGACTTTAACGCAAAAGTAGGTAAATAACACCAAAATAAGGAATTAGTAGGGTAAGAAACTACTCACGATATAGCAAACGACCAATCAAAACTACCACAATTCTTTTACATGTGTTTCGACTTTGTACGTCTTATCAGGAGAATGGTGGAGCTCAAATTAAAAGTATATACAATCGAGTATTTTCATTTTAAATCTTTATTTTAGTATGTCAGGCCGTGGAGTTTAGGGGTCTACATTGTAAAAATGACACGCACCCTATCCTCCATGCTATGGCATGCTGGACGAGCCATACAGTCTGTAGTCGACACCCCGAGGTATGAGCGGGAATACAAAATGTACCAATACTCATACGCTTATGAAACGTATCTGGCGGATCATAAGGGCCTTCACATTTTGCTCTTTTTCAACTTGTCTGGAGTGAAATGTCTTTAATCTTTTCTATCAGCCTCTCTTGGCAAACTCTTGTTTTTCCGACCCCGAGTGGCTATTAGGGTAATCCGAGGGCGGACGGGTCACTATAATTCTGTCTACTACACTCTACTACTCTTCTCTCGACTAAGGGAGTAAACCCTAACAGAAAATCCTGGTCCTCCTGGTAGGGGGTTGGGACGTAGAGCCTGCTCCTCTACACCCGTAAAAAAACTTACTGCAAAAAATTCTAAAATCCAGCCTCGGAATATGGACGGGAAAAAACGAAAACGACGTAGCAAACGAACAAGGACTTTGAATATAAATACATGGAATATCCAAGGGTGGAGAACCAAGTCAGACGAAGTCATGGCAGAAGTAAAGAAAATAAAATCAGATATCACGGTTCTTACCGAAACAAAGAAAAAAGGCCAAGGTAGTGAAGACATAGGAGGTTTTATACATATTTATAGTGGAGTAGAGAAAGACAAAAGAGCACAAGCAGGGGTATCAATATTGATTAAAAAAGACTTAAAAGGAAACCTGAAAAGCTGGGCGCAGATCAATGAGAGAATTATTAGAGTATCTATTACGTGGAAAGGGCACGACCTCGAGATCATTGGAATATATGCTCCGTCAGAAAATGCATCAAAAGCAGCTAAACAAATATTCTATGAAACTTTATCGGAACTCATTGAAAATATAAATAGCCGCAAAGAAATTGTGCTGTTGGGAGATTTTAACGCTTGGACAGGAACAAAAATAAATGACAAAGTCGTAGGAAAATATGGTGACGCTAAAACAAATGAAAATGGGGAACACTTAATCGAATTCTGTGAACAGCACTCTCTAAAAATCCTAAACGGATTCTACCAACATAAAAACATACATAAGTACACCTGGGTTCAACCAACGAGAAACACAAAGTCAATTATAGATTATGTCATCACAAAACAAGAAACACACATACAAGTTGAAGACGTAAGAGTACTAAGAGGACCGGAGTGCGGAACTGACCACTATATGGTAAGATCAAAATGTTACCTACAGTATCGACCTCGGCTACTACATCAAAATGACAACCAACTAGCTCGATCAAAACCCCTGGAATCGAATCTACCTAAATACAATATTGATGCACTGCAAAACGACTCGACATCATTCTTATATAAGCTGCGACTTAGCCTAAAATTGGCAAACCTGATCTACTCCTCAGCCCAGAATACCTATAAAGAGATAATCAATAAAATCAATGAAGCAGCTTACGAAGCGCTCGGCACAATCCAAAAGAACAAAAAGAGTACTCCATTGTGGTGGACAAATGACATCGCCAATGCAGTACACAACAAGAAACAAGCATATCAAAAGTGGCTGCAAACAAATGATCCAGATGATAGACGAACATATGCAAGATTAAACAGAGAAGTAAAAAACTTAGTAACTAAAGCAAAAAATATTTCCTGGGAAAGTAAATGCGAAGAACTCAACAAATATATAGGGTCAACAAGATCAAGAGAAGCATGGAAAACGGTAAAAAATCTGAGAACAAACAGAAAAGAAACGAGTAGAATAGATTTAATAGAAGAAAAATCTTGGATCGAACACTACTCACAACTTTTAACTGAAACAAGACCTCAATTCACGAACATCAGTACAACAACATATGAACTGGAATTCAGTGAAGACGATGAAATAACAGTACAGGAAGTCGAGAATGCAATACGAACTCTAAAAAATGGGAAGTCATGCGGACCACAAGGTATACCAAATGAATTATTAAAACATAGCCCACAAGTATTACGGGAATTACTGGCGTATGTCTTCACCTTATTCTATAATGGACACGACTTACCACCGGAGTGGACAAAAGCACATATTAACAACATATACAAAAAAGGAGATAGAAAGAATTGTTCAAACTATAGGGGGCTAAGTGTCATAAATTCACTCTCAAGACTGTATGGAAAAATAATAAAAAATAAAATTGAAAAAGAGATGACAGATGTAGAAGAACAGAATGGCTTTCGGGCAGGCAGATCCTGCATGGACAGTATATTCTCTCTAAAGCAAGTTATCGAAAAAAGATTAGCCCACAACCTTTCAACTCATATAGTCTTTATAGATCTGACAAAGGCATACGATAGTGTACCACTTTCAATGCTTTGGGTAGCAATGGAAAAACAAGGAATAAGCAAAAAAAATATACAAGCAGTACAACAGCTCTACAAAAATATGACGGCAAACATTAAAACTGGAAATGGATTAACTAGAGAAATTCCTATTAGTAAGGGCCTAAAGCAAGGCTGCTGCATAGCACCTACACTCTTCAAAATATATCTAAATGAGGCACTCTCACTGTGGAGAAGAAAGTGCTGCAATATGGGCATCCCAATCGGAGATGATAGATTGTACACGATACATTTCGCTGATGACCAAGCCATTCTAGCTGAAGACGAGAGTGATATAAGCTACATGCTTAGAAAACTGGAAAATGAGTACACCAAATGGGGCCTCACAATTAATATACAAAAAACTGAGTACTTAGTTGTAGGAGAACAACCAGAAAGCCTACAAATAGAAATGGGAACTATAAAACCAACAGACAATTTTAAGTACTTGGGAGTCCAAATAACATCAAAAGCAGGAAGTAGCGAAGAAATACATTCCAGGATTGGCCAAGCAAGATCAGCCACCAGACAGCTACACGGACTATTATGGAATAAAAAAATAACAAAAGAAAATAAAAGAAGAATTTATAAAACAATAATAGAAAGTATTGGACTGTATGGCGCCGAACTCTGGGAAATAAACCAAAGAAACAAATCAAAAATTAAGGCCATGGAAATGAACTACTGGAGACGATGTTGCCAGCTCACTAGACTTGATAGGGTGAGAAACGAAGATGTTCGGAGAGAAATGGAAATCGATGTAGATATAATAGACACAATCGAAGCCAAAAGACTTAACTGGTATGGACACCTTCAGAGAATGCCGGAAAATAGATGGCCAAAAAAAATAGAACAATGGACTCCGCCAACTAGAAGAAAACGAGGTAGACCAAGACGATCCTGGAGAGACGATGTCGACGATGCAATGACCGCCAGAGATCTAACAACTGAAGATTGCTTCGACAGAAAACGCTGGAAATTAGGATGCGAGAAGCGGCGCCAGCTGTAGAAGACTCGCTTGTTATATATATAATCTTTATTTTAACATTTTCTCTAGAAAAAGAGTGCAAAAGATGATGTTTTGTAGGGTAAACTGTAGGTGTATTGTCGGAGTAGGTTATTTCTAACATCGTTGAATAGAATAAGCCACAATTAAAAGTTAAAATAGGTTTATTGACGTTTCAATTTCCACTTCAAAAATCGTTCTCAAAATACAAACAGTAAATTAAACAAATTTTTTTTAAACAAATTTTTAAACAAAAAAAAACAAAATTTGTTTAATTTATTGTTTGTATTTTGAGAAGGATTTCCGAAGTGGAAATTGAAACGTCAATAAACGTATTTTAACCTATAATTGTGGCTTATTCCCAGTTAAATAGTAATTAATTTAAAATGCCACAAGAAAATAGATTTAGAACAATATCGTTGAATAGCTTCCTGTAAGCCTGGATTTGCAGTTCACCTAATTCTTCATCAAATATAAGTCTCCTGACTTCTTGTTGCTTAATACAGCTGTCGCTAGTAGCGTACTCAGGCATGTTATATTACTATAACAGCCATATAGATACGCATTTCATTTCAATTCGAGCTACAGTCTTTCTGATGAGATGTGAAATGTCTAAAGTTTAGAGAGTTTAGGATTTATTTATCTAACTACATAATTGTTTACACAAATACAAATATTGTTTGTAGCAAGTCAAAAAAAAATACATAGTATATAAAAAAGAATTATAAAACGTAACTTAAATATATCACAAAAAATAACACATATTAAACAGAAAAAAAATATAGCAAAGTTACGGTAAGCAGTTCAGTGGATGTTCTGCACTGTCATTCTTCTGAGCAGTAAAAAAAATGTTTCAGAATTTTATTTATTTATCGTATGGCAATTACAACACATTTAGAACAAAATTACAAACACTATACTAGTAATATAGGTATATGACAAAATTTAAATAGTTAAAATCAAACATCAAGTGTATTAATATAATCAATTGACTCTGAAGTTGCAAAAAGGAAGTCTTTAGGGCTACCGTTGTAGGAACTTGAGGGACACTCTTCAATAATGTGGTCGATGGTTTGGTTCTCCCCACAGTCATGTTGAGGAGACGGGTTCTTTCCTCATTTACGTAGCATGTATACATATCTGCAATGTCTGGTTCGGATCCTATTTAGACTGGATCATGTTTTGCGTGGAAGATCAAAACCTGGTGGCTTGTGGGTAATGCAGGGCATGTTATTTTGCCATGCGTTCCATTCTTGGGACCATGCATTCGTGATGTTGAACTCCTCATGTATCATTCTTGCCGTTTTCATTGGTGGTTTCTCGAACGGAGACGGATATTTCGTGCATCCTCGGTATCTTGGCAGATCGGTAGGTTTATATTGTTTATGATCTTTTTATATTCACGTGTAAGTGCGTCAACTCGTCGTAAATGTGTAGGTCCGATGTGACTTAATACTGGAAGCCATTGGGTGGGAGTTGATTTAATTGTACCAGCTATCATCCTCATAGTGCTGTGCAGATTAGTGTCGACCTTTTTTACGTGTGGACTGTGCAGACCAACTGGAGCACAATATTCAGCAGTCGAGAAACCAAGGGCTAAGGCAGTAGAGCATTGAGTGGAAGCCGATGCTCCCCAGGTGGTACCGCAGAGCTTCTGTATAATTTTGTTTCTTGTACTTGTACTCAACTTTTGGGCAGCTTTTGTTAAATGCTCTTTAAGTGATAACGTTCTGTCTAGTGTTACACCCAGGTACTTCGTTGTTTTGTTATGGGTAAGTGTGGTATTTTCAAACCGTATGTTGAGTTCCTTTCCAGCAAGTTTATTGTTTAGGAGAAAGCAACTAACTTCTGATTTGGATGCATTTGGTTATTGTCGCCCCTTGCGAAAATATTTGCCCAATATATATAAGTCTGCCGTCAGAACTTCTTCAGACGTTTCTAGTGCTCTGCATCATGTTGTTTCAGAAGATATTTTTTTTATAACTTTTTCAAAATTATTACAGCTTAGATGTTTAAATATTTTTAGTAAAATATTGTAATAGTTATAATTAAGGCAATTAGTTGAAAGACATAATCTACAGCGATTTGCTCGTAGGTAGTGACAGTTTTGCGTATTGTGAACATGGACATCAGACTGCTTTATTAACTGTTCACATTTTCTGTAAATTTTGGCTAGAACTTAAAATATTAACGGAATAGGTATCGGCATAATTTTAATTTTATAATGAAAGGTCGGCAGTGTTCTGGATAACTAACCCCTGCTACAATCCTTATAACTTTCTTTTGCGTTGTAAAAATTTGAAGTACATTTGTTGAATTGCACCATATGATTACACCATAGTTTAGGTGAGAGTGGAATAAAGAGAAATATGCCATTTTTAATGTTTCAAAGTTGACAGCCCTTGCTAGTTGGCGAATAACAAATAATTAACTTGATAGCTTTTTCTCAAGTTATTAGATATGAGCTGACCAGTTCAGTCGATTTATCTATGGTTATTCCCAATAGTTTAACAGTCTCTTTGTTATCTGGATTAATGTATAAATTACTTGCAGATATGACCAAATTTTGCGTTTTATCAGAGTTAAGGTTTAGTTTGTTTGCAGCAAAACATGTGCTAGATTTAGTAGAAACTTCCTTATAAGACATTTTGAATCATCATTATCTTTTCCTGATATAACGTATGTCGTATCATCTGCGAATTGTATGGATTTTTACGGAGATATGAATTTAGGCAAATCTTTGACATAAACAATAAACAAAAGAGGTCCTAAGACCGAACCTTGTGGGACTTTATATTTTACGGATACAAAAATCGGAAAGACGATCCGTAGACTCTACCGTCTGTTGTATGTCACATAGATAAAAAGTTATAAGCTTAAGAGGGATACCTCTGATTCCATAGTTATTGAATTTGTGGAGCAAAATGTCGTGTGAAATGCAGTCAAAAGTCTTCGAGAAGTCACAAAGAGAAATTGCTATGCGATTGCCGCGTTCAAGCCCCTCAATCACCACGCTCACAACATTAAATACCGCGTGCGTAGTAGAACCAACACTTCTGAATCCATATTGTGAGTTGCTAAAGTAATTATGTGAATCACAATAGGAATAAAATTGTTGTTTAATAACCTTTTCAATCACTTTCCCAAAAGTAGACACAATGTTTATGGATCTGTAATTGTCCGTTTTTGAGGAATCACCTTTTTGAATCACCAGTTGATAGAATTAAATTAATAAGATAAGTGAAAGTTGTTAAAACTATTTGGTAAGTTGCTTTTAAAATTTTGCTATTAATTTCGTGAACGTATCTACAATTAGAATTACTAAGAGACTTTATTATTTGAGAGACCTCGTCTTCCATAACGGGACGAAAAAATGACTTGCTAGGAGAAGAATGATTTCTATAATTGAAGGGGACATCGACATTAATAGTGAAAAGAGATGTAATTATATTCTCTGCAGTTGCAGTAAAAAAATTATTTATTTCGTCTGTAGGTAGATCAGGTTGTACCAAACTGGATCTTGTGTAGTTTTAATTTACTATTTTTCAACAGTCTCTAGGTTTATTATTGGAATTAGCAAATCGGGATCCTTAGTGGCATCTTCAATGTGTTTAATAAGCGAAAGATTAGATTTGTAAGACCTTAATTCATTATTAAACCATTGCACGGGTGTTTTTTTAGAAGTTTGTCGAACTTTTTTTAGTGGAAAATGCTTTAATATTAAGTTATTATAAGTTTCGGTAAGAAAGAATATTATTAGTATCATAGAAAAAGTCCATCTTTCTACTAGCTAGCGCACGTTTAAACTTCTGTAGTAAACCAGAAGAAGTTATAAACAGTTGAAATATTTGATTAGTGTCAGCAACTTTATGCTCAGAGTCAATAAAAATTGAGCTCTATGCTCAGAAAAACAAGGTTCAAATATGCCCACTCTGTAAATATTTTCATAAAAATTTGTCATAATGTTGTCCATACAACTAATGGACTAGGATGTGATACTAGTATAATCGTTTATAGTTACTTTTAGACCAAAATATGTTAATAGATTTTGAACATCAAAAGAAGGGTCAGATTCAATTTTAAAATTTATATTAAAATTACCAAGTATGATCAGTTTGTTTGTTTTGCTAAGCAAGGATGTTATGACATTCTGAAAATTCACCAAAAACAAGTTAAAGTCACCCTTACCGAACTGTTTACATCTAAAATATTGGTTTTTATTGAAGGTACATAAATTGCACACAACTCTGAACTTTGCTTTACATTATATTTATTTAGATTAAGAAGAGAATACATAAGTTTGTCCTTTACATAAATTGCAATTCCACCTTGTTTCTGTTTTACCCTACAAAAGAAATTAACTAATATAGCGAACTATAACTAATAGCAGGAAATGCTAATTAATTTAAAATTTTCTTCACTTTGTCGGTATATATATATATATATAATATATATATATATATATATATATATATATATATATACTTTTACTAATAGAGAAGGATCTTTAAGTAGCGCATTGAAAAGTAAGAAAATATAGTTTAGTAGGTAAACTTAAATTAGATCAATTAAAAGAAAATAGAAAAGTGTGCAGGTAACTTACCTTCATGGATAAAGTGAGATACCCGTATCTCGTGAACAGATCTATTGATTTTCCGACCTTTAACTGACTGTCTTCGGCGTCGTGGAGGGCATTCGTTGATGTTAGCCAAAGCGACGTTACCAGCACGAGCAGCATCGCTCGGCCCCACATTTTGGTGGACGCTGGTTCCTGCAATAGAAAATGAATTTGGTAAATATTTTATATAGTAGTAGAGGATCGTTAGGCCATATTTTGTGCGTAACTTTTTTTTGTGTGAAGTTTGTGTTCCGGGTAGATGCTTTGTTACAACGTTAAGTCGGCTTCAATATCTTTCTAAAATCTCGCTTATTATTTCTAAATGGTTGCAGCATTTCTGTCTAATGCCAATCCGACTGTCTTGAGAGTTTATTTATTTAATAGAAAAATTCCCATACTCGATCAGATTCGAACTCACGATCAACTGAGCCAAAGCTCGGTAATCTATGGCTCTGCACAATGTGCTACTACAGCGATAAAATTTATTTTTCTGGCTATATAATTTAAATTCATACCTTATAGACACTATCTACAACCTTCTTTAATTCTTGACTTAAAATATTGTTACGTCGAAAGAAAATAATTGAAATAACTTGCTTCTTTTATAAAGTTATTCATTTTGGTATATTTTACGCAAAGATTTTTGAATACATCCCCTTTTACTATTCTTCAACAGCAATAAGCATTATTGGCATATTTCATTAAACAAGTACGTCACTGTGAATATCTTTATACCATCTCTCTTAATCACGTGACAAATAAAAAAGTTGATAATAATGAAATATTAAATTTTGATCTTGAGTTCTGGTCATATAATTAGATTGACTAAAAAAGAGCTATATGGGAGAAGAGACCAAGATTTTATTACAGCCGAGAGAAGACAAGAAATGAAAAAGATGACGAGGAGAATGAATCAACACGGGGGATGTGGCATAGTGAACACAAGATGTTAATGCCAAACATTAAGAGATTGGGTGGACTGTGGTCAAAGGCGACTGTATTACTTTCTAACGCTAGTGGATGTTTTATAACCTACCTCTTTAGGTTCGTAAAGGCTGGCACGGAGGAATGCCTATACTGTGGATACTCGGATACTGTGACACATACGGTGTTAGAGTACAACATATAGATAGTAGAAGGGAACAGAATGGAAAGAGAGACAGTTGTGAATTTTGTTACAGTGAAAGACATGATTGGAGAATGATTGAAAAATAAACAAGTTGGACTAGTGTACACAATTATAACCAACCGTGCAGTGATAAAAAAGAAAGAAGAGGAAGAAATGACAGCTGGACTAACGACAAAGATATGAGGTGCCGTAAGTTGAAGGTAGAGGGAATACGTTTTGATAAGAGGCGAAAAAGTGGGTTAGACTGTATGAGACTGTGGGGAAGGAGAAAATGCCCGGCTGGAAATTATTCCGTTATAGGAGTGATAAGGGTCTTCCACGCTTTACCTGGAACGGGGTTCATCTCTTTAAAACAAAAACAGTTTTTGGAAACAAAAAAGGGGACACAGGAAAACCTGACAAGGGGCCTCCTTGCTGACAGTCTATGGATAAATGAAGGTAGTGCTTCGAAATTGATATTCAGCCTTATAGCGGCCATTCCGCTTCCGAATCTCTACATAATTTCAGCTACATAAGAGGGCGTTTTAAAATACCTCGGGAACTATCGCCCGAACTACGAAGAACGATCCTGCACTGAGGTCTGTCAGACGGCATTCTATACTGAGATATTTTTTAAAGATTTCAGTCCACCCCCCTAAATAAAGAGACAAAAAGGGATATAGAAATAAAGGGTTAGAACTCCAAGAAACAAACAAACAAGAAATTTAACTTCTAACCGAAGTCATTGTCCGTTAATCATTGCAATTATTTTTTTGTCAGGGAATTATTGTAGCATTGTTGTATTGTAGTATCACAAAGAGCGACAAAATGCAAAGACCACAGACTGATAAGTAGACTTCGGCAAATATGCATATTGCATATTTTGCATATTGTGCATATTTTATGCAAATATTTCATATTTTGGCATATTTGTATAAAAGTTTGCATAAAGTGCATAAAAGTTCAGATTTTTATACTGTATTTGAAAATTTTTAAACATACCAATTTATTTCAATTCATTCAGTTATTGGATAATCGCTAAGGGTTCGCTCATTTGCATTTTATGATGTAATCCCCAAATCTATCTACAATTTATTGTATCTTAACAGCAGATAAACGGCTAATAGTTTTGTTCCTAATTTAGGGATTTTCCAAAATCGCCCAGTTTATTGAATTAGGTACCTAAACATTTCTAATTTGATGCTCAGATTTGTAAATCATTTTTGTTTTGATATTCAAAGCGTAAACACTCGTTGTGCGTAACAAAAAGGAAGATTGTGATTTTATAATGCCTAAAACAACCAGTGCTTCAACTTGGATTAAACCTTATAAAGAGCTGTCTATGGATATGGGAAAAATCTACTGTTCAGTCTGTGGCAAAATTGTAAGTATCTAATATTTTCTATTAAATATCTAATATTTCATACATACAGGGTGTTTCCAAATGACACTTACAACGTTTGACTGTAGATACTTCTCGAAAAATTGAACAAAACGATATAGTTAATAAGGGGTCAAACTTATTTACTTTTCGAGATACAGGGTGTTAAAATTAAAAAAAAATTAAATTCTTTTAGTTAATAACAACAATAACTTTAAAACCAATAAACGTATTTACTTGAAATTTAGTACTCGTAGGTTATTTTTAAATGAAAAATAGCTTCCTTTAGTGAGAAAAAATTGTCCACGGTACAATACAATGGTGTGTATTTAGAAAAATTTTTCACCTTTACTTTTTTTTATGAAGTCAGCTATTCTAAAACACAATTATTTTTATTGTAATTGAATTAACAAAAAAAAAAACTTTTGTTGAATTTTAAAATAAGTTATATGCTGTACTAATGGTTAGTAACAAAAACTAATTTGTGGATTAATACTGCATTTAAAACACTTAGTGCGTGTTTTTTTTTCCAAACCAGTTATTTGATTAACCAAAAACACCTTGTATATTTTTATATTTTAAAGGTTGGGTTAAAATAAACGTTTTTATTTTTATTTATAGATAGCATGTGAGAAGAAATTTCAGATAGACCAACATGTGAGAACTGCTTCACACATTGCAAAAAAAGGAAAAATAGGAGGAAAACATCAAACTTCAATGGCTAAATGTTTCCAATCTACTTCAAAAAAATTAGATGAGCAAGAAACTTTTAATGAAGACTTGTGTCGCGCATTAGTGTCTGCAAACCGCTTTTAAAATTAGCAAATGTAAATTTTAGTTCGTTTCTAAAAAAATATTGCAAACTTAATGTTCCAAGTGATCGGTCTCTAAGAAGAAATAATGTGAACGGGCTATACTCGTCGGTGTTAATTAATATTAAGGAAGAAATTGCAGATAATTATTTTTACATATCTGTAGACGAAACCACTGATTCCTCAGGAAAGTATATTGCTCATTTATTGATTGGTGTTCTTAAAGAAGATACCTTACCATTAATCTCATCTTATTTCATGCCAGCAACTTGAGAAAACAAATGCTTTAACAATTTCGAGTTTTATACAAGAAACATTAGCAACTTTTTTTCTTCCGACAACTATTCCTTCTAATAAATTACTGCTTATTTTATCGGATGCTGCTCCTTATATGGTGAAAGCAGGACAAAATTTAAAAATATTTTTCCCAGATTTAATACATGGTACTTGTGTAGCGCATGGATTAAACAGAGTTGCAGAGGAAATACGAAAAAAGTTTTCTCTTGTAAATACCATGATATCCAGTGTCAAAAAAGTATTTTTTAAATCTCCTATAAGAATTTAACTTTATAAAGAAATGCTACCTAACATTCCTCTTCCACCACAATCTATTTTAACGCGATGGGGAACATGGTTAGAAGTAGCTAATTTTTATGCAGATCATTTTGTTAAAATAAAGAACATAATTGATACGTTAACAGATGAAAGTTCCCAATCTCTTTTGGATTCTAAACAAACTTTTCAGAGTAACTTGCTTCAACAAGAACTTTCATTTATAAAATCAAATTTTAGTTTTGTTCAAAAAACAATTACTCAGTTAGAATCACCAAAACTGTCATTGTTCGAAAGTACAGCATTAATAAAAGAATTTGCGTCATGTTGTCGGAACGTTAGAGGTAATATTGGAAAAGATATTTTAAAAAAATTTGAAGCTACTATGGAAAAAAATAAAGGTTACCATATTCTTTCTGAAGTAGTCAGTGTTCTAGCTGGAAATATTTCGGAAACAATTAATTTAGAACCAAATGTTTTGGTTAGTTTGAAAAATGCTCCCGTTACATCAGTTGATGTTGAACGAAGTTTTTCCATATATAAATATATGTACTCAGACAGAAGCCACAAGTTTTAGAAAATTTTGAACACCACTTGGTCATTTATTGTTACCATAATTCTAAATAAGTCTATTCATACTTAATAATGATGTAGTTACTTAAAATAAATGTAAATCTTAATGAATAGTAGGAAATATTTAGTTATGTACACTTTTTTTTAAATAAATTGTTACTATTTTACGATTTTTTTATTTATTCGTATGCATATTTTGTAAAATATTTGCATATTTTCGGGTAAACACGTGCATATTTATGCGCATATTTTCTACATTTTTATTTGCATATTTGCCGAAGTCTACTGATAAGTTTAATGAGCCATTTGTTTAAGGTGTTTCTTAGCATCCTTCACCCAAGAATGTTCAGAAGGCTGGAAGATCTAAGCGGTGCCGTGAGACACAATTTGCAGCAGCAGCAACACAAAGCATCTTTTTGGCTGAATACGCTTGTACAAAACTGCATGGATCGACGAAAGGATATAGTCATAACATTCCTCGATTATGAAAAAGCGTTTGACACCGTAAAACATAACGCAATGATAAATGTGTTACACAACGTTAACATTGACGAGAAAGATATAAGAGTTATCCAGAATCTCTATTGGAATCAAAAAGCACGAGTTAGACTGAACAAATCAACCAACACAGAAGCATTTAAAACTTTAAGAGGGGTGCGATAGGGGTGTATTTTGTCTCCTATGCTCTTTAATCTCGATGTGGAGAACATTTTTGCAGAGGCACTGGAAAGCTCTAAGTGTGGAATAAAGGTAAACGGGTTCCCGATAAATATCATTCGTTACGCCGACTACACCGCGATAATAACAGACAACGAACATAATATGCAGTTGATGTTAAATAAAATAAACACCGTAGGAAAAATATATGGCTTGAATATAAATGCTGGAAAAACTAAATGCATGGCAATAAAAAAAACGCACTTTTAAGAATACAACTGCAAGTAGATAATGCTCCAATCGATCAAGTGAAAACACTTAAAGACTTGGGAATGATGATAAATGATCAATGGGATCCTCAACAAGAAATAAAATGCTGTACCGCATATTACTACTACTATGTAACCGCAATCTTTCCTTCAATCTCCGCTGCAGGATGGTTAAATCCTATGTATGGTCCATATTGTTATACGGCATGGAAACATGGCCGTTAAGAGTACCTTCCATTAATAAGTTGGAGGACTTCCAAATGTGGACGATGCGAAGAATGTTCCGCATACCATGGACATCTTGGGCGAGAAACGAGAAAGTCTTAAGAAAGGCAAATACTGAGAGAGAACTACTCAATTTGATCAAGGTACGAAAAATTGGATACCTACCCCGGCCATATTCTGAGAGGAAAAAAATACGCAATCCCTCAACTAATCATCCAGGGAAAGGTTAAAGGCAAGAAATGAGTAGGTCGCAAACAAATGTGGATACGGAACATAAAGAACTGGACAGGCACAAATAACACTGGCGATCTTTTGCATGCCGCAAAAGACAGACGTCTGGCCTTAAGATAATTCGTCAACGCACTATGGGTGCACGGCACTATAAGAAGAAGAAGGTTGTACTATTATGAATATTAGAAAAGTTTATTGTTAATTCATCGCTATAACATTTATGTGATGTCTATAAA
This sequence comes from Diabrotica balteata, assembly GCA_918026665.1. Taxonomy (NCBI): domain Eukaryota; kingdom Metazoa; phylum Arthropoda; class Insecta; order Coleoptera; family Chrysomelidae; genus Diabrotica; species Diabrotica balteata. The sequence goes on from OU898281.1 coordinate 50,197,869, forward strand.
AATATAAAATGTAAAATATTAAATCAGTCTACACAATTACACATTTGTAAATATTTCTTTCTATATAAGATTTTAGTTATCCTTGCTTAAGCAAAACTCAATTTAAAGAAGATAAAAATAACTTCAGTTTCACAAATTGGTTAAAACTATCACAAAATAATCGTCTTACATTTTCTAATAAGACTTCTATCGGTCTCATAACTTCGACAATATTTAGTATGAGTTCTACCAAATACCATAAAATATGTTGCCTCAAAGAAAAAAAAAATCATTTGAGCATAATAACAATAGCTTGGCAAAACAAGGTAATAACTAAATCGTTCCATCCGCCATTCGTTGAGGAAGAGATTTGCTGATAAAATTTTTAACAATGTTGCAATTATTAAATTTTTGCCTATATGAATAAACTACGTTGTTTGCATTTTGCATAATATTGGGAAATAAATCGTTTTTGTTAAAAAAAAAAATGAAAAAAAAATTGTATCATGACCAGTTCTTTTTAAGTATATTTTCACAAGACACATCACGTCGTTCTCATGCTTATGTTAGTTACTGAATTTATTAGGAATAAACCACAATTTTAATTGAAAATACATTATTATTATTTTTATCATTTCAAAATATTATATATATACATACAGGAAAACAATGGATTCTATGATCTATTCTATGATCTAGGTTCATAGAGTTCATCATAATCAACAGAGATATACATCCATCAAAAAGAATCAACGTAAGATGTCCCAACTCAGTAGATGTAGGTAGCGACCATAGCGTAGTATTATGTAAAATAAGAATCACATGAACTACTTCACACCCAAGAGAGCGGCGCCAACACAAACAAAAATCAGGGTCGAAGGACGGAATGCACGAAATACTTATACAGAAAAAGAATATCAGAGAAGATTGCTGGGAATAAAATATTAAAAAACGATAACATCAAAGAAAGTTGGGAAAACCATAAAAATTATATAATTAACATAAACAGAATCACTTGAGAGAGGAAAGTAACGAACACTAACCTATCAAAAAAGTAAACACCATGGCTTAGAGCGAAAGTAAAGACAAAATGTGAAGAAAACAAGAAAGCCTTTTTACAGTACATAACACAACACACACAACAGGCATACAACCACCATAAATAAATCAGAAATGAGACGAATACTTTGGTCAGACAAATAAAAAAGAGACACTGAGAAAACAAATGAAACACGAATTCTACGGAACAAAAAAAAATGTGGAAATGAAACATGGGCAGACTATTTTCGATCCCTATTTGCTAAATGTGACGATAATGAACCTCGAATACCAGAAGTAACGACAAGAAAAAATAAATACTGAGTAAGAAGAGGTGAAGGACGCATTAAAGTAATTAAAGAATAGAAAATATAGAAGAAGAATTAATTGACCCAATTAAAGCTGGTAATCGGATACAACAGGGAGACTCCATGAGTCCTCTATTATTTAACCGGATCATGGATAAAATAATAAAAAAAATTTAAAAATGTAAGAATTGAAAACGGATATCAAACGGGAGAAAAACAACTTAAAATATTCTGGTACAGTCTGTCCCAAACCCTTTTTTCAGTGCGTCACTAATTTTGACGTCATATAGGATTTTAAGAATGTCGAGAATTATTGCATGACATTTTAGTTAAATCTGACAGTTTCAGGATCGTAATCGGCTAAACGTGAAAAGGTTATTTTTTTTAATGCATAGCAGTTTGTCATAATTCTATTCTATTCTGTTCTATTTTATACATTCCATGGAAAGTGCTTAATTAGCTAAGATTTGTTTATGGATTTATTATTATTTATTACAAACACTAGGGAATTGGAAGGTTTGTCTATTTAAAATAACGCTTCCTCCTAGGTACTGACTGCAAGGTAAAAAAATTTACTGACAATTGCAAGGCATCAAAGTAAACATTCCTGTGATAAAATAATATCGATTTAAATCAGTCATATTTGAATAAGTAGTTTTCTGATAAGTTTGTGTGGCAGCCAATAGTTTAATTTTGTGAAGAGTTGTCATTAAATAGTGAAAATAGTTTAAATAATGAAGCAGTTGATTTTTGAGTTAATCTACCAGTTCCGATATCCAGATGAAATCGTGTTAATGGAGTTTAGTTAAAAAACAAGATACCGAATGTAAGTTTACCTTCTTTTTTATGAATAACAAAAATGAATATTATATTTCAAACAATCTATAATCCCATTCAGAATCTGATTCTTGAAAATCAATGATTAAACTAGATGTGTGGCTGGTATCAATTATATCCTACATTTCAAGAAAATGTCGTGGTTCTAAAAAAAACCGTTTTAATACATATAAATATCCATAAAGGTGTTAGTTTAAGATATTTCCTCAATATCAGTCCGGAATTCCCAATCTGATTCGCGAACGACAGAAACTAAAATAAAGATGTCTCAGCCTCTTTTTCTAATTGAAACTAATTTAATAATTTTAATATTAGTGTTTTTTCATTCTCGGTATATCTCGGAATATTTAAAATATTTTTATGACAATAAATACAAAATTTAATTTTCACTGTAGTTAAAATGTCTGAAAATACTAACCTGGAATGGCAATTATCATTTTATCAGTTGACATTGTGAAAGTACTGTCACTGTCATTATCAAGATCATCTGTGTCAAATTATATTTATATGCATAATTGATTGGATATCTATTTAGCGTATTCTAAACTCCAACCAATTATACGTTCGTAAGTAGAATTCGCTTTAATATGCGAATACCCGTGAACGATACCTAATTTTCTAAGTTCTATGTATAATAATCAGCGACTCACGTTTTTTTCTGTCACTTCTAGCTTAATGCGTTAGAGAGAATTCGAACAACTATGACGCACTGAAAGAAGGGTTTGGGACGAACTGTATGCAGACGACGCGATACTACTCTCTCAAAGTGAAGACGATTGACAACATTTGTAGCACCAATTTAATATAACCACCCTCGAAAGACAGTTCCCAAATAGGAAGACGATCAGTTAAGCGTATTGAAAAACAGACAAAGTCATGTATACATAAAAAAGAAGAGGATCCAAAGCATTTTCGTGTGTTGATTTATCATTTTTATTTCACGGGAAAAGATCCTCTGCAAACTGAGCTATGGCTGTTAAAGCCGTTAAACAATGGTTTGCTAAATTCAAACGTGGCTGTACGGACACCAGTGATGCTAAGCGCTCTGGAAGCCCAAATAAGGCAGTTATTCCCGAAAACATCATAAAAAGTTAAAAAAAAACTAATAATGAAAACCAAAAACTAAAGTTGCAAGAGGTAGCTGACACTCTAAAGTTATAAAATGGTAGTCTTTTCACTACTATATACGAATATATGGGTATGAGAAAGCTGTATTCCAAATGGAAGCCAAGTTTTCTCACTCCAGAGCAAAAACAACAATGGATTGATGAGTGTTGGCGCTGTTTGGACAAATTTAAGCGAAATATGTCGAACTTTCTGCATCAGTATTGCACAATGGATGAAACATTAATCCATCACTGTACTCCGGAATCAAATTAGCAGTCATCTGAGTGGACAGCACCCAAAGAAAGTCGTCCAAAGCTACCAAACACACAATAAATCCCTGGAAAGGTCTGTTTGTTGGGACTAGCAAGGAATTATTTTCATTGACTATTTGAAACGTAGAAACAATCAACAGAGACTACTCCATTGGTTTAATGGACCGTTTTAAACCATAAAGCTCAGAGAACAGGCCACATTTTTGAAGAAAAAAATGTTGTTTTATTAAAACAAACATTGTGTCACAAGTCGATGAAAACGATGACAAAAATGCACGAATCTGGTTTCGGGTTTTAAATTTCTTACGCACCCACCATATAGCCCCGACTACCAACTTTATAATCGCCGAAAAAATAATTGCCGAAACTGAATCGTATTTTAAAGGCCAAGACAAATGGTTTTACAAGGGCAGAATAGAAAAATTAGAGGATAGAAGAATTAGAGAATTAAGGAATCATTTTTACAAAAAAAGTTGTTTTACTAATTTATACTAAAATTTGTTTAATTTACTGTTTGTATTTTGAGAACGATTTCCGAAGTGGAAATTGAAACGTCAATAAACGTATTTTTATCTTTAATTGTATCTCATTCCCAGTTTAATAGTAATTAATTTACAATGCCACAAGAAAATAGCTTCAGAACAATACTAATTTATGTTCGCGATTTATTGACCGGCCTAATGTATATGCATCTAATGCGTCTGATGAGCAACTATCAAGTATTTTGAAGAATCATCATTCTATTACGGTTTTTAAGCATACTTGCACTTCAGTTAGTGATCTTTGAAGAAGTAAAATCGAGCGAAGCCCGTATCTCTTACCGTACTCCTTATCCATAGGTCGATCCCATACACCAGCTTATTCCAGTCTAAGTAGCAGATTTATTTAGATTTAAACTACTACGTTAGTCTTTTTGGTTTCTGACCAGGTCGTGAATTATCGTCTACTAGATTATTCACATGGCTTAAGACCCAATGCTTATAGCAAAAAATGAATGGCTTAAGCAACAATGTATCGATCTAGAACATTTACAACGACAGCACGACGACCCTAATTTACATAAAAAGCTTAGGGAGACGGCTGGAATATACAGAAAACGAAGACCAACTACCATAGTTAATCAGGATAACCAGATAGTGCTGGGTGAAAAGGAGAAAATTGATATATGGGAAAATTATATCCAGGAGCTCTTCCATGACGAAAGACCCATGAGTGAAGTTTATACAGACGACCAGCTGACTGGCCCGTCATCACCAAAGAGGAGATAGAAAAAGCAATATTAAATTCAAAAAACAATAAGGCACCTGGATCAGATGAGATCCCGTCAGAAATACTCAAATTACTAGATGAAAGGGGAATTTCAGCACTACACAAAATATTTAATTTAATTTATGAAACTGGCTGCTATCCTCAACAGTAGTTACGCTCTACATTTATTCCCCTGCCCAAGAAAGTCAATGCAAAAAGATGTGAGGATCACAGACTCATTAGCCTGATGAGTTACACTTTAAAGATATTCTTAAAAATACTACATCAAAGATTATATAAAAAATGTGAATGGGACATCAGTGATTCCCAGTTCGGGTTTAGGCAAGGTTTAGGAACACGAGAAGCAATAGTAGCAACACAGGTGCTGGTCCAAAATTGTTATGATCAGAAGAAGGATGTGTTCCTATGCTTTTTAGATTACCAAAAAGCGTTTGATCGTGTCCAACACCACAAGTTAATGCAGATTCTCAAGAAAGTTGATATAGACCAAAAAGATGCATTGAAAACTTGTACTGGCACCAAACGGCACAGTTAAAAATAGACAATTCTATATCCAAGCCCATACATATAAGAAGAGGCGTTCGACAGGGATGTGTGCTTTCCCCTCTTTTATTTAACATTTATTCGGAAGCCATATTTCAAGAGTCTTTGGAGGATGCAGAGATGGGAATCAAGGTGAATGGAGTATTGATCAACAACATACGATATGCTGATGATGGTGTATTAATTTGTGACAACATAGTCGATCTTCAACAACTTGTCACTATAATCGGAGAATACAGTAAGCGAATGGGATTAGAGATTAATACCAAAAAGATCAAATTCATGATCATCTCCAGAAACTTGGATGCATTTGAAAACTCCACCATAACACTGAATACTAAATCCATTGAAAGAGTGAGTAAATTTAAATACCTGGGATCGTGGCTTTTTGAAGACTGGGCATCGGACAGGGAAGTAAAATGTCGCATTGTGCAAGCTCGTCAAGCTTTCGTAAAATTCAAGACGGTACTGACTTGTTCAGAGTTCGATCTTCAACTGAGACTAAGGTTTACTAAGTGCTACGTATGGTCAGTGCTGCTATATGGTGTAGAGGGCTGAACACTCAAAACGAGGGATATAAACAGATTAGAAGCTTCCGAAATGTGGCTTTATCGCCGTATCCTAAAAATACCATGGACAGCGAAAATCACAAATATAGATGTCCTTAAAAGAATAAACCAAGAACGCCAACTTTTCGAAACCATCAAGAAAAGGAAAACGGCGTATCTAGGTCACTCCCTCAAGTCATCTGCCACATAGTGCTTCCATCTTCTCCTCGGTTTTCTTTTATCTGAACGTCTAACAGATCTACCCTTCTAAAAGCTCGATATAGATAATATTTAGTAGGAATGAGAACTATATTAAATGAAGAATATAGCCCGTTTGGCTCTCTGACCGACTTTTATAGAATCACTATACAACAACAATAAATTATGTTTAATTTACATTTAGTTCACAAGAATTTGATTTTGACATTTGTCAATAATTTTTAGTAAGCAAAATATTGCAATTTTTCACTTACAGATCTGAGGCCTAATAATTTGCATCCATTATCCAATAATCCTAACATCCATTAACACGGTGTAATTACGAGCGCGCGGACTAAATATGAAATTTCGTAAACGCATATCTTGCAGTTCAAAGTTGAGAAACTGTATCAGTATAAAAATGCCGAACACGATTTTGCTATTTACTACGTTTATTACACAATGGAACGGTTTCATAAAACGACGATAGAGCGACAAGGCCGAAACCGATTCCCTGATATTACTGCCACTGTTTAACAAAGGGATTTGCAGTGAAAAAGTCAACCTGCTGTTTTTTTTGATCAAACAAACAAATGTATTGTATACATTTACATGTTTAGTTTTTACATGTACCGTAAATATACACTCACTAACGTGTATGTTTTTATTTCATGTACAACAACACAAAATGCAGAAAAACGGTGACGTCTACAAAGAAATAGAAAAAATAAACTTACAATTTGTGTTGTAATAGTCTTTTTAATTATTTAAATAGATTTTATATATGAATAAACACAATTAATTGTAACAAAAATTATACAATAGTTTTTTAAGGTTTAGATTTCTAATTCGAAAAGAGTTCTCAAAGAATTCCCAAAATAAAAATTTCAAATAAATAATATAACCTATATTCAATTAGGGGTAAATGGTAAGCTCAAATTTTTTTCTTATTTTTTTTTGGCTATGTCCTTGACAATTTACCTAGTTTACTTTGGGGGTAGACACTTGTCTTGCTTCAGCAATCAGTGTCTACCTACACTTATATTCATCCTTTGTTTGTTTTGGATTATTCTACATGTATACTTGTATTATATATATTCATGATAGTAGACAGAGCTCGGAATAATCTTTAACACATTAAACAAATTGGGGGTTTTGAAGTAGTAAATAGTTTCATATACCTGGGGTCCCTAATAACAAATGATGGAGGGTGTGACATAGAGATACGTAGAAGGTTGATTATTGCTAGAACAGCTATGTTGAAACTGGCAGCAATTTGAAAAAATTCTCATCATCATCATCTTTGGCTCGACAATCCTCTGTGGATCTTGGCCTGCTCTAAGATTCGTCGCCATTCTGTTCGGTTTCTGGCAACATGTTGCCATCTTCTGATTTTTAATATCCGTAAGTCGGTTTCAACTGCATCTAATCACCTAATTCGCGTCTGGCATTCGTAGTATGTGTCCAGCCCATCTGGAAAAATTCTAGTATAACAATACACATAACACAAGACTGGTAATGGCGCTCATTTTTCGCATAGCCACATATGCATCCGAAACGTGGGCCTTAAAGAAAGATGATAAAAATAAGCTTTGCGCTTTTGAAATGTGGGTATAAAGCCGCATGTTTAGAATATCCTAGATTGATCATCGCACTAACGTATCGATATTAGAACAACTTAAAGTAAAGGATTGATTGCTTAAACAAATACAACAGAGATATTTGCAGTATTTTGGACACATTGCTAGAAGAACAGGTCGATGGAAAAACTGACAGTCGACGGTAGAGGCAAAGAAAAGAGAGCTACGGAAAGATTTCCAAGCCGTTGGGTAGATCAAACAAAAATATTGAATAACCAAGGGTTAAATGAAGCCGAAAAACCAGCCGAGGATAGAGAAGGATGGAGGGAAATCGTGAGAAAACTTTAAAGGCCTGATGGTGTCACAACATTCCAAAAGGGATTAGGATTGAAGAGGAGGATACTTGTATTGGTATTTTTTTATTTCTTTTCTTTTCAGACTAAAATTTTAGTAGGGCAATACAACAAAAGTATAAACTCTTCTTGCTCAGGACTCGGGGGTAGCCTCCAAGCTTTGCACACACCAGAAATGCTACCGACGGATAAAGTAGACGCACCCAGGACTGAAAGAAAGAAGATCATGGTTCATAATTTAATATTGAATGTGGAAATAAAGTTACATAATATGCCTATTGTACTTTCTATTCTTTACTATTTATGGAACTGGGAAGTTTAGTTTTAGATAATTCGGCATACAAGTCGAAATGTGGGTTTTGATTTAAGCCACATTCTAATAATATATGGTTTTAGCCTCCCACTTTGCTACATTCGCAATAATGATCATCTTTGACTCCAATTCGGAATAGATAAATAGGTGATGAGCAATGACCCGTTCTCATATAGACAGTCGTGGTTAAATGTTTCCTACTGATATATGAGACTTTATTGAACCATGGTAGAGTATGGATCTGCTTATTAATTTTGAAATAGAATGAATTACTTTTATCATATCATTCGTACCATTCAGCTGCCCAGTTGGACCAAATTACTTTTTTAAGTAGGGTGTAAAATTTGAAAACTATAGTTTGATATTCATGGGAATATTCAGGAAACGACCTATATTAGCAAGTTGGTCAGCCTTGTAGTTTCCAATAATACCAGAGTGTTCTGGGATCCATACTAGTAAGATTTCGATATAATTTTTCTTTGCTACGATAATTCCATTTTTCGGTAAATATAATATATGTTCTGCGTCTTTAAGAAAATCTATTTTTTTGATTTTTTGTAGTGCACTTTTTGGGTGATATTTTGTTCCAGTATAATGTGGACTGCATGATGGATCGCGGTCACTTCTGCTGTACATATTTGGGTATGATTGGGTAGTTGAGATGAAAATGAATAATTGAGCTAACTGTAAAAAAATTTTTGTATGAATTTTTTAACTAAGTTCACTAAATTCATAAGGTTGAATTAATTTTTTGTAATGTTTTCATTCAGAATTCATATTTGTTGAAGATGAAGTTAAAGTTTATATTCATGACAAGGAAGCAGTTTACTAGAGTATAGGTCCTGCAAATAAGGTTGGATTTTTCTAAGAGTTTTTATCAATATAGGTTTTTCCTTATTTATTGTCTTTATTACAAAATGATTTTAATTCAACGATTGATTGAATGATATAATTGTTTTTAAAACTTAGGTTTTTTAGCAACAATTTTGTTGTGAGCCATTCTCTTCTGTATTTGAATGGCAGTTCTCCATATTCTGATAACAAGGATTGGATTGGAGTTAACTTCATGCATCCTGTGATGATCCGGATACTTTGGTAGTGCATCTGATCTAGTTTCTCCAAGATATATTTAGGGCATGTAAATAGAAATTGACCCCCATAGTTGAAATAACTTAGGATAAGTGCTTCATGGAATATTTTTATTACTTTTGGGTCACAGCCCCACCATGTTCCACACAAGGCACGCATTACATTAAGTGGTTTACCTATTTTGACTTCCAGCTGATTAATGTGTGGCTTCCATTTAAGATTATTTTGAAACACAATTCTTAGATATTTAGTTTTATCTACTCACTCTGTATGTTGTCTCGTTATTTCCAGACATTATTTTGGTATTACCCCTTGTGAAAAACATAGCTTTAGAGTTGCCCACAAAAATGTTCAAATTATGATGGTTCAGCCAGACCTGAAGATTGGCTAAATGGCTAAATATTTGTTTATTTTTGATATCATATAGATTACGTTTACTTCCTTGACTAGAATGACAAAATCGTCAGTATACTGTATGACTTTTAATATTTTTGGGGAACACATTGTGTATTGAGTAGGTATATATGTTGAATAGCATTGGAGTTAATGGTGATCCTTGTATGAGATACTAATTTTAAGCAAGATAAGGTTCTTTAAAGTTCTCTACTTTTAGCGATTTTTGCCATTTAAGGAAAAATGCAAAAATTGCGTACGATAGCTGCACTCTTTACTTTTAAAACTCATTTTAATTTTTGTCGATAGGACACTGTTTAAAAGATATTGAATTTTTACCGTCGAGTTCAATACAAATTTTATTTAAAAAATTGATTTCACGTGCATAAAATTGAACTGACATTCAAAATCGCTGGTCGCTTCAAGCGTTATTTCTGAGAGAACAGTTTATTCTACACAAAAAGTGCTAATGCAATTTTTTTACAAAATTATCTCAGCTGAATTTCTTGTCTAAAACATTTTTCCGACGGTGCCGGCGTACAGATTCTTCGTAAATCGATGTTTTCCGTTTCGCCCTACTTACGAGGGAGGTTTTAAGGGGAAGCTTGGCGGTAGAAGTGGCACACTTTTGTCATCTTTTTCGAGGTCTCAAACTTACATTCTCTTTTTTTATCATAATCAATAACCTATAAGTTCCTTCAACTATTTAAATAACTCATTCCTCTTCTATCTATCTATACAGCTCTTGCTGTCCAATTTTGGAGATAGGCCTCCTCTTCCTTTTTTGAAGAGTCTCTAGTGTAGGCAGTTTGTGTCCACTTCGGGTCTGCGTGTTTCTTTAAGTTATCTGGCTATCTCATTTGTGGCCTTCCCCTTTTTCGTTTATAACTATAACTATTTATAGAGGAAATAACTCGTTCCTCTTACCTTAAAAAAAAAATGCACATAATGTTACATTCCTAACATTACTTCCAAAACATCAGTTTGGTTTTCGGGAAAATCACTCCACTACACAACAAGTTCATCGAATTATAAATGAAATATTAAAAAGTCTTGAAGAAAAGAAATACTGTAACGCTGTATTTCTAGACATCTCACAAGCGTTTGACAAAGTCTGGTACAGAGGTGTGCTTTACAAAGTAAAAGTAGCACTATCCAGTAACTATTTCATCCTACTTAAATCCTACATATCAAATATATATTTCTCTGTAACATTCAAAGACCAACAATAAAACCTCTGTCCTATTAACTCCGGAGTCCCGCAGGGTAGTGTTCTAGGGCCGCTGCTTTTCTCACTCTACACAGCCGATATACCAGAGACTACCAATACTACAATCGCTTCCTTTGCTGACGACGTAGCAATACTAGCTGTAAATGATGATCCCATACAAGCCTCACAAAACCTGCAACATGATCTGAGCGTACTCAGTGATTGGTATACGAAATGGAGAAAAAAAGCAAATAAAACAAAATCAACTCAAATAACGCCACCAATGTAACCGACCGTCACAACATATGCCCACCTGTAAGGAGAGAAAATGTAAGAATACCAACAGTAACAGATGCTAAATACCTTGGTCTCCATCTTGACCAACGTCTCACTTGGAAGAAATATATCCAGACCAAAAGAAGGCAGCTTGACTTAAAATTCCGGCAAATGTATTGGCTTCTTGGACGTAAATCAAAACTTAACATCCAAAACAAAATTCTTCTATACAAAGCCATACTCAAACCTATCTGGTTCTACGGACTACTATGGGGCTGTGCAAAGCCAACGTCGCTGAATATTATCCAAAAATTCTAGTCTAAAGTGCAGAGATCGATATTGGATGCACCATGGTATGTAAGTAATTAAATACTTCATTACGACTAAAAGATTCCTTTCATCAGAGAAGAAATCCATCTAGCCACGCAGTCACAAAATGAACGTACCTTTCACCATGAAAATGAGCTAGTAAGAGAATTATTCAACAATGGTCCAGCCACAAGAAGACTAGATAGAACCTGGTCTTAAGCCCTACTTCAAAACTAAACCAAATTAGAATAAGGTGAGACATCATTGGATGCCTCTCCTTCACGCGCAAAACCTGTAACACATTTACTCAATACTATGTAATGATGTAGATTATAAATAAACATATTTATAAAAAAAAACATAATGTTACAGCCATAACAAACAAGAGAATAAACATTTTTCTAACCAGTTTATTGAACTGTCAAATGTTTACAAAACTTACCTGAAAGAAAATATAGTTTAACCGGTATTGGTTAAAACAACTTTTATAATCAATTCACAATACGAATAAAAATAATTGCTTTATTATGGGTTGGCTAAGTTTCATATACAAAATGTAACCACAAGCAACAAACACTATTAATTTATCCATGTCATCCACACACTTTACGACTGTGTTGCGAAAGGTTTTCCCATCGCTTAAACAGATGAGTTAAACGAATTTAAAATAATATAAGTTGTACATATTTGATTATCATACTTCTTGCGGAACATAGTATTGTACAAGCCAGAGAATTGGATAGGGGGATAGTAATAGGAAAAGCATTGATGGACAAAACAAGAAGTAATGTAAAGTAGGTACACCTAAATGAGTGGGACACGATTTAAAATAAGAATGTAACAGACAGAAAAGACAGAAAACGGAATAGAGTTAAGAAGCAGAAACAAGTCACCAATCGGAAGAAGGAATACAGGTCTATAAGTGGAGAGAGGTGGAATCGATTGGGTCAAATCAGGAAATATACCCAAATAAAAGAATAGGGGTCTTTTTAACGTAATGTTTAATATACACACAACCAAACTTATATGGAATCATCTGATATTTCTAATAATTTTAAGCGAATTAAAAAAATGAACCTATGAAGTCAAAGAGTATTTATTTCAAAGCAATTTTGTCACCAATATATAAAAATTAAAGAAATCCATAAAGTCTTAAATAATAAAATTGAAATTATTTGTTTTAAGGTCAAAAGCATACAAAACTTTAATGTACAACATAATATAATGTTTAAATTGTTTTTATTTATTTTTGTTTTTAAAGTTATAATTCTATACGCTCGTTCGACGTTGGAAATTTGTACGGGAGTGAATCGGTGAAATTATTACATATGTAAGATATCAGTAAGAGAGAGACAGAAGATAAAAATGTTCTCTCTCAAGAATAAAAATGTTTCTTTTGTATATATATTTAATATTATATATATTATATATTATAATTATAAATATATATTAATAATATTATTTATGTGATGTGTTTTGTATTATTTATTAATGTTCATAATTATTTTAGGCGTTTGTATTTCAAAATAATAATTACTATAAATCACTGTATGACCGAGAACTGTCAATTTTAAAATACGTTAGTGTCATGTCTAATTGGCAATTTTTTACGTGTTTTGTTCATACGCTGGTATATGTGAGTTCAAATCCCAATATGAATTTCCTTTTTTATTTTTGAAATATTTAAAAACCCCACGTTAATCTTATTAAATATATGTAATATACGCAAAAATGCTGAATTATAAAATAAAATGAAAATTTATAACATAATCCGAGTTGTTTAGTTTTTTTATTTTTATATTCCACAAACATTTTTTGAAGTTATACATTTACACGCGCGTTCGACGTTGGAAATTTGTTGAGAGAGACAGAAGATATGTTTTCTCTCTCTTTTTCTCTCGAGAATAAAAATGTTCCTTGTGTAAATATATTTAATATTTACAAATTTATTAATATTATTACTTTTTTTAATAATATTATTATCATGGTAAATTAAACATATGCGTTATAAGTAAGTTATGTATATTGTCATTTTTAAATTCTTATGAATATTGCATTTTAATTTATATTATATTATTATATTGAATTATGTTGCAGTTAATTGTATTTTTATATTAATAACAAAATAAACAATAAGTAAATTTTACTGCAGAATATGTGTAAAAAAAAGTTTTTGCATTCAACTCCTTTTATACATATATGAAAATAAAAATATATATTTTCATTAAAATATTGATTCAATCCTTCATTTACTATACTACTACTACAGGTCAAATGTTTATATACAGCAAACGATGCACCATATACCTATATACCTAACTCTTTTTTTCTTTCTGCTCCCTCTTACTTATATCATTACATATGTAACGATTGTGCAGATTGACTGCCATATAAATTTGTAACGGCGAACGCTTGTATAGAAGTATAACTTCTACCGGCAGTCCCACTGAAATTCCACACCCGTTTTTTATGTAGCCAGTGTTATCTAACCCTAGGCCTTATGCAAGCTCTAATTTGTGGGGCATACTCCTAAACAAATTGTCAACATTTTATTGTGGTAGGTTGTTTCCTGTTTTCAAGAGCAATTTGTACTAGCTGTACGGTGTTTTGTGGATTATCCCGGCGAGGTCCAATTCTTTTTTCAAGCATATTCCATAAATGCTCTATAGGGTTAAGGTCGGGTGAGCAACCAGGTCGCTATAGAATAGTGATATTTTCTGCTTCAAGGAACTCTGTAGCGACTCTGCTGCTATGTGGAGGTTCATTATCATGCAGGAAAATTAAATTTTTTCCCACTGCACTTTTTGAGAGTCTAACTAGAGGTTCTAGAACCATTTCAACATACCTTCGAGCTATTAAAGTTGGTTGAATGGAAATTTTTTTTTTTTTTTTTTTTTATTAACCCCACATTTATTACAATCTATCTGTACAATCTAAACCTAAATATTTAGGTAGATAATAGACAATAAGTAATAGGACTGACAATAATTTGGAATGACATGTAGGGAGGCATCCAGTGATGCACCCCTTTTTTTAAAAACTTAGCCTACAACACTGACTATTTCTGACATAGACTTGTGCACATTAATTTAGAACCTATTGTTCACTTAACTCTAACGGAACTTTTCGTTTTAGCCTACGAACAGTACGCGGTTTATTCACTAAACTTTTTGCTAACACGTTTGGGTGCACTTTAAGTTTCTCTTTATGTTTTTTCGCGCACTTTTTGATGTCATCTTTGACATATGATAGTCCGGCATCCCGATGAATGGCTTCATTGGTTATGAACCATGGAACTCCTAGTATTGATCTCAATGTTTTGGACTGGAATCTTTGTATTATTTCAATGTTGGAATGTGCGGCGGTTCCCCATAATTCTATCCCATAAGTCCACACTGGTTTTAGGATGGATTTGTAGATTAATATTTTATTTTCGGTTGATAGTTTTGATTTTTTGCCCAACAGCCAATATATGGTTCTTAACTTATGACCCAGTTGTTTTCGCTTAGTAAATATATGCTTCCTCCAGTTTAATCTTCTGTCCAGGTACATACCTAGATATTTGACTTCACCCCCTTGTGGAATTCCTGTACCGTTTAAGTAAACAGCCGGACATGTTTCCCTACGCGTGGTAAATGTTAGGTGTAGCGATTTGTTTTCATTAATTTTGACTCTCCATTTTGTCATCCATTGTTGGATTTGATTTAGATTATTTTGTAAGATTTCTGAGGCTATTTTGGGATTTTTGTTCGACGATATTATTGCCGTATCATCCGCAAATGTAGCTGTAGTTATGTGTGTTTCTGTCGGTAGGTCAGCAGTAAATTTACTGCTGAATGGAAATTAAAGAAGTTTTTCCACCGATCTTATTATTTTCGCAGTACATAACACTTCCTCCTTTAGATCTATGAACAGATCTGGCTGTTTCCATTCTTTCTTGTCTTCCTCGCCCTCTAAGTACACGAACTCATTGGTCATATGATTTTACACAAATCCTGGTTTCGTCTGAAAATAGTACATTTTGCCAATTTCCAATGTTCTAGTTGTTCTAGTTTAAGGCTTAAAGCTCTCAACTGGAAAAGTTAACGTTTTTCATATTTAAAAATTATATATTTGTTTTCCTTCATGTAGTGTCCTAAAGTATAACTAATTTTCTAGAATGATAGCAATGAGACAGCTGATATAATTATAATTTCTTATATTTATTATAACTAAATTATGTAAGTACAAATCCATATCAAACAATTTTATAAAAATATATGATTGTATTAGGAGCAACTAATTAAAATATTGCTATGAAGTGTAAATATTGTGGAATTAATTAGTTCACGTATCAAATATAATTTAAAACCGATAAGTATAATTAATATGCAATTATCAACATAACAATACTTTATTTCCCTAGATTTATTAATAGATCACGATATTCACTTTAGTGGTTTCAGTTAGTTTTTTATTTGGTTTTCCAAACGTTTCAAGGTTAG
The DNA here is from genome assembly GCA_918026665.1 of Diabrotica balteata. Taxonomy (NCBI): domain Eukaryota; kingdom Metazoa; phylum Arthropoda; class Insecta; order Coleoptera; family Chrysomelidae; genus Diabrotica; species Diabrotica balteata. The sequence goes on from OU898281.1 coordinate 50,213,975, forward strand.
CACACTCATCAAAAGATATTAATATGAAATTAAAGAAAAAAGAAATAATAGTTATTAATTAATTCCCAAATATTGCAAAAATTCTTCCTATTTAGTCATTTGAATATATTAATATACAGGGTGTTTCAAAGAGGTATGTCATAAATTAAATCGCGCATTCCGGGGACAAAAATAAATTGATTGAATCCAACTTACCTTCGTACAAAAGTGTACACAAAAAAGTTACAGCCCTTTTAATTTACAAAATAAAAATTGTTTTTTTTTTTAAATTATCTCCTAAACTACTTGACATTTTAATAAAATAAAATGTAATGTAATGTAATAAAAATGGACACGTTACTTTATTGTTCTGAAAGCATTTTTCATAAAAAAAAACAACAAAATCTAAGCGTACAGAAAATTTTTAAGGTGGCTGTGCAGTTCTAAATTCCCCAAACTTTTGAGCACGTTCAAATCAAATGAATTTTGTGACATCATTAGTTTAACACCTTATTTTTAAAACATTTTTGCCTGTCATCACTTTTTTCAAAAAATAGTTGTTATTGAGTTACGGCCCTTTCCGTAACTTTAAAAAATTACGTGTAACTAAATAAATGGCTTAAATGAATTAACAAGTACAAAAAATGTCAATAACCTCTATAAATGTCATATTACAATAAATGTTCAAAATACCTCCATTTTCCTCTATACACATTCGGTATCGTTTTAATAAGGAAAACCGAATGCGCTGAAAAATCATATTTTTTTGACGAAATTGATTTGCAGCTTCAATTATTCTAACCCTCAATTGTGCTTCGTCCTCTATTGTTACATAATACACTTTCTCTTTCAGAAACCCCCAAAAGGTAAACTCCATGGGGTTAAAACCTGGACTTCTGGGTAGCCAAGAAATAGGTGCGTCCCGACCCCTTCCAATCCACCGATCAGGATACTGCCTGCAAAGGTATTCCCGGACTTCATAACTGTAATTCGGTGGAGCGCCATCTTGTAGAAACCATATATTTTACCTTATTATAGTGTTCACTTCTTCCAAATACTCTTGTAAATCGTTTGCCAAGAACTGCAAATAATTATCACCATTTACATTGTTGGGAGTAGAAGTTGTTAGGTAAAAAATACTGGGACTATTAGATTGATATCTATAATTCCTACCCAAACATTAACTTTTTAAAGTCCTTTGGTGATGAGTCTTTTTTTTGACGTGAGAATTTTCGTCGGCCCAAATGTGCTCGTTATGATGGTTTGTTATTCCAATACTACTGAAGGTAGCCTCGTCGGTAAACAAAATATTTCTAATAAAATTAACATTTTAAGTGGACTAGAGAAGATAAGCCAAAAATGACCCAGACTAATATAAAACCAAAAATATATTAATAAGAACAAAAATCAGAGAAGCGAAAGAAAAAGAAGCAAGGGAAAGATACGAAGAAATTAAGACTCTGCAGTCAAAGTACGATAGTCACAACGCAAATAGGAAAGTTAAAGAACTCACAGGGGGACAAAGACGAAGGCAGAAAGGAAATATAACTAATAATATTTAGAAAAACTATTTGAAGACCAAAGAGATAACACCTTTGAGCTAGAAGAAGAGGTAAATGATGGACCAAGAATATTACAGCAGGAAGTTTATTCCGCAATAACACAATTAAAAGATGGCAAAGCGGTAGGCCCTGATAATATATAAGCAGAACTACTCCAACTAATGGACAACGAATCAATAGAAATACTCGCAAAGATATTCAACAACGTATACAACACTGGAGAAATATAAAAAATTGTTGAAATTGGAGTTTATTATATGTACTTCCAAAAAACCAGAAGCCGAAAAATGCGAAGATTACCGTACTATAAGCCTTATGAGTCATCTCCTAAAATTGTTCCTAACGGTGATTCATAAGAGAATCTACAAGCTGTGTAAAAGTCAAATTTCCCCCAACCAGTTCGGGTTCACAAATGCTGTTGGTACTAGAGAGGCTTTTTTTCTCAATACAAGTCTTATTTCAGAGATGCAGAGACGTCAACTGCGAGGTATACGCATAGCTGGTTGATTACGAGAAAGCGTTTGATCGAGTACAGCACGCCAAGATGATGCAAATTTAGTATTTAGTGGAAGCAGGAATTAACAGTCAAGATCTGAAAATAATAAGAAATCTTTACTGGAATAAGACAGAAAATCTCAGAGTTGAAGGTGAACACACTGACTATGAGAAAATCATGCGTGGAGTGAGGCAAGGCTGTATTTTGTCTCCTCTAATCTTCAATCTGTACTCTGAAAGAATATTTATCGAAGCTTTGCACGAAATTGAAAAAGGTATTCTACTAAATGGTTACCGGCCAAACAACATCAGATATGCAGATGAGACCATAGTATTTGCCGACAACTTAGAAGACCTACAAGTTCTTATGAATAAAATCACGTATACTTTTTTTACGATAAGAATGTGATGACGTCACACAACGATCAGGTGCATCGTTGCCAAACTATTTTTCCATTTCTTATATTCTTCTTAAACACATCTAACCTAACTTTTCATTTTCTTCTTTTCAAAATAAGTTGATCACTTTTAATGTTTACAAGTTTACACACAACCTAACTTTTCGTTGTTTTCTTTTAACACTTTTGTGTTAAATTGTAAATTTTTAACTATAAATAATTTATACCCATCTTTTATAACTAATGTTTTATATCTTCCTAAAAATGAAGTTTTATCGGGTACAAATTTATGGTTCCAATTATTTTTAAAACAAACATGATTAGGTAATTATCATAAGAAAACAAAGTTTTTTTGGAATTGATAAATAGGCCATCAATAAAAGTATGGATACAAATCGTGGAACTTGCAAGAACATTCAAGCATAGAAACTGATTATTCTTTGTAACTTTTGTTACCATTTCAAATTACAACAAACTAACCATTAAGATTATTAAAACAATGATCAGTTATATTTTTCTGCAGTGATTGTGATCTCTTTAAACAAATTCTATTTATAAAGTAGAAAGTGATTTACAGCACCTTAAATGTCAAGAATTTAAACCTAGAAAAAGAACTTAGTTCATTGAGCAAACAATGTGTAACAAGCAGAAGTTTTAAATCAATTGTGTCAAGAATTGTGAATGACAGCGCTACCTAACAGGTTGTTCAGTTTTACATAACATTGTAGTTAATAGAAAGAACATGGAAATACTAGCAAATGAGGGTGCTGTTGATATTTTAGTGTAGTATGTTTGATTAAAAACTTTTCATTTATAAATTCAAATCTATATGCCATTAGAATTTTAAAAATTAAACCTTTGTTTTATTGTGTTAACCTGTTTATATTGTTAATCCTTTATGTTGGATATCTGTTAAATGGAATAACTAAGTACTCTATTCCACAATATCTTAAGCATATCTGTGCATAAAAATTTATTGAAATTAGATACACCTTATACATCTGTAATGAAAATTTCAAATATATTAATTTAATAAATGACTTACAAAGATATTCTATGTCTGATCTGTGATTATTAAACACTTTAAAATATTTAGAAATTACTTATATTTAAATTTATTTTTAACTTTTGTAATTACTCAAGCTTCAATAAAAGTGTTCTTTTTAAAATTGGTTTGGGTCAAAACATTAATAATCTATATCTGAGTATAAACTTTTTTTTTGATCAATTCAAGTGAGTGGCCCATAAAAAATAATCTAAATAGAGACTGGTTCTATCCTTACAAAACAACAATAGTTTGCTAAACCATGGAAGTAAGGACAGATATTGTAAAAACAGATAAAGAAGCAACCATCTGTTTTCCATTTACTTAATAGCTGTGCTAGACTTTGATTGAGAGTTGATCTTTTCAAAAATAAAACCTTTTTGAGAATAAAGGACACAAAGCGATAATATATCAGACAGGTTGAAATGTTTTGGTATGATTAGAAAACTTTAATTGACTTTATTTGTGTTCTGTCTCTTTTTGTTGTATCTTGTATCAAATCGCACTATTGCAGTGAATTGCATTGCTTGGGAACACTCTGGGTGTAAGGACACTTTAATACTTTATTGTCACAGTGTTAATACACATGAAGCACTGCAAAGTATCAGCACAAAAGTGTCATACCACACAGTGTTACCATGACTAGTACTACTGCAGCATACAATAATTAATTGGAAATTATTTGTAGATGAAAAAACATATTATGTTTGGATATTTGAATATCATTGGAAGCTATTCATATTAATTTACTTTCATGGCATGTTTGTGAAATGGATTAAAAACTCTACATCTGGGAGAAATCAGAGAGTCAAGATAGGTTGTCACTAATTGTGATATTGTATATTGTAATTTAAACTGTTAATGGGGTTATCCCGTGTATTAAACGTATAAAAATAAAAAAAATTAATATAGAAGTTTCATTATTCAAAAATCCTTAACAATATAAGAATTTTGTTAGTTATAGCTGTTCTATACCAGTATAGAAAATTATTATATTTTCTAACTCACCTGATTATCTGGATCAAATACAAAAATAACTTTTAAATAAATATATATTACAGAAATGTACTTTTATTAGAACACAATTGCAATGCATATATAATTCTTTTTTTAATAAAATTAAAAGACTTCATCACCACTATCAATACAAAAATCGTTGTCATCATCATTATCATCATCTTCTGCTAAATCAATAACTACAGGGCTAATGTCTTCACGATCAAAAACAATTTCTCTATCCCACCAGCGCTGTATCTCAGATTCTGTACTCTTTATTGTTTTTGACCATACTTCTGGTGTTATTTGGGCCAGGGACTCCTTCCACACTGCTAAAGACTTTGCAGTAGAACTGCCATTTGTGCCTACATGATCAGAGTAATACCGTTTACTTATTCCCCATATATGCTCAATTGCATTAAAATTACAATGGTATGGAGGAAGTCGAAGAACTCTGTGTCCATATTGTTCAGCCATTCTATCTACTTCATATATTGGTTCTGGTTTATTCCTATAAGCAATGAAATATTAAAAGCATATCAAATTGTACAAATTTAATTAAAAACATACCTCTGGACCAGTTGAAGCAATTGAGGTTTTAACATTGTTTGTTCATGTGCAATATTGTTATTTTCCAACCACTCTTTTATTTCAGCTTTTTTTGAAACACATGTCGGAGCTTTATTAATTATTGTGCTATGGTATGGAGCATTATCCATTATAATAATTGATGGTTCCTCTAAATTATTCAACAGCTGATGTTCAAACCATTGCAAAAAGTTATGACGATTCATTTCTCCATGGTAGTCACAGTCCTTTGTTTTGGATGAAAAAACCAATTCAGCTCCCTGAATAAATCCATTACAATTTCCTGCATGGAGAACAATGTATCTAAAAAATAGTTTAAATTACTAAATAAAATATATATCTAAAAAATAATTTAAATTACCAAATATAATATAAATATTATGCAATTAGTTGTCTAGGCTATTATTAAAGGTAATGGTAAAAGCTACAAACAATGTTCTTGTGTAGTGCAGCAGTATAATATTGATGAGTTTGATTTTTTGTATATTCATTATAATTTTAATAATTAAAAAAAAATGATAAAACAAAAAATAACTTCCCATAACCATTTCATTTTTATTTTAAAGCACATTGTTAAATGTTTTTATTTCTTTTAAATTTGAACATTGCAACAAAAGATAGTTGAGTTTAAATGCATTTTTTAAACATATATTTAAATTTGTACATGGTCAATTATTTAATAACTACATTAACTCAATTATTATTGTACTTTTTTTAGCTATTAACCGTGGGGGGAATACTGACTGTGTCACTTTCTTAACACTCACATGTTATTGTTTGTTGTTTTGTGTAAAACAGATCACAATAAAATGGATGTTAAACAAAAATATATATATTTACCTTGCACCACCGACTTTAGTTTTCTTAACACTTTTGTCACTTGAATCTTGCCAAGAACGACTAATAGTACCATCTTGAAAAATCCATGTCTCGTCCAAGAAAACAAATGTGTATAGACCTTCATTTTTTAGTTTTACATACTGCTGCAGAAACATATGTCTTTTAAAAACAATATTGGGTAACTCCATTAAACCACGTCTTGGATCATCTTTTTTATAACGAAAACCAATATTGCGTACAATTTTCCATAAAGAAGTAAGACTACCAGTAAAAATATTCCTTTCTACTAATTTCGCTTGTAGTGTTTGTAATTTAACTTGTTCCTCTAAAATGATTATTTGTTTTAAAGATTATTGACATTATATTTGGTCAAAAACTTACTTTTTTTGTACATGTCATAAATAATATTTCGAATAGTCATTTGATTGAATTCATCTATATCAACAACTGGTTTTGTACGTCGTCTTTTTTGCTTTGGGCTTCTTAATGGTTCACCCCTATTGGCTTTTACTGCAATTTTATTTACAAGGGACAGGCTAATATTTAACGCCGCTGCTACCCTCTAAAAATAAAAACTTTCATATAACCTCACTTTTTAATCAAAATGAAATAGGATTGTTTAAAAATGTAAAATTAAATATTGCTCACATTTATATCACTATGTAAAAAGAAATAGAACAAATAATTACTTACATCCCTAACTGCTTCAAACGGAAGTAATATAGATTGATGATCACGTTCTGCCTCAAAGTATGAAATTAAAGAAATGACCATTTTCTGGGCACCACTTCCTAAAGCTTTAGGCATATTTGAAAATTTATAAAATTTTCAAATTTATAAATATTAGTTCTGAAAAGAACTTTTTTAGTTTAATTTATAGCAAAAATTGAAACGAAAAAAATAAATAACCAACACCACCTAACCACAGAATATTGTTTTCTATTTTGGGTGGGACGGGACCTAACCTCCACTACACTTAGGTTCTGTGCCTCCTGTTCACAAATACAATAACAAAAAGCCGTGAGAAATGAACTGGCAATATTGCAATATTTTGCCAACCGATATTTCACTAAAAGTCACTAGATTTATTAGAATCTATAGGGAGAGGGGCATAGGGAGTTTGCTGTATGGTTGGACATCCAAAAGTTACTAGACTGTCACATTTTCATTCTTAACGTAAAAAAACTATAATACAGTCAACAATATGGACTCAATATAAACGTTAAGTAGAAAAAGCTTATGATAATTAGCAAGAAAAAAGAGTGTAACTCTTTTTCTAAAAGTTTCTAAGAGTGGATACAACAAACAGAGCCACAGGCTCTGTTTGCTCTATTCACTTGATCTTCCACTGATAAAAATATCGGGAAAGAAACGAAAGGCATAATTTACAAAACAGTCATCAGACTAATAATGACATACGCGGCAGAAACAAGACCTGACACAGAGAGGACAAAACGGATGTTAGAAACAGCACAGATGAAAATATTTAGAAAAATTAATGGTAAGACACTATGAGACAGAGCTAGAAATAAAGATATACGACGTTGATGCAAGGTGGAGAACACCAAGAACTTGTAGAAAAGTAGAATGGAATGATCATATATGTCCAATGACAATAAATAGAGTAGTAAAGACGGCAAGGGACGGTTCCCAAATAGAAAGACGATAAGTAGGAAGACCACGAAAACGATGGAACGACAACTTACTGAAGGCACATTGAAAAACAGACACAGTCTATATGTCTATATAAAAAGAAGAAGAAGAAAGCTCGATATAGCTACAGCAGTACCAAGTGAAACAAGAACAGCAATCCGACAACTCAACTCAGTATGGTGGGATAGACACCTAAATATGAAGACAAAGACACATATTTATAAAACATTAGTGCCAAGTATTATGACATATGGGGCTGAAAATTCGATTATAAATAAGAAAAACCAGTAAGATAGTAGCAACAGAGGTGGAATGCCTGCGAAAATGCTGCAGAATAACAAAAATTGATAGAAGTAAAAAGTAAAGCAAAGAACATCAATAGAAACAGACATACTAACATATACAGGGTGTCATAACGATTGGGACATAGACTAAGGACAGGTTATTTGGACCAAAATATGGCTATTGGGCCAAATATGCCTTAATAAAATGTTGCTGAGAAAAAAGATACAGGGTGTTAAAGTTAATTTTTGTTTTTCGTTTTTTGCTAATAGTTTCCCTATATATTTATAAATTGCTATCAAAATTGACACAGAGGCATAATCTTAGACAAGAAATAGTATTTTGTTTACAATTTTACGTTTTGTCATAGAGGGCGCAATGTGGATCATTCCTAATGATCAAATTGAGTCTAAACTTTTTCTGATTAAACTTTTTAGCAATTTTTATTAAAAAAATATGACGTAAACATCATTTGTACGTAAAATTGGTACTGTTGTTTAAACATGATAATTTCAACCGTTTGCGATGAAAACGTAGTCGAACGGCTTAGAGTCTTAAAAAAGGATTTCAAATATTTCATTTATGAAAAGTATGTTTTGGACTGTACGATAATTGTTGTTGGTAAATGTCATTTGTTCAGATTAAATTATTTTTGATGTGACATTGTAGTGTAATGTTGCATTTTTTTAAAGTAATCACTACTTTTTTTGATTGAAATACTTCGTCACAATCATTTTACTAATGAAAAAATGCGAGATATGATTTGCGTATACGCACAAGAAAATTTTTGCGGTCACTCGGCAGCCAGAAGGTATGGAATGTTATACGCAAACAGAAGGCAACCTAATCACAAAACTTTTGCAAGATTATATCGTGCGAGATGGAAACGGTTGAGCGAGGGAAGGCAGTGAATACTGTAGAATCCCTGAATATATATATATATATATATATATATATATATATATATATATATATATATATATATATAAACAATATACTGTGCCGCTAGTGACGGCTACGCTTCTGACAAGCCAAACACGGTTAGACAGATTATCATAGACTGCCCTGTGTTCGAAGTCGAAAGAAAATATAGACTACCAGGTGTTTTAAGCAGTATACTGGACTTTCAAAATTGTAATAAACTTTTTTAACTAATCATTTGCTTTGATGGATTGTACAAAATATTTACATGCTGTTTTATTTGTCACTTATTGTTCCTCCGCTAATAACCTTTTAATGATTCATGCAGTTAATACAAAAAGACAAAAGGAAAATGACCATTATTAATTTTTTTGAATTAAACATTGGAGGACAATTTAATACGAGATTAAGAAATTGACAACATATGAGAGGTAGATCCTAAAATCCAAAAATAAAATGTAAGCTCGTTGTTAATATATTGTTTTGTAAAAGATTATTTATTAAAACGATATATGTATTTAAAAACCTTGTATATATTAATATATTCAAATGAGTACTTAGGAAGTATTTTTGCAATATTTGGGAATTCATTAATAACCATTATTTTTTTTCTTTAATTACATATGATCTTTGATGAGTGAGCTTACCTTGAAATGTTTTTATAACCAAATAAAAAATTAACTGAAGCCAGTAAAGTGAATATAGTGATCTAGTGGGAAATACATTTGTATTATCTTGATAATTACACATTGAAATATATGTGTTAAGTGTACTACGTAATTATTATTACTTATACCATATTTACACTTCCACACTACAGTTCCACAATGTTTATATTTTTATAAAATTGTTTGATGTTTATTAAAACTTATATTAAAATTTTATCAGCTACATTACTGCTATCATTCTAGATAGATATTATTACTGTAGCACATTTACGAAAACTTCATGAAAGAAGACCAAGATATATTTTCTAACTTAGGAAGACGTTAATACTCCAGTAAATGACCATTTTGGAATGTATTTTTTTCGTCACGATGGATTTGCTTTAAAATTTAGATTTAGCTTCCTCTTACCCTTTACTGCAGTTTTGGACTTGAGCTCAGGGTTGCTTTTACTTCGAGGTGAAAGACACCTCTTCTCGGGGACGAAAAAGCATACGTTTAAAATAGGCCTGCAAACAAATTGACAAATTCTAAGTAACTTTTAATTTATAGTTTTTTTATTACAAAAAAAAATTTTATAACAAAAGTTAATACTTTTAATTGCGAGTGAAAATGTTCATTTATCAAAATCAAAACCACGTTTTCAAACGGTTTTACAAATAAATCAAAAAGTAAGTATTTTATCGAAAGAAATATTCCTAGCAAAAATGTAGCTTATAAAACTTAAAAAAAAATGTGTACTCATGAAGTCTGTAGCATTTTAAATTTGATTGATTCTTTGAAGTATATTTAAAGTCGCCTCGTATATGAAATCGTCTTAATAAAACGAAGAATGTTTTCTGTTTTTTAGTTCGTATCTTTCGAAAAGTGTTTTCAATCATTCTAACGTCGTAGAGTAATAAATCCATTTAATTGCTGTTTATTTTACTGCGGCGATTTCTTTTCATGTAAATGCGTTTCAAAGGATATCTACGTCGTTCGTTGGTTTTGCTATTTCAGCAGTTCGTTGATTTTCAAGTTAAGCGAACAAATTTTTAATTTCGTCACTCTCGGTGAAACCGCTGTCACGAGCGTTTGTAGTTTTATTGGAGTCCGAATTTTTTCTTCAAATTCGTAATGTTTTTTCGTTGTTTTTTGTCTTTTGTCATGTAAAAATGTGTAGTGTGGTAGCAGTTAAGAGCTCGGCGTGTAATCTTCAGAAAGCCGACAGATCCTGTTTATGGAAAGTTATATGTGTTGTATTATGTCCTAAATGGAAGATTCGTAAGGTGTTACAACGATATAAGAGGCCATCGTATTTTCAATGAAGTTTTGAAAAGCCAAGCTTAGAAGTTTGCAATTTTTTTTGACCTGAAGCCCGATGATCCAGCCCAATTTCAACTTCCTTCGTCTATTTGTTTGTCCCTGGTCATTCCAGACCATTCTGAAGCTTGGAGACGCATTTGTGTTATTTGCAGCGTTTAGAAAACCAGTTCCAGCCCCAAAACTAATATTTGGTGAAGTCAGGTACTTTTTTTGTTAAATTTTTTTTTTAAAGAAAAAATAGACATTTATCATTAATAATTGCTTTCATGACAAGTTGAAAAATTTGTAATAAGTAAAATTATAATAATTAGGATTTGGCTGTCAAAATAATTATTCTTATACACATAACTTACCATAAGTTTTGAATTTGTTTTGTTTTTTTTAAGTTGACCTTAATGTAAACTGCATTGAAAGATGTATATGATTTCAATTTTGTTTCTTGTAATTATCATTTGTTTTGTAACTGTTTGTGGTGACACATAAATAAAGGTTGAATTTTGTTTTCTTAACTTTTTATTTGATTTTTTTGAGCTAACCCTTTTTGAGTTTATTTGAAAAAGATATGTTTTTTATGTTTTGATTTTATTTTCTAATTATTTCCCTAGTTACAACCAGTGGTTGTAATAGGCATAATTAGGCACCTCAAGTGGCGCCCTATAATTAAATTCCTTGAGGTGTTTCTTGTTTATTTTTTATTTTGTTTATCCCAAGAGCCCTTTATTTCATTTTTTTTGTAGTTCCCCATTCCAATGCCCTTAGCTTTTACTTATCCACGACCCCAGCTCTCCTACGAAACCCTGAGTGTCCGTTCGCACAAGTAACGTATATTTTGCTTGCCCTATCTTCACCCCCAATAGTTTCTCCCCCAATTTTCTGCCCCTTATATTAATGCCCCCTGTGGTAGGCAAAATATTATCGTTACAAAAATAGCGCCCAACGTGTGTGGCATTTCTTAGATTTGCGACATTTTTACTTGTCGTTACAAAAATGTCGCCCAACGTGTGTGTCCTGTATTAGATTTTCGCCATTTTTGTATCTTATCGTTACAAAAATGGCCCCCAACGTGGCTGGCGTTTTTTTAGATTTTTGTCCCTTTTTCCAAGCCACATATCTTTTTCAGTTCTTACCTAGTTTTCTGCCATTTGTATGAAACCCTGTCTTCCGAGTAGTGCCCCGGTGTCCCACAAACAGTTTGTTTATGTATTTGTATCAACATATGTATTGTTGTTTTTTCTATGTATTGTTCTTGTATTAACATATGTATTATTGTATATCAACAGATGTATTTGTTGTATATTGACATATGTAATGTTGTTCTTTTATTTCGTGTACTGTAGAAATTTTTCTATACGTATTTTATGTGTATTGGTAAATGAAAGCAAATATTTTGAGTTTGAATATTTAAATTGAATTTTAAATAATGTTTTGATATTGAGAAGAATTTTAAGTTATTTACAGTAACAAATTAAGTGTACCGTTATTGTGTCATTTATTTTTGATTGATTTGACATTTCTTACAGAAAAATCGGTTTTTGTAATTTTGTTTTGTCTGGTCATTTTGAGTAAATGTGTTTATTGTTTGAGTGACTTTTCTTTGAGCTGATGAGTAGAGTTGTGTTTTGTCTTTTGTCCTAAGCCATTTCATTGTTTCCTCTAGGCCCTCTTTGACGGCGTTTGTGTTATGCCACGAGCTAGTAGGAGATAGTGAATGTGAAGAGTAGTCCCCTGTGTCCCCTGTTGTTCCCTAATTAACCAGCTTTGACGGCGTATGTAATGCCACGGGTTAATAGGAGATTGTGTTCCCCTGAGTCCCCTTTTGTGTTTCCTGTCTTGTATCTGAATGATGACAAGTGTAATACTCGTGATCGGAGGTGCTGTCTAGTTTTGCCTAGGAGCAGTCTCATTTAGTTTTCAGAACAAGAGCAAGGTTTTTTATGTTGTGTTATTTTGTGTAGCTCACTCAAAAGTCAAGTTGTCAATATTATTAGTATTTTTGTATCACCCTGTATGTGAAGTTTATCGAGTATGTTGTTTTGTATACATTGTGTATTTGCTTTCACCCAAACATTGTTTTAGTATTTTTGTTCCGCCCTGTATGTGAAGTTTGTCTGAGTTTGCTTCGAATTGTATTTTCAGTTGTATTGTGATTTGCTTTTATCCAGTTTTTCGTTAAATCAAGTCTATTCCTGCCCCAAGTTAACTGCTACGATTTCCATTTTCTTCTATGTCCAGTTTTCGTAAAATTATGTAGAAATAATTTTCGTCTATTTCCTTGTGAATTAAAAAATACGTATTTGGAATGATGTCATTCCTTATTTGCCGGTATTTAAAATCAGAACGATATCAAGTTTGTTTATTCTTGTTCGTCTTAAGTACCATCCCATGTCTGAGAAAAGAATTTTGTTTACGTTAACGAAATAATTTATTTCGTATGTAGACGCTGTTCTTTCTTAAAGTGTTTATAAGTTATCTATTTCGTCTTCTTATTGAGTGTTTGAACAATTTATTGCGTTTTCAGAAATCAGCTGTTGTACGAAAAATATAGGTCAAATTTTTTCGTATCTTTCATAGTCCAGGCAATGTGTGAAATTTTTTTAAGCCCCGAAAAAGAAATAGTTTTCTGTTACAGTCCACGTTTGTCTATCGTTTTTCTCTTGTTGTCTTTTGTTTTATAAGTAGGAGGGAGTAATAATGCAATTTCGTTTGTCCATGGCTAAGGCCGATTTGTTAGCGACAAAGCGAAGTATTGTTATTTCCCTTATGTTTGTTATTTCCGTGTTTCCAGGTGTTTTCTTTGTTCCTATTCTGTGTTATAAGTAGGAGGAAATGATGATAGGATTCCGTTTGTCCTTGGCTAAGGCCGATTTGTTAGTGACAAAGCGGAGTATTGTTATTTTTCTTTTGTCTGTTAGTCTTGTGTTTCTCCCTATTTCTTTTTTGTGTACAAGTAGAAGAGAGTAATGATACGACTTCGTGTATTCCTGGCTAAGGCCGATTTGTTGAGAATACATAGCGAAAGTATTCTGATGTTTTTTCTGTCTGTTAGTTTAGTGTCTTTCCGTGTCTTTGTGTGGTCAGATGTAGTGGAGATATGTTGATGGTCTAAAATGTATTAGTTTGTGATTTGAGTATTGTGTTGTTGAAATATCATATAGGACGTACAGGCATGTGACCTGGATTTGTGTTTCCTTGGATATTTCTGTTGTTGTGTAAGACTGCGTAGCAGCATCCCCTTTCCGTGAATTATTAGAAAGGATAAGCCTTTCTATGTGTTGAAGTAAGACTATTGATTTGAGTCTCAATAGCATTCCTTCTTGTTGTAGAGTTTGTGATGTAGTGTTTTTGATTTGGCAGAAGCGGAGGTACAAATACTTGCATTGTCCATTGTGACGTTTTGATTTGCTGAGGTGAAAGTACCTGGCCGCCGTTTATTGTGAAAATATTGTTTATGTCGATTGTGAGACCATGTTAGTGAAACATCTGAAGTATTTTTAGTACTACCGTTAAATGACCCACTAAGAATTCCCCAGACTTATATTGTTGTGACCATGTTCGAGTTTTGTTGAAGAATAGTGAACGTTTCTTTCTGATTTGTATGACGATGTTGTATTCAATTATTATCCGTGAAGTGATGAAGTTTATTTCTTGATGTTGTCCCTTTATTCCCTTCCCAAACTGTGTCTTTGACCTTATTAGTTGTCATAAGAGGAACGGCTAGGTCGATGAGTTTTGGATTCGTCCGCCAGGTGACCTGTTGAGCTTTTAAGGAAGATAAGTCATTAGTTTTTTGCCTTGTGTATATATATACTCTTCTTCTTCTTTACCCGTCTTGCCCTGTTTTTGAGATTTGTGTACCCAGTTGGAAGTTTTATTGTTGATGATGGACTGTAATGATTTTTTTGTTCTTTTGGAAGATTATAGTGCTTCTTTTGTTCCCTTGGAGATCTGTAATGATGTTTTTGTTTCTTTTGGAGTGTTGTCGTAACTTTTTTGTTTTCTTTGGAAGACTGTTACGAGTTATTTTTTTGTTTCTTTTGGAAGTATTTAGTTTGAGACTAAACTGATTGTGTATTGATTATGGCTTGTATGTCATGTGCCCCTGTTGTTTTTTCTTTTCCAAGATTGTGTATTAACGTTTTGGACTTATGTTCTTCTTTGGTCCTTTTGGGAGTTTCCTTACTTGGAAATTTTTCGCTGTGTCGATCCCTGAGGATATTTCTATGGAACTATTGGCCATCCTGTTTTCTTCTGTTTGTGTTGGTTTAATTTTCAACCAGTGGTTGAAAATTCATTGCTTGACTGTTATAGTCAAGTTTGTTATTCTTTGATATTGTTTTGGTTATCTATTATGTGGATAACCATAGCGAAGCTTGTCTAAGCTATGTTATTGGCCACCCGCCTTTGTTGAGCTGGAAGCACCTTTCTTTTCGCTTCCAGAAACTTCAACACTGGTCTGTTCCACGTTTTGGTTAGGCTAGACCATTTTAGTAGAAATCTGCCATTGTGTCGTTGTGTTTAAGAGCCAACGAACTGTAACTGGTGCCGATTCGTCAAATCGAGCATCCAGTTTTATTTTGTATGTTATTATGTTAGAACCATAAACAGTTATGATGTGTAGTTTTGGTTATGATTTTTGTTTGTTGTTTTTTTGTTTTGTTTGAGTTATTGAAGTCATTATGTATTGTTGCAGTAGTTAGGAAAAATGCTACTGTTGTTCCAACCTGATTGTTGTTCGCCCTAAACGAAAACTTTTCCTGTTAGTCCAGTTTTCGCTCTTACGTGGGGGTATTGTAGCATTTTAAATTTGATTGATTCTTTGAAGTATATTTAAAGTCGCCTCGTATATGAAATCGTCTTAATAAAACGAAGAATGTTTTCTGTTTTTTAGTTCGTATCTTTCGAAAAGTGTTTTCAATCATTCTAACGTCGTAGAGTAATAAATCCATTTAATTGCTGTTTATTTTACTGCGGCGATTTCTTTTCATGTAAATGCGTTTCAAAGGATATCTACGTCGTTCGTTGGTTTTGCTATTTCAGCAGTTCGTTGATTTTCAAGTTAAGCGAACAAATTTTTAATTTCGTCACTCTCGGTGAAACCGCTGTCACGAGCGTTTGTAGTTTTATTGGAGTCCGAATTTTTTCTTCAAATTCGTAATGTTTTTTCGTTGTTTTTTGTCTTTTGTCATGTAAAAATGTGTAGTGTGGTAGCAGTTAAGAGCTCGGCGTGTAATCTTCAGAAAGCCGACAGATCCTGTTTATGGAAAGTTATATGTGTTGTATTATGTCCTAAATGGAAGATTCGTAAGGTGTTACAACGATATAAGAGGCCATCGTATTTTCAATGAAGTTTTGAAAAGCCAAGCTTAGAAGTTTGCAATTTTTTTTGACCTGAAGCCCGATGATCCAGCCCAATTTCAACTTCCTTCGTCTATTTGTTTGTCCCTGGTCATTCCAGACCATTCTGAAGCTTGGAGACGCATTTGTGTTATTTGCAGCGTTTAGAAAACCAGTTCCAGCCCCAAAACTAATATTTGGTGAAGTCAGGTACTTTTTTTGTTAAATTTTTTTTTTAAAGAAAAAATAGACATTTATCATTAATAATTGCTTTCATGACAAGTTGAAAAATTTGTAATAAGTAAAATTATAATAATTAGGATTTGGCTGTCATAATAATTATTCTTATACACATAACTTACCATAAGTTTTGAATTTGTTTTGTTTTTTTTAAGTTGACCTTAATGTAAACTGCATTGAAAGATCTATATGATTTCAATTTTGTTTCTTGTAATTATCATTTGTTTTGTAACTGTTTGTGGTGACACATAAATAAAGGTTGAATTTTGTTTTCTTAACTTTTTATTTGATTTTTTTGAGCTAACCCTTTTTGAGTTTATTTGAAAAAGATATGTTTTTTATGTTTTGATTTTATTTTCTAATTATTTCCCTAGTTACAACCAGTGGTTGTAATAGGCATAATTAGGCACCTCAAGTGGCGCCCTATAATTAAATTCCTTGAGGTGTTTCTTGTTTATTTTTTATTTTGTTTATCCCAAGAGCCCTTTATTTCATTTTTTTTGTAGTTCCCCCATTCCAATGCCCTTAGCTTTTACTTATCCACGACCCCAGCTCTCCTACGAAACCCTGAGTGTCCGTTCGCACAAGTAACGTATATTTTGCTTGCCCTATCTTCACCCCCAATAGTTTCTCCCCCAATTTTCTGCCCCTTATATTAATGCCCCCTGTGGTAGGCAAAATATTATCGTTACAAGTCCATAGACCCAGTAAAAGCAGAGTTGTAGCTCATGAAAAGTAGGTTCTTATTTGTCAAATTCCAAATTTAATATTCCAACGTAAAATAACCAAAAAATTAAACACTCCTCGGGGAAAACCTCGAAACTTTTTGTAAGTGTTAAAAAAAATCGTGAAAAGACCAGAGTGTCGAAGCCTTTAAAAAAGGTAAAAAGTCAAAAAAATTATAGTAGAATGAAACGTATTGGAAAAGAAAGAAAATATGCTAAAAATGGAAGAGAAAATAAATTCCACTCCATCCGAGGTCGGAAAGTGGGAGGGGGTGAGTTTTTAAGGGTAAAAATCGGTTTATCGCAATTTTCTAGTGCTATGGAAAAAAGTTAAATGGCAAAGTTGTTGGTAATAAAAAAATCTACAACTTTTGTATTCACAGTTTTTCCACATAACCTCAAAATTTTTGTGGAAAATTCAAAAAACTAAGTTTTTGATTTTTTATTTTTATCGTTTGCAAAAAATTTCTTTTTTTACGAAATTTGGTGAAAACTTGCCAGTATGTATCAAACACTCTGTAATTTTTTGAAATTAAAAAATTTATTTTTTACTTGATATTGATTTAATATCGAAAAAGCACCCAAATTTTCAATCGAAAATCACGCATCAAAATATCAGCTTTTTTAAAAAAGTCGGTGGGCTCTTTGTTCGTTGAAATCTCTACTTTACGATAGTGTAAAAAAAATGTACATTACTATGGGAAATGTTCTCAAAAAACAAAAAAAACGAAGAAAACTTGAATCAAAAATTTTTTTTCATCATTACGCACAATTTTGAGATATTTATTAAAATTAACACTGTAATTACTCATGTTGCCTAAGATTTCATGGTACATTGACAAGTAAAAAAATTATAAATTGAAATATTTTACTATAATTAATAATAAACAATTAAGTGAATAATGTTTATATTTGGTAAGACATCTACAATATTATAAGAAAGTTGTTGATTCAAATATGAATCTTAAAAAAATATCATCGCATTTCTGCATTGTTTTTCAGGTTACGATACAACATCTGGATTTATCGGGAAAGGAAAGAAAAGTATCGTAAATTCATTATAAGATGCAAAAAATTTGTCAAGTTTGGCTAACAATTTGTATGAAAAATATGAAAATAAACAAGATATCGCAAAAAATGGATTACAATTAGTCAAATATATTTAAAAGTGCAAAAATGATAAGCTAACGCTGAATCAATTACGATTTCAAAAATATCAATTGGCAAAAATCAAATCATCTTTCGTATTGGCAAATGTCCCACCCACATAAGGTGCAGCAGAACAACATTGTTACAGGGCATATTATCAGCTTCAAACATGGCTGGGCAACGAACTGACAGGATTGGGGCTGGAAACATCACGAGGCATTATGCCCAAATTTACAGAAAAGGAATTGATCCCGGAAATACTGCTCAAAACTGTTTGATACAGCTGTGAAACTGGATGTAACAATTTAAGTTATGGTTGCCGAAAACATGGTATGAAATGCACAAATTTATGTTCAAGTTGTCACGGCTCAGAAAAATGCTTTAATGCGGAGGAAAAAGCCTACGAAGAAATTAATGATAATGATTTTGATGAAATTGTGGATGAGGAAGTAACGCAGACAGGAAACAATATTGGAGATGAAGACGGTGAGGGTCTTGAAGAGTTCGAAGATCTTCTAGAATCAAAGGCGACGAAGGAATGCCATCAAAGAGGGCAAAATTAATGCCCTAAAAAATATTATGATGAATATATACATCATAAATATATATCCACAAGGAAAAAAATTCCTGTAGCTGGCTGTATACCACGTATCACAAAAAAGAGGTTAGTCTTCGTAAGTGGGTATATTTATTTAAAAACTCTTAAAAGGGCTACATCAAAAAAACAAACGTTTTCGGACTAAACAGTCCATCATCAGGTTTAAATTTTAAAATTGCTCGATTAAAATGCCTGAGCCACCAAAATACATGGGTAAAAACCCTTTAAAATACATATATGTAGTTGTAAAAGATTATACATCTTGTTGTTAAAAAACTGTGATGTTCAGTATTAAATTAAATATGACTTCAGGTAACATACATTGCTGAAGTGAGTTCCAGAGCCGGGGAGTAAACCTCTACACACGGAGAACAGCTGGAAACTGAGAACAGTTGTATGTTTTTAAATAAATATACCCACTTACGAAGACTAACCTCTTTATATATAATATACATATGAGTGAATATATTGATTTGTACCTATATATGATTTACATATTAAACCTACATGGGCATGGAATGGATGATTTAGCCATAATTCCTTTTTTAGCAAATTGTTTTGTAATTCACTATATGTATATGAAATGTTTTATGCTACCTTTCGTTTTCTTAGAAATCAGTCAATAAACTGTCTATATTCGGTTCAAATGATATAATTTGAAACTAAAAAAAAAATAATAAACAGGTTAAGTTTATCGTTTAAGCAAGCCTGATTAGTTTTAAAGTAAATATATCCATTAAAAACAAATATAGTTTCAAATGTATCTGGTACATTAAAAAATTTATTTCCTTGAAGTTTGGTAAAACTTAAAAGACTAGATATTTAACTAAATACCAATACGCAGTAGTGGACACACATTGAAACGTTTCATGTTATGTTTTGGTTATCGTATTGCACTTATTTTTTTCTTCGTCTTGACTGCTTAGAATATTCGACCTGCTATACAAAATAGTAGTACAAACTCTGAACTAATGAAAGAAGGTTTCGGAGAGGATTATTTGGGAAAGATTTTACATTATTCATCGAATAAAATTAAAATTCTTTAAATCGCTACGAAAGGTTCAGTCTTCCAATAGCATCAGTAGTAGAAAAAACTTCATTTCTTCTAACCCAACGTAAAATCCGTCCCACTGTGTGGAAGGGAAACATGGGAATATCATGAGAAACTGTTTCCTAGATTATAATCTTTTATAAACAAATATTTACGCTTTGTATACAAAATATTCTGAAAAATAGAACCACGAGTGAAGAATTCTGACTTTATCTAAATAAGAAAATGGAAATTACAACTAAGAAACCGAAATAAGGATAGATTGGTTTCACATAAGGAAAACCAAGAATAATTTGTGATAGACACACTCTATATTACATGGCACTAGGCAAAAGAAGACTAATACACACAAAAAGAATAATAAAAGAATGAAAATAACAACAAGGAACGAAACAAAAGTAGAGCAAGGAATATAAGGGAAGGAAAAATATAGTAAACGACATAAGCAAATATATTAAGAACAACAAGCACCAAAAGAAAAAGCAATTACACACTGATATATACAAACTTACATCAGTCAAACGGGTAGAACTTTTAACAAACGGATAGCACAACATAAAAGGGCTTTCAATTTCCAAAGGGACCAATTTTAAAATTCTCCATATTCAAAATAAAAGCGTGAAGCTTTTTTTATTAGAATTTATGAAAAATAATAAATTAAAAAATACATATATAATTTTGAATGATCACCATGAGACAAATAGCTCTCCTTTCCTTAACTTATTCAACTAAAGAATATAGTGTGTAGACGGATAGTAAAAATCCTATCACTAGATAAAGGCACTATGCCGAAACAGCTGTAATGATAACAAATTATAATAAATTTTATAGAAGTGTTAAAAACAATAGTCTTCATGTTTTATTCATTGTTAGTTATATTATCTGTATTTATTTCACAACCACATGCCAAAAAGACGATATTTCAAGAACATTGTCAATATTACTTTGAAGGAAATAGGAATTTCTATTTTATGTGTGAACTACTAAGGGACCCCACATAAAGTATACACATTTAGATATAGGCATACATACTTCTTTATTTTCTATATGACATCACATACGGGTACTTGGAAATCCAAAATTTACGATAAATAACTCAGTAATTTAAAAAAAATGTTAGGTAACAAACAATATATTAATAAATTGATATCGAAGTAGTTGATGGTCTACTATTAGTTCCATTATTAGTTGTTGATCACCCGAGTAGGTCATTTTGTACAGCATCTTCTAAAATTTCCCAAAAAAAGTGATTTGCGAGGTGGAATATTTATCTAAATATTTATTTATTAATCTTTGCGGATTATAAAGCTATATTATCATTGGACAAAAGCATTAGGAAGCTGCAAGTAAACTGCAAACTTGATAAAATAAAAAAATTGAAAAAAAAACAACATTAAGCTTAAAGCTTATACGATCGTATTATGATTATTAAAAATGGGGATATCTATTTAAAGAGATATTTAAATAAGAAGGTTTTTGTAGATGCTTTTTGGCTTGATTAGTCCGGAATGTGAGGATGTGCGTGAGTTAATTGAGGGTCTGAGTGATGCACAGGAGTTGGCTTGTGAAAGATCAAATGGGAGGTATAAAAGAAAAAAAAAAAACAATACTAATGGAACGAGCAGCTTGAAAATCTGATGACAAATTGCATGAGAGTAAGAAGAGAGTGTAAGAGGTTAAGAAGAGTACAATCAGGACATTTGGAAAATAGAATAAATGAAATAAAGCGAATGCAGAATGAAGATCTAAGAAAGAAAGATGGAATAGCCTGCTTCAGGTAAACATGGTAAACAGAATGTTGAGGGGAGAGAATTTATAATTTTTTTTAGAAACATTTCTAACTCGACGATAAAAATTTCATATCTTTTGATTAGAGTCCATGTATGAACTTCTAGTTCATAGGTGGAGAGAATTGGGAGAGGTAATTTTGACGGCGAAACAAGAGTGATTTTATTAATGAAGCTTTGTGAATATCTAAAAAACTAAAGTTTCACTCTTAACTTTTTTTTTGTGTGTATTTTTGTGGATAATTAAAATAAAAGCTGGATCTTTTGGAGCTGTTAACGCAATTGTTAGATAAACTACCGAGTTTTTCAAGGAGACGGTAATATCGGCGTGGTAGCATCTTCATTATAGTTTATTTGTATTTCATGTTTGTAGGAACGTCATGTTTTGCATTAAATGTTAAGGTTACAAACAATCACTTTCGATTAAATTAAATAATAAACATGTAACAGTTCATGTTGCGTCTCCTTTTATTGTGATTCTTTTATTTATGCAGATATTGTATACAATCTTGCGTGTGGTATAATTGAATTTGAATCAATTACAAAACTAAATAAATAAAATAAAAGTAGGTTTAGGAGTAAGTCAGATAGTCTTCATATACATTTAATAATTGAAAATTAATATCATCACTATAACTTTCTCAAAAATATTATACTACCTAACCTTGAGCATGGCTTATTCCCAACCACATAATATTGCTCAGTTAAATTTGAGATGTGTGTAGCTGTACAGTGCATAACATTAAATGCCAGCCACTTCACACTTCTACCTGCATATTTCTAGGCTACCTGCATACATTTCTTGTAAAATATCTGCAGTTATACAGAGTGGCCCAAAAGTTTGGAAAACAAAATTTGAGGTACACCTATTTTGGGATACGGAAATTCCATATTTGATATTTACAATGTTGCCAGATTTGCCGTTTTTCTTATATTATTAGTAACTTTAGTTTTTCAAATACATCACCCTATATATTCAGTCATTATTGGAATCTCCTATTCAATACGAGTTCAACCATACGTAACACTTATGATTTTATGTAATTTGGAAGGTCTTAAATACATAAAACCGAAGTCTGGCAACGCCTAAATTGTTTCAATAAATTTTTTAATACTAACTATTTTTAAATACATTAAAACGTAACAATTGATAGTTTAGAACATTTTTTAACATAGTAGTTACGTTATCAAGTGTTCAAAATGTGCTCAATTTGTGAGTTGACAGCACCCTAATCGATGGTAGAAGGCGTCTACCACATTTCTCCATGATTGTCTAGAAATTATTCGAGATTCATTGATAATTCGTTGCCTTAGCTCTGCAAGACTTGCTGGTTAAGTTTTGTAAACTGAATTTTTCAAGTATCCCCAATAAAAATTATCTTTAGGATTGAAATCGGGTGAACGTGGAGGCCATTCAATTCTACCTTGTCTACCAATTTATCGTCCAGGAAATATTTCATCTAAATATCGCCGAACATTTACACCAACTATCTGAGGTTAAATTGCTTTCGACAAAAAATGACCAAATTGAATAAGTAACTACTATATCTGACCATACATTTAATTTTTGTACTCTTTGAGTATGGTTTTCACGCATTCAGTCTTCAGTGTGAATTTACGTCACACCAGTACCTTAAATTGTATCGATTTACACTTCCACACAGTGTAAAAGTTGCTTAATCGGAAAAACATATTCTGTTAACGAAATTTCATTAATTTTCAATTTTATCCATCATTATCTTAGTAAACTCTAATCTACGACCGAAGTCATCTTCACTTTATTCTTGCAATAAGTTAATTTTGTATGATTTAAATTTATTTTTACGTAATAAACGTAAGACTGAAGAATGACCTACATCATGTACTTGTGCAACCCTGTCTGGAGATGTATGTGGATCTTCAACAAAACTTTGCTTATATCTGAAGTTGTGTTGTCATTGATAACTCGTTTCGGTCAACCTGATCGGTATCTATCTTTTACTTCTCCAGATTCCTCAAATCGCCTTACAGTTTTTTGTACCGTCGCGTCGTCTTATGAATAGGAGAACGGTTTAGAGAACGGCATTTTAGAGAAGCAATTTAAAGTGCAGAACTTTTTGAACCACAACTACTGTCAATTTTAGTTCATAATGTAAATGATGAACAAATGTCAAAATCACAGCATTCTTCATTTAAATATTTAAATTTCTTAAAATCTACATATTTTGCACTGTTTTATGTATTTAAGATCTTTCAGACTACATAAAATCAAGTGAGCATAAGGTTGAACTCATATTGAATAGCTGAACTCGTGTGAAATTCACACTGAATGCGTGAAAACCATACTCAAAGACCACAAAAATTAAATGTATGGTCAGTTATAGTAGGTACTTATTTAATTGGGCCATTTTTTATCGAAATAAATTTAACGTCAGATAGTTGGTGTAAATGTTCGGCGTTATTTAGATGAGATATTTCCCGGAAGATAAATTGGTAGACAAGGTAGAATTGAATGGCCTCCACGTTCACCCGATCTCAATCCTAAAAATTATTTTTATTAGAGATACTTGAAAAATTCAGTTTACAAAACTTAACCAGCAAGTCTTGCATAGCTAAGGCAATGAATTATCGATGAATCTCGAATAATTTCTAGACAATCATGGAGAAATGTGGTAGACGCATTCTACCATCGATTAGAGTGCTGTCGACTCACAAATAAAGCACATTTTGAACACTTAATAACGTAACTATTATGTTAAAAAATATTCTAAACTATCAATTGTTACGTTTTAATGTGTTTGAAAATAGTTAGTATTAAAAAATGTATTGAAACAATTTAGGCGTTGCCAGACTTCTGTTTTATGTATTTAAGACCTTCCAGATTACATAAAATCATAAGTGTTGCATATGGTTGAACTCGTATTTAATAGGAGATTCCAATAATGACTAAATATACAGGGTTGTGCGTTTGAAAAACCAAAGTTACTAGTAATATAAGAGAAACTCAAAATCTGGCAACATTGCAAATACCAAATATGGAATCTCCGTATCCCAAAATAGGCGTACCTCAAATTTTGTATAATTATGTCTAGTAATTTACGAGATAATTAGCCGTTTCCAGACTTTTGAGCCACTCTGTATAACCTGTTTATATGGGATTATTTTCCAATTACACACAATATCTTTTTGGATCTGGTTTTAATGAAAGATTTTGAAATGAGTGTCACCCTGGCTAAATGGTATTTAGTACCACGAATTGTATAAACAATTCTTTATACAAACATTTTTTTGTATAACACAAATATCAATAAGACATAGAATAACCCTCCCAGAAGAATCAGAATAAGAGATTATATCACAACTCACGGAAAATAGAGGCCAAAATTTAGATGAAATATTGGTGTGGACAAGGATGTAACGAACATTGGTTACATCAAACTGGCAACGGTTGTCAATGGATAGAACTAAATGACGAAAAAGACTTGAGTAGATGGAAACTTTATTAAAGCTGTACGATCAGTGATAATGATGACTGTCTTTTGGCGATTAACAGATGGAATATGTTAGTAGTATTACAAGTAAAAAGAAGTAAAAAATTCTTTAGGGCTTTTAAAAATGGTCGATTTTGACAAGTAAATATTGTACTCCAGAAAAATGAACCAGTTTGTTATTTCAATTACTGGCAAGAATTTGATCAATGTTTAAATGGAAAACCGATATTGGTGGATTTTTAGATGGCATATATTCCAAATGATTTTAAAAAAGGTCATCGAAGTAATTGTTCAAACTATCATGGAATAACTGCTTCAATTAGTTTTAATGTTTAAATAGGTACTAAAAGATACCTGGACGTCAATCAAGATATATACGCGTGTTTTATTTACTATAATAAAGCATTCGATAAAATACAACATAAACATTTAATGAATGTCCTGTAATCAAAGAAGATTGACTACAACGACCTCAGGATCATATCAAATTTAAACTATAAACAGAGAGCAAAAGTACGTGTTAACGAACAGCTATCAGAAGAAATTGAAATTAGTTGTGGAGTGAGACAGGGATGCGTATTGTCGCCAATTCTTTTTATTGTCTACTCCAAAGAGATCCTGAAAAATGCTCTTGAGGGTGAAACAGCTGGAATAAAGGTATGGAGTTTCATTTACCAACATTAGATATGCGGACGACCCTGTGATCTTAGCCGAAAATATTGAAGATCTTCAGAGACTGGTGACTAGAATAGCGGAGTATGAAAAAGAGTATGGTCTAACAATGAATGTCAAGAAGATGAAATTTATGAGAATATCGAAAACTCAAAGAAATAAGGAGAATCTTCTAATAAACGGAACCAACGTCGAACAAGTGGACAATATGCAAGTCTGGGAACAATGATTAACTCCACAAATGATTACATTCAGGAGATCAAAATCAGAATAGAAAAGGCTAGAGCAAATTTTAACAAAATGAGAAGAGTGCTATGTACAATGGCTTTAAAACTGAAACTAAGAGTTAGGTTGGCGAGGTGCTATGTTTTTCAATTTTATTTTGGAATGAAATCTTGGACCTTGAATGCGACATCAATGAAAAAACTGGAATCATTCGAGCTGTGGGTGTATAGAAGAATTCTGAAAACATCTTGGACAGAACACGTCACAAACAAGGAGATTCTGAGAAGGATGAATAAAGAAATAGAAATTTTAAATACAATTAAAACAAGAAAATTGAAATATCTCGGACATATTACACGAGGAGAGAAATACACCTTGTTCCAACGGATTATGCAGGGAAAGATTCAAGGAAAGAGAAGAATAAGGAGGCGTAGAATGTCATGGCTGCGCAAGATGAAAGAGTAGTACGCATGTACATCAAATGAACTTTTCAGAGCAGCCGTCTCAAAAGGCCGAATAGCTATGATGAATGCTGACCTCCACCGCGGAGATGACACTTGAAGAAGAAGAATAAAGATTACGTAAAAAATGATACAAAATAGAACCAAGAATAAATTTGTAGAAACTTGGAACAGTGGAGAGTTTTTGCTTGCTATGATACGAGTAGTTTGTTAAGCTCACGACAGGAATTGGGAATGTTATAATAAATAGTCTAGGTAGTTCGGATTTGCAGATGTGAATAATAGTATTTATTAGAATTTGTTGTATAATAGACTTTAGTAAAGACATTATCAAGAACAAAAATTTACTTTTCTAATAATTAGTTCACAAGCGATTAAAAATAGACAAGAATTTTGTATGCATTGTGATTTTATTGTTTTCATTGATATTAATGAACTCTTAACCCAGTTCTAATTCGATTAGACGGCACTAGTTAGAATTGGCATATGTGCTAGCTAAACAAACACTTTTGTTATCAAATTTAAATCATTTCAATATACGTTCTAATTGTTACAGAATACAAAGTATAACTAAAATAAATTATTATAGTCCAAATAGAAAATGAGTGACTTTTATTTTATTCATCTTTTTGATCCTATTTATTATCGTTCCCGATTTTTGCTTTTGCATATCAGATATTTGTTACTATTTTATATTTATGTAATAAATGCACATTAGTATTCAAATTTATTTTAGATCTATCATATGATACTTCATTAAATTATTACAAATTTATAAAGATATTAGATTAATACGAGTGGAAAAACAAAAATCTAAAGAGATACCTATAAGAAGAGGAGTTCAAGAAGGATTTGTACTATCCCCTCTACTGTTTAATATGACATCAGAAGAGATGTTTAAAGAGGTACCAAAAGACATAGAATAGAATAGAAATATGCTTTATTGTCACTGAAAATTGTACAATTTTATGGACACAGTTTACAAAAATAAAAAAAAATAATAACAATAACAATTATAATTTACTAAAAATTACGTCGCCAATTTACCAAAAATCGCCAATATCACAAAATAAAATATAATAATATATATAATCTATTGAAAAATTTTACTAACTTGCAAATTGCATAATAAAACCTTACGAACCAGTTTACGAATAAGTTTAAGCTGCTGTATGTTATACCCAAATATATATAACAATAAAAAGAAAAAGAGGTTAATCTTTGTAAATGGGTATATTTATTTAAAAAACCCTTAAAAGGGCCACATCAATAAAACAAACGTTTTCGGACCACACAGTCCATCATCAGGTTTTTAAAATCGAAAAATGCTAGGTCACAATGCCTGAGCCACCAAAATACTAGGGTAAAAACCCTTTAAATTACATTTAGTTATGAAATATTGTACATTGTGTTGTAAAATAACTGTGATGTTCAGTATTAAATTAAATTTGACTAGAGGTAACACATGGCTCAATCGGGTTCCAGAGCCGGTGAGAGAGAACCTCTACACTCGGAGAACAGCTGGGAACTTAGTTCTCAGTTCCTCAGATTTTAAAAACCTGATGATGGACTGTGTGGTCCGAAAACGTTTGTTTTATTGATGTGGCCCTTTTAATGGTTTTTTAAATAAATATACCCATTTACAAAGATTAACCTCTTTTTGTTATACGTGGTATACAGCCAGCTACAGGAATTTTTCCTTGTGGATTTTTTTTTTTATATAAAAATACTTTGTTGCTTGTACATAAACGTACTGTACTTTTTTAATTATTCGAACTCTTCTACTGAATTATAAGGTCTTTCAAATAGATAGGCTTTTGTCAATTTACGGAACTTAAGGAAAGAAGTTGTAGATTTAAGTTGCAAAGGGAGATGGTTGTATAATTTTTTTGCCGAATATAATATAGATTTCTTTACCAACTCAGTGGATGGAATCGGTAAATACACATCAAAGCTTGAATTTCTGGTAGAGTAGTCATAACTAGGTCTTGCTGTAAGAACATGTAGGTGTTTACGAATTAAGCAAACAGTTTCCAGAATATATAGAGAGGGAAGAGTTAAAATTCCGCAATTGCTCTTTTTTGTAATTTACAAATAACATCAGATTGGGCAGCTGTACTAGAACTCCAAAAAGAAAGGCCATATCGAAGATGAGACTCAAACAAAGAAAAGTATGTTATTTTGAAAGAGGCTAAATTCATTTCCTTCAATATATATATATATATATATATATATATATATATATATATACAAGGATTTTCACAGTTTTCACTGTAATCCTTCACTTAACCGTTTTCTCCAATACTTCTTAGGTTTCTTCTTTTCATTGCTTCGTCCACTTCATCTCTGAAAGATCTTCGGGGTCTGCCTCTCTTTCTTCTTCCTATCGGGCTCCACTCTGTTATTCTATTTATCCACAGATTTTGGTCTATTCTTCTGACATGTCCGTACCAGGTTAACCTCTTCTGTTCGATGTATTCTATTATGTCGGAGTTCATTCCCATTCTCCTCTTAATCTCCATGTTATTTATTCTATTTCTTCTTGGTACTCTGCAGCTTCTCCTTAGGAATTCCATGTCTGTTGCTCTTATTTTGTTTTTGGTTTTCTTATTTATTGTCCAATTTTCACACCCATTAGTGAGGATACTTCTTGTCATGGTATTATATATTTTTTTCTTTGTTTTCATGCTGATGTTCTTATCCCATAGTACCGGGTTCAATTTTCGTATGCAGTCTCTTGTTTGTCCTAGTCTATTTTTTATATCTTCCTCCGTTGTTCCTTTGTTTGATATTATGAAACCTAAATACTTATACTTGTCTGTTCCTTTGATTTGTTTACCTTCGTCTATTTCCAGCTGTTTTATTTCTGTATTCTCCGTTGTTAGGTATTCAGTTTTCTTTAGGTTTATTTCCATCCCATTCTTTGTATATTCCTGCTCCAGTTTTCTCATCATAACATTGAGGTCATCCTCGTCTTGTGCGATCACTATTTGGTCGCCAGCAAAACTTAGCGTATATAGATATTCGTTCCTTACTGGTATACCCATTCCTTCGCACTTTCTTTTCCATGGTTTCAGAGTTTTTTTCCAGAAATATTTTAAACAGGGTGGGGGATGTGGAGCAACCCTGTAGTAGTCCCTTTGTCGTTTTAAATGGACTGCATATTCTATTGCCCGTTTTGATAGCTACGTCGTTATTCTTGTAGAGTGCTTTCACCGTGTTTATTAATCTTCGTGGAACTTCGATGTCTTCCATTGATTCCCATAGCTTGGTTCTAGGTATTGAGTCATATGTCTTCTTAAGATCAACAAATCCAGATGGACGGATTTATTTTTGGCCATTCTTTTTTCTATTAGTTGTTCGACTGTGTAAATGTGATCTAAGCATGCTTTCCCCGCTGTGAAACCTGCCTGGTCTTCTCCGATTTTATCTTGTATCATCATCATCACAGTCATTAACATCTTAGTAGATGTGTTGTGGTTCATAATTGGGCTTCAGCAGCTCGGACAGTTTGATTGATAATATTTCTCCACTTATCTTGTACATATATTTCTAATTTTTCCTTTATGGTCTTTCCATAAAGTCTGCCTATAGACGATATAATGCTGATTCCCCGATAGTTTTCGCAGTTTTTTCTATTTCCCTTCTTGTATATTGATGTCATATATGCTTGGGTCCATTCTGCCGGTAAGTCTTCTCCATTCAGTGCTCTCTCAAATATTTTGTGTATCATACATGGGATTCCGCCGGGACCTTCTGCTTTTTTGTTCTTTAGAGTTTTGATCGTTCTTTTTACTTCAGCTAGGCTTAATTCGATTTCGTCATGTGTGTAGATTTCTATTCCGTCTATTTCTGATTCTTTGAATTCGGGGCGGTCTTCGATTAGCAATTTTTTATAGTATTCTTGCCATTCGTTTTTTTTTTTGATTTGGCCGATCTTGATCTTCTCTGTTTTATTTCTTTGGGGCGAATTCAAGATGCGCCATGACTCTGAAATTCTCGTTCCTCCTATGTGCTGTTCTATCTCTGTGCATGTTTTTTTCCCATCTTTCATTTTTTTCATTTGCCACTTTTCTTTTCACTTCTTTATTTTTTTCCTGTATAGTTCCAAGTCCTCATAGTTTTTTGTGTTCAGGTATTTTATATGAAGTTCTTTTTTCTCTTTTTTGCATGTTAGTGTGTCTTCTCTCATAATTTCGTGGTTTGGTGGGTATATTTTTGATCCACTTCTCCAAGAAATTCTAGGGCTGCTGTCTTCATGCAGGTTTTTATGTGTTTGTATGTTTGTTCTAATGATTCATACCGAAACTCTTCTAGCTTTTGGTCCAATCTTCGCTTATATAGGTCTTTTATTGAGTCTTCTTCTAATAAATTGATTTTGAATTTCTTTTCTTGTGTTGAGCACGTATTGACAGGTGTAGCCGGAGCCGTAACTTGGCTCGACTCTCCCTGGGTCGGTTTCTGTTGGGTCCATATGAAGGGGAATTCCATCCAAGCGATTACTAGTTTGTGTTCTGTGCCACATTCTGTGCCTCGCTTTACTCTCACGTCTTTTATTTTTATCGAGCTTTCGTGGTTTACTATAACATAATCAATAATAGACCTCAATTTTCTTGCTTCTTGTGTCCAAGTGTATTTATGTATGTTTTTATGTTTGTAGAAGCTGTTTGTGATCTTTAGGTGGTTTATTTCGCATAGCTCAATCAATCTCTCCCCGTTATCGTTCATTATATCTTCTCCAAATCTACCAACTCTTCTGTCGTTTTCTTTTCTTCGTGTTCTTCCATTTAGGTCACCGGCGATAATTATTTCTTGGTTCTTCTTTCTCTTTTCGATTTATTCTTGCAGTTGTTCTATGAATTGTTCTTTTAGCTTTGCAGTTGTTCAAGGGGTGAGAAATAGCCTAATTAATATTCAAGTCCTGCGTATAATTTTTTTGCTTTTATTGGGCAGATCCTCTAACAAAGTTAACAGGTTCTGAAATAATAGTTTCGTGGAAGAATCAGGTGATCTGTAAATGCAAAGAATGCATAGATTACGATTCTTGTTATTAACCAGTGAAAACTCAAAAAAATGATTCATTCAACAAAAAGTCATTTTGTTATAGGAGAGAAATCATTATTTGTAGAAAGGATTAAATTGCCACCATGAGCTGAACTTGAAAAACCATACCTAGTAATTGTGGTCTAGCAACTTGGATGACCATACCTAGCAATTGTGGTCCACAAAAAAGGCTCGTTAACTCCAAGCCACTGTACGGTAACCGCAATGATCGGCAGAAATGCTAATTCCTCTAGAAACAAAAATAACTCATATATGAAGGCACATCAATTAACGGAACATTGGTGAATAATCTCAAATATACAGACGGTACAATACTCTTTACGGACAGCAGAGAAGGGTTGCAAATTTTGATTGATCATACTATGCTATACTGCGAGAAGTATGAAACGGCTCTAAAGACAAAAAGAACAAAAATTATGATAGTCGAGTAGTACGATAGGTAGTAGATGAAAAAAATGAATAATGGAATTGTAGCCTTGAAATAAAACGACGCATTGAGATAGCCAGAAGCGCTTTCGATATGATAAAAATAAAAGAAAAATAAGCTACTTTGGTCACACACTAATAAATTAAAAATATAAGTTAATAGGATTAATTATATTTGTAAAAGTGGAAAAAAAAAGAGGACCGGCAAGACGACGCGGGTCCTCGTTGAAAAATTTAAAGCAGTGGAGTGGAACAACAACACTAAAACTATTCAGAACTGCTGCAGGAAGAGTAAAATGGGTCGTGATGATCGCCAGTGTCCTTAAAGGATAAGGCACATAAAGAAAAAGACGTGTAATCTTTACCACCAATTCTTTGAGGAAGCGTTTCACCTCTTATTTGACCTCATCGTAGCTCCGGATGCGTTGATTACTCAAGTATTGCTTTAACTTGGTGAACAAGTAATAGTCACTACGGGCGAGGTTCAGTGTAGGTACTGCTATAATGTAAGTAAGTGTGAGTGACAGAAAAGTTCCTGCGTTTGACGAATGATGTAAGTTTGTGCGTTGTCGTGAACAGGTATTACACCGGCTAACAGTTGTCCTTGCAGGCGCTTCTGGATATCTCACCTAAGTTTTCTTGGTGATGTCGCTGTAAAGTATGTACAATACTCGTTTTGGTTGCACTGTGGAAAGATCTCTACGAAACAAAACTGCTCATTAACTACAATATACAAGATATAATATTGTAATATTGTAATATTCGCTACAAGTTTCGAATAACTACAGATCATGATGACGCAACTATTTCAAGCTTCGAAAAAAGAAAGTCTTAAGATGAACTTGGAAAAAACGACATAAAACGACATGAAACTTGAACGACACCAATTTAAAAACAGCAAGCTATTACATCTACCTGGGACAGATAATAAAAGCCGATTATAGACCGGCTTTTATTATCAAAGAAAATCAAACTGCCGAAATTACCAGAAGAACAAGGTTAGCGTGGGCAGGATTTGGAACACTGAGTTGGATGTTGAAAAGCACTAAAATAGAACAATATTTGAAAACCAGAATTTACGATCAGTGTATCCTCCCTATATTCATGTATTGTTCACAGACGGACACTTACCAAGTCTAATATGGATAAAATAAAAGCACAAAGAGCGATAGAAAGATGATGAAGACAATGCTCGGTGTAACAGTTATAGATAAAAAACAAAACAAATGGAGTAGAAGCAAAACCAAAGTAAAAGACGCAGGAGAACATGCTGCCAAATAAAAATGAAGCTTCGCAGGACACAATGCCCGACTGGAGGATAAGAGATGGAACCACGAAATACAACAATGGAGATCATGGTTAGCAAAGAGAAGCAGAGGAAGACCACAAATGGGTCTTCCACAGATGGGCTGATGACATTAAGAAGATTGGAGGATACAACTGGAAGCAAGTGGCGCAAAATAGATGACACTGGATTGATTTGGGGGAGGCCAGTGTCCAAAGTTGGATTACTTAAAGCTAAAGAACAAGTGCAAGATTATTTTATTTAATAGATTAGATAAAATACGTCATAGAGTAATACAGGAAGCACTTAATTTGAGAAAAAATGGTAACTTAGTTTTAAAACTACGTATTGTACATTTATTTATAAAAAAATATTAACCAACAATATGTTGTATTATTGATTTACAACATTGTCTGGTTAGTACATATAACAAACTTTATCAATTTACTACAGTGAATCTAAACATTTTTAATTATTTAATTATTTAAACCACCTTTTATCAAATCACATGTGTTGGTAGCTAAATGTAGATAAACATATCCGGTTAGTTTGAACAAATGTTTATAAAGGAAATAATTTACGTTAATAATATTTTGCAGGACATCTGATAGTGAGTAAGTGAGTGATATTGAAAAATCCCCTATTAGATTACTGGAAAATTTAGCTGTAGCTTAATTTTATCAAAAATAAACGTATAAAGCCAGGTATAAAGCATTTTTTGTGTTATTTCGATTAAAAAAATATATTTTCCAACTTCTTAAAGTAGAGCAAATAGAGCCGTAGGTTGTCTGAATGAAACAATATGGAGAAATAAAAACATCGGAAAAAATGAAAGGCAGAATTTACAAAACAGTCATCAGACCAATAATTAAATACTCGACAGAAACACGACCTGATACAGAGATGACAAAAGAATATTAGAAACAGCAGATATGAAATTTGATGGTGAGATACCATGGGACAGAGCTAGCAGTATATGCAAGATGGAGAACATCAAGAACTGGGTAAGAAATAGAAGAGCAGAATCGTTGATTGAAATATTATAGGGGTATATTATATAAATTATCCAATACTTAAATCATCGGTAGAATGGAGTGATCATATAAGCCGAATGACAACAAATAGAGTAGTAAATAAGGCAAGAGACGGTTCCCCAATAGAAGTATGATCAGTAGTAAGACCACGAAAACGATGAAACGATAACTTACTGGAGGCACATTGAAAACCAGATAGAGTCATGTCTACATAAATAGAAGAAGAATTTCTTAAAAATAATACGGCCATATACACAATATAGTATTTTTTTGCATAATTATACACATTTCTGCGAATTTAGCGACAATAGAAAAAGGCAGTAAGTAACGATATTGGAATACTAAGTAAAATACAGAAATTAACTGACCATAAATAGATTAAAATATAATTTTATTTTGGACAAATATGTCCAAATACTTGTCCAAAATAAAAATTTTTGTTTTGGACAAGTTAAACGACCTACACACGTCCCGACAATACCACCCAACTGTCGTGACCTATAACGTTGGGCCTAACGGTAGGTGTGTCCGTCTGTTTGTTGACCAACAAAAATAGTTGTCATGTTCTGACTCGATAGGTTGGATAATGGGGAAGTTGGCTGTCGGGAGGTCACGATTCTTATAGCCTTCAGTTCCTCTTTGCTTATATTTTGTTCAATTTTAATAGACTTTTCCTTCCAATTTAAGTTTACATAATACTCTGTATTCTTCCTTTTCGTGAATTGGTAAATATTGAGATATTAAATTAAATTATCCTTTATCGTTTATAAATAGGAAATTTTCAACACTCGATTGAATAGAACAGAACAACTTAGAACGAGAACCTACAGCATACACAAGGAATAATAAGAGGAAAATAACAATACCATACACAAAAGGATTATCAGAACAACTTAAAAGGGTAGGAAATAAATTCAACATTTCAACAACATTCAAAACAACAAACACGTTGAGATCTATTTTGTCAAAAACCAAACAATGAACAAGAAAGGACAAATACATGCATTTATATAATACCTTGTGAATGCGATCAGTTTTATTTAGGTGAAACATGAAGGCCATTGAATGTTAGAATAAGTGAACATCAATCTTATATTAAAAATAAAGAATTTGATAGATCTCAAATATGTAAACACGCATGGGATAATGAACATAGGGTTCAATGAAATGATTCAAATATAGTCCTAAAAGAAACGGATGGTAAAAATAGAAAAATCAAAGAAGCGTCTCTAAATGCTAAAAAAGATCAATTGTGTCGCAAATTTCCTAGGCAGAATGTAGTATGATCTGGTTACCCATATTGAAAGAGGAAGTTATTAAAAAGAAAATACCAGTATTAGTAAGTCAGTAACATATAGAGGATACATTATTTATGATTTTTTAAATAACAAACATATAAAATCAGAATTTGGTGTTTATTGAAGGTAAACTATATGCACGACCAAATACTTACGATGTCGGGATTATGAGGTTTTTTGTCTGGTTTTTCCCTCATAATTTACTATGGAATCACTAACAGGAGAGTTTTACTGTCATTATGGCATGTGTTTGTCTTTTTAAAGGCGAATTACATACTATGATTTTTTCTGACGGATATTCTCATAAGAATATCCGTCGGATAAGTTGATTTCATGTAATCGAATAAACTATCGTATAAGTAAAGTCGTCCCAGGAGCGCAACTCAACAATATTGGCAATATCATTTTAAAGTCGTCTACTTTAAAATGTATAATGTATGTCTGAATTGTAAAATATATATCAGTAAGAGAAAATTAAATTATTCGAAGAATTTTTACTAAGTAACAAAAACACAAAATTTGTTTAGTTTACTTTAATGTTTGGGTTGAGTTTACCGAAAGTACAAGCTGATTATAGCCGCAAATGTCAGACATGGAACAAAAAATTTCGGTTTGGCAGTGTTGGCATGTTTTTATAATGTATATGCTGTATGCTTGAAATGTAAAGAAATACAGCTTTAGAAAAGTACATTTTGATTATATTATGTTGGGAATTCTGCAATTTTTGATTTATATAAAACAAGCACGAGTAAATATTTGTTTCTTTGGAGATTAATTGCAGTTAATTATTAGAAATATTTTTTGGCAATTGCCCTTTAATAGATTAGGGAATAGATTTGGCAATCTTCAAATCAGCAGTTGCCAGATTACAACAGATGTTTGCAATTAATCTCGAAAGAGACAAATATCTACTCGTTATTGCTTCATATAAATTAAAAATTGCAGAATTCGTAAAATAGTATATTCAAAATGTACTTTTTAAAAGTTTATCTCTTTATATTTGAAGCCTACAACATATGCATTATAAAAACATGCCAACACTGCCAAACCGAAATATTTTTGACATTTGCGGCTATGTTCAGCTTATACTTTCGGTAAACTCAGCCAATATTTGTATTTTGAGAGCGATTTCTGAAGTGGAAATTGAAACGTCAATAGACGTACTATTACCTTTAATTATGGCTTATTCCCATTTAAATAGTAATTACTTTAAAATACCACGAGAAAATAGCTTCAGAACAACAGTACCTAAATATATGGGTAAAAGCCTTTAAATATTGTTAGTTAAATTAACTTTCAGTTACATTTTTAACTTTATAAACTATAATATTTAAGTTACAACAGAATCAGATAACATGGCAATTGTCATTTAAAGGGTTTTCATCCTTTAAATGGCAATTATATATTTAGTCGCTTCAAATATGTACATTGTACATACGATAGGGTTTTTAATATTTATACCTTTTATAAAGGAATTTTTAAATCAATTGTAATACATGGTATACAGACAACTACAGCAATTTAGTTTCCTTGTTAATTTTCCGTTTTGTTATATATAGATTTGTTGTATAAATAAACAAACAAAATTAATCCTTGTGGTTTTTAACGTTTTTTTTTTAATATCGCAAAATGTTGGTTTTGGCACTTAGCTCGTATGAAACTTCACTCTTTAATTGTGTTTCGTATAGTTGCTCTTATATTTTATGGTTAATTCTAAAGTGCAAAATTTTCAGTATATTGATATTGGTATCATTACAAATTTCGACAACAGCCAGTCTTGTAGCATAGCTTTTACTCTATACATGTTGTCAAAGATATTCAGAATAGAATATTTTTTTTTAGATCGGGATACTTCAGTATTTCAGTGGATATTTCTGTGGAAAGATGTCAAAAGCATATATGTCAACATTTTTACATTTTGAGATTTTTATACCCACATATTCGTAGTGATGAGATCTAGAAGATAGCAAAATAAGGTATGCTGCATACGTTTAGGTATTGTGTT
The DNA here is from genome assembly GCA_918026665.1 of Diabrotica balteata. Taxonomy (NCBI): domain Eukaryota; kingdom Metazoa; phylum Arthropoda; class Insecta; order Coleoptera; family Chrysomelidae; genus Diabrotica; species Diabrotica balteata. Next base: position 50,251,528 of record OU898281.1, read on the forward strand.
ATTAGTGGTGTCAAAAGCAAATAAATTCAAAACAGTGGCATCTTCAGATGGCAATACCATATAATATCTTATACCTTTTCTTGTCTCCATATAACACCTTTGGAGTAAGGTACTTGAGAATGTGGCAATATACTATATGCAGATATATTATAAAGTAACACCACTATTGCCGTTGATACGCGTTTAATTGAAAGTTGGTAAAACTAAATATAAATTCATATGTTGTATTTACTCCTTTTTATAAACCAAACATTATTATTTGTTAAAGATGTCAACTGGATATATGTGAACATATTTCGTTTTGCCCTTCTCTTTATATGTGGAATGAGCGACGAGTTTCAAAGCAACGTGTTGATTTACTTGATTTTGCCATCTACCAAATTGTTTTGAGTTGTTGTCGCGTAGTCGTAGTATTAAGACCAATAAGAAAATGTTGTACAAAAAATTGTCATCAAAAACAAAGCTACAGATATGGGTAAACAAGTATTAGGTAAAAGAATGACTCTTGCAAATGCAAATACCAAATAATAAATGGCAGAGGTAAGAAAGGGAAAAAACCACATAATCGGGTCGTCACTATTAGTTACTCAGTGCATATAGAACCTCAGAAAATTGTAACTGTGTGCAAGAATTTTTTTATCAATCTACATGGAGTAACAGTAAACCAGCTAAATCTGCTCGTAATAAAACTAAAATCGTCAGAAGATGGATTTATAAAAACAGATATGAGAGGACAGCATGTACCCTCTAATAAGTTGGTCGAAGAATGCAGTGAAATTCAGAAAGTTATAGGTCAATATCCAAGCAAGACATGAAAGTCATTATGCAAGGCGAGGTAAGGGTTAAAGAATTAACAGCCCTACATCGATACATGTCGCAAATATGACGAATTACAAGCACTAAAAAATAATACTAGTACTGAGACAGTTAGAGCAAAAATTAATGAACAACTGGAAGAAAACATTAACGAAGCTAATAAAGCTTTTGACAAACCAAACCAAGCAAACCAAAAGATAAAGGGATAGCTAAAATTAATGAAACGAAAAGAGTACTGGTTTTTGGTTTACATTAAGTCCTACCAGCTTCCTATTTATCAACCAACATAGTGTACTATAAGCGTTTATTATCTGTGTATAATCTTACTATACGTGATTGTTCTTCCACTAAATCGTCCGTTTGCTTTATGTGGTATGAAGTCATTGGAGGCAGAGTTTCTAATCAAATTGCCTCATGCCTCTACAGTAAAGGTTTATCAGAGACCGTTCAGCACGTAAAAACATATTCGGACACGTGCGAAGGACAAAACCGAAACAATAATAAGGCGGTTATGTTTTTGAAAGGTGTAAAAAGCAAATTTCAAATGATTTTAAAATAATGGTACCACGGGAGTGGTTTCAGTTTGTACGATCGCTTAGGGGCAAATCCAAATTTAATGTGGTTGATATTACACAAGAAGAGTTTCTGGCATTTTCCAAGCTCTTAGGTGACATACTAGTCAAACGAACAAGCGATACTGAAGGTAAAAATACATCTTATCTTTATATTAGATGGCTAAGATGTACAAAGGAAATTGGGCTAATTCAGTTTAAGTATAACCTTGGCGATAAAGCGCAATTTAAAACTTTAGATATAAGAAGGGGAAAAACAAGAGGTCGACCATCACTGGCTACCATAACTGTCCTTGCTCATACAATAGCCCCATGGGTATTAATCCAAAGAAAAAGAAGAATCTTTTATCGATGTTAGACCTGATAGACAAAGACTGATATGCCTTTTATGAAAATTTGCCAACCACATTCAACACAAAAGAATATGACGAATTGTGCGATGATGCCTTGAATTCGGATTCAGAAGACTTATAATTGGTTATACAAATCCAATTTGTAACATTTCAAGATTAACATAAAATACTGATGTCTAGTTTTCATTTCCCTTTCAAAACAATATATACATAAAACAATTAATTTATAACATGGCAAAACCACATATATCTAAAATATCCAAGATATTCCAAAAACTAGCAAATAATCTTTCTTCATGTTTCACACATTAGAAGTACATTCAGTTCTTTGTACTATTGCACAAAAAACATAACAATACCTTTTATCACCGAATTAATATTAAGTTTGAAACCTTAAAAGTGCTCTCCTGAAAACTATCAAAAATTGACATATATGGTTTGGCCATCTTTCCACAGATTTTATGTCCTCGTTTATTTTATGTATGCGGCCACTAAAAAATAGAAATACGTTACTGTATACATTTTTTTAGCGAAGTGAGCTTGGTCCGTCTCTCTATGAGTGGTTCACCTTTATAAGTATCACCTCTACTGGTACTGGTTCAGGCGCCACATTCCGAGATGTAAGTTAGCGCCGCGCCGGTGATCCAATCAAATAATTAATTGTAAAAAAATCGTCTTAAAAATAGTATACGGAAAAACTTAATACTAGGATATTGTGTGTAAATCAAGCTACTATTTATTTATTTTTACGCACAACAGGCTGTTAAGGCCTAGGGTATTTTTTTTTAACATAATCCTAATATTAAGTAATTACAATTATTTTAAACAAAACTTTAACTTACATATGTATATAAAACATTCTTAACTACTCTGGAGGACTTGGTGTACAATATTTCTCCATTCGCTTCTATTTTGTGCTTTTCTTTTCCAGTCCCTCACCTTCATGTGTTTAAGGTCATCCTCCACTTTACTAATCCACCTCATTCTGGGTCTACCTCTTCTTTTGGGGCCGATTAATTTTCTGGTTATTACTAGTTTAGGCATTCTGTTTGCTGCAATTCTTTCCTGTCCATGTCCCAACCATCTGATCCTTTGTACCATGACGAACTTGGTAATGGTAGGTTCTTTGTATAAAGCCATTGTTGGTACTTCTCTCCCAACCATTTTCTGTCTTCCGTCCTCTGAATATGCGTCTCAATATTTTCCTTTCCCATCTTTCCAGAGTATCCTCTTCCTTCTTATTTAATGTTCATGTCTCAATTACTGTTTTATATATTCTGAGTTTACTTTGTCTAGAAACGTATTTTGAGTTCAGTATGGCTCTTAAACTACCTATTTTTTATTCCCTTTTGCTATTCTGGCTTCAAGCTCCCATTTTTTTTTTCCATTTTCATCGAAAACTACACCCAGGTATTCAAATTTGTCCACCCTTTTAAAACTATAGCTTTTACCACTTACAGACCTCATACTAAAGTCTTCTTTTTTTCCCTTCTGTATTTCCCATGATTATATATTTGGTTTTGTCTTTATTTAGCTCCAATCCGAATTTCTGTGCTTCTTCGATAATTTTCTTTACAAATCTTCTTAATTCTTTCTCGGTTTTTGCTAGGATCGTTAGATCGTCAGCAACTGCCAAACACTGGTGCTCATTTTTCATGATCGTTTCTTCCACCTTCATGCTGAATTCTCTGACTACTGTTTCTAACACTAAGTTGAATAATGTAGTGCATAAAGGATCTCTCTGTCTCAAGCCTTTTGCAACCGTAAATTGGTCTGATATGTGACCCTGCCAAGCAATTTCACATGTAGAGTTATTTAGTGTCATTTTAACTAGCCGGATCAGTTTCTTTGGTATACCCAAATGGTCGATTGCTCAAAACATTTTGGCTCTATCGACTCTATCATATGATTGTCTAAAATCTACAAATAAAACATGCAGGGGAACTTTACATTCAAAACAAGTCGTTTGTATCTCCTTTAATGAGAAGATTTGGTCTACAGTAGATCTGTTCTTTCTAAAACCGGCCTAATATTCATGTAATTTCCATGTAGCAATTTAGTTTATTTCTTAATATTCTTGCCAAGATTTTGTAAACCGTGTCCAAACAGGCTATACCTCTATAGTTGTCACACTTCAGTTTGTCTCCTTTTTTATGTAGAGGGCATATGCAGGCCTCATACCACTCCGATGGCATTATTTCCTTTTCCCATACTTGCACTAGTAGCTGATATATTTTTCTTTGTAGTTGTTCTTAAACAAACTTGATCATTTCTATGCATATGTCATTTTTACCAGGACTTATTTTTTTTTTGACTGTTATTTTTGATTTCTTGCATTGTCTTGCATTGATGTCTTGCATGTCACCACCTCCTCCTCTGTAGGCTGCCTTTCAACTATCGCATCTTCTCCAACCGTCCAGTTGTCTACTGCTTCGTGGTCCACCTTACCATTTAATAATTCTTCAAAATGTTTTTTCCATTCAGTCATTACTTCTCCTGGATCGTTAATTAAATTTCCGTCTATACCTTTCATATAACTACAGTGGCTTTGGTAACCTTTTCCCATCTTTTTAACTTTTTGATAGAACGACCTCACCCCTTTGTTTTTAAACTTCTCTTCTATCTCTTTTAATTTCAACTCATTGTGGTATCTCTTTTTCCTTCTACACAGAGCTTTCAGCCTTCCTCTAATTATTCTATAGTCTTGTTTTTTACACTCTCTATTATCTGTTAATATTTGTTGTCTGATCTTTTTTTTTCCTTTGCTATCGCCTGACACTCTTCGTCAAACCAATCTTTGTTTGTACTTCTCTTGGAGTCGCACTTTACTATTTTTTCGCTAGCTTCTCCTACGGCAGATTTAATTTGTTCCCAGGCTTGATCTGTCTGTAAATTTTGGTCACATTGTTGTAGAATTTTGTTTATTTCTTCTTTATATTTATTTTTATATCTACTTCCGTAAGTTTTTTAATATTGTACTTTCTCTTCGTTTTATTGTTCGAGGTAATGGTCCGAGTCGATTTCAGCTCCTCTCATACCTCTTACCTTTTGAACGATATTCATATATTTACTTTTAATCATAACATAATCTATTTAATTCACCACCACTATGTTTTTCTCCATGGCAAATCCAATAAGTCTTTGACCATTATCGTTTGTTACTTCGTGTTTACTGTAGTTACCAGTTACAGCAGTGTACAGAGGTTCTTTTCCCACTTTAGCATTACAATCCCCCTAAGATATTCAGAATAGAATATTTTTCTTTAGATCGGAATACTTCATTATTTCAGTGGATATTTTATCTGGTCCCATTGCTTTCCTACTCTTTTACGTATGTCGTCGCTAAAAAATAAAAATGCGTTACTGTATATATTTTTTCAGCGAAGTGAGCTTGGTCCGTCTCTCTAAGAGTGGTTCACCTTTATCAGTATCACCTCTAATGGTTCAGGCGCCACATTCCGAGATGTAAGTTGGCGCCGGTGATACAATCAAATAATTAATTGTAAAAAAATCGTCTTAAAATAGTGTTCATAGTATACGGAAAAACTTAATACTAGGATATTGTGTGTAAATCAAGATATTATTTATATAATATTATAACCTTCACCATTGATTCGGTAATAGAATAATGCATGAGATATATTTGAAATATTTCAAGCTTAAAGTAATAGTTTTGCATATTTTTAAATAGGTTTGTGATGTTTATTAGTGCAGCAAAATTAAGAAACTACGTAATCACGTATCGTGTTGATGTAATAAAAAATAGGATAGCTTTACTTACAAAATAAATGACATGAAATTTGGGAGTTTCTTGCGAAATTAAATAGTGTTACAAATTTTGAAGTTGACAACTTGTGGATGGTGAACCACTAAGTACGTTAAAACAGTTCACACACAAAGTATTTCTGAAGGTTGTGTTTATGTTTCATCGTTAAAAACGTGATAAGTGTTAACGTTTTGTTATTGATCAGTAATGTATTACTGATCAGTAATAAATAAGAAAATTCCTATCCATGGAGCAAAAGATTGTACGAAGCACAAAATTTAATAAAAACTACATCATTATCATCATCATCAGATGACGCTGTTTTGAATCAGCCGTTTCAAGTCCACTGCTGAACATAGGCCTTCGTAAATAATTCTACTGATTCCAATCTTAAGCACTTTGAATCAAGTTGTGATGTCGTCCCACCATGTTGCCCATAAGCATCGTATCTAGGTCTTCACTCTAAAATTTTCTTGGTCAATCTTTCAACTGTGATTCTAGCAACATGGTCTGTCCAGTTCGATTTCATCGTTATAATTCTTTTAACTGCGACTTTATTCTTTTTTGTTTTTAGTAGACACTTGTGTCGAATCTATGTATGTGTCGAAGCTTTGTAAAGTAGCTTTATCTTGAGCTATTAATACTGCGTCATTTGTGTAACCGATTATTTATAGTTTTGTACACAATTTTGTATCCTATTTTTTCGTTAATGCATTTGATGACTTTCTTTATGATTAAATAGTAGGGCAAAGGGCTTCATCCCGTCTTATTCAGTTTTATTATTATTATTATTATAACATAAGCGAGGGCAGAGGAACTAAGTCCCTATTATGCCCAAAAACAAAGAAAATTCATTAATCACCTACTAGAAAATAACAAAAATTACAAATAAAAGAAATAAAATTACAATTTTATGGTTTATAAGAAAAATAATATTTTAACTATAATATAAAACGGTCAAGTCTGTTTTTGAAAGAGTTGGTAGAGGGAGCGGAGACAATGTTATCGTTAAGATTATTCCAGCACTCAAAAACTCTATTTGGAAGAAAGTTCTGTCTTGATCTTGTGACAAAATTCTCTTTCTTTAGTTTATACTGATGTCCTCTGAGGCGTTCGTCTTCATTTATGATAAATATTTCATCGAGGTTTCCAAAATTGAATTTTAGTATTTTAAATATTGTGATTAAGTCTCCACGTTGTCGGCGAAGTTCAAAAGTAGTTACGTTAGCCATACTAAGTCTTTTTGCATAAGAAGGTCTGCTCGGTCCCAAAGAAATTTGAGTGGCTTTTCTTTGGACGTTTCCCAACAGAGTCTTGTCTCGAACCAGATCAGGATACCACGTTGGTCCAACGTATTCAAGTATGGGTCTTACGTACAGGCTGTAAAGTTTACAAAATAATTGAATTGAAACTCTCGAAAAAACATCTCCCAATAAGATACAGTCTGGAGTTTGCACGTTTACAAATATAGGTAACATGGTCGGACCAGGTTAGGCTGCTGTTCACGATAACACCAAGATCGTTATACGAAAACACAGATTCTAATGGCTGCCCGTTAACAAAGTACGGCACTAGTGGGTTATTTTTACCAATTCGAAGCACATTTTTCCGCGTTTAAGGGTAGTAACCACTGGGAACACCAAGTTAAAATAGAGTCCAAGTCCATTTGGAGGGTTAGTTGGTTTGTGATTGGATTGGCATATATTTTTGTGTTGTCAGCGTAGAACGATATTTTACTTGAGACATCATAAGGAATATCACTGGTGTAAATCGTAAAAAGGATAGGTCCAAGGACAGAACCCTGAGGCACTCCACTTTCCACTAACCTGTCCTGTGAGAAAGATTCGCCAACTCTAACTTTGTAATATCGATCTGTCAGGAAATCATCTATCCAACGAAGTAAAGTACCGCGAACTCCGAAATGTTCTAGCTTATGTAGAAGTCTGATCTCAGGTACACGGTCAAAGGCTTTAGAAAAATCTAGATAAACAACGTCGACCGGCTGCGAACTGTTAAGGGATGACGTCCAGTCGTTAACACAATGTAGGAGCTTAGTTAGAGTAGAGCGACCAGAGACAAATCCTTGTTGTTATGTTGGAATAACATGTTCCTGGAGAAGGAAATTGGTCATCTCCTCGGAAATAATGGCTTCCATAACTTTTGGTAACTACTGGTAGCAAGCTAATTGGACGATAATTGTTGGGGTCGAATTTGTTGCCTTTTTTAAAAATAGGGGTAACAGAAGCTAATTTCCAACTAGGGGGTAGGGAGTTCTGGATGAAAGAAGTTTGCATAATTAACGTTAAGGGTATTGCAAGCGTGTCTGCGCACCTTTTTAACAATTTTGGTGTTAAACCATCTAAACCAGGTGAAGCGGCCGTGCGAAGTTTAATTAAGTGTTGTTTGACATGATTCACTGTGAATTCAACTTGCTGTAAGGATGCGCCGACACGATTACAGTTAATAGCAGGTAGATAACTATCATTCAATTCTTTAGTAAAAACCTGTGAAAATGCTAAAGAGAGCGTTTCGGAAGATTCTTTGTCAGAAAAGCATAAAGTCTGGTTAGGTTTTTAAAGTAGCGGAATGGAAACTTTAGATGTCATGGAGGAACTTATGTATTTATAGACTTTTTTAATGTTACCACATTCAATAACGTTTGTTTCAAAATTTTGTCTTAGGGTTTTTAGAGGGTTTTTTTTTAAGTTATTTGAAAATCTGCTGTAGCTTTGGAAATCACTAAGAAGCCCGGTGTGTTTAAATTTTCGCCATAGATGTCGTTTGTGATTAATTTGTTTAATTGCTGTTCGATTTATCCAGAGAAATCTTACGGAAAGTAGTATTTGTAGAAATTATATTGTGGACTTTATCGAGAAATGCAGTCCACATTAATGAGGGGTCGTTTAAGTCAGCAAAAAATAAATGTCAGTCGATTTGAGAGAGTTCAGTGTCAACTTCAGAAAAGTCGGTAGTAGCATATTATGTTACAATGTTATTTTTGCGGGGTAATATTTGATTGAACTGAATGTGAGCCATTATAACTGCATGATCTGACTTTCCTATAGGAGAACTGACTTCGAGAGATGAAATCAGCTGTTCGTCGTTAATAAGCACTAGATCTAAAGTATAAGGTTGGTTATTATTCTTAAATCTAGTAGGTTCTGTAATGAGTTGTATTAGGTTTGAATTTACTACAAAGCTTTTAAATAAATTATGAGCGTTTTCAGTGTCAGATAATAAAGTTATTGGCCAGGTGATCTCTGAGAAATTAACGTCTCCAGTAATGATAAGATTATCAAGAGATGATAGTTCTTCAAGTTTTGTGAGGAAAACATTATCGTGTGCAAGTAGTGTATTAGTTGGACGATAAATACATACTAAATTAAGGCAAAAAGAATTTTTAGTAACAGATAAGTGAATTTCATCTATTCCAATAATATCTATTAGCTTAATGTTAATTTTGAAAGTTGTGGTAATAATATTGGATAAATAAATGCATACACCGCCACCCACATGATTTTCTCTGTCTTTACTATATATTGTATATCCATTTATATTAACAGAGGAGTCAGGAACTGTGGGTTTAAGCCAGGATTCGGCAATACAAATAATGTCCGGTTTAAGAAGTTGCACTGTGCATACAAATTCGTCAAACTTAGCGGAAAGTGAATCTAAATTTGTATATAGAAATATCCAGTCATTAAATTTGTTGGTAGAAAAATTATAAACGAAATTTCGTGATTCTGGGAGTGCCATTGATATATTTAATAGTTAAATCATGTTCATGGTCAATTATTGAGAATTTTTCCGTGGCTTTGTTTTCCAGAAGTTTGGCTTTATTTCTTAGAATATCTTTAACGTGGTATTCCGAACCCATTACTACCTTTATCATTCGGGGAAATCGTTGGTTTGCTTTCCCGACTCTGTAGAAGGTGATTTGCTTTTCCTGGCAGCCAACGGTATCCAAAACAAGCTTAACCTTATTCGGGTCGTCATCTTTTCTGCGTTGTACATCCCCAGAGGAAGATTCTGTTACGCCTCTAATAAGAATATTTTTAGCGCGTGTTATACGATCTACAGCTCCGTTAGCGATATTGTCCGTGAATTCGGTAGACTTAAATAAATCAATATGGCTGGGCTTATCGTTTAACTTAGTTATTTTATTATCAAAATCATCAATTTTCGCACGAATTTCCATTTTAAAATCTAGTAGAAGATCTTTTATTTCTGAAATATTAGAAATATTGGAGCTGAAAGAGTTACAAAGTATGCGTTTTCTACGTTTTTAAATTTTATAAGCTGCCCATCTATTTGGATCTTCTTTTAGTAGATGTTTTTAATAGATACAGTTTTTAATAGATAATACAGCCCATACTTTGGTATGGGCAGTATCCCATCTACTCTTATCTCTATCCTATTCTTTAGCTTTTCAAGTTTTTTTTGAAAATCTTGGGTGATGATAGATTTGTTGTTATACCATAGTTATACTATGGTGTATACTATATAAAGAATTGGTGCAAGGATTCTTCTTTACAGAACACCAGCTTTTATACTAGGTTTTTCGATGGTCTCTCGTTAACCCTTACTCTGACTTCTCTATTGGTGATATGGCATTTTAGTAGTTTGACGTAAGTGATGGGTAAATATTTTTTAATTTTAATAGTAGATCTGAATTTCAAACTCTGTCAAAAACTTGAATTAAATTTAAAAAAGACTGACGTACAGTATGTTTTTCCTTCCAACGCTAAATTTATTTCATGCCTTATCATATGAGTTTGTTGAATTTGTTTTCGAAAACCTAACCTATATTCTGAAACCCAGTTCTGTGTGTTAGGATAAGCATGGATCCTTTGGAGTAATAATCGTTCTAATAATACATTTTGGTTATGGTGGATAGGACATTTATTGGCCTGTACGAATTAAGTTTTTTCAGATTATTGTTTTTTATATTACAATTATTTCACCTGCTTTAAAAATCTCTGAAACAGTAGACAACTATTTTAGCATCATACTGTAATAAACGTGTTACATATTAAAAATAAAAAGGATATAAGTATAAGTATAAGTAGTATAAGTAGGCCCAGAACACTGGATACATTTAGCTCGAAGGCACCGCTACTTAGTCGTTGAATGAAGATGGGCGAGGTTATTTCGGGACGTGAGAAACACGTGAAAGACATACACAAAACAACAAAATAAAACAAAAAAAAAATAAAAGAGAAAAGAACAATTTTTTACAAAAAAACATTTACCACTGTTTTTAGATATTTAAATCCAAAAAAACAAAAAGAGGAGGCTCATGGGACTTCGGGTGCACTTAAGATGTGGATATAGATACAAAATAAAATATGAAATTAATCGAGATTGTATTGTCGGCAATTATATTATAAAAGATGGGTACAAGATTTGGGGGTTTGGACACATTTATACTGACAAAAAACTACCTCGACGAAATAATAGTTTCAGACCGAGATTATTAGAATGCTTGGATTTTTGACTGTAGACGGTCAATAATGGTACTTGGTGGGAATATGGCGGTGTTCTTTTTGCGGCATATTTAAAAGGAGTTATCAAGAATGATCAAAAATAAATATTTAACGGGATTTTAATTAATGAATCTTGCAATATTGCCCTGAAGCTACTTTCTTGTGGCATTTTAAAGTAATTACTATTTAAATGGAAATAAGCAACAATTAAAGGTTAAAGTAGTGGAAGTGTGCATATGTTGGACCCCTGCCTATGATTGACCCCCTGCTGTTATTTCAAATATGGCGCGGTTACATGCATATCGTCGGTTGCCGCTTGCGCACGAAGTTTGTAGTTTAGTATTTGCAAAGTTTGCTTATTTGCAAAAACGACTTTATAAAAGCGCCTATAAGTAATATATACTTATAAGCTTATTTTGTAATAAGCAACAAGGAAGTACCAAAGGTGATTTTGGAGGACGAATATCAATATTTTCCACTGCTATTGGAAAGGAAATTGCTGACCATATTATCACCATAGAAGCTCGTTTTTTTGGCCTGACCAGTAAAGATTTACGAAAGCTTATATACGAAGTAGCTGAAAGAAACAATATTGGCCACAGTTTCAATAAGGAAACCAAGATGGCAGGCTGGAAATGGGTCAGAGGCTTTTTAAAGCGAAATCTTCGATTAATTCGTTGGCAAGGGCTCAAGCTTTTAATAAACCAAATATATGCGCCCATTTTACAGCATTAGCACATATATTAGACAAGTTTCAATTTCCACCGAAAAACATTTATAACATGGACGAGTCCGGTTTGACAACTGTGCAAAAGAGATCGCAGAAGATTTATGCTAGTAAAGGTCGCAAACAAGGTGGTGCTTTAAGTAGTGCAGAGCGCGGTCTACACGTTACGGTCGTATGTGCAATGAATGCAATTGGAACATATGTTCGTCCTGCTTTGATTTTTCCTCGACAAAGAAAGAAAGATAAACTTATGAACGATGCACCTACTGGAAGTGTAGCCTTCGCTCAAGAAAAAGGATGGGTGACTTCCAACATTTACTGTCTCTGGCTGCAACATTTTTTAAGGTATTCAAAGGCTTCTAAAACTAACCAAGTTTTGTTGTTACTCGATGGTCATGGTAGTCATAAAAGTTCTGAAGCTCTCCAGTTTGCAAAAGAAAACGGTATTATTACGTTTGTTTTCCTGCTCACTACTCTCATCACGTTTAACCCTTAGACGTAGGATTTTTTAGACCACTTCAAACTTACTACAACCAAGAAATTCAGTTATGGCTGCGACAGAATCCAGGTAAAAAGTTACCCAATTTAAAGTAATTTTAAGCCAGTATCTTTAATAGAGCATATTTAAAAAGTGCTTTTCCTTCAAATGCAGTAAATGCATTTAAAAAGACAGGAATAGAACCGTTCAATCCAGATGTCTTCGAGGATTGGCAATTTTTGCCATCTATAACAACATATAGAGAAAATTATGAACAAAACCCACTACCAGGATGTTCTGATGAGAACCCACTACCGGAACATTGGAACCAAAATGTTTTTTCGATTGAAGGTGTATCAAAAATCACTGATCAGAAATCAACATTATCGTCAGTCCTAAACATCTCGGTCGAAGATATTTCTCATCCTCCTTTAACTGGAGTATCTGAAGTAACTTAGAAAAGGGGTAGAAAACGGTAAAACATGATTTTTAAATTCAACGCCAAAAATTGATGATATAAAACAAAAAATTGCAGGAAAAGAAGCAAAAAAAAGAAAACAAGATGCAAGAAAAGTGAAAAAGCAAGTTCGCGTTTCAACTACAAACTGTTCTGGAGACGATTGTGAATCTTCTTTTGAAGAAGACGACTCGGACGATGTAGTTTGCATTTACTGTAACGAACTATTTTCGCATTCACGATCCAAAGAAAAATGGATTCGTTGTTAAGTGTGGAAGAATTCGTGTTACAATAAATGCGCAGATGTAAATCCTGGACGTAAACAATTTGTGTGTGAATTGTGCATGTAACTTTTTTTAAAAATATCTATTTTTAATATTATCGTTTATTTATATTTATATTATCGTTTAGAATATCTTTTGGTTTAATAAAATAATTTGGTAGTTACATATTTTATACAAAATGCAACTGGTCCATCATGGGCGTATCAAAAGGTCTATCATGAGCGCATCTATGCCCATGATGGACCCTTAACGGGATTTTAGTAAACTATGAATAACTTTTGTCATCTTAATTTTTATCAAAATTTGAAACATTTGCATAGTATACAAATAACAAGACGTTATGTGGTCATATTTAAAGCTTGCTAAGTAAATAATTAAAATTATTATGGAGCTTTTTCCTTAAGGGGTCCATCATAGGCACATTTGCCTTAGGTTTATTGACGTTTCAATTTGCACTTAGAAAATCGCTCTTAAAATACAAAAGGAATCCTGCAGGTCATAATTGGTGTTTATAATGGGTGTTTTACAACATTTAGTTAAATAAAAAGTAAATTGTAACGTGAGTTTTTTGTCACATTACAGCATGAATCTGTTATAATTATATTGATTCCTAAATAATGGAGAAGGCATCTGACAAAAAGGTAAAAAATCAAAGCAGACAAATTTGATATTAGCTTCTACACTTAAAGGCCGGTTTGCAATAGGGTTATGTATATAATTATTTATTTTTACTATTTACTGGCTACGTCCGATATAAAACACTAAAATAATAGTGCACAAAAATATTGACAAAGATGGAAAAATATTGGAAGAAAAGGTAGAAAGCAGAAAAGCAGAAAAGGCTTCTGCAGAGTCGCTCTGAGGAGTCTTACTAGGTTGAAATAAGTATTGTATAAGCAAATAAGCAGCGGCAATATACGTAAAATAAAATTTTAACTGTCATACTATATTTTTATCGATTCTTTATGAGTATAAGAAATCAGTCCACGAAAGGTTCTTGCTTAGGTGAATTGATATTCCGTGGAACGCAATTTTAGATTCCCCATGTCAGTCCATTTATCGTCTGTTTTGCCTTATAACTTGGAGAAGGCACGGATTTAAGCAATAATCTGAATTTTGGTTTCGAAAACTAAGAAATCTTCGGATTTTTATGTTTTGGTTTTATGGAAAAAATACTTAGATAGTTTAATAAATGAAGAATTTGACAAAAAACCAAACCAGCAGAAACTAACAAAAATACGGAAAGAAATTAAAGAATGCAGAGAGTGAATTAAATACAAAACTAGCAAAAGGGATATTGAGTACGGTAGGTAGCTAGGGTACACGTAAACTCATCACCAATTAGCATAAATGCACTCGTAGATAGTACAAACTCATTATTGCAATAACACCAGAGATTTTAAAATAGACTCGGAGATTTGTAAACTGATTACTGGTCTACCTGCACCCCGTGGCAGGTAAACACCGTAAAATGCTTGCAAACCGCTAAGGTTTGCATGCAATATAAGTCAATATGTATTAAATGCAAATGCAATACATTAGCTGGTTTAGAAATTTCACTAAATTTTATTAATAACTACCTAAAACTATACGAAAAGAAAATTTTTTAAATTTGCCCTTGTTCCTTCAGCATGGATAATGAATTGCTAATTGATTACCCTTAATACGTTTGATGGGCCACTCATTGTCAGACACCTAATATAAATACATATATCAGTTAAATTTTAAAGCAATTCGCTTAAAATAACTTCTGAATTTAATAGATTACCATGTAACATGTAACAGGTAATCTTCCGCATTACAAAGGAGGGCTTGAGGTAAAAATGCTGGTGATGAGTTTACCGATCTACGGTGATGAGTTTACAAGTGTCCAAAGGATACCGGTGATCAGTTTTCTATATTTCGGAGGATCTAATAATTTTATGGGGGACTATAAAGTGATGAGTTCGTACATGTCCTGGTAGCTATATTGGAAGAATATATAAACATTTTCCTATTAGCAGAAAATGCCGAGATTTAAAGCAAAATTGGAAATAATAGAGAGGAGAAGAAAATCGGACAGAGAAGAGAAAAAAAAAGATTCCAGAAGTAGAAAATTCAAGTTGCACAAATGATTTTAAAATTTGAGACACTATTATCAGTTAAATTTAAAAATTTTAAACGTAAAATAAATACTTTGTATTCCATTTGTGTTCAATTAGACAGTTTTTAAACAATATTAAAGTCATACCAGTCCAATTGTGTATTAGTGGTAATCCTTATGACAAAAGATACAAAGGGTGTAAAGATAATTAAAATTTGCAACGTATGATACCATATAGCAAATCCAAGCCTGATATGGGCATGACATTCAGCAAAAATGAAAGATACAAGTTAAATAAAAAATTATTTAATACAAGAAAAAAGAATGTAATCGTTTATTGTACGGCTGCTCTTGCTCCTTATCCATTTATTTTACTTCTCTTAATAAAAGGAGTAAATTAAAAAGAACGAATGCCATTTCGTTCAATATTTCCTGGTCATAACATCTTGGTCATACCAAAAGTTGGAACAAAGACATTGGAAACTGGAGACCATATATTGCAAAAACATGAAGAAGTCGACCGCAACTGAGATAAACCGATGATTTTAAGCAAACTTTAGGTTTAATGTTTAAAAGATAAACAGAAGAGATAAATAAATGGAAATTAATGTGGGATATCTTACATTTCATTACATGACTTCGAAATTATTCGCACATAATTGGTAGTACCTAGATATACAGACAGTATTAGTATTGACACGATTGACCAACGCAGTTCAAAAGATTATCAAGATATGAATTGGACGGCCCAAAATTGAGTGATTGAAATCGTTGAGGCAGGTGTATGTTCAGCATTAGACAAAAAAAAAACGCAGGAAAATAATAGTTCTGACGATTTCAAACAATTATTACTTAAAAACTATATAAATTAAACAAACCTTTCATAAGCCTATATCACAATTTTTACGCATGTTTGCAAGACACTTTTTTCACACACCATGCTTGTTCTATCGGTCCACTGACTTGTGCTAAAACAGATATCACCGTTCACACAACATGCGCTTGCACTAGTCAAGGAGAGCGCGTTCAACAAACTGATTTGCCGTCACCGTCACCGCCACAGTTACCCGTGGAATAATCGAGTGTGGCCGCCTGCAATGAAAACAAGAAACCGTGATATTGACCACTTTTGGCTCCCCTTGATAGCCAGCCGGCAGGTGCCCACATTAAATTTGTAAGAAACGAAGGGGGACTCAAAGATAAACCGCGCGGCGGTCAGATAATAGTCACGACGGCTTTCGGGAATCACGCTTGTTTTCCAAATAACGTAGTATAAAGTGTTGGAAAAACCGTTCAACTGTTTTGCAGAGTTACAACGAATATTTAGTTACAAAAAGCTAGAACAATATAATAATCAATGATATAAATCATAAGAACTAGCCAAAGTTTATAAATAATATATATTTACACATTCTTTACGTGGTTAGAAGCATAATTAGCAATTCAATAGCTAGTCCTGACTAATAATGTATGGGAAATAAGTTATGAAACAAAAATAATTGGACTTATTCAGCAAAATATTAATATTTTTTTTAAATTTATTACTTTACTTAACGACGCTGCAGCCTATTATTGTTCGGGCCTGACCATTATCTGCCGTCTGGAAGATCTATCCCGAGCTACTGCTCACCCTCTTCTGACTCATTCTTCTTGTCAGCACCATGCCCAGATTTAGGCGTTGACAGCCTCTACTGCCATGTGCCGATATGTTTCAATCCAGTGATGATGGTTTGGGAGCCACGAGTATGTCTTGTGACAATGGCAGAACAATTAACAACATTAGTTAATATTAATATTATTATTTTTATTAATTTATTATTATTATGTTAATTAATTAATTGATTGACAAAATGTTTCAGTATTCAGCACCTACTTTCCTCTGGAATATTCATAACTGCCTCTTTACAAAATTCACTGGAATTATAAAAATAAAGAAATCGCAAATCGTACAAAAAAATTTAGTAAAATCTCAAAACAGCCTAAACATGTTAGGAAGTGACAGCTGTCAAATTTGTTTGAATGGGTTATTTGGGGAAGAAATATTGCTAAATGACGTCACATAAAACTACCTGCTTTGAGAAAAAGAGTCGGTTCATAATACTAGTTTTTGGCATTTTTATTTGTGCGAACAAAATGAATGTAGTGATACTGAGCAAACATCGTTTGCTCTACCTAGATCAATGACGTCAATGTTCTGTATCTAGCTTAAGTGCCGATCCAAAATGAATAATGCTGGCTTTCCCTCTGTAGGACGATACCAGTCTATGAAATGTTAAAACCATTAGGTGAAATGATTGAATTGTATCCAACTAGAAGGATGCACCGCAAATAACGTCCCGGCGCTACTTTCTTCAATTACTCACTCATGTTTTTGGGCGCAAAATTACCAGAGAAGGTACAAGAGAACCATCAGTATTCATACAGGAGAAGATAGTGATAAGAGTTCCTCTTTCTCCTAAAGTTAAAGCAGCTATTTGTTTTTTCGTGTTTTTGTACTTTCGCAACTTTGGAATGTGCCACAGTGATTCTGCTTTCGTCTACATTCCATTTTTTTTCTGAGGTAAATTTCCCTTTTTGTAAACATCCTCTAAAAGGTTGTAGAACTTCTCTGTATTTTCCTTTGCTGAAACCAAGAGCCCTGCTGTAAGATGTACCAAAACCCACTTCCTTCCTGCGACGTCATTTTTAAACGAATATTCGATGCTTTTATTTCTGCCAACTAAACACTCCTGCTGTATGGAGTAGAAGCGTGGACCCTAACTGAGGCTATGCTTAAACGCTTGACAGCCTTTGAGATGTGGGTATACAGACGACTACTGAAAATAAGCTGGGTCGACAGAGTTAGAAATGAGGAGGTCCATAGACGGCTGAACCAAACAACACAACTGGTCAATATAATAAAGAAACGCAAGCTGGAATACTTCGGTCATATTATGAGACACCCTGAAAAATATGATCTTTTACATCTGATCATTCAGGGAAAGATCCAAGGTAATCGTGGTCCTGGTAGAAGAAGAACATCATGGCTGAAAAATCTAAGGCAATGGTATGGAAAATCAACTACATCGTTATTTAGAGCTGCTGTCGATAAAGTCACGATAGCCACTATGGTAGCCAACATGATATCCAACGATCGATAACGGTCATGGAACTAGAAGAAGAAACAGTCATTCTTCTCAGATCACTACGAGTAAGCTCAAAACGCGAGGCCTTCTTAGCAAGACAATTTTATTCTCAAGGCTATTGCTTAAAACTGTACGTCTGTCCGTTTTCACATTTGACAAATATTGTCAAATATCTTACATCGATATGACCGAACGCAACACGTCATACACATTCTTGAACCACGTGTGGCCTGACTTTTAGGGGTGGTCTGAAAAACATATTATATTTTGGCAAAATTTTGGAGTACCTTAAATTCGTAGAACAATTTTAAGAGAAACTATTTGTAGATGATTTCAGTCCTCTACAAATGGTTTCTTATGACTTTTGATTTAAAATAATTGGGGACGCAGGAATTCAACAATTTAGAATTTTCCATTGAGTTTCCTATGATCCGTTTGACGATTCACCATCCAATATAGAGATTATCACTTACCCTCCAGTATCCTCTCAGTAACAATCAAAAAATAGGTCAGTTTTAAACGTTTGATGGCGCTCAAAATATTTGTGCGACAGTTTGACCATGTGACGCATGTCCAATAGATAGCGGCGAAAGCATATAATTAAGGTTTAGTGACATAACATAGGACTTTTCATAAAAAAAATAGTGTCAGCCATTTTTTTCGAACAGACATCTTGCAAACAAACAGGTTAGGTTGTTAATATAAACAATATAGATAATTAATATAAAAAATACCAAAGAAAGTCTATTTATTAAAAAAAAAATTGCTACAAATAGCAAATCAACTTTTTTAATCGATTATTATTATGATATCTTCACGAAAAGGAACAACAAAGCGGTGTTGTTATGGAATATGCAAGAGTGATACACGCTGTAAATCATTTATATAATATATTAACATTAAAATAAAAAATAATAAATTATTTTTTTATAAATTTATAAACGTATGACGTATAATATATATTATACGACATTGTCAAATCTGTCTGTACGAAAAACATGGTGGCTGATGAAAAATCCTATTAGTTAAAAGATCATTCATAATTTTATTTTATAATTTATATATATATATATATATATATATATATATATATATATATATATATATATATAATATATATTGTCAAATCTGTCTGTACGAAAAACATGGTGGCTGATGAAAAATCCTATTAGTTAAAAGATCATTCATAATTTTATTTTATAATTTATATATATATATATATATATATATATATATATATATATATATATATATATATATCGGTTTTAGAACGTCTTTCGACGTTGTCCGATGCCTAACTTCCACGTCCTTCTATCATCCCATTGGCCGTCTCTAAGATCTCTTGTACTCATTGCTTTAGTTACCCCTTCTTTCCATGTCTTCTTGGGTCTTCCTCGTTTTTTGCGGTTTGGTGGTACCCACTGCATAATCTTCTTGGGTAGTCTTGTGTCTTCCATTCTTTGAACATGACCATACCAAATCAACTGTTTCCTCTCAATGTCTGTTGTTAAGTAACCATCTATTCCAATTCTTCGTCTTACTTCCTCATTTCGAACTCTTTCCCTGCGGGATATACCTAACGATCTTCTAAACACATCCATTTCTACAGCTTCTAATTTTTTTCTGTTGTTCTCGGTTATTCTCCAAGTTTCTGCTCCATAAAGTAGACTGCTTTTAATTAGTGACTCATAGATGTTATATTTTCGCTTTATTCCTATTTCAGAGCTCCAAAGTATTCCATTTAGGCAGCCAATTGTTCTTCTAGCTTGTGCAACCCTTTTCTTTATTTCCTCATCGTCTTTTCCCGTTCTATCGAAGATTACTCCCAGGTACGTATATTCACTACAGGAGGTGATTTCTTCATTATTCTCTAGTTCGATATTGGAAAACTCAGCTCCTATGGGTAGGTATTTAGTTTTTTCTACATTTATTTCCAATCCCCACTGTTCATATTCCTCCTTTAGTTTTCTTGCCATATACTCTAAATCGTCTTTATCATTGGCTATGATGACTTGGTCATCAGCAAATTGTAAGGTATATAAACAAACATCTCCGAGGTCTATACCCATACCGTGACATTTACGTTTCCACTGGTTTAGTGCTTTTGCAATATATATCTTGAACAACGTTGGTGAAATACAGCAGCCCTGGCGCAGACCCTTGTTAACGATGAACTTTTTAGATAGTGTGTTGCCAATTTTTACTTGTGATGTAGAATTTTCATATAGATTTTTTAAGGCTTTGATTAAAGTGTAGCTAATGTTAGTTTCTTGTAGTGATTTCCACAATTTAGTTACAGGCACGCTGTCGTATGCTTTACGGAGATCAACAAACATGAGATGGGTCTCTTGATTGGTTGCTAATTTTTTTTCAATTAATTGTTTTAGGCAGAAGACATTATCTGTGCAAGTTCTTCCAGCTCGAAAACCAGCCTGTTCTTCTTCTTCTTGTTCCCTATACTCCATCTCAATGAGATTTCTAAGAATGCGTTCGTAAACCCGGCTTAGTGTACTAGTTACCGAGATTCCTCTGTAATTTGAGCAATCCAACTTATCTCCTTTTTTATGGATGGAAGAAATATAAGCTACTTTACAAAAACTGGGTGGTGTGACACCGTTTATATATTTGTTCATACACCAAGTAAGTGCTAGAAATAGTTTATCTGTGCCACATTTTATTAATTCTGCTGGAATATTTTCTGGGCCTGGAGCTCTACCATTTTTTAGTTCAGTTACAGCTTTCTTCAGCATATCAACTCCCACTACTATCTCTTCGCCGTCACCTGATACTTCCGTTGGTGATTGTGCGGTATATTCTGCTCTACTTTCTGTTAGCAAACTCTCGTAGTGTTCTTTCCATTTTTCTGTTGGTATTAACTGGATAGAAGTAGTATTTCTTTCTGTGTTCTTTATTTTGTTTAAAAGTTTCCATGTCTCTGAACACTTTCTTCCGCCCATGTAAGTGTTGATCTCTTGGCATGTCCTATCCCACATTTCGTTTTTTGCTGTTATTACTGCTCTTCTTGTTGTTCTTCGTAAGTCCAAATACTTGTCTTTGTCTACTTGATGTTTAGTACTTAGCCACCGTGTGTACGCTTTCTTTTTCTCCATTACTAGGTTTTCTATGTCTTCGGTCCACCATAGCTTTTCACTGTGTCGATCGGATTTTAAACGAAGCGCTTCTTTCGCAGCTTTTTGTATACTGTCTATTATATTTTTATATACTTCTTCCACGGATACATTTTGGATTATATCTTCTAATTTTTCATTTAGTCTTCGTTGATATAGTATTCTGGTACTTTCATGTTGTAAGCTGTCCAGATTGTACTTTGTCGTGTTATAAATTTCTGTGTCTTCAGGTGGTTCTTTTGTTTTCTTGAATCTAAACGGAAAAACTATTTCGGACTTTACCATAAAGTGATCCGAGTCGCATGATACTCCTCTATATACTCTTGTATCTATTACGTGCAATGTTGTATTTTGTTTTGTAATCACGTAATCTATGATCGATTTTAAATTTCTGGTTACCTGAATCCATGTATATTTGTGTATATCCTTGTGTTTAAAAAACCCGTTTGTAATTTTTAGCTGATGGTTTTCGCATACTTGAATTAATCTTTCACCATTGTCATTTAGGGTTATTTCCCCATGTGGACCTACCACTTTGTTGTTTATCTTCTGTCCAACTCTACTATTTAGATCTCCTGCTATGATCACTTCTCTAGTACTTCCAATTTTGGTTAGTTCGTCATTGATTTTCTCAAAAAATTCGTCTTTAACAACATAACGTTGATCATCAGAGATTGCATATATTCCAAGAATAGTGACAGGTTTTTGGTTGATTGTCATGTTGATTCTTATGATATTTTCATCTACGGCTTCAAAATCTGTTATTTTACGTTGATGTTTTTTATGTATCATTACGGATACACCTCTTTTTGCTCGCTGATGTTTCTCAACCCCGCTATATATATGTACATAGTTCTTCAATATCTCTGTACCACAACCTTTCTTCTTTGTTTCAGTCAATATAATCATGTCCATGTTCAATTTAGTAATTTCTTGGATGACTTCTTCCACCTTTCCGCTAATGCTCTGTACATTCCATGTGCCAATGTTCATTGTCCATTTCCGTAGCTGTTGTCGTCGTCCTTTTGATCCGTCCGAAGTTCCGAGGCAACTTTTAGGCTTTTTGGTAAATGCGGTTTTTTTTACAAGTGACAGGGAACCAGCCTGACGTCTCAACCCCCATAATTTAATTAAAATTAAAAATGATTTTCGGTTTGAAAATCGAAACGTCAAAACAAGTTTTAAATGTAATTATCATTACCTATAACCAATTTATTGCATTAATATAAACACATTAACTTAAAAATATCAGAAGTTTCAGAATATTTTTAATAATATTTTTTATTTTAAGGTTTGATTGTACTAGCGACGCGACGGAAACATTTTATAATAGTTCCCAATTATGATCTTGTATTTAAAATAACTAATAGATTAGATATATTTTTCGTTGCATTCTATTTTTAAAATAGCCTATTTATTTAAATATAGTTAAACACTGGTTAACTTCTACAAATTTTGGAATTATGTTTGATTAGATTCAAATCGCTTTAAGACATTAACTGGTAAATGGTTCTATGATTTGCATTCCAACCTTTAACATCTCCGCAATTAATGACGTAAAAAATAACGGTGTGTAGATTAAATCGATGAACCGAATTTGTCTCGTGACTTTACTTTCATTAACCAGAGTCGGGTTATGCCAATTTAACCATCAAAAAAAGTAGCCACTCTATAAATTTCCTAAAGTAAAAATTTATTGGAAGTTTTATGCACTAATTTATGTTGTATAATTTAACATCTTCCATTTTTAAAACAAAAAATAGCCAAAAAAGGATATAGTGTAATATCGAAACGAATTACAAACAATAAAAATTACCAGTGATCTTAAATAAAATTGTCTAATATCGGATAGTGTGCCCTAAAACATCAATAACAGTTTGCATATGATTTGGAAGGGAAAGTAACAAATTTTAAATAATAAAAACTTGACATAACTTTAAATATTTTAGTTTAGATAGTTAAAACTTTCATATTCTTCACGAAGCATGTTTTGAAATTCTGCAAGACTTTTTGGCTGACCTGGTTGAGTTCTAACCCTACGATGAAGTTCATCCCAAAGCTGTTGGATAATCTTCAGATCAGGGATGTAGGCTGTAGTATTAATTCCTAGTCCTCCTAAGTAATTTGTCACGATTCTTGCAGTATGCGGCCGTGCATTATCATGCGTAAAGACAAAATTGTCCGCAATTCATCAGTAAAGAGAATTCGGCTTCAATCCTGTATATACCAGTGTTGATGTTGTCAAGCAAAAATTAATCTTGCTCCTAGTCCGCTTTCATTGAGGCGTCTTTTCACCGTTGTCCCACTTACATTCCTATTTCGAACCAGGTTCACGTGAGTATGTACCAATTTCTATATAGCGATGGAAAGCTCTTCATACTGTAGTTCTCGGAATTCGGAACTTGCCTTCTTCCGTCTTGTAGCAATGCAATAATTCGAGTAACATCTACTGTAGATAACACCATATCGTAATTATTCACTTAGTCGAAATCTACGCTTGAAAAGTTAAATTACTGTTTAAATGTTTTTTAGAAGATAAATAGCGACCTCAGAAAACAACAACATAAACGTCAAAACTGTCAAAAACAAGCATCATGATCGCAATAAATATTTAAATTGAGACGCAATATGAAACATAAAACTTCCAATAAATTTTTATTTTGTAGCATTTGTATTTTCATTCGTGTATATTAAAAATCACCCTGTATGTATTAAAACACCGCAGAATATTTTCAATGTATTTCTATTTTCTATCGTACCTACATGTTAAAATACCGAAATATTATTTCAATCCTTTTTACGTCGCTGATATTGATGACGAACACATTTTAAAGTTTGTTTATATATCACGGACACGTATTCCTTTCAGTTCCAGCCCCAAAAAACTTTTAAAGGTCAGGTACTTTTTTGTTAAAATTTTAATTATTTAATTTTCGTTATTATTAAGTAAAAATATACATTTTTCATCAATAATTCCTTTCATGACAAGTTAAAATATTGTAATAAATAAAATTATAAATTTTAGGGATTGCCTAACTGCCATATTAATTCTTATAAAGTTTTAATATTTAATCTTAACATATGACAGCATTATTTTCTTTGGACATTTGGTACATACCTAACCATAAATTTTGAATTTGTTTTATTTTTAAAAAAGGTTGACCTTAGGTTGAATGTAAACTCTATTAAAAGATGTAGATGATTTCAATTTATTAACAATTTAAGTTCTTATAGTGTCGGCAACGTCTAGAGTTGTAAACCGATAACACCATTGTAAGTCCAGTACCAGTAAGGGCAGTACCAATTCTTAGAGATTTTTATCAACAACAAAGGAAAAAACATAGAGAACTTTTGACCAAAACAAGAAAAGATTATTACCAGAAAATCATTACTTCGTCTGATAATCCCAATAAAATCACGTGGAAAGTTGTCAATGATTTCTCAAAAAGTGCTAATAACAATGCTAATACTTTTTTAATGTATGATGACAATAATATAATAACAGATCCCCAAGAGGTAGCATGCACTTTTAACACATTTTTTAAAAATACACCCATTGATATCGTGTCGAAAATTCCAGGTAATACATTAGACAAAGACAGTCAGTCAATTATTACAGATGATAAAAATTTCTTTCAATTGTACCCATTTACTGGGCAGGAACTGATCGAACTCCTCCAGAGTAAACTTAAAAACAAATCCTCTAGTGGTTTTGACGAGATACCTGCATTTTTGGTGAAAAAAGTTTTACCTTTTATAATCAATCCTTTAACTTATCTAACCAACTTGTCTTTTTGCAATGGGGATTTTCCTAATTACTTAAAGACAGGCAAAGTAGTTCCCATTTTTAAAAAAGGAGATCCAAAACTGGTCAGCAATTATAGGCCTATAACAATTCCCAGTATATTTTCAAAGGTATTTGAGTATGGATATTTAAAGAGATTAAATGGTTATCTAAAAAACAATAATATCATAACTATAAATCAACATGGATTTCAAGAAAATAAATCTACTAATACGGCAGTCCATGCCTTTTATGCTCATTTAACCAGTCTGATTGATGCAGGCGAATGTCCTATTGGAATATTTTGTGATCTTAGTAGGGCATTTGACTGTGTAAACCATGAAATATTATTTAAAAAACTAAAACAGATAGGTATTACAGGAAACTCTTTAAAGTGGATTATGTCATTTTTAAACAATAGACAACAATATGTGAGCCTGCAGACAAGGATCGAGGATTGTGTGACCAGTTGTAGATCTAGTCTTGTTACTACAAACATGGGTGTTCCCCAAGGATCTATAATAGGACCAATTCTCTTTGTAGTCTACATTAACGACATCGTAAAAGTGGACAGAGCGGTAAATTTCACTATATATGCGGATGATACGTCAATTATTCTATCTAACAAATCCAACGTAATCCTACAACATCAATGTAATAATTTTCTTTCATCTTTATATTCTTGGTTTTGCGATAACTCGTTGCATCTAAATGCAGAAAAAACGCAAGTTATACATTTTCACAACAAACAAAAATACTTGGAAAATCTTCAGCTTACTTTTAACAACATGCAAATAGGTACCGTGTCGTCAGGCAAGTTTTTGGGAATAACGATTGACGAAAGTTTGGATTGGAAGTTGCATTGTGGAGCGGTTGTTTCGAAGTTGAGTTCTATTAACTATCTAATTAGAAATTTAAAATATGTTCTGACGGAAAATCAGCTAATTATGATTTATTATGCACTCGTAGAGTCCAGGCTAAGATACGGGATATGTTTTTGGGGTATGTCTGGTTATGCAAATGGTATTTTCGTCATACAAAAGAAAATATTGCGTTGTGTCGCTGGTGTCTCCCGACTAACTAGTTGTAGAGAATATTTTAAAAAATATAAAATTTTAACATTGTCGTGTCTATACATTTTTGAATTATGTGTTTATATTTTTAATAACTTACATCAGTTTAAAACGAGTGGTGATATGCATAATTTAAATACTAGATATTGTAATAAACTTTATATACCATTTTCAAAAGGTAACATTAAATTTAAATCGCCCAGGGTATACGGGCTACAGGTGTTTAATCATTTGCCCACAGTTGTAAAGTCCACCAGTTCAATAAATGTATTTAAGAGGAATCTTAAGCAATTTTTATGTGAAAAAGTGTTTTATACAATTGAAGAATTTTTTAGATCTTAGATATTAGCTGTATTTCGTTTAGCTTTTAAATTCATTTCATGTCTTGTTTAGTCTAGTTTAGTGTTTAGTTTGTAGCAATGTATATTTATGACTAATTCTCTACAAACTATGTTTGTCAAAAAGAAAATAAAGAATTTAATTTAATTTAATTTAATTTAAATCGTTTGTTTTTGTAATTTATTATTATTATTTATATTTGTAACTGTTTATGGTGAAATAATAATAAATATAAAAAAGAGGTTAAATCTATGTAAGTGGGTAATTTAAAAAACCCTTAAAGGGCTACATCAAATTAACACGAACGTTTTCGGAATAATAATTCCATTATCAGGTTAAAAAGCCTAAGATAAGTATAAACCATTTAATTAAAGCAAACGTGGTTGAAAATTTTGACTAAGGTTAAAAAACAAAATGGTTATTCTTACAGGTTAACATGCCTAAGCCACCAAAATATTAGGGTAAAAACCCTTTAAAGTAAATGAGGTTACCAAAGATTGTACATATTGTTGTTAATAGTAATTGATGTTTAATATTTTATTGACAATATCAAATATGTTTGTTTTTAAAAGACTTTAATTTACTTGACAAATGAAACTTTGCCTACAGGCAAAATTTGTGCACTCATAATTATAGTTTTAAAATGTTTTGTGAAATGACGTTGTTGGAAGATACGTTTTTAGAACATCTCACCGAGAGGCCACAAATTAGGATTTAGTACTTATAAAGTGCTACAAACAGTGTTAGTCAAAAGTCCGTTTATCTCGTCTCGCATCTTTCGAACGGTTATACTTCTAATAGTGAAATTTGGAGGGAGATAATAAACAGACGTAGGTTTCTCAACTAGTCATAACAAGTGACGTAATAGTGACAGTTTACGTTACAGCGCCACTGTGACAAATAATTTTAAATAGGACCTTATAACAAGTGATACTTCATTTGAAAGGTATCACCTATTCAACCATACTAATTTTTAATTGAGTTTAAAGCTCATTTTGATGAATAAATTAAATAAATACTAATATTGTAGTTTCGCATTTAATTAATAAATATTAAATCCTCCGCCCTTGGTTATTTGTCAAAAAGTTGACGTTTTTCAATTCTCCAATTGTTTTTACGTCAACGTCAAATTTTTTGACAATCAACCAGAGGAGAACGCTAGAATATTTATTAATTAAATTCGAAACTACAATTATTTTAATATACCTATTCAAGTCTTCAATCACACTAAGTTGTTTGGATTTAAGATGATTTTGACGAATAAATTAAATAAATACTAAAATTCTAGTTTGGCATTTAATTAATAAAACTTCTAACATCCGCCCTTTGGTTATTTTGGTTATTTGTCAAAATGTTGACGTTTGTCAATTCTTTAGTTGTATTTAGTTTGCAAAAGCGTTTATAGCTCAATAATTATTTTCTGCTTCTTCTTAGTTTAGTCAATTCTCTAGTTATTTTTAGTTTGCAAACGTATTTATAGCTCAATATTTAGTTTCCGTTTCTGCTTAGTTTAGTCAAGTTGTTTTTAGTTAGTTGTTCTTAATTAATATTTATTATTATTATTATTGGTTAACATCCAGGAAATATCCTGCCAGGCCCATCAACAAATCGAAACAAAAATTGCAAGAAATATGGGATTCATTTACACCATAATTTTGCCAGAGAACTTGATAAAAGTTATGCCTTGAAGAATTTTGGATGTAATTAAAAATAAAGGAGATATCATTCCGTGGTAAATTTTCTCATTTTTTTGTTATTATTACATATTCTATGAGTTTTGTTAATTTGTTATTATTCTGTTTGATTAATTGGTTTCAGTAATTTAAAAAAAAAATTTTTATAATTATAGAAATCTAAAAATCTGTTGTGAATTAAAACGTTTTTAGTTCTCTAAAATTTAATTTTCTTTTCAATTTAACGTTCCCCAAAATGGTATGGGAAAGGGCTCGTTTATTTTGTGATTATCTCGTATTGTTTCTAATTGAGTTTACAATTATTGTTAAATATTTTAGAAAAAATCCAAAATATTTTATTGGCTGCCAGTATCATTTTATATTTTATTTACGCTACAAAAGGTACCACATACACTTACGAAACCATTATGCAAATCACCAGATCGAAAAAGGTATCAATCAGTATACGCTAGTCTTGGCTCACATATCAGTTTCACTTTCCTCGCATTCCTTAATAAAGGTTTAGAAATTGCCGCTATTATTGTAATGTGCGGTTTACTAATATTAATTTTTGATAAACGAACACCGCAGTGATCTACAATTATGTAAATATTGCCAAATTGAGCAATAGTAATATGAAACTACGTTTAATATATGAAGAAGAGCAGGTATCCTAAGAGAGAATATTTACAAACACAAAACAAGAAGCACAAATTGTAGACAAGAAACTGCTGGTTTGTAGTCAGTAAAGTGGATTACATGCTGAGAAAATTTTAATCACAATCACATACACGGATAAATAAATATGACGTTTTATGTAGGGCAAACAAACTACTGGTATTATAGCTGGAAAATACCGAAAAGAACGTTTAATAATTAGCCCCTTTCGTTGATATTTTTACTAACAAGTTCCCTTCTTTCGGGTTTGTCTCACCGTAACCGTGGACATTCGTAACTAAATTCGCGATAAAAATAATGCGCTTATGGACGCACAGAAATTCCATTTAATTGCGCATTTATGTATAAAATGTATCAAAACCAATTTCAGCAGTCTTATTAATTTTATGTTTTTATGTTTGTGTTTATTTTTGTTCTACCATGACCACGTTTACCTTGAATATATTTATGAATGATCAGATGTGAAAGTTCATATTTTTTAGGGTGTCTCATAATGTGACTAAAATATTCCAGCTTGCGTCTCTTATTATATTGATCAGTTGCGTAGTTTGGTTCAGGAGTCTACGGACCTCTTCATTTCTAATTCTGTCGGCCCAGCTTATTCGTTGTACTCGTTTATATAACTACATTTAAAATGATTGCAAGCGTTTAAGTATCGCCTCACTTAGGACCCACGCTTCCACTACATACAGTAGCACTGGAAAAATATAGCAATATGTCGTTCGAACGCGTAGGTCAATACTAAGATCTTGGCTGCAAAGTACATTTCTCATTTTTACAAAAGTAGCTTGGGCTTGATATTACTGCCGAGGTACACGAGTTTCTCTACTCTATCCAGCATCTCCGACTTTTACACCGTCATCATGTGTATAGTTTTGTTTGCTAACTACTATATTTTTAGTTTTCTTAACATTGTGTTTAAATCCATATTATTCAAATGTTTGTTTTATCATGTTCATTAGATTTTGAAGGTATTGTCGGCAATTAGCCAGTAATAATGTATCGTCGGCAATTCAAGTCAAGTCAAGTCAAGTCAAATTTATTGATCACATGCGACATTATACAAAGTACATGTATGAGACAAGTCAAAGTTACAGACATACATCTTAAAAGTATATAAATTAATAAACACGATAAAACATACTTAAAAGTTATTTTTAGAATATGGCTCTAGCTCACAAATGTATTACACCTCCGAAAGTTTAGCTGATGTAAATTCATTCGTATATCTATTGGTAATTTGTTAAAGAAACTTATGGCTGCATAATGTGTACTACCTTCCAACAAAACAGAACGATGTTGTGGAAGCATAAAGTGATTGTCTCTGAATCTTGTTGAATAAACATGGTTAAACTGAAATTTATTAAATTCATAAATTTTGTTATGCAAATACATTATACACGAAAACATATACAGACCAGGAATTATAAGAATATTGTTTTGTCTAAAGATGCCGCTACAAGAATCTCTAAATTTCATTTTAGACATTATTCTAATAGCTCTTATCTGAAGTACGAATATCTGCTCTAATTAAGAGGTATAACCCCAGAATTCAATGCAATATGGCGCCATTGAGTAAAAATGGGCAAAGTATACTGTTTTTAATATTGATGTATAAAAGAGATGCGAAAGAATTCTCAATGCATAACATGCGCAACTTAACCTGGATTTCAAATTAGAAATGTTGTTTGACCATTTACAATTACTGTCTAGAAGTACCCCCAGCAACTTCGTGCAGTCTGTTTTATCTATTGTTGATGGTGGATAGTATCTGTGTAGTTTTATTTGGCAAATTTTGATAAGACGTTCCTGTGACTAGAATGTTGGTATCACCCACATAACTGATGATGTCAACCCCAGTCAGTAAATTAGTTACCAAAGCTATATCATTAATAAATACTATAAAAAGTAGAGGACCCAATACACTACCCTGAAGGATACCAAAATGGATATCCAATGTGTTTGATTCGTTTACAAGTTCATCAGATGCCATCTTTACTTTTTGTCTTCTATTCTCTAGGTAGGAAGTAAACCATTTTAGAACTACACAACGAATACCAATCCTCTCAAGTTTTATTAGCAACAAATTATGATCCAAAGTGTCAAAAGCCTTGGACAAATCGAGAAATAAACCACATGCCTTCTCTCGTCTGTCCAAAGCATCCAGCACTAAGCTGACCATCCTTCGAGAGCATGAATGCATTGTTTTAATAACTTCAATCTGATCAAAACCACAACTGTGTTTGGATTTAAAACTTCCGACTATACTAGTTATTTCCTGTGGGTTAGTTGGATATAAAAACATAGAACAACTATTACTGTTATATGATGCTGATTTAAACCCACCCATTTTAGTAGGATCCAAAGTGGCAAGTAACTTTGGAGAATTTCAACAAAATGGTGGTTAAATTTGTCTAATAAATTACTGTTATCATCACTAGGTACTTTTAAGTTATTTTGTTTCTCGACTGTTAAGTTTACTAAATACCAAATACATTTTATTTTATTTGATGATTCGTTTAACTGTCTCATGAAGTGACTATTTTTAGCTGCTTTTAATTTAATTGAATATTCTGCCTTTGCCAAATGAAGGACTGGCCTAAGATTACTATTTTGCTGACAGATCGTTTCTAAAAATTTTAGCTGATCCCTTAAATTGTACAGTTCCTGCGTAAACCAATTCGAACATGTACATTTTTTAGGTTTACATTTAAGTAGTGGAAAATGGGACCGAAAGTAATTTTGGATAGTATTTAAAAAAGCTAATGATTTATCCTAAGCAGAAATTGTATAAAATACCTCTGACCAATTTGTTGACTCAAGGGTTTGAACAAAACGATTTATGTTCCTTTCACTGTATGAACGGATGAATATGTAGGCATCATTGTCTGTATTAATGCTACATTGGAACAATTGCGCACGATGATCAGAGATAAAACCTTCCACAACCATTTTTTTTGTGGGTGATTTATGTTTGAAGGAATATAATCAATTTGAGTTTTACTAGTTGCAGTTACTCTTGTCTAGTCATTCACAGTTACGGTTAAGCCATAAGAATCTAAAACATTCACCAAGTTCTGCTTACTTAGTGCATTTAATTTGAAATCTATATTAAAATCACCTGTTAATATTATAGCCTTACTTTCGGAGACACAACACAATTAAAGAGGCAATAGTCTATTTCAACAGCACTCACTTTAAAATTATATTTCTCAGATTGATTCTAATATTGCTTACGGTTACACTATTAACAATAATACCTTCTGTTTTCTCCATTACGGCTGCCTTAACTATGTCTTCCGAATACAAGTTAAAGGGTAAAAGTAATATAATACAGCCTTGTCTTACTCCTCTTTTTATATTTATTTCATCCGACAGATCTTGTACAACTTTTATTCTTGCCACTGATACCCGAATAAATTAATTACTCGAACATATTTATCGTCCAATCCAGCTGTTTTCAATATTTCTATCAATTTGGTACGTCGGAACTCGTCAAAAACTTTTTCAAAATCGATTGCACAGATGTATACATTTTGATTTATATCTCTGCATCTCTGGATCAGAACCTGGATACTAAATAAGGCTTCTCTCGTACCCAAGCCACTCCTAAATTGGAATTGAGTATTGCTATTTCTCTCATCTAATATCGTGTATATTTTGCTATGTATTACTCGCAGAAACATCTTCAAAATGTGGCTCATCAGACTTTTTGTCCACGTAACCTCACTAACTCTTGTAGATGGATCTGTTATAGCAATCTGTGTATAGTGTTCTACTCTTTCATCTTCAAATAATTTAGAAATGTAGCTTTTTCCATTCTTTTAACTATTCATTGATATCTAATAGTCTGTGTCAGTTTTTGTCTTCTAACTTTGGGATAGTTGTTTCGGTTTGATTTCGGCGATCTCTTTTAATGTCTTATGCAGATGAAATGTATCGTTTTTCTTATCATATTGTTTAATTTCCATACATTATTTACTATGAAATTGTGTTTTCGAATGTCTTCTGCCTGATTATTGCGTGGATCCTCTTGTATTCGTTTGTGATTTCTCACAATATTTCTTCTGTCATCACATCCACCTTGTTTTCTTTTTTGTTTTTACTACACTTAATTTTATTTCTTAAACGGTCTTTAATATATTGTTACGATTTTAAATGTTATGGCGTATAGAACTGTAAATATTTTATGACTAATTCTTTTTATTGATTCTCGTAATTTCTAGGTCAAAAATCTACCTGACACCCTTTGGGTCCCTTCGCTAAATAAAACAACAATCGAACTTTCTGGGGACGAGCCGATGAAAAATATACAAGTTTTGAGACCAGTCGCTGCTCTGTCTAGTCGAGAATGCCATCGAACCTTCGCCGATGTTCCATTTTAACACATGATTTCATATAAAATAACGGAAGATTTTCATTGAGCGGGCAGTCAATGGGCAGTGGGGTGTAGAGTTGTGTTATAGAGGTAGTACCTTTTATCGGAACGACCACATCGAGCGTCATAGACGGGATATGGTTCTTGATAACTGGTCCTCATAAGACAACTAACTCTCACTTATGGCTCCACGTGCCACACCCCGGGCAACTGCATTGGTCTGCAGGCTAAACTAAGTGAGGGTAGCCAGATATGGCGACAATTCCACCGAGCGATTGCCGGTATAAGCAATCCCCCACTTACCTATCAATGGCTTCGGGCGGATGAGTTGGTAAGTAGCAGGGCACTCTTTTGTCCTGAGATAGAGAAATCTGTCTCGAAGGCGGATGAATCAAGGAATGGTCAACGGCGTAAGGATACAGAAGGCAACGGGAAACCACTGTATTAATGATCTTTAAGATTCCCTAGTATAATCATGATGGCAAATGTCACATCAATCACTCATGTTACTGATCATGGACCTCGGAACCCAAGATCCGGCAGGAGAGGAAAACCACAGACAGACCATAGGGCCTCTCAGGTCGTGAACCAGCGAAATCCCTGTGTAAGTAATATCACTCACCTTAAGATATTAAGAATAGCGACGTGGAATGTAAGAAGCCTCTTTGCAGCAGGTAAATTAAATAATGTAGCCCTTGAAATGGAAAACCTTAAAATTGATGTCCTAGGTATAAGTGATGTTCAGTGGCCAGGATCAGGAAAATGCACAAATAACAGTGGAACACTTTATTATTCAGGCACCATCAGTTCAACTCATCGTTACGGTGTCGCTGTCTTGGTATCAAAGAAAATCCGTAACTGTGTAACAAGCTTTACTCCCTTCTCTGATAGAATAATGACACTACAACTTCAGTCAAATAAACAAATTATAAATATTATACAAGTATATGCTCCTACGGCTGATAAAGATGATGATGAAATTGAAAGTTTCTATTACGATCTGGAACAAATTCTAAAATCAATGAAGAAACATCATACTACAGTAGTAATGGGCGATTTTAATGCCAAAATTGGACATGGATGTGTGGACGGTTATGTGGGTGACTATGGATTTCGGTCGATTTTCGATCTGCAATATCACCACAAAACGGACATCTTGTTATGTGTGTGGCACGAAGGTGTAGCTCAACTAGGAGCTGATGAGATCACATCTTGCTTATTTCAGGTTATTAAAGACTTGGCAGAACAGATAGAAAAACTAGTCCTCTATTCTGATACGTGCTCAGCTCAAAACCGAAATAATATATTACCGATCTTTTTTTTTAAAAGCACTTGAAGAAAACGAAACTCTAAAAGAAATTCATCATAAGTTCCTAGTTCCTGGTCATACTCATTTAGAATGTGATACAGACCATGCTACCATAGAGAGATTTGTGAAAAAAAGAAACGCCGCAATTTAAGTTGCACAGGACTGGGTATCAGTAAATAAATCGTTGAGCCCTCGTTTTAACGTAAAATTTATGAAACAAACTGACTTTTTCGCATTTTGCAAACTTCTAACAACGCATTTTATAAAAGGAAATGTCGATTAAGATAAAAATTATTTTGTTTAAAACAGCGTATTTTGGCTACATTACAAAAAGAATAGTAATATAGGCTTCAAATACATATTAGATCCCAATGAACTGTTTCACTAAGATGTCCATGCTAAGCAGAGGCAGGTCAACTTCGATGTCTAATATTCAGATACTTCCAGCTTATATTCTCTACCCATAGACTATTTGAAATATAAAGATATTATCGACCTACTACGCTTTATAGATCCAATCTATCATGGATTTTACCATTCGCTTAAACACACTCAAACCAGTACCACACAATATACAAGCGACAGTGATGAAAATTTCGACGAGTAAGTTTTAATTTGGTACAAGTAAAGCCACATATTTCCACAAAACTGTTTTCCAATTCAAATAAATTGACTAATAATAGTTTAAGTTCTCTCCTCTTGGACGGTTATCTCCATTAAAATATTTTTTTAATCTCCATATTTTTGATACAAATATGATATGTGCCATTCTATCAAAATCTGAAATGTTAAAACATCACAGAGTTTACAGCAGATGTTTGGTTGTTTTGAAAAACCTATTAGGTTTATTGAAACGGAAAAAGGCTTTAAACGTTTTAGATTGTTTGTTATGGGGAAGTTTAAGTCTAATGGTTTTTAAGCATGGTTCAAATGCGTTGCATTTGTTGCCAAAACTCAAAACTGAAATTTCGTGCTATAGGTTCTGAAGGTTAGTTAGTAATAGAAATTTTATAGTGGCCAATCAGTAAAAGGGATAGATTGTATTGATCTCATGAGAATAATAAAAAATGGCAAAAATTGCGCTACCTTTATATATTTAACATCTTTACAAAATTTAAGTTTATTTTGCAGCAAAATACAAAAACTGCATACGAAAGTTGAACTCTTAACCTTTCATACGCATCTTGATTTTGTCGATAGGACACTTGGATCAAAAGATATCGCAATTTTACTGTCGAGCTCATACAAATTTTATTAAACATTGATTTCGCGCAAGTAACTGACATTCAAAATCGACGATCGCTTCAAGCGTTGTTTCTGAGAGAACGGTTCATTTTAAATAAATAGTTCTAATAAATATTTTAGTTTAAAATTATCTCGGCTACACTTTTTATTTGAAACATTTTTTTTTACAACGTACAGATTCTTCGTAAATCGATTTTCTTGCGTTTTCACCTCGTTACGAGGAGAGTTTTGGGGAAAGCCTGGGATAAAAGAGGTAAACTTTTGCATCTTTTAAGGTCCCGAGATTAATATTTATCTTGTTCGTATGATTTTTAGAGGTTAAATTGCTTTTTCCTATCTGAGGACTGGAGTATCATAAATTATGTCTTTAGCACACACCTGATAACATAATTTCCAGAAAAAATTATACTAGAGATTTTATTGGATAAATAAATTTATCACTGTTTGGGAGATCGTCGAATTAATTTGTGCCAGAGATTACTTTTTCTTTATATTTATTTTATAATTATTGTAGCTGATAAAAGTATTAGATACCGTTAATACTTTAACAAAACCACATGGCATAAATTAAGCTTATTCGTATTGGGTTGAATATTGGTTTTGGTCCAATTCATATGTGTCTGGTAGGTACAGGTAATTTGTATCACTGCTTTATTTAGTATGATATTTAATGAGATGTGCTGAACAGCAGTTATTTCTCCAAGAAAACGGTAAAACTTCACTTCTTTAAATTGTGTTACAATTTTTTGTGTTTTTGAAAACCGTCGCAATATTTAAACCCTAATTATATCTTTATTTACAATTTATAGCAAGAATAAAAAAATGTCTATGTTTTCACAGAGCGTATAGGTTTCAGGTCTGAAGATTGCTAATAAACAAAAGCGAAAACAACAAAAAATTAGCGCTAAATCACAAGATATGCTAAAAAACGACGGCAACTCCTGAATGATAACAAAAGAAATACAGTGGAGTTTACCGAACTGAACAAAACCATAAGAAAATAGATAAAGGAAGATTTAAAGAAATACCAACAAAATCGCATTAAGAAAATCATAGAGAAGAACAAAAGTTTAAAAACAATGAAGACAAATATAGGAAAAAGAAAACTAATCATGCTTAAATCTGAGAACAATGAAGAAAGAGATCTAGGAGAAATAGTAAAAATCACAGAAAGATATTACACAGACCTATACAGTTCTAAAAATGACCCACCACTATCATCTAAACAGAATCTCTCGAGGAAAATACAAAATGTTGGCTTAGAGATATTACCAGAAATAACTGAAGATAAAATGGAAAAATCCATAAACGACATGAAAAGAAATAAAGCGGGCGGTGAGGACAAAATACTGGCGGAACTGCTAAAAGAAGGAGGAGACGCGATAAAAAAAATGCTAAAAATACTGTTCAGCAAATGTCTGTTTGAAGGTTAAATACCTAAACAATGGAGAAATGTGAACACAGTCTTAATACATAAGAAAGGAGACCGAACAGACCTAAACAACTACCGTCCTATTTCCCTTTTGTCACAACTATATAAAACCTTCACAAGAATAATAAACAACCGACTAACCTATAAACTTAATAACTATCAACCAGTGGAACAGGCCGGATTCAGGAAAGCATACAGCACAATCGACCATCTACATGCGCTTAAAATCGTAATTGAGAAAACCAATAAATACAACCTTCCGCTGTACTTAGCATTCGTAGATTATGAAAAGGCTTTCGACAGCATTGAACACTGGGCGGTTGAAAAAGCTCTGGTCAATAGTAGAATAGATTCAAGATACCGACAATTGATACATGATATTTACCAAAACGCAAGATGACCGTAATTCTGGACGACAAATTAATAACGGATAATATAAAAGTTAAACGAGGAGGAGTCCGACAAGGCGATATAATTTCACCTAAACTGGTTACCTTAACCCTCGAGATATAATAAAGCAACAGATTGGGAAAACAGAGAAATATGTATTAACGAAAAGTACCTAAATCACCTTAGATATGCAAATGATAGACCCCTGATCTCATCGGAACGACAAGAACTGGAATTAATGCTGAATGAACTTTATGAAAAATCACTGCAAAAAGGCCTAAAAATCAACTTCAACAAAACAAAAGTAATAACAAACACGGAAGACCAAGAGGCAATAAAAATACAAACAGAAAAAATAGAACAGGTAAATGAGTACATCTATCTAGGACAAACAATCAGAGCTAACAGAGAAAATCAAACAGCCGAAATATCGAGACGAGTAAGAATGGGATAGGCAGCATTCGGCAAACTTTCTTAAGTTCTAAAAAATCAAACAATCCCTCTATACTTACAAACCAAGGTATGTATAATACCGGTGCTCACCTACGAAGTACAAACATAGACATTTACACAGGCCAATTTGAATAGCATAAGGAAGGCACAAAGAGCGATGAAGAGACAAATGTTGGGTATATCACTTAAAGATAGAAAACGTAGCCAGTGGATCAGGACCAGAACAAAGACAGTAGACGCGATAGAACAAGCAGCAAAACTGAAATGGAATTGGGCTGGACATAATGAACGTCTCCAAGACGGACGATGGAACAATGCCATCGGAAAGTGGCGTCCATACAATGCAAAGAGATCAAGAGGCAGACCACAGATGAGCTGGAAAGATGACATCAGGAAACAAGGAGGTCCTACATGGCAGAGAACAGCTCAATATGGGGAAAGATGGAGAGAACTGGGGGAGACCTATATCCAACAATGGAAGAATAGAGAATATGTTAAAAAAAAGGTTTCATGCAGCCTTGCTTATAGACTTCGAAACCGTTAATGTTTAAACAAGAGGAGCAATCATTGCAGGTTTAATAATGCCAAAATGTTTTTTTTTTAATTTCAAGCGTTTTTGACTGAACACAAATCGAATTTTAATTTGAAAAAGATCTTTAAATTATACAGATCTCGACGGCAAATAGATTTTTGAGTATGTAAAAAGTGTTCCTATTACTCTCAAAAGCATAAGTATAAATTTATGGTTTTTGTAAAAGAAATTCATGTCATATTTTTCAAATAAAAAGAAACTATCAATGCTTTCAGTAAATTAACACTTCCAACAAGATACATAGCTAACTAACATACCTGATAATAACACCACTGAGTATTTTTCGCGTCTAGTCGATACCACAATTACCTTGATAACACTAATACACACGTTAAACCAGTGTTTTCCAAGAAGCCTTAGTTTTGCTCGTATTTAATTTGGATTTAATGACAAAATATTCGAGTACGACAAACCATTAAACCGATATGATAGCGCGAGTGACACTATCAGCTTGATATTAAACAACATGTAGGAAGATGGCATATGCAAATAAACCTATCGGAAAATGATTACTCTTGGGAATAGTACTATATTGTTTGTACTAGAACGCAAATAGGTTTGATAAGAAAATATAGTAACAATTATGGAATTTTGTTTACGATTTTCGTTAAATTTAATATTCTTTTAGTAAAATTATTTATGTAATTGTATAATTGACACCAAATATAAAAATTATATTTATTTATTTTGATTACAATTTACACACGTGCACCATGACGATAATATGCTGAATGTCATTTCAACCATTTTACCATGATGATAAAGTCAGTCTTCTTGATTTATTCTGTACATCATAGAAGGTGTATAGTGATTATGAATGCACTCACAAAATATTTATTCAGTAGTTTTTCTACTGCATCAGTCTATCGATTGGTGATAGCCTTCTACTTCCCTTTCTCTCTATAGTTTTTCCCTTTAGTTTTCTTTGGACCATTCATCATCATGAGTTTGCGCTACAGTCCTTCGTGAGCTCTGGTCTGCCTTAAAACACTCTTCCATTCTTCCCTGTCGAGTGTCTGTCGTCTCCATACACTTCCTCCAATATTCCTTAAATCATCCTGTACATCGTCCAGATATCTGAGTTTAGGTCACCTCCTTCTTCTTCACATCATGCATCATCAAAACGTCTCTATATTTCGAAATTATCTCACCTTCTCCACACGCCCTGTTCTTTATCTCTGCCATATATGGTCCTTAATACCTTTCAAAGATTTGTAGTTCGAGCCGTTTCCGATGTGTAAGTGAGCACAGGGCGTTATCATCCGTAAATGAGATGAAATATAATAAATAATAGCAAATATATCAAAATGAAAGAAGCAGAGCCTGTATATAGTTTTGAAAAAGTGACATCATTTGAATACTTAGTAGAAACCCAAATGAACACAGTAAAAAAAGTAAAAGACATAGACAAAAGATAAATGAAAGGGGACAGGGAAGTAGGGTCAAATTCAATACTAAAAGCGAAAAATATGTTAAAAACATCTAAACTATATTAAGAGACAGAGTAATCATATCTTCGGAGATATATGCCATCAAAACGTGGAATATAAACCAACAGGAAAACAAGAAAGCAGAGGTGATGGGAGAGAAAGGTGCTCAGAAAAAAATCTCCGAGAAATACAGATGACTTGGTCATATTATTCGAATGCCAGAAAACGTAAATGTTTAAACAGTACTAAAAGGTGAACAAGTGGTCAAATATGCATATCTGGTAACAACGATAAACTCCACAAATGATTACATTCAGGATATCAAAATCAGAATAGAATGTAATCTTTATGTGAACCTTTAATGTGACATCAATGAAAAAACTAGAATCATTCGAGCTGTGGGTGTACAGAAGAATTCTGAAAAAATCGTGGACAGAACACGTCACAAACAAAGAGGTTCTGACAAGGATGAATAAATAAATGAAAATTTTAAATACAATTAAAGGAAGGAAATTGGAATATCTCGGACATATTACACGTGGAGAGAAATACAGCTTCCTCCAACTGATTATGCAGGGAAAGATCCAAGAAAAGAGAAGCATAAGAAGGCGTAGAATGTCATGGCTGCGCAACCTGAGAGAGTGGTACGGATATACATCAAATGAACTTTTCAGAGCAGCCGTCTCAAGAGTCCGAATAGCTATGATGATTGCCGACCTCTGCCGGGGAGATGGCACTTGAAGAATAAGAAAATAGGTAGAAATAAAAAAAAAACAACAGGACGTTCAAAGAAGAAATATTTGGATGCAGTAAAGCAAGGCTTGTCAGAAGTAGGCGTTAGAGATTACAACAGAGAAAAAGCAAAAAATGTGTTATGCCGAAAAAAAAGTCCTGAGCGAACTTTTACTTTAAAAAATCTGAAAAAATTGACGAGCATACATTTTAATGTCTAAAAACCGTCTGATTTTTTCAGATTTTTTGTGTCAAAATTGAGCTCGGGGAAAATATTTTAAATTAAAAAAAAAAAAAATTTCTGGCTTTTTTCCGATATTTGGAATGGCGAGGTTAGATTTTCTAGTTTCGCTCCGGAAAATCTTCAAAATTCGAAAAAACTCTTGTTTGATGTTTTCCCTGATTTTAGCACATAATCTCAACTGTATGTCAATAAATAAAGATTTTTAGTATATATTTTTTTGTATAACAATAAAACACTGAAAACTTTGTTTTCAAACTTCTACAAAATTTATTTTTAAATATTATCACTACAGCTGTTTCGGCTGATTGCCTTTCTCAAGTGATCTATTTTGGCTTGGGTTTACAAATTTATAGTCTCTAATGAAATAGGTTGAGGAGGGGAGAACTGTTTGTCGCAAGTTGGTCATTCAGAATTATATCTGTGTTTTTTAATTTGTTGATTTCCATAGATTCTAACAAAGGCCTTTATTTTGAATGTGAAGAATTTTAAATTTGTCATTAAAAGAATGATTATGATCTAGAAGGTGAAGTGCGTATGTCGAATCTGTTTTTCTATTCTTAAAAGCCCTTTTATGTTCTGCTATTCGTTTATCAAAGTTTCTACCAGTTTGACCGATGTAAGTTTTTGGACAGTCGCCACATTCAAGTTTGTACACACCACTATTTAAGTGTTTTTTATTTTGGCTCTTGTTATTTTTAATATATTTGCCTAGGTTGTTATTTGTTCGGAAAGCTGGTGTTATTCCTTTCTTTTTTATGTGTTTGGCAACTTTTGTTGTTATTTTGCCTGTATATGTAATCGAGCAGAAGGTACTGAGTTTTTTCTCTGGTGGTGGAAATACTAATTTCAGGGCTTTCTTGTGTAGTTTTTGATTTAACATTTTATTAATTGTTTGTTCGTTGTATCCGTTGTTTACTGCTATCTGCTTAATTATATTTAATTCTGTCTCAAAGTTGTATTTTGACATCGGAATTTCTGTTAATCTATGTAACATACTATGATAAGCTGCCAGTTTATGTTGTGTCGGATGGGATGACGAATTGTGTATAGTCGTGTCAGTATGGGTAGGTTTATGAAATATGGAGAAGTAATGTTTGTTTTGAAGTCTGCTAATTTTTAAATCTAAAAAATTTATGGATTGATTTTGTTCTGTTTCTATTGTAAATTCAATATGAATATGAAGTGAATTAATATATGATAAAAATTGGTCCAGTTGCCTGTTAGTTCCTGTGAAACATACCAGTACGTCGTCTACGTATCTCCACCAATATAAAAACTGTTTGAATACGGGATGTTTTGAAATCTTTGTCTCTAGATGATCCATAAAAATATCTGATAGCAATGGGCTTAGAGGATTACCCATTATAAGTCCTGCACTGTTATTTGTATAAATTTTATTATTAAATTCAAAGTAGTCCTGGTTTATGCAAACCTCAAGAAGATGTAAAATTTCAGATGTAATTATTGGATTTGTACTATTTTGGTATAAATACAAACGGATACAACGAACAAACAATTAATAAAATGTTAAATCAAAAACTACACAAGAAAGCCCTGAAATTAGTATTTCCACCACCAGAGAAAAAACTCAGTACCTTCTGCTCGATTACATATACAGGCAAAATAACAACAAAAATTGCCAAACACATAAAAAAGAAAGGAATAACACCAGCTTTCCGAACAAATAACAACCTAGGCAAATATATTAAAAATAACAAGAGCCAAAATAAAAACCACTTAAATAGTGGTGTGTACAAATTTGAATGTGGCGACTGTCCAAAAACTTACATCGGTCAAACTGGTAGAAACTTTGATAAACGAATAGCAGAACATAAAAGGGCTTTCAAGAATAGAAAAACAGATTCGACATACGCACTTCACCTTCTAGATCATAATCACAGATATAATTCTGAATGACCAACTTGAGATAAACAGTTCTCCCCTCCTCAACCTATTTCATTAGAGACTATAAATTTGTAAACCCAAGCCAAAATAGACACTTTCGATCGAGACGCTGAGTGAGCAGGTCACTGGTAACATAACCGCTCCGGAACAGCGTCACACCGAAAGGTTTGAGAGAGCTTCGCTCTGAAAATAGCAGCGCACAGATTGTCTATAGGAGAAGGTCGGCCGAACAACCAACGAGGCCTGGCGTTGGCTTCAAACTTAATTAGTACGGGGTTTCAGTAGAATATACTGGCCCCAGAATTTTATTTTTGACGTCTTAAACGCTTGCAGGAACAAGTGCCAGTACGCCGACCGAAATTCTCCGTGTACAGACGTACAACGAGGGACCCTTTAGCAGCGTGGTAACGCGCTGGTGAGTATAGCCATTATCAAATACTGTATAGAGCACGACAGTAGAACAAGCCTTTTTTTCGGGGGGTTTATACAGCCCCCTGGCTCCGTGA
Source organism: Diabrotica balteata (assembly GCA_918026665.1). Lineage (NCBI taxonomy): Eukaryota > Metazoa > Arthropoda > Insecta > Coleoptera > Chrysomelidae > Diabrotica > Diabrotica balteata. The sequence goes on from OU898281.1 coordinate 50,294,966, forward strand.
GGCTGCGGAGTCCATCTGTCGGTCTGCTTTATACCGTTCTATTCCCCTCGATATGCCTGGATCAGCCAGATCAGCCTATGCCCCCCTCCTGCACGACCACGAGACCGAAAGCATCCAATCCGAAATTCCCGAGAGGTCCTATGACCCGTATGCCTTGGCACCCGAACTCATAGGCCTCAACTCTGAAATCATCGCCCTAACGGCTAGATACAACCTCGTTCGAAATGAAATCGAACAAAACGATTCGAACCACCCTCTCCTCAAAAAGCTAGATAGCGACTATCAGCGCCCAAAAACTCGGACTTTCCTCCACTTTCTTCCTCACATAGGAAGCTATCAATCTCCAGCAAACGTAACACGCAACCCTCAAAATCCAACAACAATCAAACCCAATCCACCTCAAAAACCAACCAACCCAGCACCTCCAACCCAAATACTTCCCGACAATCTAAACCCCTAAGCAATCCTAGAAACATTCCTCAACAACCAGCACAGCAATCAACTCAATCGTTCGCTGCCGCACTTAAGGCACCCTCTACCTCCAGACCCGAACAAACCCAAACATCACTAACGCCATCAACAATCCTAAAACATTCGAATATCTTGTCAAAGATATCCCCAAAGACCACAGCAATCAACGGGTATTCTTCCGCATTCTAAATGCCATACCCATGCTACACTCCAAAATTCATTCGCTGAAGGTGCTTCAGCACGGAATCGCCCATCTCCGACTTCTACACTCCATGAACGCTGAAGAAATTCAGCAAAAAATTCATAGAGCTACAGGCCAAACCCAAATTAAAGTAAACAATCGAGCTCACGCTCCCAGCAATCAATCCGCCCGTCCAACAGCCTATCAATTCCTCATAGTAAACGTCTCACACGAATACTCTGAGGAAGAATTAACCCAAATCCTGCAGGAAGATAACGATATCCCTGTAGCCAACCTTTGGCGGGTCAAATCCCGCCACACCGGAAAGAACACCTGCCTTATCAAAGTTCTTACCACCTCCGCCGAGAAATTCAACCATGTCCTAAACTATCGCATAGCCTTAGACGGATTAATTCACTACACCGAACTCCCACACGGTACAAATCCAATTATTCCCACCCCCAAATACTGCAGCAAATGCTGCACGAACGGCCACACAATTTCAGAATGCCGTCAAAGATCCTTCATCTGCCCTAACTGTGGCAACAGCCACAAGTCAAGCGACTGTCCCAATCCGACCAAATTAAAATGCCCAAACTGCGGTGGCGAACACGCAGCCTACTCTTCCCGTTGCCCTAAAAGGCACGAGCAACCCGCCAACCCTCACCAAATCCAACCCTTGTCCATCGAAAGGTCATCTCCCCCTTTCGACCTAACCACAGATCTCAAAAACACTATCAAACTTAGTACCTTAGTACTATTAAACATCCTACCCGAAAGAAGGGACCTCATTACTTATATCACAAGGTTTGTGGTAGAAAGAATTTTGGGCCATACGATTACATTTTCTGGCCACAGCAACAAGGCCGATTTGATCTTCCACCCTTCCTACTAAATAACCTTTCATGGATTTCACACTAGGAGCAGTTAATTGCCAAGGGATCTCTAGAAAGAGACCCCTAATCAAACATATCCTGCAAAAGCACAACATCCAAATCCTAGCCGTCACTGACACTCTCTGTCAAAACACTCCTACTTTTGCAGGATATACAACAATCTATAGAAGCCGCTGTCAGGTTTCCCGTGGGAATGGTATCCTTATCAAACATGGATTACCACACTCCCCCCACGTATTCCCTCAAAATATACCTCCACCCAACGTGGACTTCCTGGCAATTGACCTCCACCTTCCCAATAACCAAACCCTCACGATAATCTCTTACTACAAGCATCCAGCGAACCCGCTTTCTATCGAACTCTTAGAGTACTTCTCAACTCTAAATAAAGCAATTCTCATGGGTGACCTGAATTGTAGACACACTCAATTCGGTGATCATTCCACAAACCCGGAAGGCATCGTACTCTCCGATACACTTCTAGACCTTCCTATTATCAGAATCACCAACACTGACTATACGTTTTTGGCCGCCGGTGGGGCATCTATTGTTGACCACATCATCGTTACTGGTAGCGTGATGCATAGGTTCGAGGATCGATGTCACATAGGCGACACAATAACGTCCGACCATCTTCCGATATTAGTTAACACTGATATCATGTCACCAATAAATCCACCACCTCCCAAACAAATAAGAGATTATCGTAATGCAAACTGGCAAAATTTCAAACAATATATCACAAACAACATTCCTGAGTTAGGCGAAATCAATACAAACGAAAGTATTGACCAGAGTGCGATCCAAATTGAGAACCTCCTAACCGAGGCGATCAATCACTCAATTCCTATGAAAACCATTCAATATTTCTCTCCGGCACTTCCACAATACATCATTGCCAAAATACATCAAAAAAGACGTCTTTTACGTAAATACAAGATCAACAGAGACCCCATAGTCAAAACAGAGTATAACCGCATCTCTGCCCGAATTAAGAGCGAAATATCTATCCTACAGGCTCACCAATGGGAAGATACTACCTCGAAATTGGATTACAGAGATGGGGGTAAATTCTGGAACAAATTCAAAGTCCTAACAAAACAAAAACCTTCTCAACCATCCCATCTGTTGATCGACAATCAAATTATCAGTTCACCTGAACTGAAAGCCGAAGCATTCAGAAACTCACTCTTCGAAAACTTTCAAACACCCAACAATCCAAACTTTGATCGCCTATTCAAAATCGAAACCAATTATGTGGTAAGAAATACTCTCTTGCATCACACTCCGAATCACGTCCCTATCATGGACCCTATTACTGACAGAGAAACGGAGAGTTATTGCCGTATCGGCAAAAATAACTCTCCCGGACCTGACAATATCAGTAGAAGGTGTCTAAAGCAACTTCCTGAGAGTATAATACCCCTAATCACCAAAACTATTAATGCATGTCTTAAAAATTACTATTTTCCTACTCCTTGGAAAATAGCTAATACAATAATGCTACCTAAAAAGGGCAAACCTCGTACGAACGTGGAATCATACAGACCTATCTCTCTAATCAACTCTCTAGGGAAAGTCCTTGAGCTAATCCTTAAGGAAAGGCTCAGTGACTTTCTGGACACAAACAATATCATCCCCAAATTCCAGTATGGATTCCAACCAAAACGTTCCACTCATAATGCATTAATAGATTTCACCACTAAAGTTTCACAATCATTAAACGGCAACAGCATCGCCATCGCCACTTTTCTCGATGTTCAGAAGGCCTTCGATCAATTCTGGCACGACGGACTTATTTGGAGACTACTGGACATCGGCCTCCCTCTTCAATTCATAAAAATAATCCATTCATATCTTACCAACAGAACGGTCAAGGTGAGAGTAGGCGATCAATTGTCCACCCCATTCACTCCTCGAGCAGGAGTGCCTTAAGGCTCAGTACTTGCATCCTTGCTGTATATCACATATAACAGCTCTATACCCGCTCCACACATTCCTCATACCCATCTGTTTCTCTATGCGGACGATACTGCTCTCCTGACAACAGGGAGTGGCTACTTTCCCATGACTACCTTTAGAAGAGCACAAACTCTATTAAACGGTGTCGAAAATTGGTGCAATAAGTGGAGAGTTACTCTAAACACCGCGAAAACACAAACCATTGTGTTTCGCGCCCCATATACATCTGGGCGTCTTGCAGCCAACAATGTTGAACAAACGCCCCTGTATCTAATGGGAGACAGGCTCGTGACTAACCCGACAGCTAACTACCTAGGCGTCCTATTTAATAGGACGCTTAATTGGGAAGCTGATCTAAAGGCAACTTTAGATAGGGTCAGAAACAGAGCCCGACTCCTAGTACCACTTGCAGGGATGTTTGGCAAGACGAATAACACCACTCTCACACACACTTATAAAACCTTTATTCGACCCGTTATAGAGTATAAGGCTCACTTATACTGCCTTCTAAAAGGGGGTCAGAGGAAGAAGCTGCTCTCGACGGAGCGCAGAATCCTACGCAAAACTTGTAGAAAAAGATGGGACTTCCCCTCACGTAAAATCCATAGAATGGCCAACACCACCCCTATTCTCGAGAGAACAAAAACTCCCAACAGGAACTTCACCCTTAGAACTATTAACGGTCCTCCATCCAACACCCAAAATACACTAAAAAGTTCCTGCATCTTCAGAGGACACACAGTCACCCGGATTCCCAAACGAAAATTCCCACATCCTCCCTCAATATTAATGCAAACATGCATCGATGATCTTCCGGCAGACTATTTTGAAATTCTAGAGGCCACTCCATATGCCTATCGCATAGCCTAATCAATCACCTACCCCCAATCATCCTTATCACTCATCTATCCCATTCCTAACCCCGGACAGGGGGAGATTGGTTTTTTGCGGTTTCCCAATCTCACTACTAAACGATACCTGTCCGTCCCTGAGAAAATAGCCGCAACTATTTTCTCACCTGACTCGACAGCCGCAGGCACCGTCTACCGAAACCCCCAAAACCTCGCCGTTGGCGAACACAAACAACAACCGCGAGATTTTAGTGCAATACACTAGTCTCGTGTTGTTTGTGAACGTGTAAACGACGCTGGAACAAGGGATAATAGGGAAACGATGCAGGCTACTGTCGGATCAGTACACTGACATTCACTCACAAATACATACACACACACTTACTCACAAACTCCACATTCCAACAGTGAAACTTTCCTCTTTCATGCTACCGATGCACCCTCACCCTCGGGACCCCCGGCCGCCTGCAGCCCCCGTTACTTTACACGGGATCTGTGGGCAGCCGGGGAGAATCTAGACGGTTCGAGGAGTCTGTAACACCGAAATGGTAGCGTCCGTCACTGTTGGAATTCATACAAATTCACATTGAGCGAAGTGCGACAAGCCGACTCTCGAAAGCCGAGTCGCCTCCACTCACGAGCACACCCGTCCACGAAATTTCAGTGCAATACACTGATTACGGGGACGGGTTAAGCTCGAGACTGCACAGGACCAATGGTCACTAGAGACCCGGCCTTGTCGTACCTAGCCCAAAAAAAACAAACAAGACAAACTGAAAAGACGCAACAAACACTACAAACCCCTGTCTCTCTGATTCTCTGGCTCTCCGAAGTCAACTCCTCCAGGCGAAAAAGGTGCAAACAACAACAACAACAGAAGATAACGGAGAAGATCTTTAGGCCAGCGGTTTCCGGGCGTTTGCCTTTGTACGACTACAATAAAACATACAATCTCAAGTCTGAAGAGGGTCAACCGACCCTAAACGGACACAATCATTTTTTCCTTTCGAAATAAAGTTTCCTTTACCTATCCCTCAAAGAATGAACATTGATGCATGCATGCCAAAATAGATCACTTCAGAAAGGCAATCAGCCGAAACAGCTGTAGTGATAATATTTAAAATAAATTTTGTGGAAGTTTGAAAACAAAGTTTTCAGTGTTTTATTGTTACATAAAATGAATTTCCATCAAGTAACGGTCGAATCCATCAATTATATATTTGTTTGTTATTTCTAATAGAGCGATCAAGTTTTTCATTTTCAGACAAAAACATGCTAAAAATACGAAAGCCATATTTGATATATTTTTCCATGTTTTTAACACATAACCTCAACTACATGTAAATAAAGAACGATTTTCCATTTATTTTTTCATTTTTTCTTATAGCCGAGTCATATTTGGCCATTTCCACACTGAAACACAGAAACATACATAGGTACTCTAAAGCACAACGTCGCGACGCGTCGTTTAAAAGTGACAAATAACGATTTTTGTTTCCCCCCCTTTATCCGAGTCGTGATTATAATTTGAATATTATCATTTATGGATTACCTTAATAAAATAATTGTATTTAATTTTATATGTGAATTTTTTTCAATTTCGATAAATAATGTAATTTTAAATTACATTATTAATAGAAAATTACATTTTAAAATTACAAAAGAGTAAAAAATATTCAAAATCACAATAAAATAATAGTTTTAGTCTTCGTGACTATCTTTGTTTATTACCGGATCAGTATCTTATGTGATAAATAAGTCTAAAAGTATTTTTGCTGGTCTAGTAATTTTTGACTTATACGTTGCATTGCTAAGATAATAAATTAAAAAAGAATTAAATAAAAGAAAAAAGAAATGTGAGAACAGGAGCCCACAGTTCCTATTCCATTGGCACAGTTACAACAATCGTGCAAAATACCGCCGTATACGAATTAGATTTATGACATAACATTTGAAGTTCTTGTTATCTATATTTGTATTGATTCAAATAAAACTTTCATCATCATCATAAGTGGCTCGACAATCCGTTGTGAATCTTGGCCTGTTTACAAAGAAGTCGCCACTCCTGTCGATTCCTGTCAACTTCCCTCAATCTTCTGAGCCTTAGAATCTGTTGGTCTTCTTCCACATCATTAATCCATCTCATTCGTGGTCGTCCTCTGGTTCTTGTGCCCTCTGGATTTGAAAATGTTATTCTCTTCGTGTATTCGTGATTTGACATCCTAGCAATGTGTCCAGCCCATCTAAGTCTCTGGACCTTAACGAATTTCACAATATCTGGATCGGTGTATAACTGATATAGTTTAAAGTTGTATCTTCGACGCCATAGCCCATTTTCATTTACGGTCCCAAAAATCTTAGCACCCAAAAATCGTGGTGTTTGTTGCGTTTACTAGCGATCTAAGATATGTAAATTCCCTGACTTGCTTAAAGGTATGGTTGTTAATTTGAATTCTCTGTTTGAGGGTTTTTAGAAACCAACATATATTTGGTTTTTTCCTCGTTTACTACAAGTCCTAATTCACTTGCTGCATCCGCAAGCCTTGTGAAACACTGTACCATGTCTCTCATACTTCTGCCTACTATAACTATATCGTCCACTTAAATGATATTAATAAAGTTAAAAGAAAATGCATGCATTGAGTGTAACTATATATAGTGCCACTTCCATATAAAATTAATGTTTTATCCCGTGAAAACGCTTTTCATATAAGTATTTAAATATTTTTAGTATTTATATGTTTTAAAGCAAAGCTTCTATACTGGTATTGTATTAATTTTTCTCTATAGTAAAATGCAGATCAGATCGTTACGAAATTAGCGACAAAAAATAGTTATGAGTCAATTTGCTCTTATACCGGGAGTACAACATGTTAACATTTTATTTTGCGAATATATATATATATATATATATATATATATATATATAAATATATATATATATTATATATATATATATATAAATATATATATATATATATATATATATATATATATATATATATATATATATATAAATATATATTCTTAGAAAGGGCTTTAGTGACTATGTGAGTAATATATACGGATATATTGGGTTTAGTAGTCAATATATTGGCCTTTAAGTAAAACTCTTTTAGGTTTGCTAAGCTTTCGAGTTTATTTTACTCTTTTTCAAAACATACTAAAAATTAACATAAAAAATTTACATTAGAAAAATGAAGTTCTTATGTCTTAAATAGGCTTATCCTTGTGAGAATTGTCTTTTAAAATTAGCAAAATTTTAAAAATATTTTTTAAAATTTTACTCTTTTTCAAAACATACTAAAAATTAACATAAAAAATTTACATTAGAAAAATGAAGTTCTTATGTCTTAAATAGGCTTACCCTTGTGAGAATTGTCTTTTAAAATTAGCAAAATTTTACATTTTGTCATTATGTCATTAACATAATGACGTTAAATTTCATTTACTTTTTATTTCTGTCAAAACTTATTACTAAGGTTTCCATATCTCTTCTATTTTTTTATATTTATTTTAGGTGAGTTTGACAGAAGAAGTGTCTATGTTTATTCAAACCTTCATTGCAAATTTTGATATAATATTAGTTATTAAACAAGCAACAGAGTTTATGTTACTAAGTATTTAAGAAAGAAAAAATACAAATAAAAATAAATTTTATCTCATTTGAACTTGGAATAATCCCTTACATATGCGTAACTTTTAAGAACTTTTATATTGTTATTCTTTTATTTAAAAGAAGATTACTGTATATAGCCTGTAATAATTATCCAGTATTTTCCAGAACCCTCAAAAACCACAATCTCCTCGGAGACATCTCCTTCGAACTGGACACGGAAGCTTCCGAAAACCAGGCCATCCTTTATACAACGGGCCCCCTTTCCAATCTTAAGGAATGGGAGAGGAGCCTAAGATCCATCACTGAAAGTCACATCTCCATCTCCAAACAAATTCCTTCAGAATTCATCGAAACCAAAAATATCACTCCCAAAATCCTATCAACTCCAAGAAAACACAAACAAACACACAGCCAATGCCATACCAACCCACCCCCTCCACATCCAGAACAGACATCCCCTTACAAACCCCTCCAACCCTTCACCTCCCCCTCAAACCCCCTCACACACACCCGAAATAGCAATACCACACACACCCCCAACACCACATCCCATACACTCACAAACCACCTCGCCTAACCCTCAAACAATCCCACCCCCACCCCTCAGCAACCGACACAACACAAAAACTACAGAATAGAGGACATCCCTACCGATATCTGCCAGCAGAGACCATTTTACCGATTCCTAATACAGCACAACCTTATCCCTAATTTAGACTCGCTAAAAGTCTTCCCAGCCCAAAAGGCGGCCTCAATCCGAACTACGAAACTCCTCGACATCGCTCACATCACGGCAAATCTCCGTAAAATCCTTCAAAATGACCAAATCCGAATAATATCCCATCTACCTAAGTCCCAAAATCCTTCGCCCAATCCGAATAATTCATCTTCCATTTTCCATCTTGTCATAGCCGGCGTGGCAAAAACTTTTCCACAAAAACTCATCGAGGATAACTTATCCGAGAACAACTTCCCATTCACCAAAGTAGTTCGAATAATCGCCCCATCCACTAACCAACCCACCTCCTATATCAGAGTATTCACCAGCTCTGAAACCAAGTTCGCCGAAGCACTCACGAGTGGTATCTTGATCGAGGGTGAACGGTTGGCCTGCGAAATTCCGCGATCAGGCAACTCCGTTCCCGTTCGGTCCAAGTATTGCTCGAGATGTTGCAAAAGCGGACATTTCAACACAGAATGCCCTGAGAAATCTATAATCTGTCCGTACTGCGGACTCAGCCATCGGTCTACTGCCTGCCCACGATATCGACTCCCAAATGCCCTAACTGTAGTGGTCCTCACCCCGCTTTCTCACCACGCTGCCCTCACCGAAACACTCAACCAGCAAACTATAATCAAACCCAACCAGTGTACACAGAAAAGCAAATCCCATCCTACGACCTCTCCTCTGACATGAAATCCTTCATCCACTTCACATCCATACTTCTATTCAACGCCTTCCCTGAAAAGAGAAGTGCAATCTCCTTTTACCTAAACCAAATTTCCAATGCAATGTATGGATGTGCCATAGCCACCTCATGCACCAATAATCTAGTTAAACAAACCTTCACCCATCTCCACATTTAAATATCACACTCTATACACAAACACATATTCACACACATACTAATTACACCCAAACACAACACTTTACCTATCCCAGCTCACAATCCAAATTAATAAACACCTAATCCCACACCCTAACAACATACCTAAAGTCCAAATTAATAAACACATAAAACTACACATACACACAACACTACACTGTGAGCACCTAACACACTCCTTAAGAGTCGAATAAATACACACAAGGACAGGGGAGATTGGTTTTCTGTGGTTTCCCAATCTCATTGCACAATGATACCTGATCCTAGGTGAGGTCATAGCCACAGCTATCCTCCACGCGTTTTTCCAACAAACAAACAATGGCCAACAATCTGAAAGGAATCGTTTTTCCAAAGAACTTGTACTCCGTGACAGGCTTGGTGGGCCTGACTAACTCTCCCGGAGGTCGTACATCCGCCTCTTGCCTTCTTCTTGTTCTCGGCCTCCATCCTATCCTATCCTTCACCACCCTCTTTGACCTTTCAGCTCTTTAGCGGCGGCGCCCTTAGTCTTCGGAGTCCTATTGAAGTCATACGAGCGAAAGCTGGCGTTTCAAACCAAACAAGCATTAGCACCCAATAAACAAACCCACCCTTGAAGAAGCATAGAGCTTAAAGCAAGGTTAAAACGCATTGATTGATGATTGGAGAAACGTCCAGAAATTTGTCCGGAAGATTAACATCTCACAAGAGTGATATTAATCTGAATAAAGTACAAGCCTGTGCATTGAGTGAACATTGTATTACAATGGGCCATACGCCTAACTATGATCAAACAGAAATATTGAGAAGGGAAAGAAATTACAACAAAAGACTGTTTCTAGAAATGTGTTTAATTAAAACTACACAAAACACCTTAAACAAAAGAGAAGACATTGAAAATCTTAGTGCTATATACAGTAATCTTCTTTTAAATAAAAGAATAACAATATAAAAGTTCTTAAAAGTTACGCATATGTAAGGGATTATTCCAAGTTCAAATGAGATAAAATTTATTTTTATTTGTATTTGTTCTTTCTTAAATACTTAGTAACATAAACTCTGTTGCTTGTTTAATAACTAATATTATATCAAAATTTGCAATGAAGGTTTGAATAAACATAGACACTTCTTCTGTCAAACTCAATTAAAATAAATATAAAAAATAGAAGAGATATGGAAACCTTAGTAATAAGTTTTGACAGAAATAAAAAGTAAATGAAATTTAACGTCATTATGTTAATGACATAATGACAAAATGTAAAATTTTGCTAATTTTAAAAGACAATTCTCACAAGGGTAAGCCTATTGAAGACATAAGAACTTCATTTTTCTAATGTAAATTTTTTATGTTAATTTTTAGTATGTTTTGAAAAAGAGTAAAATACTAGAGTAGAGTAGAGTTTAGTAGAGTTTCACTACATGAAACAGTTCGAATCAGCTGCAAGAGCGAATGGATGGTCTGAAAAAGAAAAGGCTGTAAACCTGACTATCGCTCTTCGAGGAGATGCCTTAGATGTGCTCCAGACCATAGCCGTAGAGGAGACAGATGATTTTGAACAACTTAAGAAGAGGTTAAATATGCGATATGGCCACGAACATTTGGAGCATGTATATCAGTCGCAGCTTAAAAATCGAAGACAAAAGAAAGATGAGCCCTTCAAGAATATGAGGTAGATATTGCCAGATTAGTGCGATATGCTTATCCAACAGCTCCCGAAGACATGATGGAAAAATTGGCCGTTCAAACGTTTATTAATGGTCTTCGTGATCATGAAATGCAGAGAACACTACGATTAGCTCGTCACAAGACGCTGATTAATGTCTTATCTGCCGCCCTCGAATACGAGTCAGCTACGCAGGCCTCTGGTGGTGTAGCAAAGTTAGGACTGTAAAGAGGAAGGAGATGAAGATAAACTTGACCAGCTCGTTAATATGTGAAAAGCATGACACACAAGAAAACTAAGACCATAAGACCGAAGACAAAACCAGAAATAGTTGGTCTTAGGGGGGCAGCTTCGACCCAGAACTTTTCCAGAAGACCATGCCCATCAGAGTGTTCCACTGCAACAAAACGAATCCAAGGAAGCAGCAGTGCTAAGAACGACGGTGGTCCACGACGACTGGACGCCTACCAAGATCAGGAAAGAACAAGAGAGAGATCCAGTTATACAGAAATTCGAATATGGAAAGAGGAAAACCGTCGACCACCTTGGCAGAAATATCAAACCTAGGCTCAGTAGTTAAGACGTATTGGGCCCAGTGGGACTCATTTATCATGGAAGATGGCTTGCTCAAACGAGTCCTGGAAAATGATGACGGTTAAGAGAAGAGAAGGCAGTTGGTGATTCCAAAGAGCAGAATAGCCGAAGTACTTCGTCAGTTACACGACAGTCCATCAGGAGGGCATTTTGGTGTGAAAAAGACCCTTCAGCGAATTCGGGAACGGTTTTATTGGATGAACAGTTCCGACGATGTAAAAGACTGGTGTAAGAAATGTACTATTTGTGCTACGGGTAACGGGCCTTATCGAAAAAGGAGAGCTCCTATGAGACAATATAATGTTGGAAGCCCGTTTGAAAGAATAGCTTTGGACATTGCTGGGCCATTTCCAGAAAGTGATAATGGAGGCAAGTACATGTTGGTAGTAATGGATTACTTCACTAAGTGGGTCGAGATTTACGCACTTCCAGACCAGAAGGCCGCCACCGTTGCAGAAAAGTTGATCCAAGAATATATCAGCCGATTTGGAGTGCCTTTGGAGATCCATAGTGACCAAGGCAGGAACTTCGAAAGCGATTTATTCCAAGGAATATGTGATAGACTAGGTATAAAGAAAACAAGAACTACGGCTTATCATCCGCAATCGGATGGTATGGTAGAACGAATGAATAGAACAGTTGGCAAGTATTTGACAAAGATGGTGTCCGATCATCAGCGAGACTGGGACCAATATCTTCCGTTCTTCACAATGGCCTACAGATCTGCTGTTAATGAATCAACAGGCCAGACACCAGCCAGAGTCCTATTCGGACGCGAGATGCGACTACCTTGTGATCTAGAGTTTGGGTGTCGACCTGGAGAAGATGTAGCAGGTGAAGATTATGTGATCGAATTACGAAGAAGAATGGACGATGTACACGAGTTGGTCCGTTCCCATCTCCAGATCGCTAGTGACCGAATGAAGAAACGGTACGATACGCAAGCCGAAAAGGGTGTTTTAAGAAGAACGACAAAGTCTGGCTTTATAACCCCAAAAAGCGAAAAGGTTGTTCTCCCAAATTGCAGCAGTTTTGGGAAGGTCCATACCTCATTATGGAGAAGATCAATGATGTTATTTACCGAATAAGCAAGATTCCGAGAGGAAAGCCGATGATAGTACACCATAACCGGCTGGCGTCTTTCGAGGATGACCACGACGTAGATGAAGAAGTGGAAGTAAACCAAGTCCAAGATGTGTCTGACCTCACGTTTGAGGAATTCATGGGTGCCTATGGAGGTACCGGTAAAGCAAGTTTGATCGAGTTGCAGAACTTCAATGACAAGTGCCAGCTCCTGGTAAAACCTTGAAATTCCAAGATGCATCACGTTACCTTTTCTACCTGGTAACAAAAGACACTGCCCGTGACCAACCTACCTACCGAGATGTATGGGAAGCCTTACTTCAGTTGAGAGAGCACGTACTAGAGTCCGACGTGCAAAAGTTAGCCATGCCAAAGTTAGAGTGCCACCAATTAGATTGGAGGGTTATTCGAAGTATGGTGGAGGAGATCTTTAGAGATACCGAAGTCCAGGTGTTAGTCTGTTGCAATCCGCATAGTTACTGGTGCGGAGAGAAAGCGTCCCTTGCCATTTTTATACAACTGGAAGTTGTAAAAGGGGATCCAGTTGCCGATACCAGCATGCCGTTCCAGTTCCAGTCCCGACAAGGTTCCAGGAAGAACCATCTTTTAAGAGGGGGCAATGTTACAAAATGAGTCATATTAAAATAAAACCTGTTGTTTACTTAATATTATGTTCTAGATTTGATGATCGAAATCTACCTGACGCATCAATGGGTCACCCTTAATTCTCCGATGAGTCTTTCGAGGCTGCTATAAAAAACCCAGTCTGACCGCATGGCGATCGAGTTTATTCCGGAAGGTGACTACCCACTTCTAGATAACGGTATTTGGATATAAATACATAGAAATTTTATGTAAGGGGTTAGTTAGTCATAAGAAGATCGGGAAACGCGATTTAATTGTAACGAAACGTAACATAAATAGTTGTAAAGTTAATTAATAAATTAGTAATTAGTTATCGTGAGTTTTAATAAATTAGAATATAGACAATAAATTAGAATAAAGACAAATAAATTAGAACAATATAAATATACTACACCAGAAATTTATCTACCTAGGCCAAATCCTAAGACTTAACAAAGGGAACCAAAGTGCGGAAATTACTAGAAGAGCAAGACTAGCATGGGCAGGATTTGGAAAACTTAGTTGGATACTTAAGAACCGCAAAATACCCCAATACTTGAGAAGCAAAGTGTTCAACCAATGCATCCTTCCTATTCCGAATTCTTTGAATACAAAATAGAAATCTTGTGTACACAGAATATCGAATGTAAGGAGACGACTTTTAGTAAAAAATGAGGATAGATAATAATCTTGTTGTTTAGTTATATTGTTATATCGGAACTTGTATACAAAAAGAAATGAGTTATTTATGAAATTGGAAATACCAAATGATATAACGTCATGACGACAGCGAGTTTGTTTACTGAGAAAGTATGGAATGTGATTGGTTAGAATTTAAGGTGTAGAGTGTATGATGCTGGAATCTGATTGGTAGATTTAAAAGGTAGCGAAAAACGACGCCAACCGATTTTGCGATGACGGAGGAGACTTTACTGTGTTCTGAAATTCTGAGGAAGCTGGTTGTTTTGTTTTGCTGATTGTGTATAGTGTTTGATGTGTCTGTGGAACAAACCAAAGGAGTAATAGCAGTTTAAAGCGGAATTTACATTCTGTATTAGTGAAAAAAGGTGTAGCATATATGTAGTGCTAATCGGTGAAGTGAAAATAATTTCGATTAGTAAGAGAGTATGTTCCTATGGTATAGGTGTTTATCCAAGATATGTTTTGGAGAAACTGAAGCGCCGTATCAAAAGTCGTAAAGTGCAAGATCTTTCACGGAAATAAATATCAATATAAAAAGACGATATTAGATTTAATTTGATGCAGGGTATCCACCAGCCGCTTATACGTATTTTAATTCTCATTAGGTATAATCAGAGCGACACATGCAGTTGCTCTGAATCGAAACTAAATCTTGTCCGTCATAAAATAAGGATACAAATAATTATTTACAGACGTTCCAACGCCATCTAATAACTCTTAATTTAGTTTCGCCAGGAAGGAAATCTTATGATTTCGATCGTTGTTTAAATATGAACCACAAAAAGATTAGTTTAATTACAATTCTAATTTACAGTTACAATTCTAATCAACTACTTCGTAAGGCACTTAAAGCAAAATTAAATGACTACAGTTAATCAAATATCATTATCATCAGGAGGGAAACATTTTAGTTTATATTCGAACTGCCTTTATTATTAGTAATTAACAATTATTTATGCATAGTCTATTATAATACAGAAATAGCCTATAATAAAGAACAGTTATAAGTTAATTAAAAGAATTTTTATTTTATTTAACGAAAGGTTTAACCCAATCTAGTTTAAAACGCCACCACGCCTTTCTTTGCTTTGTTTTGATTAAATCTCAAGGTCTGCAAACTTATATTCTTGTTCTTTAGACCAGAAGCAGACCAATACTGGTAGCTATAGGCCAATCAAGTAGGTCAGTGTCACTTTCGATTTCATTTCGGTCATTCATGATATTCAGTGTGCCAATTCTTGACTAATATCGATAGATTTTTTCCGTTTTTCTTTTCGGTATGTTTACAAAACTATGAAGTGGTTCAAAACTAATTGTTTTTAATTTATTGGATCGATGGTTACCTTGATGTCATTTTAACGGGTGTGGTTTGTAAATTTTGATAATTTCTATACAGGTACCTAAATTTTGTGGTTTAGACAAATATTGTTCAATGTAAAAGTAATTCTTCACTTTTGGGATCATTGTTCATATACGTGAAATTATCAAATTTGTGTTTATTTTTAGTATTTTTTCTGCAGCCGTCCCGATAAGTAAACATTCGGTATAATAATTCGGTTTTTCAATTCCAAGCAATGAAAATCAGCCGAAAAAGTGAAGCCGAAATGATTCCATATGAGATTAGGGAAACTGCTAAAGCTCCTATTTATGAATTATTACCGGTTAAGTCAAGAAAGAGGTATAAGGTCTACGATTTATTTCAAAAATGGAGCAATGATAAAAATGTACATACTATAAATAAAGAAGTCACTGTTTCATATCTAATGGAAAAATCTAATATCTTGAAGCCATCAAGCTTTTGGAGCAATTACTCTATGCTTAAGTCCACACTTAACATTAAAAATAATATAGATATCAGCCGCTATCCAAAAATTATTGCTTTCCTTAAAAGAAAATCTATCGGCTACAAACCAAACTTTATAGTTGAAGAAGTTGCGAAATCGGTATGGTATTCATGCAAGGATGCTATTTAGGGTGACAGTGAATAAAATTAAGATAGCTATGATGATAACCAACATTCTGAAAGAACATGGTATAAAAAGAAGAAGACTGTACTTACGTCGATATACTAAAAAAAGTGAAACAAGATAAACACTGCAGAATACAATATCGAGAAAGAAACAACCTATTATTCGAGAAACAGAGAGATGGAACATATATATGGAGTTGCCAATATACTTAGCGAAAGAATGATGATAATATCAGTAACTTGTTTCATTCCGATGTCTAAAAGAATAATATTGTTGTAATTGATGACAACTTATAGAAAACAAAGTTTTATACAAATGTATGCACCAATTTCTAATTAAAAGAAATGATTTATACTGAACTTAAACAGATACTAAAACTTACAAAGACTAGAGGCATAGCGGTAATCCTAGAAAATTTCCACACCAAAATCGGCGAAGTAAATGTGGATCCATAGTACGACCATAAAAATTTGGTGTTTGCAACGGTAGAGTTGATCGTCTGATAAAATTTTGCTAAGAATACATGACATAGTGTTAGTATTTTTTTATGCAATGGCAGCTAATCTGGAAAGCTCAACGTAGATGGCGCTAGTGTAGTTGGAGGTCACGTCAACTGTCCAAATCTATATATTTTTAAGTAAATATTGCATTTATTTCGCTGTGTAGATTTAATTTGGGATAATAAGATGCCTCAGTGTTGTGCTGTTCCTTTGTGCTCATCGAGAATATCAGAACACAGGTTTCTCAAAGATAATCTGATGAGAAAAAAGTGGATTGTGGCAATAAGAAGAGATAAATATGTGCGACAGAAATGCATTTACTCGTATCTACAATAAACTAAATATTATATATAAAGGATAATAGTTGTATGCTTTATGTTAGCAAATTTTCGGAGCAACATAATAGATAAAAATTAATAAAATTAACATAAATACT
Source organism: Diabrotica balteata (assembly GCA_918026665.1). Lineage (NCBI taxonomy): Eukaryota > Metazoa > Arthropoda > Insecta > Coleoptera > Chrysomelidae > Diabrotica > Diabrotica balteata. The sequence continues at coordinate 50,312,105 of OU898281.1, forward strand.
ATTTATTTGTCTTTTATTTTGTTATACAGATTAAGATTATCTACTTCGGTAAGAAATAGTATTTTTCAGCCAATGCTATAACCATATACTACTCAAAAAACTCTTTGGCTTGAGGGATTATTTCATTATGAATTAAATCATTTTTTCTACCTATAGAAATACATCTCATATCTTTTTTTGTCTAAGTGAAAAAATCACAGAACTCACGACCAGTGACAAACATTTGAGTTTGCACTTGATTATAATAATTTGAATTTAATTTCAAACGTAATTCATCTTTCATTTCTAAATATGGCAAACTATCAGAACTAATCATTGAATCTTTTATTGAATAGGGTAGTTAACTTCTAACACAGTTAGTTATTCCATAAGTCCATCAGGAAAAGCAGCTAAATAAGGATGGTTCAATGAAATAAAAAGTCCACAGCTAATGAAATGGTTAATAGTTGCCTCCTCATAGGCACGGATAGCTATTTTCTCACATTTTTTACTCCAATATGTTACACTGATTACACTATCAGTAAAATTAGGCATATTTCTGTATTGTTGTGGTCTTGGATTATAACAGAAGTTTGTCTTTTGCTTTTTTTGAACATTGCACACAGGAACTATAAAATTTATTTGTTCGGCTTTCTTTGGCGATACTTCCAGTCTGCTATTTTTTGGCATATGCCAAACTTGCTTTCATTTAGTGCAGGTATCTTTTATGTATCATTTACCACGATCTTTCAGGTTTAGTAAAGCATCGCAACAGCAACATGTTTTCACACTGCTCTGTATCGCTTGCCAACAATACATTAACATAATGCTTCAGTAATACTTTCATCCATGGAGAGGACCAGTTTTACATTGTATGTAAGTGCTTTGGCCATTTCACTGTTGACTTGCGCTCGGTAAAAATGATATTCATCTGTTTTTGATTGACCAATAGCTAACAAAAAATTATTTTGCATCATACTGTAGTTTTTTCTGTGGACTGCGACACACATGCTCATTCCTTCTGCTAACTTATAAATATATAGAAAATAGTTATTTATGTCGACGAAATCTATTAGAGGAATTTCTGAAGAGTAGTGAAATCCACATTAGTGACCATACAATGTCATGTCGAAAATTATTATTTCGATCATATGCAGCCCAACCTATAATATAATATAGAATACCTAATCAGTTTCTGGACAGGCAAAGCAATGAACTTCTGGCAGCGACACAATATCTTTCATACATATATCAAAAGTGATGATTTATAATGCGTTTTGTTTTAAGGCAGCACAAAACTGTATTCAATGTATGGTAGGTAGCTAAAATTACCATATTTTAATTACATGACAGTATTAGTTTAAATCCAAATACAAATACATCACTGTAATACTCAGACCAATATAAAACTTAAAAGTATTGTACCATTTACATGTGGTAGAATGATTTTTGTAATCGGTTTTGCGTGTTTTGTTGGGTCCTTAATTCTTTCTTGAGCATTATGAGCCTTTTTAATGGTATATGCTGAGAAGCCGTATTTCAGCACTGTTTTTACATTATGCATTTCTTTATTTTTATGTTCTTCATCTGTTAGTTTTTCGGATGGTGTCATTAGGGGTTTAAAGAGTGAATGTAATTGTGCAGGATGGTGATGTGAATCGGCATGTAAATATCTGTCGGTATGTGTGAGTTTTCGGTATATTGTGTATCCTATGAGCTTGTCTTCCTTTTTTATTATTAACATATCTAAAAATGGTAGTTGTTCCTTTTCTTCCAGTTTCATAGTAAACTGGATTTTATGATGGATATTGTTGATGTGTTCTAAAAATACATTATTTGCTTATCCATGTGACCAGATTATAAAAGTATCATCCACGTACCTAAGCCAAAGTTTGGGTTTGTTTTTGGCTGTTTCTATTGCTCCCTGTTCTATTTCTTGCATAAACAGGTTTTCTATTACTGGTGACAGCGTAAATCCATTGGTGCTCCTTTGTTTATATTTTTGCTCCTTATAGATGAAATATGTGTTATTTAAGCAGTGCTTTGTTAGATTTAGAGTATCCTGTATATTGGATACTTTCTGCTTATAATTTCTAATGATTCATCTATAGAAACATTCGAGAAAAGTAAGACCACATCGAGGCTGACTAACAAACTTTTAATAACGACAGAAAATTCTCAACTATTTTACCATCCGTCAAAACAAAAATATCGTTAGCAAATCAAGGAGTATGTGAAATCTAATGTGGGGACTGTGATAAATCGTACATCGTACATATTAACCGAAGAATCAATGTTAGACGTGATGAACGTCAAAAGGAAAGAAAAACCGTCATCCCTTGCAAATCATATCTCAAACAGACAACATACAATAAACCTGAATCAAACTACGATGCTAGATAACATTGTAATTAAAAGAAAACGCGAAATCAGATAATAATAAAAATAGAAAAAAATCCGAGCAGTCTAGACCAAAGAGATAATGCTTAAAGGCTTCCAACGACATGGAAAACAATAATTGTATTAAACTTTTTAACATTACCCCTCCAGAAACTGACAGAGAATGTAGCGTAGAAGTAATTTTAAACTGTTTGTCCTCGTTTTAGTGTAGTGTTTTGTACAATTTATGTTATTTTTAATGATTCCACATCCTACGCTTGCCGGATAGTTCTTATTTTGACGAAATGCCCCTGAAGATGCTATTTTAAGCGAAAGTACTTGGGCTAGATTTAATTAACTTGTGCTCGATAATAGCCTTGTTTTCAAAGTTCATTTATTCGAGCATTCAACCTCATTTCATTCATTTAATAATTGTATTATGTTAAAAAAGTAGTTAAGATGTCATGACTTCTTTTTTCATTATAGTAACCATTGTTCAATCAAATCATCAATCAATAGCTACCCACATTAGCGAGATACAGGGCAATTATTGAAAAATGTATTGAAAAAATGAACATTTTCGTTTACATTTTTAATGTATTTTCACCTGATATGACCTGTTATATATCTATTTTCAGTTGTTGAAGCTCCTTTACAAATAAAATGTTTTTAGTTGACGTCATGTTAAAGGCACATAAAAATAAAACACTCGAAAAGTATGTAACTTATTTTAACATTTTATTATGTGGAAACTGATCCTCTCGCTGGAAATCTTCAGCTTATCAAGAAGGAAAAGTAGTCAGAAATCAAATGACTTGAACAGAAGGTTAAGAAACAGTATTACATCTGCAAAAACATTAACAAGTGCAGACGCAGCAACTAATCAGAATCTGCTCTGTGCTGGATTCAAACTAAAATTAAAAATAATAAAAACCCCGACAGCTCAGAAAAACATAATAATCGACTCCTAAGAAATGCCGTAATAGCAGATGAGTTCGGAACTAAGATAAATTATGGAATTAAAAAACAGCTAGAAAGATCTGAACTATCTTTCATATCGGACAAAATCTAGATATAATGAATTCCGCCATGGTTACCATAGCAAACGAATTACTATTTATAACTGGGAATAAGCCACAATTAAAGATAAAAATACGTTTATTGACGTTTCAATTTCCAATTCGGAAATCGTTCTCAAAATACAAAATTTTATATTTGAGAACGATTTCCGAATTGGAAATTGAAACGTCAATAAACGTATTTTTATCTTTAATTGTGGCTTATTCCCAGTTATAAATAGTAATTTAATTTACAATGCCACAAGAAAATAGCTTCAGAACAATAATAGCAAACGAAGTTTAAAATCGGAAAAAAGACCCAGTGAAGAAAAAGGATTGGATGACCGGTAACATACTAGACCTTATTCAGTAAAGAAGAAATAAAATTAGACTCGGTATAGAGAAATATATCGACAAATAAGATACGAGGTTAAGCGAGCAAAAGAGAACTGGATGGAACAGAGATGCCGTGAGATGGCAGAACTACAAAGAAAATATGACGAGTTTAATATACACAAGAGACTTAAAGAAATTACCTACATTTATAGAAAAAAAACTCACTTTATGAGAAACTCCAAAGGTAAAATTATTCTCGACTTAAACGAAAAAAAGGAAGAATAGACCAACTACATAAAAGAGCTCTTCCTGCATACGAGGCCACCACTTAACACCACAAAGTATACGAATACTGGTCCTAGTATTTTAAAAGCAGAAGTAGAGAAAGCCATAAAACAAAGCAAAAATGAGAAATCTCCAGGCTCTGACCAAATATCATCAGACTGGCTCAAACTTCTAGACGACGACAATGGCTCAGAACAAACAAACATTTATAACCACATATACGAAACTGGAACACTGAAACAAATATGGTTGGAGTCTACATTTATCCCACTTATAATAATAAGTGGGATAAATACATCAAAAAAACCTAATACATCATCATGTAAAGACTTTGGACTAATTAGTCTTATAAGTCACCCTCTCAAGCTACTTCTTAGGATAATTCTTAATAGAATCAAACACAAATGTGAAGACACAATGGGGAATAAACAATTCAGTTTCAGAAAAGGATTGGGAACAATAAAGCTTTGTTCTCAATGCTAACACTACTTCAACGATTATGGGAAGTACAGAAACTAATTTAACGTCTGTTTTATAGATTTTGAGAAGGTGTTTGATAGGGTTCAACATAGTAGACTGTTTGAATATCTAGAAATAATTGGAATAGATGATAAAGATCTGAGACTTTTACAACATCTATATTGGAATTAAGAAGCTTCTATTCTGGTAGACGGCAAAGAAACAGACAACATTTGTATTCAAAGAGGTGTTAGACAGAGTTGTGTGTTTTTGTTTAACGTTTACTCAGAAATAATTTTTAACAAAGCCTTGGAAGGGCAATGTGGAGTTCGAATCGGGAGAGAAGCTATTAATAACATCAGATATGCAGATGGCACCGCAATCATGGCTGAAAGTATCGAAGATCTTTAATTCTTTATAGATCGAGTCACTAGAGAATGCTCTAATAACGCATAAATACAACAAAGAAAAAGTTACTTGTGGTTATTAAACAAGACCTCGGCGCTATACAACTAATTGTCAATAATGAATCGATAACAAGAGTTAACCATTTTAAATATCTAGGATGTTGGATAAACGAGACACTAAATCCGGATGAAGAAATTAAAACTCGTATAGAAATTGCAAGAGGAGCATTTATGAAACTGAAATTTATTCTGAGCAATTCTCAGCTAAACTTACAGCTGAGAATTAAGTTCTTAAAATGTTAAGTGTATCCTGTATTACTGTATGGATGTGAAACCTGGATTATGAAGGTTAACATGATGCACAAATTAGAAGCCTTCGAGATGTGGTTATATCGTAGAATCCTCAGAATATCATGGATTCAACACATTTCAAGCAGAAAAGTCTTGAACAAAGTAGGCCAAGGTGAAGGTGACTTAATAAAGATACATCCTCTTAATACTTCTGTCCAACAAAAATAATTATACCTAAACGAATATTTGAGAAGGATACAATTTACAGAATGGTAAATATAAAAATGCATTGAAAATCCAAATTTTTATTCAAAGATAATATTTAGCGATGAACCTCACATATCCAGTGCAGGAATATTTAACTGACTCAATGAATTATATTAGAATGACTCAAATCCTCATTTACTTCAGGGGATGAGCATGCAAAGGATATTTTAACATTAGTTGTTTTGTCAAGCATAATTAATTAGTTTTTCATGTATTTGATGATAAACTAACTGCTGTCGGATATATAGGTATCTTAGAAACGAATTTAAAAACAATTTTAAAAATACATTTTGTTTTCAATAATATGGAGCACCTGTCAATAATGCCAAATTCGTAATTTTTATATTTTTGTAAATTTATTTCTGAGTTGTTACGTTGTTTTATTATTGTTGTTTGTATGTTTATTATAATTTTAATATTTTTATAAAATAATTCTAGTTAAGTACTTTTTTGTTGTTTGTAAATTTGTTATTCCTATTTTTTAAGGTGACTTATCTTATTTATGGTAAATTATATGGTAAATAAAACTATAAGTTTTTTTTCTAAGTGGTCTTTAACGTGATGTTAAATAAACATTTTTTTGCAGAGTAGCTCCAACAACTGAAAATAGATATATATATAATATATATATATATATATATATATATATATATATATATATATATATATATATATCTATTTTCAGTTGTATATATATGTATATATATATATATAATATAATATATATATATATATATATATATATATATAACGTGCCATATCAGGTGAAATGAAACAGAATAAAAAATGTAGACACAATTCATTTTTTCCACATTTTCTTTTGTGATTATAAAATGTATCATTAAAATTTAAATAAAGTATTAAAGGTGAAAGAATTTTTTTATTCTCAATATTATCAAAATATAAAAAATGAACAAAGCTATTCTTTCTAATTTTATTTTTCTACCAATAGGCTCTTCTTAAAATCTTCTAAAATCTTGACAATATAGCATTTAAATGAGTTTATTGTTACGGTGTCTAGGCTTAATTAACTTAATTTTGATAATAGTTGCTAACAAATATGGTAGAGATAAAAACTTTTTAAAATTTCTGGAAATTCCCGGAAACTAGAATTTCTGGTGGTATAGAGACAGAAACTGGGAATTGGAAGACACTCGAATTTATACCATAATTTATACGTTCTACAAGAACAATTTAAAATGAGTACGTTAAAAATTAGTCCGTGCGTTGTGTAATTCTTCCAACCTCTCGGATATATTTGTGTTTTGTACAAGTACAAAGCAGTTGTACAGCTATTATTAAACTGTTAAGATACCGATTCTTCATTTATACATTTCAAGGTTCATTAAATACGAGGACGGATGTACAACAAATTATAGATTACGTAATTGTTAGTGCATACATGGAGAAATCGATAATTTATACAATCAAACATTAACACCTTAATAAATGATAAGGTAAACAATAGTTCGTTTAGATAGTTTTTACGCAATTTAATTACCTAAAGGATGTGACATTTCCTCAAATCTGTTATAATTAAATGATAAAATATCAATTGTTTTATAGTTGTCTTACGATTAAGGTTTAAATGGAATGACAAGGTGTACTTTATGAAGAGGGTCTGATTATTTATTATCATATTCTGCTCATATTTGACATTTTTTTTTTGTTTTGCTATTCATTCCCTCCTGATTTATGGATTCTATTGACACAGCAATATACTCTTTTCTATTTTTTTAAATCTCATACTTTTCCTTTTGGTATTAGTGTAGTATCAACTATACTTTTTTAATATCTTATTTGATTTTCATTCTGTTGTTTCAATTTTATATTTTAAAGAGAATATGATACATGCTTATACTGATAGTGCCACCAAATTTTTATCTTCTTAGCGGAAAAAACTTATCAACACTGTGTAAGTTTTTATTGGATCTATTATATTTTTGTATAATACATTTTTAACCCCCTCTGGTAATATAATTAAATGTATTGAGCAGTTTCCTGAGATTTAGCAAAGCAAAATAAGAATCTGAGAACAAACAGAAGAGAAGCAAGTAGAATAGATTTAATAGAAGAAGGAGTTTGGATCGAATATTACTCACAACTTCTGACTGAAACAAGACAGCAATTCACGAACAAAATTACAACAACGTATGAAGTGGAATACGGTGAAAATGATGAAATAACAGTACAGTAAGTCTAAGATGCGGAGTTGGGTTCTGCATCGATAACTATAATGTTGTATTCAATAACAACAAAGTTTAATGTAAGTTATAAATTGTGAATCTCAGTGATATATTGAAATAAACTGTAAGTGTACAAACTCTTTACATAATATCCAGTTAAATTAGCATTAAAATCAGCAAATTGCAATTATTTGTAATTGTTAACAATAAACAAATCCAGTTTTACCACAAAATAACCGCTTTTAGTAAAGAACTGTTTTTAGCAGGTGTACAGAGTCCGACTTACTTTTCACTTAACGTTTATCAAGATGAATTCAAACATGGAATCACACAAAATTTTACAATAGAAGACCATCAAAGTCAAATAAACGCATCACAGTCATACTCTTTGGCAGCGTCCAGAGTGCAATTTCCTTTAAGTCCCAAGCAATTATCTTTAGAGCCTTAGAAAGCACCAAACTTCAAGATTACCTTCTCCCACTTGGAAATATAATTCAACCGAAAAATATAATCTTCTCTTCTAAATTATCTAATAGTCGCATATGTATGTATTTATTCAATAAACAAATAGTGGATGATTTTTTGAATAATCATGGTCAAATAGAAATACAAGGTGAAATTGTCAGAGCAAGAAGTTTAGTTACACCAGCGGAACGACTTGTGCTCTCCGGCGTATGTCCTTCAATACCGCACGACTTGCTAATCAATGAGTTACAAAAAATCGGCATAGTTCCTGTCTCCCCCATGACATTCTATCAAAATTAGTGCTTCTATGCCTGAGTACAATCATATTCTTAGTTTTTCCAAGACAACATCTATATCAGTCCTCACAGTCTAACACTACCAGAGGCATTTACTCCTGTTTTTGACAACACAGTATATAGAATATTTATTTCTGAAGACAGTTTACTTTGCTTTTAATGCAAGAAGCCAGATCACATTGCTTTACAGTGTTCCGAACCACTAACTCAACTGAACCCTAACCAAAACAATGCAGCATCAGTATCCATCGCAACAAATATATCCTTGCAAGCACCCAATGGCACAAACCCTTCTCAGTGTGAACAAATGTCTATTTCTAATATTCAGGAGATATCGAACAAAGTAGATACATCAAATAAGGACAGTCACATAATTAATCAACCAAAACGTAACTTTGATGAAATTAATTCACCCGAAGCAGATCCATATTCAAAAGAATGTACCATTTTTCCACCACCTAAAGTCCAAGCAAAATCTAAAAAAGCTAAAATTAGTTCAGCAAGCACTTCTGAATGCTCATTTTCTCTCTGACTTGACCCTTCTAAAAATTTCATAGAAAATCACCCTATACCTTTCCCTCTAAACTTTGATCAATTTAACATGCTTCTAATGAATATCACGGGATCAACATATCCTATAACCACAATTCAAGAATATACCACAGACCTAATAGCTTTGTCCCTTATGCTCAGTCAAGTTTACCCCTATTTAAAGGAAAGATCCATAAAACGTAAATTCACATCTATAAGGAAAAAAATCCATAATTATCTTGACAGTAAGGCATCGGATGCGGAAAGTGACACATCTCAATTAAGCTAACATTAAAATTCAAGTCTCTACTTCAGTGGAATATCGATGGATTTTTTCACCGTCTTGCTATGCTCCAACATCTAATCGGTGAACAATCTCCTGATGTAATATGCCTACAGGAAACTAATACTAGTGCGCGTAACGCTATCACCAGTGACGCATCAGAAACAGAGTGTCGGAGTGTCGCAGGCGATCTAAAAGTTTATTTGAAAAATCAGGTGTTAAGTACGTGGAATCGGGAGTGAAATGGCTCTACTTCGAAATTCAGAACCATCAAAAGTGACATTTTTTCATGGAAGTCCATAGCCAGAAGTAGAAGATGCCAAACTATTATTACACGTTTACGACTTGGACACTCTAGGTATACTCACGGCTATCTCTTCTCAAATAGTGAACCAAAATGCGAAACATGCAATACAGTAGACAGTATAAAGCACTTCTTGATAGACTGTTCTAAATATGTAAATCAAAGACAGTTTTACAATTTGCTAAATAACCTGCAAGCACTCCTCAACAAAAGTTTAGTTCCGGACAATTTATTAGGTTAGGTTACTTAAAATATATAAATATGTTACACAAAATTTAACTTAATTAATTTTACAAATGTTCAATTGTTCACAAATTGTAACTAATTGTTACAATGATTAATTAGTACAAATCTTAAATTTAATATTATTAAAAATGTTACAGGAATGTCGCTAATAACCTTTGGGTGGATGCGACTTTGTCTCTTTAAATAAATAAAAAAAAGTCTAAAATGCAATAAGAACTCTAAAAACTTGAAAAGCATGCGAACCACGAGGTATACCGAACTAATTACTAAAACGCAGCACACATGCATTACAGGGATTACAGCGTGTGTTAAAAAAAGTTGTGACTGGCTGAATGGCAAATGCCTATGCCAAAAAAATACATAAATGATGTTTTCACATCATTCGATAAAGGACATGACTTACCACTGGAGTGGACAAAAGCAAATATTAGTAACTTCTACAAAAAAATATAGAAAGAATTGTTCTAACTACAGGTGGCTAAGTGTTATAAATTCACTCACAAAACTCTATGGAAAAATAATAAAAAATAAATTTGAAAAAGAGATGACAGATGTAAAACAAAATGGATTTTGTGCAAACAGATTCTGTATGGACAGTCTATTTTCTGTAAAGCAGGTTACTTAGAAAAGATTAGCCCACAATATTTCAACTCAGATAGACTTTGTAGATCTGACAAAGACATACGATAGTGTACCACTTTCAATGCTCTAGATAGCAATGGAAAAACAATTAATAAACAAAAAACTATAAAAGCTGTACCACAGATTTACAAAAATATGACATTAAACATTAAAACTGGAAAATAATCAACTACATACATTCTTCTATGTAACGGGTCTAAAGCGAAGTTGATACATAGCACCTATACCCTTCAAAATATATTTGAACTTCTCAGTGTGAAGAAAAACGTGCTAGAATGTGGGCATCTCAATTGAAAACGAGAGATTTTATATAAGCGATTACCAGGTGGTATTGTTTTTTTGTGCCTGGCATAAATTTAAAAGTTCTGGTAATTTGTAGAAAGGTAATTTGCGAGATCTATTGTTTATCTTGTTTATCGAAGACATAAATTATTAAAACCTTTGAGAGAGAGATTTTTTCAAAATTTGGAAAGTTGGTTTGTTTTGGAAATACGAAAAGACGATTGGCTATAAAGAGAGGGTGAAAGGAGATTTTGGATGATGATGGATTTTGAAACGAAACAAATAATAAATTTAATTTCTAAGGTTTTCTTTTCTTAATTTTTATTAAAATAGTATATGTTAATAGTTAAAGCTAATTAAATTTTTTGCTGTGCTGTTTTAAATTTTGGAACATTTATATTTCGGATTGATTTGTTTATACGTGTAAGAACTTTTTGACTTACCATGGGTTGCACCGCTTGCTTACTTGTAGGTTATGTTTGTTACATACTACTATAAAGATTTAAAGTAGCTGCTGTGTGAAAATAATCGTTTTTAATGCGAATTAAAATGAATTCAAGAACACAAAAAATTTTGCACAATGCAAAAGACTTATGTAAAAACAATCATCAGATTCAAGTAAGTTTGATCGATATTAATTATTTCTTGTTTTACTAACATGAATTATTATTTTAGAACCAGAAGATCATTCGAAAACAGTATGCCCTTCTAGCATATATACATACATTACAATCTATGAAACGACAACTAAGTTTGCTTATGCCTGTAAAATTAACAAATAATGTACCAGTGAATTTAGGTATGTTCATTGCTTTTGTAATTTATTTATTTTAACTGGTCCTTTTTTTAGAACTGGATGACTCCCCAATCATTGAATCTACTTGTGCTAGAGTGAAGTACCCATTGTATCGGATGCAGGAACCTCATCGTATAATACAGCTTTAGTTCCCAGCAACCACTCTACAGACAAGCGAATCAGAGCTCATAATGCATAATCAGGTACATTATTATTTCTTAATACAACTGTTGATAACACCAACAACTTTACTTGGAACTTGTCCGATAGTTCAGGTCTCGATCCTAATTATGAACCAGAACAAACATCAGATTCTAACTCATCTAATATCCCAGATACTGAAGTTAAAAGTCAAATTAAGGGTGTCAACGTCTGTAGAAAGCGTAATATGATACATAAAGGAAAAACAGATAGAAAGCGTGTAATAAATGCAAGTGGGTGGCTTAATGCGAAGGGTAAGAAGGATCTAAACGTAGGCATCGAAGACAAAAACCGTAAGGGTCAACTTATTAGTGTCAGGCAGATGAAGAAACCATGCAAAGAAAGAAGCCTGTAGAAATAATTGTCGAGAGAAGATAAGTGAGAAAAATAGGAAGATATTGTTTGAAGAATTTTGGCAAATTGGTAATTACACTAGATAATGGGATTACATAGCAAGGTACGTTAACAAAGAGGATAAAAAGCAAGTGAGAAAACCGACCGCAAATCAAGACGAAATTTCTCTAAAAAATATTAGCTTGCTCTTAACAACAACGACATACCGGTTTGCAAAGCTATGTTTCTCAATAATTATGGAATATCCGAACAGTGGATAATAACCGCTTTAAGTAAAATTGAAAACAGTGGATCCCTTGAGGCAGATAGAAGAAGGCAACACGCTACAAAACCAAATAAAATTGATACAAGCATCTTAAACTCGATACGACCTCACATTCAACTTTTTCCTGTGGTGCCTTTCTACTACACCAGACAGGTCAACAAAAATGTACTTGGAGGAGGGTGTTAACTTTGGAGTAATGTATTGATTGTGCTTAGAATACATGCAAGAGAGTAATGTTGTAGAAGTAGGTACTTTAAGACAATACAGGGAATTGTTAATGCTGAGTTAAATCTTGCATTTTTTAAACCAAAAAAGGACCAATGCAGCCTCTGTACAGCCTATCCACTAGCAAGTACAGAAGATAAACTTAAAATAAAAGATAGGTCTGATAAACACATTTCTAATAAAATAGCTTCCAAGAAGATAGATAAGAAGGCGGGCGATCAATGATAAGTCAGTTTGTGCCGCTTGTTTCGATTTACAGAAAGTTCTCGTAACGCCCCAATCTGCTGTGAGCGACCGCCACATATAATTTTACAATTTATACGAGGTTTTTGCGAAAAGAGGGCCAAACGAAATAAGCAGCTGCATTTTGCATTTTTTAAATCATCAAAACGAAACCGGAGTAAAAAAGGTTATTCTTTACTCTGATAACTGTGACGGATAAAACCGCAACCGTTTTATTTTCTCACTGTTTTCTTATGCTTCTATCCATCTCAATATTCAAATAATTCATCGATTCCTAGGAGCAGTGAATACACAACACGAATGAGACAGCATGCCTGCTGATATTGAAAATGCCAAAAAGCGGCAATCAGCAATATACACCCCTGATCAATGGACCATGTTGATTCGCATGGCAAAAGTGTCTGCAAAGCCATACATTCTAAAAAAAATGGCACAAAGCGACTTTTTAGTTTAAAATAAAAGGTGAAATTAGAGAATTGGGATAAAGATAATGACGGAGAAAAGCTAAAGATAAGCAAGATTAAAGAAGTGCACTTTTTATCAGATATGCCTCATAAAATGAAGTTCAAATATGACTATGCCCATGAGCTGAAAATAATAACTTTAAAAATGACTAAAAGAAATAAAATAAAAAACGACAATTCTAAAGAATTACCTCGACTGTATACAAGCTTGTTTCCAATAAATGAGAAAAAATTAAATGGTTTACTTGATTTATGTAAACCCAGAGGACCACGAGTTTTATTTCTCCCTTAAAGCCGAAAATAGCACAAAAATACAAAAGGGACAGAATATTAAAACTAGTGAGAATATGGGAGCAGAAAGTGACAACAATGAAAAATATGAACAAAATTCAAATTTTAGTTATTCCAATTAGTTCTAGGAATGTTTTTATTAACATTACTATTAAACAGTAATGTTTTCTTTCAAATCTGTTACTAAATCTAGAGTGTTTTTTTCCTTAAATGCTTCGACAAAAACTATAAGTTTTCAAAAATTTATCAGAAAAACAAGTTTTTTTGTTAGGTTTAATTTGTGAAATCCCTTAAAACCCTTTATATAATAATATATCAGAAATTTAAGTGTGTAAGACGCATTTATTCCAAAAATAACGTCATTTCTTAGAGCGAAATTTTCAAACACGATTACCTCAGTTCAACCAAAAGTGAGTTACAATAGTTTTCGTTGCATGGGTCGAGATATATAAATTAAAACACTATTGTGTTTGCTAATTATATTGATATTTAATAAAATTATAAATTAAATTAAATTTTCTTATCCAATATATTTCGCATATTTTCATAGACATCATTAGGGACAGCTACAATCACGGTTTTTATGTATCTACTTATTTATATACAAAGTTAGGATGTTTCTCAAGATGTTAGAATTGAAGTAGTTATACATAACAATCAATAAAAACTAAAACTAATTCACAGAAATTACACATATTTGACATCTACAATTTAAATTAATGTGTTTAATGTTAAACTAAATAAAAAATTATTATCTGACAGATTTATGAATTAAAGTAAGTATAGACATTAATTTGATGTACAATTTTGTTTTAGTTTATTCGTCTTCCGGTTTGGACCGTGTCATTTGTGAGTGACCCAAAAGTGGGTTCATCTCGACGTTTCGCTACGATTGTATGTAGCTTCTTCCGGAGAATAAAGAAAAAGAAAACAAAAGACAGGAAGATGGGTAGTTAGCAACGGTAACTCAGTTACTCAACGCAACCAGAGGCGAATACTAACTACCAAGATGGGCATTTGGTCACAGTAACTCAACTACTCAACGCAGCCAGAGGTGAAAACCAAATGCCAGGACAGGGATTCACGTCCAAAAGCTCAGAACACTAACGCGTCGAGAGGCGGGGAGTGAATCCTCCCTAGTATTCGCCTCTGCTTGCGTTGAGTAACTGAGTTACCGTTGCTAACTACCCATCTTCCTGTCTTTTGTTTTCTTTTTCTTTGTTCTCCTGAAGAAGCTACATACAATTGTAGCGAAACGTCGAGATGAACCCACTTTTGGGTCACTCACAAATGACACGGTCCAAACCCGGAAGACGAATAAACTATAATTCTGACTCTGGTCGTGGAAGCCTACGATTTCAATTTTGTTTTAGTTAGTAAATTTTTTTTTGTCATTATCATATTAGGTTATACAATCTCAAAGTAGTTTATCAGCAATCAACATGAGTAATAAATTAAGATACATATCTTAGGCAAACCTTTTAACTTTGGTTCTGTTCAAGGATAGTAAATAGGAGTATATTTAACTCAATAAATGTTTAATATCTGACTCTTTTTTGGTACAATTATTTATGGTAATTATTTGGTATTATTTAGAAAGATTCTCTTAGTATAGTTACTTTCAACACCTAAGAATGTCATTAATTCCATAAAGGTGAATTTAGTAAAACTGGGTATAGGTATAAAACAAAATTGTAAAAACATGTTTTTATACATACTTATAATATATGAAAGACATATCCCCCTTCTAGTATAGATAAGGTCATTAGAAGGTCAATACTCAGAAGAGACTAAGCCTTTAATTTTAAAAACACACCCAACACTACTTTCATTTATAGATCCACATCCTATTTAGTGGCTAAATGGCTCAAGAAATCCAAAGCGAATAAAAAATCATATTTAGGACCAATTTCAGAAAAAAATTAAGAGTACTTTGTAATAAAGTTAGTAACTTAAACATCTCTTTCAAAATCAAATACAATATTGTAAAGTATCAAAAATTTTTATTTTGTAAACAATTTTAAAAATTTAAACAATTTTAACTGCTTTAACTTCAACCAAATGGACGGGTTTTTAAATCCGTAGTATAAACAAATTTTTGTGTTTTTTGTGGAGTATAATGTGCTAACCGTTTTTTTTTTCCATCTTTCGAATTTTTTCAACTTAAAAAAATTGTATTTTTCCACCAACAAGATCCCTCTCTAGTAGTGGTACTTTATGTATTTTACTTAAGTTAAACATTGTAATACTTAAATTAGTAACTAAAGTTTGGAGGATGCACTATATGATGGAGCAGCACCGGATCAAAATAATAACGGAAAAATAGTCCTATCAGCCAAATCACTCAGCTACAGATGTCAGCACTCAGCTACACAAAAAATGGAACAACTTCAATGTAAAATCTATCGGGCATAACGGCACTGAATGTAGCCTACAGGATATTACCAAAAATTGTATTTGAGCGACTAAGGTCACACAGAGAATAAATAGTTGAAATGAGTAATTTTAAATAGCCTCAAACAAAAAAATCTAAGGGTGACAGCACAGGCGATCTTGGATTCCATCGGAAAAGTCCGTTTGTTCCAATCCATTTGTTTGGAAATATGATATTAAGGTAATTGCT
Organism: Diabrotica balteata; assembly: GCA_918026665.1. Lineage (NCBI taxonomy): Eukaryota > Metazoa > Arthropoda > Insecta > Coleoptera > Chrysomelidae > Diabrotica > Diabrotica balteata. The sequence continues at coordinate 50,328,263 of OU898281.1, forward strand.
TACAATGTAGGGTGCATCATCTTGTTGCCATACCATATCTCCTCTTTCGCATGAAATAATATTCTCTACTACCAAAGGTATCCAAAAGGTAGAAAATCCAGATATTTCTGACCATTAAAATAATTTTTAAAAAAAGATAGACTTACTAAACGCCCATTAAATAACCCACGCCAAAAATTAATGTCGCATCTAGTTTGAAAACGGTATTCCCTTAAATGCGTATTTTCCACTAACCGATCATAGCGGTTATGGCGCTTTTCCGTTCCTATATCATTATATATGAAAACAAACTTCATAACTCCATCAAATTGGGTCGCAATTCATGAACCAAATACATTTTAAATGGATGATAAATCTGATTTCTTAAAGTTATATAAACTGTAGTTGAAGACACACCAATTTATACAACAATGGATTTTATCTGGATTAATGGTTACATATACTAAAACACGACTGACCAAACAACTATTCAAACTAATCAAAAACATATTAGAACAAGACACAATTCCTCAAAAATGGAGATCAACCATCCTAATACCTCTCTTCAAAAAGGAAGGCAAATCGGATCCAGATTAATTAATTTATTAAACACAACACTAAAATTAATATCCAAAGTTAGAGCAGTCAGCATTCGTTAAACTTCGGAGAATTCGATTAGATCATGTAGTGAGAATGAAGACCAATAGATAGCCAAAAAGAGCCCTAGATAGTAAATTGCAGGACGCAATACCAAAAGGAAGACCACGGGAAAGGTGGGAGAATAAATTGGCAGCGGATGCGCAAAATTTGCTAGAAATGAGAACCTAAAAAAAGGTCAGCGCAGGTCCGGCAAGGTTGGAGGCATAGTTTGAAAGAGGCCAAGGCTCGATTCGGGCTGTAGCGCCAATCGAGAAAGACAGTTAGAGCAGAGAACAAGTAGAAAAAGAACAACAAGATTTTAGGTCGGGAAGTTCATGAAGCGACGCTATATTTATAATGAGACAGGTGCAAGAGAATATTAGAATACAACAAACTAAAGTCAAATTAAAGGAATTTATCGACTTATTGTATGCAAGGGAGATACCTCTAGGAATAATCAAAATGATAGAAAATATCTACCAAAACAACACAGTAAAAATAAATGTAGAGGAAGAACTAACCAACCCCATTGAAGCTGGCAATGGGATAAAACAGGGAGATTCTTTGAGTCCTCTATTGTTTAACCTGATTATGAATGAAATAATAAAAAAGGTAAGAACTAAAAAAGGAGACCAAATGGGACAAAAACAACTTAAAATAATCAGCTATGCAGACGACGTAATACTACTCTCTTAAATTGAAGACAATTTACAATGTATGCTGCACCAATTTAATATAATCGCCAGAAAATTTAACACGTTAATTTCCCCCCCAAAAAAAAATGCATAGTTATAACCGGAAATTTACTAAGATATCTAGGCATCCCATTATCTAGCTACGGAAAGCTCGAAACTGAAATGGAAGATTAAGTGAATAGAGCAAACAGAGTCGCAGGCTACCTGAATGAAACAATATGGAGAAATAAAAATATGGGAAATAAATGAAAGGCAGAATTTACAAGACAGTCATCAGACTAATAATGACATACGTCGCGGAAACATGAATTAACACATGAGGATAAAAAGGATGTTAGAAACAGAAGAAAATAAAAAGACTTAGAAAAATTGGTAGTAAGACACTATGAGACAAAGCTAGAAGTACAGATACACGACGTAGATGCAAGGTGGAGAACATCAAGAACTGAGTAAGAAATAGAGGAGCAAAATGGAGAGATCATATAAGCCGAACATCAAATACAGTAGTAAAGATGGTAAGAGACGAGTCCCCAATGGGAAGACGCTCAGTAGGAAGACCACGAAAATGATGGAACGACAACTTACTGGAGGCACATTGAAAAACAGACAGAGACATGTCTACATAAAAAGAAGATGTAGACTAAAACATTCATTTACCTATTTAGTTTCTTTCATTAGGATGAGATCACAAAGTCTGTGATAACGTCATAGATCTCAAGTAAACCATTTATTTTCTTAAAATATTTATTACTTCCTCCATTACAATCTGTTAAATACATCTTGAAACACCCTGTATATAAAAAATGCAAAAAACTCACCTCTAAAAGCAGTTTTGATTTTATTGTCTTCATGATAAAATACGACTGGGAATTTAAGAGATTAAAAAACACAACAAAATTGTTTTATAAAGATAGCCAAGTGCTGACATCAATGTCAATGATCCTTATTACCAAGTATCTCAACCCAAAGAAGCAAACAAGACGCATTATGCTGAGATTCAAAAAAATGTTTTTGAACAACTTCCATTTTTAGAGGAATCCGAGAGATTCGAATTAATTCCACCACGAAGAAAGGAATTTTTTGTTCCATTCCACCAATACTTACAATAATTTTTAGTTTATTTAAGTATTTGGGTATTTATTTTTATTACAGTAAGTATCAATCAGTATCCAAAATATATTTCGTATATATAAAAAATCTAGAAAAAGAGTAAGGTTAAATATTTTGGTAGTCTCCCGTTTTTATAAACAGCGTTTAAACATCTATATTTATTTATCTAGCTAGCACATTTTGATATAATTTATTTCTATTTTTAGACATCTACCTAAAGCTTTAAGAGATCTATCGAAAATATGACGTCAAAATGGTAAACTTTTTCTTGTTTGGTCAGATAAAATAAATTATCAATTACAGTAAAATATAAAACTTGATCATTCAATGCCTACTTTTACTTTTACATTAAGTTTTTTGGTTTGAGCTTGTTTCTAAATCAATGGTTTAAACAGAAATGTGATATCTCAAGGGCACTATGCAACAGAAGTGAACCATTACCTCACATTATCTCAACAAAAATCAATTAAATTGTATCACTACATAATTACTTGTCTGATCGGGATTATTAATATAAAGTTAATTTCATTTAATAAAAAAGCATTATCCTCTAATAAAGTTTGCCCAGGAATACACCCCAAAAGCACCGACAATGCTTTTTTACTGGTTTCTACTTCACTTTAAAATATTTAATATTTTGTTTGTATAAATTACATAAGGGAAATTACCTCTTGTAATAATTATTATCTAAGGAACCTATGTATCTGAACTTTATCTGTTTGACTTACATCAAGACATAAGGTGATTCAAAAGGGAACCTCATACTTGAGAAATACTCTAGTTCTGGTCAACGAGTATAATCGAAATAATCCCATATTCCTTGCAATTGGGAATTCTATTCTATGGGAATTCTTTGCAATTCTCTACCATATAACAAATAATCTATCTATCTATATAAGGATTTCTACAGCTGTCGCCGCCTTCCTTCTTTCCGCCAACGTTTCCAGTCCTTTCTGTTCTGCCATTCTGCATCTCTAAGGTCTCGTCTTTCCATGGCCTCGTCCACTTCATCCCTCCATGATCTTCGGAGTCTATGTCTTTTCCTCCTTCCTATTGGACTCCAATCCGAAATCTATGCTATCCATCTTGTATGATCTGTTCTTCTCCTTACATGTCCATACCAAATTAAACGTTTTTCTTCGATGTAGCTGAATATGTCTTGTTCTACTGCCATGCTTCGTTTTATCTCCTCATTTCTGATGCGATCTATTTTTGTCACTCTGCAGCTTCTTCTCATGAACTCCATTTTAGTTGCTGTGATTTTGGACCTGTTTCGTTTATTTATTACCCAATTCTCTGCTCCATAGGTAATTATACTGCGTACCAAAGTGTTATAAATTCTCTTCTTTGTATTTCTGGTAATCTGTCTATCCCACAATACCCCGTTCATTTCTTTAACACATGTTCTTGTCTGTGCTAATCTGCTGGTTATCTCTTGCTCGGTGGTTCCATTTTTTGAGAGTATGAATCCTAAATATTTGGATTTTTCAGTGCCTATCAGTTAATTTCTCTATCATCGTCCATTTTCAAGTTTCTCACTGGTTCTTGCTATGTTGTTAAATATTTGGTCTTTTCTAGGTTTATTTCCAGTGTATTCCATTTCTAATTTTCGGAGCATATAGCACAGATGTTCTTCATCTTAAGCCGTTACCACTTGGTCATCTGCAAAGCTTAATGTGTACAAGAAGTTGTCCCGGATTGGTATTCCTATCCCTTCACATTTTCTTTTCCATGGTTTTTCAAGGAATATCTTGAACAGTGTCGGAGATGTAGAGATTACCTGCAATAAGCCTTTTGTGGTCTTAAAATCGTTGAAGTATTTATTGCCGGTTTTAACTCTTACCTTGTTGTTGTTGTAAAGGTTTTTTACGGCTTCTATTAACCTCTGAGTTATTCCGATTTCATTCATCGTGTTCCATAGTTGTTTTCTGGGAACTGTGTTATATGCTTTTTTTAAATCTATGAATGCCATGTGTACTGGTCTATTTTTTGCCATTTTTTTTTCAATTAATTGTTGGAGTGTGTATATATGTGGTCTATGCAAGATCTCCTGCCGTAAACTCTGCCAGATCTTCTCCGATTTTATTTGAGATATTTATATTGATAGATATCTCAAATAAAATCGGTTTTACCTGTAAATCTAAATAAATCAGTTACTCTTCAGATAACATAATTAACACAAATATAATAAACCAAGTATAATATTTTCCAGTTTTCTAGCTTTGAACTTAAAACGCAAAGGTTTACCCAAGGTTAATCGAAAAACCCAATGTAACTACATTTAAAAGAATTGAATTGTAGGCAATAACAAAAAATTTTTGATTGTTATAAAGTTTGAATGTGAGGTTCTGTTTTCATAGAAAGCAAGCGCTGATAATTACACGTAGTTTTTTTGAATATTTATGTCGTTAAGATTCATTGGTAAAACCGATGAAGTTAGATCCCAGTCTGGGGAGATATTAGTTTAGAATTTTCTTAATTGAAATTCTTTTTTAATTAGTATATTGTTTATGTATTATTATAATAATATCTTATTGAGATGTATCTAAGAAAAGCAAGGGAATGTTATCTTTTTTAGTTAATGAAAATTATTATTAAAGTAGGTTAGTTGTTAATAGATATATCAGTCAAGTTAGTCATCTGTGATGTTGTATTGTTCTTGGTATCTGATTTAAGTAAGAAGTGGTATATATCGCTTAGATTCTTAATGTCACTCTTAACATTAATGCTTGTCTTATATTTTCCTTAACGATTTTTACCACTTCTTACTTAAATCAGATACCAAGAACAATACAACATCACAGATAACTAACTTGACTGATATATCTATTAACAACCAACCTACTTTAATAATAATTTTCATTAACTAAAAAAGATAACATTCCCTTGCTTTTCTTAGATACATCTCAATAAGATATTATTATAATAATACATGAACAATATACTAATTAAAAAAGAATTTCAATTAAGAAAATTCTAAACTAATATCTACCCAGACTGGGATCTAACTTCATCGGTTTTACCAATTAACCCTAACGACATAAATATTCAAAAAAACTACTTGTAATTGTCAGCGCTTGCTTTCTATGAAAACAGAACCTCACATTCACACTTTATAACAATCAAAAATTTATTACTATTAAACTGGGAATAAACCACAATTAAAGATAAAAATACGTTTATTGACGTTTCAATTTCCACTTCGGAAATCGTTCTCAAAATACAAACAGTAAATTAAACAAATTTTGTTTTTTTTGTTACATAGTGAAAAATTCTTCTAATAATTTAATTTTATCTGACTCATTTATACTGACAATTCAGACATACATTATGCATTTTAAAGTAGACGACTTTAAAATTATATTGCCAATATTGTTGAGTTGCGCTCCTGGGACGACTTTACTTATAAGATAGTTCATTCGATTACATGAAATCAACTTTAACTTGAGAATATCCGTCAGAAAAAAAATCATAGCATGTAATTCGTCTTTAAAAAGACAAACACATGACATGATGACAGTGAAATTCTCACGTTAGTGATTCCATAGTAAATTATGAGGGAAAAACCAGGAAAAAAACCTCATAATACTATCCCGACATTGTAAGTATTTGTTCGTGAATTTAGTTTACCTTCAACAAACATCAAAATTCTGATTTTATATGTTACGTTATTTAAAAAACACAAATGATGTATCTGATGTATCTCTATATGTTACTGACTTACTAATACTGGTATTTTCTTATTAATAACTTCTCTTTCTTTAATAGTGACTGCAATGCTAATTTTAATTCTCTTTTATAGGATGTTCTAAAATTGTTAATTTTTTTTCATACATACTCTTCATTCGCATCTTTGTTTACTTCTTGGAACATTAAAACTAGAATGTCCATTGCCTGTTTTCGGGCGTTTCTATCGTGATACGTTTTACCTTTTATTCGCTATAAGCATTCTTGTATTTTATATAATTCAAAAAAGTCTCTTAAAAAATTCTCGCTAAATCAAGCCATTTCGATTTTCTATAATATGATCAAAGCAAGTGTGTAGTTAAAAACGAAGTTGAACAACGCCGCTGTATCGTGAGTGGCCGGCTTTAGGTAAGCCCCTCTTTCGTTTATCGTAGATGGAGATTTTGAGCGGTGTTGCCAATATCATTCCTCTAAATGTTTCTAAAATAACTACAAACTTCTAAAATAACTACAAACCATTAAGTTTATTTTTGTTATTAGTCTGTTGTAGTAGATTGGTAAATACAATGAAAAATATAGTGTGATGTCCTCTCGTAGGAGTCACTATCCGGGTAGCTTTTGGACAGTCAGAGACAGAGTCCAAAATAAAAATAAAACTTTATTGTCTTCCTTAAACTAAATTGACAAAAAACTTATGTACATATTTACAATTTGGTTTAGTCTTCTCAGTACCTGGCCTATTTATTCAAATTAAGTTTGACCTTGTCGTATGAAATTAGTCTTATCGGCAAGCGAGTGTGTTTTTGAAATTTTACGTGAACGTTGTATCGATTCAATAACAGCGGACGATAGGTACAAAGAAAGGAAAGGAACTCAACACGTCCCTTAAGTGATTCGGGTTAATAGGACACTCCTCGACAGTCTCAACACGACTGCTTCGGAGTACGGGTAATGAAGAGCTCAACACGCTCTTCGGGTAACGGCGGTATGGAACGGAACAACTTGTGAACTCAACACGTCCACAAGCCGGGGTAGGGAAGAAGAGAACCTTCAGTCAACACCTGTCGATTCTCCTCTATGAGGAAATGTTGCGGTTTATATAGCGGAGTTTGGTAATTAGTTTTGCCCGTTCTACTGTCGATACACTCCTACTACATGGGTTGGTTCGCGCGCACGCTGGTTTAACGGTGATGGCTTGGACTCATCGTTACAATAGGCAAATATCCGATCTATTTAAAGATACGAAGAAGATATAACTCTTAAAAAGATCCGCCAATCGGATTATTACACGGCGATTGGCAACATTGACTTTGGGCTGCACTCTAGACTATGGTGCGTTCTAAAAGGAGACGGATAGTTGAACGATATTTTATACAATGTCTATTGCCGGGTATGGATTTATTTTTGTCCAAGTTTTATATTGGCCCACTATTTCATATGCAGTTCAAACAGATATATATTAAATTGTATGATCGGTTTTCAATTCGTTCAATCTGTATATATATATATATATATATAATATATATATTTATATATATATATATATATATATAATACATTTATACATATTATTTATTGATGATAAGAACAACTCCGTTGGGCCATGCGTTCTACCTGCTTTACTTACGGTGCAGAGGCACGGACTATCTAAAAAAATATCCGCATGTAAACTACAAGTGACCTAACATAGAATGGAAGGTCATTGTAAGGCATAACCGAAAGAATTTAACAAGGTGAGAGATGAAAAAATTTATGCAGAAGTGGTGTAGAGGATATCACATAACACATAGCTAAACTTAAATGGAGGAGGTACGGACATATCGCTATAACGAAAGATAAAGTTTGCGCTAATGATGAAGAAAAATCTACTATCATTCAGTGTATAAAGGCATGAAATGAAAGCGTTTATGGCTCAGAAATAATCAAGACTATGCAAACGTACGTTTTCACATTTTTTGGTGCTGTGGTTTGTTGTTTATTGTCAAGATTCTTTTCATAATTTCTTAAATACTTAATGACAATATGTTAATATGTTAATATATTATATATTGGTTTTAGTGTAAAATTTAGCAGAAAATAATAAAATTACATACTAAAAAATTAAAACAACATAAACACGTAAATTGTTTACAAGCGTGTATACAGGTTAATATTACCTTAAGAATTTAGGAGCTCATTCAACGCGTTTACCTTGACTTATTTAATGATATAGAATTACCTATGCTAGATGCATATCTTCTTTGGTCTTTATCATTTTTATGCGAGAAGAATTGTTAAATACCTACTTCTTGTGAAAAACCATTTTTTATGATCATGAGATTGTAAAAATTTGAACTTGAAATAAATGGATCGGTCGTTAATTAAAACGTTATGGTGTTATTAAAATAATATCGCAGTGGGCGAATCAATTTACACCGATATGTTACATCTACGCAAAATTTTTAATAATTTATTATATTTATTAAAATAAAGATTGTCCAGAAATTTTCCTCAAACAAACGTGCACATGATAAATGTTTCTTGAAATTTCTATGAAATTTCTTTCTCGTTAGGAATGAAAAAAAAATTAAATTCAGAAATACATAGAACGTATTTAGTTAAATATGACATGCTCAGTAATTTCTGATACATGTTGTGGTAAGGCCGCTTTTTTCCACGCATTTTTCGTCGCCTGTCGCGTGGTGACAAAAAACGCGGCGTTCTCTAAGGCCGCTTTTTTGCACGCGTTTTTTCGTCAGCTCTCGCGTGGCGACAAAAATCTTTTGTTTATGAAACAAAATGGAACTTTTTTTAGTGTTTTCTTGTCAAGAAACCTCAGGCTCATATACACTACATGAAGAATTAAGACAATGGTTTTTGTAATCATCGTCTCAACAACACACGTTGTCACCCACCAATACACGTCGGCAGGCAAGCAAAATAAGTTCATATCGACGCATCAGCAGCAAAAATACGAATGCCGTAATAGCACCAATGTAATTCAACGTACTTATAAAACGCCTGTCTAGCGCTTAAAAGCGCTAGACGGGCGTGCTATAAAGCGCTTTCTCTAATTCCGGGCGACAGAATTTAAGGACGCCGCTATACAGGCATTGAGCATCTTACCGACGTTGATGTATAAAAGGCATTGTATATAAGACAATTCCTTCAGAGATCGCAGCGTTTTTTGTCGCTACGCGACAGGCGACGAAATACGCGTGTATAAAAGCGGCCTAAGCGCGTGTGTATTCTCGCACAAGTTCTAACAATAAATTAGAGATAGATAAAACATAACTAACATATAAAAATGGCAGGTGAAACATAGAGATTGGACGCTGGGCATCATGTACTGTAAAAATATTAAGAAGTCCACTGCTACTAAGATGGAGCATCTATTAAGCAACCTGTAGTTCTAAAGTTGAAAAGAGAAACGTTGTTAATGTTGCGTAACAACAATATTTAATATTTTTATTTTATTTTTGTATCATATTATTATATCATACTGTATATTAGTTTAGATTTATAAAATTTCTTTGTACCAACTAATAATCTGTAAAGCTCCGATAGCTTGCATTTAAATAACTTTCTACACAAGTTTCTAAAACCTTCATCGAATCGTAACAATGAAAGGATTAGTATTTTCTAAATTATCCGTTTGACTCATTCGAAAATTCCGAAAGTTAAGACAAATACCCTTCTCAGGTAGTTTTTACCAATGAATTGAAAGTCGAAGCTATTTGAAATGTCTTTTAAATACGTCGAGGGACTCAGGGGGAGATTTCTAAATGTTTAGAAACAATTAAAATACGAGAGTAGTGATGGAAGGGAGAGAGTGGACATCAGTTCGCAGTTCAAATCCATCAAAACAGTATCAGTTCAAATTCCAGCACTTGATGAGGGCTCTAGACTCTATTCGCGCTAGCCGCACCTAGGAAGCTTTAACACCGTTGTGATATTAATAAGTTTATTTAGTTCGGGTTAATTTTGTATCACCGACAAGTGTGTATCGTATGCAAGTTATCGGCGTCCAAAATACGTTGTAATTGTATAAATAGACTTGTAAAAACGTTCTTCTCGAGTCTTTCATGTATCCCAATTTTCTGTGTGGTCCTTCAAGTAAGTATAAAGTGAACCTATTTCCCTAAGGAAAAACCTTGTTCCCCAAGGGAAAAAACCAGCGACCTATGACTGGTGCGCGAAACAAAGCCATCAGGACAAGGTGTAAGGACAAACACACCTGCATCTTCGATCAGTTAAGACGAATGAAGAGACCTATATTTATAATTATAAATAAATAGAATAGATATTGCTTGTCAAATTTAACGTGATACTTGGCCGATTTGAAATTAGGCTCCACCAACGATGCGCATTCGACTACAACACAATTCGTCCTTATTTTTTCTTGGCTCTTCGAAGTGCAAGGTACTTGTATAGTCTGCGACAAAGTTTTTTTTTATGTTACTTATGTTTAAAGTTACTATGTGTCGAAGAAATATAGTATTATAATAGATTTGACCTCTTAAATAATTATTGTTACGTATTTTAAAATATAAACATGGATTTTCATTCAAAATTAGAAGGCAAAGTCTTGTCTGGACAAACGAGGGAAATAATAGCAAATGTAATTATTTTTATGCAGAGAGAAGTGATGCAAAATCCGCATGTTAAAGATTTTAAAAAAGTTCAAGAGGTTGAACTAATTTTCAATTAGTTGTAGAGGCTCGTTCTTGAGAATGGATTTTAATGTATAAGATGTAATGTATATCAATTAACCCAATTTAGTTGTTCTGAGACCTGACAAAACTAACAAGACTGTGTCAGTAAAATGTATTCTCTATTAAATGACAATACAACATACCGTGAAATGAAAAATGACCCTACGAATATTTTCCCAAAAAGAAATAACGAATTAGTCGACAGATAGAAAAAAATGTTCTACATCTCACCAAACACTGCTAATTCCCTCAAGATACATAATGCTGTAATTCCAAAAATATACGGTCTACCCAAAACACATAAAGAGGGTGTGCCGCTGCGACCTATTGTTCCATGCATTCAGTCTCCTTTTGAAAACCTTTCAAAATATTTGAAGAACATTATTTGAACGTAATAAATAAAAATCCACACTATTTAAAAGACGCTGATCACCTGAAATTAAAACTCAAAAATATACATTTACCTCCAAATTATAAATTAGTTTCTCTCGATGTGGTATCTTTATACACCAATATTCCAATAGCTTTAGTGAAAGACATTATTTAAAAAAAGTGGAATGAAATCAAATCGTTCACAGACATCCCTCTAGAAGAATTTCTGCTAGCAGTCGAAACAACATTAAAGTCAACCTATTTCTTATATAAAAACAAAATCTTCCAACAAACAGATGGATCTGCTATGGGTGCTAGCATATCCAGTGCCATCGCTCAATTAGTTTTAGAGCATCTAGAGGAAATTGTTTTAAAGAAAATAGATTTTGATATACCTTTTTTCTATCGCTATATAGATGACTGCTTAAGTGCAGCACCAGAGGATAAAATGGATATTTTACTAAATGGATTCAATAACTTTCACCAAAAACTAAAATTCACATTAGAAATTGAAAAAAATTATCAAATTAATTTTCTGGACCTGACCTTACATAGAGAAAACAGCACTATAACTACTTCATGGTACACCAAAAAAACCTGGTGGTCGAGATATCTGAATTTCAACTCTCATCATCCCCTGTCTCAAAAGAATTCAGTAGTTATCGGACTCGCCGCTAGAGCTATTAGATTATTCGATCCTATCAATAGACCTCAGACCATTAAAAAGGCAAAAACAGCACTAACACTTAATTCATACCTACACCACCTTATCGACAACACTTTCAAATCGCGACTGCATAAATTTTACAATAACAATAATAACAATGAAAACAACACGGTAAAGAAAAACTATATGTCTCTCCCCTATATAAAAGGATTATCAGAACAAATTGCAAATCTTTTGTCTAAACATAATATTACTGTTGCTCATAAAGGGCACAATCTTTTGAAAAAGAATGTTACAAGATTAAAAACAAAAACCCCTCTACTAAAAAGATCGCATGTTGTATATGAAATTCCCTGCTCGAATTGTGATGGTGATATTGGACAAACCAGTCAGCTACTTAACTCAAGAATACGTTTCCACAAATATGACAAAAAAAAACCCAACCGACCTCATAAAACATAAAAACGAAAGAAAAAAAAAACAAATTTGATTTTGAAAAAACCAAGATCCTAAAAAGTAAACCCAACAGGAAGAAGAGAGAGCTTCTAGAGTCTATACAAATAAAAAAAAATAATAACGCAATAAACGATAAAAAAGATGTCAAAAATTTGAACAAAATATATTTTAACTTAATTTAAAAACACATAAAAAGACAATCTCAGAACGCCTATGATGTTAAAATAACTGATTGTTTAAACGATAAACTAACATCAATAAACAACACATTAGATTTAAATTCATTTTACATGTAGTGACTTAGTGGGTATGTCCTATGTTTTTAATATTATTTTAATTGTGACGTCTACTTGTTAGTTACGAATTTTTACATGCTTGGTAAGTCAAAAGTATAACTTTTAAACCGTATTATGTCTGTCATAAAATGTTTTTTTTTAGTCAATATTATTTCTTGAAAAAGGCATGGATTTCCTGCCGAAACGTCGAAAAAATATATGAAAATGTTTTAGTATCAAATCAATATATATATATATATATATTATATATATATATATATATATATATATAGGGTGAAGTAAGGTATATTCGTGATAATTATAGGTTATTTAATCACTGCGGTTAAAGGTTTTAATTTTATACCGTAAAAATATTACCAAAAAGGAGACTTATCATTCAGTAACAACTGCAAGTTACTATTTTGTGTAAAATATTATAAAGTTTATTAATTTATGTATTTTTTTAAATTTTGTTCAGGTAAGGTAATTTAGTGACATGGATATTCAATTTCGTGATAGAGGTAAGGTAAATTCGTGACAATCCAATTTGTGTGCATAAAATTTTTTTAGTAATAAAAATTCATTTATTAGGTAAAATTAGGTAATTTCTTAACAAATAAAAACCAAATTAAAATTCTTTACAAGAAACGTAAATCCATATTTTGAAAAAATAAAACAAAACTAAATTAATTAAAAACAAAAACAGGTGGTAGACAAATAACCATCGAGCAATAAGACAAAAGAGGGAATCTAATCGTTATAAAAAGGAGACCAAAAAAGTGGCCTCTGATGGCGGACACATCCGGAAATGCAAAGGCGCTAAATTTAAATTTTCCAACATTTGTTAACAATAGCTATAAAATATTTTTCAGACTAGAAAGTTTTAATTAAATATTAACGATAATAGTCTAAAAAGTGACATAATTGGTAAAAAACTTCAATATAAATAAAATTTCATGTGACAGTTGGGACAAACAATAACATAACCAAACTAAATTTGACTTCTTAAACAAGGAAAGAGACTGTCTATCCTTGTCTAAAGTGGCCTCTCAAGATGGCACTTCCTGTCTATCAATATGTTTACCCCTTCTACCTTTACATTCCCTCTTTTGTCTTATTGCTCGATGCAAATAACTTAATCTTCTTCAGAATCATTAATGGTGTCTTCATTGTTTCCACACATGTCGCACATAGAAACATCCTCTTCGGCATCAGACGATTGGCACATAACATGGTATGGAATCAGGCAGTAGGAACACTGGACCCACTTGGCACCATTTTTTCTTTTGACATCTAGTGAATAACTATTACCACACATTTTTCAATCCCAGTCATTATCTTCATAAACCGCTTTTTTATTGGTTGGTACTAGAACACAGGATGATGACGTAGATGGTGCATGAATTGGTGAAGAAGGAATAACACTTTCAGGATTGAGGCCTAATACACATGGTGATGACGTAGATGCTGTATCGCTTAATGAAGAAGGCACACCACTTTCAGAATTAAGGCACTTTGCTCTTGAATCGCGCTTCTTTCTATCCGGATTTGCAGCAACTGGCTTTGTTGGAAGAGACAATATGTTGCTAAATGGATTTTGTTGCGTAGGAGCTCCTGCACGTTGATTAGGTATCTCATTAGAAATGAGTAAAGAAGGTGCAAAAGCTTACTTAGGAATGGCATTGCTATCAAAGGGTCATATCCCAGATTTTCTGAACGCATTTGTAATGTTTGATGCGGAAAAACTTGAAATGTATGCCGGATTTAGAATGGTGTGAAAATTGGTTCTATTGGGCTTCTCTGCATTATCTTTCATATAAACATTTAAGCTTTTGGCCCAATGAGCCTTTAATGACTTATAAACACCTACATCAAGTGGCTGTAACAGATGGCTAGTGTGGGCTGGAAATGTAAATAAATAAACACCATTGTGAGACGCAAGAGATATAACTTCCGGATTGATGTGTGATGCATGGGAATCCATTAATAAAATTACTGGTCGGGCAGAGGGAATTGAGGCAATAAAAAATTGAAACCACTCCAAAAAGATCTCACTGTTGATCCATCCTTTTGGAGAAAGTTTTACTTGTGTATTTGGTAGGCAATCTTTCTTTAAATTATCGTTCCATCGAACCCCTTTGAAAATTATCAACGGTGCAATCCATGTTCCATTGGCACAAATACATCCCTTCATGGTTTGAGATTCGCCTCTATCTGCATATGCTCTTTTGTAGACATAACGTTTTCCAACCGAGGTAACGACTTTACTTGGTTTGACCACATAAGATAGTCCGGTTTCATCGCAATTCCAGAGACGATCGGAATTATTCTGAACTCCAAGTCTAACCATTAATGTTTCTAATTTTGTATAAAAATTCCCCAGTATTTCATTATTTGACATTGAAGCCCTGTATGCAGATAAATTTTCAGGAACACGCAGTGTTAGATTGAATCGCTTTTTATACTGAGCCCACCACCATTTACTAGCAGATTCGTTTTCTTTATTGAAGAAGTGATCTCTCTCCGTACGTTGTGCAAGATGAAAGGCTATCTTTCTTATCATCTGTACCGTCAAACCAAAACCCAATTCTTGCATTTTTATAATGTAATTAAACAACTGAATTTCAACTTCTGCAGTAAGAGCAAACGGCCTTCCTAGTTTGGCAACTTGGTGATTGTCATCTTCATTTCTACTTAAAAAATCTTTCAGTGTACTCCAGGCTATTCCACTTTGTTTACTTGCCTTGTAGATGGATAGTTTCTCTACTCTTACAAGTCTTGAGGCTTCTAATAAATCGGAGATCTCATATTGGCGATATTTTCCTTTGCATATTTTAGGCATTTTGAATTCTAAAAAAAAAGACACAGGTAAGTTCGTGATACCCTGGATGTTAGAAAATCTTCATAATATTTATTATTTAATATTTATAGTTCACATATTTATTATATCTATGATAAAAATCCAAATAAAATTAGAGTAAATACACCACGAATAATTAGTTACATTTTCCCGCGCAAACAAACGTTAAAATGCGTAAGAAAACCGCCTCACAACTTAAGCTATTTCAGAAAACTGTTGGCGAAAATTGCCTGTATAACTTAACGGGGGTACTAAGCAACTTATAAACAACATCATACGTAATTTTTACAAACTTACCTTTGCAATATTCACCATAAATAATAAAACAACGAATGCACTTCAGATTTCAAGCTCTCTCGTCAACACAAGGAATAACACTGAAAAATAAGTTTTATCCCGGTTCAACAGAGCTTCGCAATTTGACTTGCAGTGGTGGGGAAGGTTGTCGAGTCTTTCCGCTAGAGACTGCAACAAAACTGCTGCTATAAGGCAATAGGCTAGATCGTGACGAATTATTAAAAATTTATCACGAATTTACTTATATCACGAATATACCTTACTTCACCCTATATATTCTCTTAGAAACTATATATATATATATATATATATATATATATATATATATATTATATATATATATATATATATATATATATATATATATTGTTACGATTTTAAATGTTATGGCATATAGAACTGTAAATATTTTATGACTAATTCTTTTTTATTGATTCTCGTAATTTGTAGGTCAAAATCTACCTGAGACACGTTGGGTTCCACTTCGCTATAACAGCGACGAATACGAGTTTTCTGGAACCGCTTCGATACCAGTTGTTAGATAATTGCCACTCTGTCTACAAGAGCCTCGTAAATACGAGATGATTCTATGAAGGTCGCCGAACTTTCCAGATAGCGGAAGTTTTTGTATATAAACGACACATTTTTATTTTGTTGGTCAGTCATAAGAAGATCGGGAAACGCGATTTAATTGTAACGAAACGTAAATAAATTATTTGTAATATAAATTAGAATTAATAAAGACTTTAATAAATTAGTAATTAATTATCGTGAGTTTTAATAAATTAGAAATAAATTAGAACTATATAAATACACAACAATATATATATATATATATATATATATATATATATATATATATAAATATATGTATATATCTATATATATATATATATATAATATATATATATATATATATATATATATATATATATATATATATATTGTTATGCTATTTAAATTGTATTATATTGCTTATTTAGAAAAAATCCTGTCTATATTTATTAAAGGATCTAATCTCCAATTAATCACAATAAATCAGCATTAATTTATTACAATCTCAGGCTATTTAACTTGTACTATTTACCTTTGATCGTGGATTCAAAATATTTTCCAATTGGGTTCCTAATTGGGATAGGTAATATGACCTGAATAAAATACATAGAATTTCAACTGAACTATATGTGAGATGTCCTTTATTTTAATGAAATTTTATATAACAATCAATCCTGTAATATTTGCAATATACTAACTTTAAATATATGAGAAGTTGTTTTCTATCATGGACCCAAATGATATTTTACATTGATTTTTAATATGTGTTATAACTAAGCTCTTTTTATAAATTTTTTTTTAATGATCGCAAAATTAACTGTCTCTATTATTTATTCAATTTATTTTATTAATAAATGAAAACCACACTCTTGCTCTAATGAAAATTGACTGACCTTTCTTTCTCTGCCGTTGCAATTCTATGGCCACGCCAAATAAAAAAAAACCTTTCTCTGCTTCTGCTCCTATTGTGGTCCAGATGACGTACACCTTTCTCCTATCTGTCCTTGTATCTGCAACTCAACAACTCGTGTTATTCTATGCAGCCTCCTTTTTGAGCCAATCTCCGCGCCTGTTTATAACTCCAAATGTTTCCGGCTTCGTCTGATATTAATATTCTTATACCCTTTGGTTTTTCTATCTCTCTGTACTCCGTTCCTCACACTGATCAGCTTTTACACAGCAAATAAACACACCCGGTAAATTACGTCTTCGGGACTTCAAACAAACACACATCACAAACCTCCTGCCTTCTTGGACGACGAAAACTGACTAACTAACTTTTTTCCTCTCTCCTATCTCATAGCCAAAACCACCACCTCCTTGCATTCAAAAATTGACCAATAAAAATCATCCACCTCTGTGACGTATATCGTTACCAACCAAGTCTCTCTATAAAACGTCATTCGGGTAATTCCAGAAAACAACATTCTTTAATTATTCTAACCAAATCTATCTGCTTTACAAATATTTCTTACTAATAGCTACAAACGATACCTGTTTCTCAATTCAATGTCTTTTGTTAATAAACTTTTACCGATATAATCTTTCGGGAAGAAAAACCACCGCAAATCCCGGTCTATTGTTTAAACACTTTCTATATACACTTTTATTCCGGGTAAATCTATTCCACAATAACCGACTTATTTAAATTTCTTATCGATAATATTTGAAAGTCTTGTCTCTGAGGCCTAACGAACAATTCTTCGAACAACTTAAAATACATATTTTGTCTTATACAGGATGTTTGAAAATTTATATGCCCGCGTCTTTATGAAATATCAATAATTTTAATTTTTATTTAAGTAATAAAATTTGCTAGCTGTACTTATGCTGCGTATTATCCTATCCTACTATTTACTTTATACAAATCTAAATCTTCATTCGTGATATTTATATACATCATGGATATTATAAATACCTCTGATCTTTTCAAAATCCATATGTTTCAACTCGTAGCTGTTTACTCCATCTTCGTTGTTTACTATGTATGGCCCTTCGAAAACAGGCATCAATTTTGCGCAAATACCGCTCTGAAGATTTGACACTCTTAATGCTCTTACCATTACTTTGTCACCCTTTTGGAAAGTTACTGGTCTTCGTTTCCTATTATGACCCTGTCTCTGGATGTATTTCTCATTGCTTCTTCTTAATCTCCTCTGAACCGTTTCTATAACCTGTCGATACTCTCTTTGTTCTGGATCTTCCCACGGTCTTATCGGCATGACGCTTTTCATGATGTATTCTGGTGTTTCTTTCGTTACTGTACTTGGCATGGAATTTAGGTACATCTATATATATATATATATATATATATATATATATATATATATATTATATATATATATATATATATATATATATATATAAAATGGTATATTTAGATCTTCTACTACTTTCCCTGATTTTTTTATATTTTTGTGCTGTTTTTGACACTTTTACCAGTTTTCTTTAAGTAAACCTCCACCATAAGTCCACTATAAGTCCACAAATTGCATATTTTAAAGGTGTACCTTTTTGGTAATTAATTACCAAAAAAATAATTTGCAGATGATATAATACCACATTAATTAATTAATTAATTTTATCCTTTAAAAAACATATGTAAGTGCAAATAAATTTGTATTTATACCACGTGGGTTATAATTAGCATGCCTCTCCGGGACATTGAAGACATTGAACACAATTAATGGACGTCATTTCGCGGTTAGACAGCGCTAAGATATCGTTTGCTTAGGGAACGATAGTTTCTGATCCGAATATTCGCACAATTTGATTGACTAGTAAATAAATTATTTTAACAGACAATCAACTAAATTCCATACATAAAGGTTCTTTCTGAATATATGAACATATGTGGATCATATGTGAAGATATTGAGCAAGTGGACAAAATGAAATACTTTACTTTAAGTCTGGATTACGGAAGATCTGAATCCGAAATCAGAAATTCGCTCAAAAATAGAGCAATCAAGAGCAGAATTTTTGAAGTTGAGGAAATTTCTGAGTAACCAAAGACTCAATCTACAAATCCGATAACGGATGGTGAAATGTTATATCCACTCTATTCTACTTTATGGTGTCGAAGCCTGGACCGTTAATGTTGACTTAATAAGAAGTTTTTAAGCTTTTGAGTCGTGGCTTTTTAGGAAAATTTTGAAGATACCATTGACCGATAATATTACGAACGAAATGGTGTTGCACAGAATGGAAAGAGACAAATAACTTTTGATCACCATTAAAAGGCGAAAGAGAGCATATTTGGGGCATATACTTAGAAATGATAAGTACGAGTTGTTGCAGCTGATTATGAAGGGTAAAATCAAAGGAAAAAGGGGTTCTGGTAGACGACAAATATCCTGGCTGAAAAACGCGACTGGACCGTGTTAAATACACAGACGCTCTTGAGAAAAGCAGAAATTAGAGACGAATTTGCAATACCAGTTTTTGTCGTTTTCTAGTACACATATCAGAAAGATATGGGGTACTGAAAAAAGGTTGTGAAAAAGCGTTTATTTCTGAATGAGACCACGAGAAAAATTGAAAAGGTAGCAAATTGACAACCGTTAGCAATCGATAGGAACGACTAGCGAAACCACCTAGGGAAGATCGAGATCTAACTACGGCTGTAGTACCAATGGTTATTATAGGAACCTAAATTTGTATCTAAAACTGTTTATAAATTAGACTATTTCTTCTGGCGTATATATTATGAAATTTTGATAATTTTGACACGATTTCATAGCATTTAGTTTTATAACTACCTGAAGATTAGTTACCACTTTACTACTCAAATACTCAAGTGATTATAATCGTATTATAAAATTAAGGGACATACTTACAAAACAATCTAAAATAAAGTTTTAAAATATTACCCATTTTACCTTAAATCAATACTCTGGATAACATCCTTTCTATTTTTATGCAAAATACCTTTATGGTATCATCGATGAAGTGGGGATACAATAGTACGTTGGAGGCACTATAATAATGTGATCGTCAACTTTTTTATGCGTTATTAAATGAAGAAATATTATCTGAAGTATTGTTAATGATTTGTTCTTAGATTTATATTATAATTGTTTAACTTTACTCACGTGATAGCTTCCAAAATTCCATTTAAAATACTTATATGCACTTATCTGAAACAGAAAGGATAATTAGTTACTATAAAAAAAAGTTAAAAAGATTTTAAATCTACCCTTTAAACTGGACATTCATAAACATGAATCAATATCATTTTTATAAAAATAATATTGTAGCCAAAATCAAAACAAAAATAATGTCAAATAAAAAATTTTGACGTGGGATGTGCACGCCATCTGTACACATTATTTTGATTTTTATTTTTTTAATATAAGCACAGAATAATAAACAATCAGAATACCCACTCTCAGATGCTGCCTTTGAAGTTTTTCAGCACGCGCTCCATGTTTTAGAAGGAACCACATAACACAGACATATGATTTGTGAGGTTATGTATTTGTTTATATTTATGTTTAATTATATTATATTTATGTTATTATATTTAACAATGTTAATATAATTGTATAGCATGTCTATGATTGCCGTAAGTCAATTAAACCGGGTTAATTTTTCTATGCACACCACATAAACAACACTGGATCCCTCTAAAACATGGCGGAACGTCATCGCGAAGGAGATGGGCGTACTTAATTTTCCATGGAGAGTGGGCATTCTGTTTGTATATAAGCATTGCCAAAATCTATTTATACGTAAAAATAAAACCATATGCATAATTTGTATTTTTATATCACTAACGCCCGATTTCATAATCAATTTAAAGTAAACTTTAAAGTAAAGTTCACTTTAAAGTATAAATTTCAGTTTCATAATACTGTAACCTTACTTTAAAGTTCACTTTAAGTTAAATGGTAGAAATCTGTCAATTAACTCCGTAAAGTCCACTTTAACTAAGCTAATAGACAGTTTAACCTCAAAATTTTTATATCGTCTTGCTACAATTTGTTTACATTCTTATTTTTTTTTTCAAATTTAAAATGAATTTTTCTATAAGTTCAGATTCTTCTGAAGATGAATTTATATATGTCCGCCGCCCTAAAGTTTATAGGGAAAGAAAAAATTATATAAACCAATATGATGATGTAAGTTTCTATGAAAGATTTAGACTGACAAAAGAAACAGTTATGTCCTTACTGGAACAAATCGAACATTTAATAAAACTTCTTCTTTTCGCTGCAGACATAATTATCAACTAACTTTACAAACAATTAACAACTAACTTTTAATACCTAACTTTACAAACAATTAACAACTAACTTTATAAACAATTAACAACTAACTTTATAAACAAATAACAACTAACTTTAACTTTACAAACAATTAAAAACTTTTACAAACAATTTAAGATACAAAAGATATACGAGGTTATTTAGATTTACAAAAAAACCCGGCAAAATTGACACAAACACGATACCAACCTACCAAATTAAACACTAAAGTTGACTTTTACTAATGAAAAGAGCAGTACGTATTATGAAACCGGGTGCGACACTAAAGTGCACTTTAGTGTAAAGTGAACATTAGTTAAAGTGTACTTTAGGTTGTCATTATGAAATCGGGCGTAACTGTATTTTTTTTTCTAATATGTAATTATGAATAAAATTTAGCATTACACATGATTATAATTTATTCGTTTTCCGGGTTTGGACCGTGTCATTTGTGAGTGACCCAAAAGTGGGTTCATCTCGACGTTTCGCTACAATTGTATGTAGCTTCTTCAGGAGAACAAAGAAAAAGAAAAAGAAAAAGAAAACGAAAGAAAACAAAAGACAGGAAGATGGGTAGTTAGCAACGGTAACTCAGTTACTCAACGCAACCAGAGGCGAATATTAACTACCAAGATGGGCATTTGGTCACAGTAACTCAACTACTCAACGCAGCCAGAGGTAAAAACCAAATGCCAGGACAGGGATTCACGTCCAACAGCTCAGAACACTAACGCGTCGAGAGGCGGGGAGTGAATCCGATTCACACTACTTATGGTAGAAGTTAGTTTTACAAACCAGTTTTTAATATACAGAGGGTTTAGGGGGATGATCAGGTAACAAACTTACTTAATGTAATCTTAAAAAAAGTAACGGGGCTATTATTCAGACGGACGTGTACGAACTCATCACTATATAACCTTCATAAAATTATTAGACCCTCCGAGATATAGCAAATTGATCACCGGAATCCTTTGAAGATAGGTAAACTCATCACCAGCATTTTTGCCCCAAGGTGCTGGTTTCTAATACTGAAGATTGCCATTTACCTGTTGCACTTCTCGTTTATGTGGTAATTTCTTAAATTCAGAAATTATTTTAAGCAAATTGTTTTAAAATAAATATTTATATCAGATTTCTTATGATGTGTCCTATTAGATATATCTGCAAAGCTAAACGCTCAGCAGCAAATTGATTAAACCCAGCCTTAGAGAAATGTTCACCCGGGTAGTACGATTGGGTGTAACAATTCATTGGAGCAAGGTGTGCTAACTCGTGTAAAAACAGGAGTCACCCCACCGTGCTCCAATGCTCAAGACCATCCCTTTCCCCCCTATAGCAATCTGATTCGCTATAGAGGCACAACAATCAGCCAAGTGCTCTTCATGTGGAGGTCCTGGGTAATAGAACCCCAACATGGTTTCCTAATACGATTGTGAAAACTCAGGACAGCGCATCTCCGCTTTATTCCTGTTTATCTTACTGTGGCATATCCGCGAAACTAAATTTGCTTGCTGGGCATCAAGTCCCCGCTCTGAGTCCCGGCTCAGCTCGACGACTTGATGCTCGAGAGTGATGGGCCCTACGTGCCCGGGTTTTTGTGGTTTTTGTTAATTTTTTTGGTGGCCGAAGCCGGTTTTTGTTAGTATTTTTTTGATTTTTTTTGGTGGCCGAGGCCGGTTTTTTGTGTTTTTTGTGATTTTTTTGGTAGGTAGCCTGTGAAAAGAAAATCATAATTAGTATAAAGTCTATATCATAGCAAAGAAAATAAATAAATATTATACATTACCACAATATAGGCTGTATCCTAGTGCGTGCAACAGGGCCCACTAGTTGGGCGATGGCATATTATGGCGATTTGAGCTACGAA
Organism: Diabrotica balteata; assembly: GCA_918026665.1. Lineage (NCBI taxonomy): Eukaryota > Metazoa > Arthropoda > Insecta > Coleoptera > Chrysomelidae > Diabrotica > Diabrotica balteata. The sequence goes on from OU898281.1 coordinate 50,351,664, forward strand.
CTATCTTCCTAGTGTGTGTGTTTTGATTGTTTTTTCTTCCCACTCTGGTGTTTATAGGTTTTATCCCTCTGGTGGTTTTTTATTTCTCTCTCTGGTTTTGCGTTAATCTAATATCTGTTGTTTAGGTCTTTTGTGCTTCCATCTGTGGAAAGCGTCATACCTCATCATCTCTCTCAGTATGTGACTGGGGTGGTCTTCTAGTTCTGCGAACTTTTTCCTGGCTTTTTCTTTCATGGTATCAGTCACTCTGATTTGCTGAAGTTCTCTGAAAATGAACCTTTCAGCGACGTATCTTGGTACGTTAACTGCTTCCCTTAGGCTTTGGTTGTGTTGAGCCTGTATTTTCTTTTTGGTTGTATTGCATGTGTGTCCCCATGCTAATGATGCGTATGTTAGTATAGGTAGTATTATACTATTTATTAGCGTTATTTTGGTTTTAAGTCGTAGTTTGCTTTTTCTACCTGCTAGACCTCTTATTGCGGCTCTAGCTATGTTAGCTTTTTGTACCGTAGCTTCTACGTGTTTGTTGAATGTTAATCCTTTATCCATTATCACTCCGAGGTATTTCGCTTCGCTTTTCCACTCGATGGGGTTGTCTTGCACAGTTACCTGTTCTTCTGGTCTTTCTCGCCTCTTTTGGAAAAGTACAGCTTGTGTTTTATCTGAATTTATTTTGATTTTCCACTTTAGACTCCATTCTTCAATGTCGTCTAACGCGGTCTGTAGATTGGTGACTGCGATATCTACGTGTCTATGTTTGGCCGCTATTGCTGTATCGTCGGCATATAGACTTAGTAATGTACCTGGTGTTCTAGGTATGTCTGCTGTGTATATCGAGTACAGCAGAGGTGACAATACCGCTCCCTGTGGTACTCCAGCTTCCGGGTTTCCGAGTTCGGATAGGACTTGTCCTATCCGCACTCTGAAACTTCGGTTGCTCAAGTACGAAGAGATCAATCTTGTCATTGCTCCGCTGTACCCGTATTGTCTCATTTTGTATAAAAGTCCTTTATGCCAGACTCTATCGAATGCTTTGCTTACATCCAGGAATGCAGCTCCTGTGTACTGTTTGTCATTGAATCCAGCTGCTATGTACTCTGTTAGTCGGAGTACTTGTAGTTCGCTGGAGTGTTCTGACCTGAAGCCAAATTGGGCTTCTGGTATTATATCTAACCTGTCAGTTTCAGCTTTAAGTCTGCTGAGTATTACTCTTTCCACTATTTTGCTGATTGCTGGTAGTAAGCTAATCGGCCTGTAATTTTGCGGGAATGTGCTGTCTTTTCCGGGCTTTGGTAGCATTATGACATGGGCCTCTTTCCATCTATTCGGGAATTTTCTGAACCTTAGCATTGCGTTTACTATGTTGGTTAAGTATACTATAGCTTTCGCTGGTAGATACTTCAGAGCTCTGTTTGTGATCTGGTCTGGACCGGGTGCCTTTTTTGGTGAGCTGTTCTTAATTAGCTCGTTTATCTCCTCCGGTGTTGTTGGAGGGATAATTTCGTTGGGGTTTTCCGGTCTTTGTCTTTGTGTTTCGACTTCTTCTATGAAGTCGATGTCTTCGTCTGGGTGGTAATTTAATGTACACTCTCTCTCGAGAGTACTCCTCATTACCTCTGCTTTTTCCTCTGTGCTATAGACTATGCCATTTTCTCCGTGTAGTGGGGGAATTGGCTTTCTATCGCTACGTAGGATTTTTTGCAATTTCCAAATATTTTGCATATTTGGACCTTGCTCTTCCATATCTCTTATATGGTTTTCCCAGTTTTCACTACGGTGTTGTTGTAGTGCTGTTTTGACCTCTCTGTTTAGTCTATTTGCTCTGTTTTTGTGTGCTTGATGTCTAGTTCGTCGTGCTATTTGTTTAGCCCTGTTCTTTTCCCTTATCAGATCTTTTAATTCTTGTGGTATATCCTTAAATCTGCCCGTTTGCATTTCTACTTCCTGTTCGGTAGTGCTATTCCTGATTGCCTGTTGTATGATGTTCTCCAACTCTAGGACTTTTACTTCTATTTCTCGTGGATTGTTTATCACGGGGACAATGTTAATTCCCGTGCTTACGAGCCTTTTGAAGTTTGTCCACTTTGTTTTCTTTTTAATCCTTGTAATTTTACTTTCTTCTTCCCACGTTCCTAGTTCTAATAGGATGGGGTTGTGGTCGGTTGTGCCTTCGTTTAGTGTTTTTAGTTCTGTTTGTAGTCCTAGATTTTTAGCAACTACTATGTCGATGTGTGTTGGAAGTGCATTTCCCGGGTAGTGTGTCGGGTCTGTGGGGCCCATTGCCATAACCTCTTCGTTGTTATCTATGTACGCGTTTAGTAGTCTTCCATTTCTGTTCGTAGCTCTATCATTCCAATTAGGGGATCTTGCGTTTAGGTCTCCTATTATGATAGAGGGTTCGTCGTTTAGGAACATATTTAGATCGTCGTCGACCAGCGGATCTTGCGGTCTTACGTAGGCTGAGGTAATTCTGACTTCTCCTTGCCTCATTTCTAGTTTTATTGTCGTGGCTTCCATTGTTACTAGTTGTGGTGTTAGTAATCTAGTGTGTCTTATGCCTTTTTTCACGAGTATTGCTGTGCCGCCTGTTCTCGCTGTATTGTCGTTCCTATATACGTCGTATCCTGGGAATTTGATATTTACGTTGTTCGTGAGTTTTGTTTCTTGAATGGCTACGACGTCCATTTCGTATCTGTTGACCAGTTCGTCCAGAATGTTCTGGTTGGTCCTTATACCCCCTGGATTCCAGGAGCCTATCCTCAAGTATCCCCTATTAGTTTGCACTAGTTCAGTGCTAGCTTGAAGTCTTTTATCGCTTCATTTACTACCCTAGTGAGTAGTTCCCTTACGGAGTTCACTAGGCCATCTTGGTGTTGTCTAGAGATGAGGATGGTTTTCTCACTCTCTTGTGGATTGGTTGCCTGAGCGTAGGATAGCCCAGTATGTGCTGTTTGTGGCCTGTTTTGTGTAGCAGGCCTTTGTCTTTGCTGTTGTTGGGGTCTGCCCCAGACTGGACATCTGGGACAGCCTCTGAAATTGGCCGGATGTTGGCCTTGGCAGTTAGCACATTTGGGCTTCTGCTCTTTTGTCAACGTGCAATCTCTCGTTGCATGTTCTTTGCCGCACTTCACGCAGCGTGGGTCTTTGAAACATGCTCTTTGAGCATGATGATAGCCTTGGCAGTTGAAGCACTGCGTGGGCCCTGTTGCTTTGCGTAGATCTTCTATTTTCACCTTCATGTGTAGCAAGTTGGTGATGCGCTTAAGGCTTTCCACGTCCTCTTTTTCCACTGTCATTACGAACATTGGTAGCATCCTCCTGTCTTCTTTTCTAGAAATCATGTTTTTTATTGAGATTATTTCGATCTCGTGTATTTCTACTAATTCTTCGTGGATGCTTTGTAGGCTTGTTGATGGGGGTAGCCCTCTTAAAACCATTCGTGGTTTTATGTCGTCTTCCAGTGGAAAAGCAATCCACTGGATTTTGGTTTCTTTATTGAAATTTTCAATAATTTTTACCATTTTTCGGTAGTCCTCAGGGCTTTTCGTTTGTATTAATGTCTCTCGTCCACTCCTTGAGAGTTTATTGATTGTATAAACCTGCTCTTTTTGTGCAAGGTTTAATATGGCCCCCGTGTAATTCACGCTCTGTAATTTGATTACAGGCGGTTTCTGTACGAAGGTTTTCCTTGGTACCTCTTCGGTTTCCATGACTGTTTCTTGAGGTTGTAGTTCAGCCTGCGCATCTCCATCTTGTACTGTTTGAGCTTCATCTTGTGGTTTAGTGGGGGTGAGTGCTGGGAAGTCTTCTCTCACTTTCTTGGGCTTGGGTGCCTCTTTGGGCTTTTCCTCTTGTTGTTTTTTTGTTTTTGGAATTGCTCCTGTAGCCTTCTTTTTGGTTATGGCCTGGTTTTCCAGGTTTTCTTCTTTGTTCTTCGGTGCCTGTTTTTCCAGGGTTACCTCAGTTTTGCCCTCAAGTTGGTCGAACTTTTTGTCCATGTGATCTATTATGGATTTTTGGGAGTTTACAATTATGTCTTGTAACTCCTCTATCTTCTTTTTGAGGGCGTTGTTTTCGGTTTCCTTTTCTTGTAGGAGCTTCTTTAGTGTTTGCAGTTCAGACTTTTCGTCCTCGCTGCTCTTCTTCCTGATCCTCTTTCCTGCTTTTGGTGTTTCGTCGTCCGTAGTTTCTTCTATTGTGCGGTTTCCCTCCGCACGGGCTTTTGTCCTCCTTTTCTTCGTCTTGGGACGCTTGAATTCGTCCGTGGCATGGGCTTCCCAGTCATCTACTACGGGGAGGTCATTGAAAACATCGTAGTTAGTAGATGTTTCGTGTCCGTCGGAAGCGTCGTGGGACAGCAACGCGTTATAGATGTTACCGTGGAGTTTCCTCTCACGGCAACCATCGGGGTTGGATGGGTTCGCCTTACGAATCGGCGGGGACCTAGAACGGTCCATGTTGGGGGCGGGGCCTAATCAAAAAATTTGGAAGAAGGCTTTTTTGTTGTCCGTCTGGCCCGCTGCCAGCACGGATTCTGGGTGCCACCCAGTGACCTGTCCGCGGTTGTTCACACTTTAGGACAGAACTAAAGCGGTATCCACTTGAATTTCTCAATTCTCTGACCCTGGGGCCGTGTCTGCCAGATATAGAGTTCAAAACAACTATATCTCACAGTGTCATCCCAACGGAGGCACAGAGAATATCCCGACGGGCGAAGCCCGTTTGCTTCTTCACTACCTTACGCCGCAATTTTGGCCTCCGTGAAGATTTGATTTAAAAAACAAATCTCCCCGGCTAACCTAGTCGCAACGCAAGGTTTTGCCTCTCTTTTTCAGGCCTAGGCGCTTTAACGCCAAGTCACCGCTATCGTGCTTACATTCACGATATGAACTAAAAAGTTCAGCTCGGACTTGGTCGTCTCTACGCTTCGGCGGTGTCGCTCCTCTCACTGCTTGGCACGTCAGCTCCGTTCGACTGCTCGAGTCGAACTAACTAAGCTAAACGCTTTTGAGATCTGAAAATTCAGTTACATAGGTTTTCGATAATGAAGTTTATAATGAAAAAATATTTATGAGCATGTGCTGTTACCGTTTATATCGGAAATAGTCGCCGATTAAAAACTTATTAACTAAAGAGAAATCTATTTATTATGACAAAATAAATCAAAGTACAGTTTCCTGGCTTTTATAAACTATTAAACATCGAAAAATGTCTTATCTGGGACATATAGTAAGGGGAAGTCGATATAAAATATTATAACTTATCCTTAAAGACAAAATAGAGGGCCGTACAGGTGTAGGAAGGAAACGGGTTTCTTGGTTGAGAAACATTCATGAATGGACTCGGATATCAAATGCGAGAAAATTATTCCATATTGCAGAATATCGAGAAGCCTTCGCAATGGTGATCGCCAATGTCGGATAATTCTGATATGGGACGCGAAAAAGATCACAAAAAATTATTTTCTGTTATACAAGATGTTGCATGTGGCATGATTTAGGTTGTTTTTAATAGAACACCATCTTTAATAGTACACCGATGCACACTTATTATTATTACCGTACTTTTCTCAAATGGATAATGCATAAGTAACATACATATTTTACATACATACTTTGGTTTGTATCTAACATCTAACAGTTTTGTAAATATTAATTTTCTTATTCTTATCTTAATTAAAATCCAGAAAATAACCAATAATCAAACTTAAGTAATTAAATGCCGTCTAATGTAAAACTGTCATTATAAAAGTTCTGAATGAAGTTATAACAATGTGACCTTAATAATTTAATCAAAAATCTATAAATGTAATATCAGAAAGGATAATCTACTTAAAGCAACAAAGTAAAATTATTACTTTGTGTACAAGAAACAGCTTGTACAGTTGACTTAAAGAACTTACTTAAGCTGATTTTTTATTTTTTATTAGAATGATCCGCACCATTGCGAAACAATTAAAAAAACGGTATAAAATCTACTCATCAGTTGGATGAAATTTAGTCTTACATCTTTCGTCGCACAAGTCCACAAAAGGCAATTCGATTTTAGAGTCTTTCGCAATTGAATTGAATTCGGTAAATTTACTGGCACTTACTAATTTACACCATTTACTGGCCAACGGCTTCGGGCGGAGGAGCTAATATGTGGAAGGGCACTTTTTTGTCCAGAGATCGAGAAATCGGTCTCAAAGGCGGATGAACCAAGGATGGTCAACGGCGGAAGGATGCAGAAGGCAACGGGGAACCACTGCATTAAAGACTCATAGAGTACCCCTAGTTAAGTCATTATGGTGTACAACAAAAATACTGGAAACCCTACTGATCATGGGAATAGGATACCAAGGTCCGGCAGAGTGAGAAAAACACAAGACTACAAGGCTCACTTGGTCATAAAGATGCGAAATCCTTGTACAAGAGCGCAGAAACCAACAACTTTAAGAGTTGCAACGTAGAGTGTTAAAAGTTTGTTCTCTGCAGGAAAACTGGATAATGTTGAACAAGAAATGAATAGACTAAACATCGATGTTTTAGGAATCAACGATACCCAATGGCCAGGATCTGGGAAATGTTCAACACGAAATGATGGCGTATTTTATTACTCCGGAATCGACAACACCCATCGTTACGGAGTTGGAATCATTATTTCAAAGCAATGGAAAAGTTCTCTGATTACCTGTACTTCTTATTTAGAGCGCTTAATATTAATACAAATTAAAGAAAGACATAACATAATAAATCTTATTCAAGTCTATGCACCAACAGCAGATAAAGATGGCAATGAAATAGAACAATTCTACAACGATTTAGAAGAAATACTGAAAACAATCAAAAAACAACACATTAACATAATAATGGGCGATCTTAATGCCAAGGTCGATCAAGATAAGGTAGAAGAACAAGTAGGAAAATATGGGCTTGGAAACAGAAATGACAGAGGAGACCGATTAATTCAATTTTGTCAAAGTGAAGACTTCGTAATAACAAATACCTTTTTCAAATTACCTCCTTGACGGTTATATACATGGACATATCCACAACATATCAAAGAAAAAATAGTGAGAAATCAAATAGACTACATATGATAGCAAGGAGGTATCGTAATGCTGTTAAATGTACTAAGACGTACCCAGGAGCTGATATAGGCTCAGATCATAACCCGGTAGTTACTGTGATAGAGGCGAGACCAAAAAAGATTAGAAGACCACACAGAAAGGCACTAGATTTAAATAAACTTAGAAACAAAAATATACGACAAGAAACAGGAGAAGAAATAAATGAAAATCTCCGTTCAGTGCAGCAACAAATTAACGATACAAATAACGTTAACCAAAAATTAAAGTACATAAATACAGCTATACAAACAGCAGCAAAGAAATATCTTACAAAAACAACAACAAAGAATAAGGGGCGGATGACACAAGATATACTAGACTTGATGGAACAAAGAAGAAAGATGAAGAATTACCCAGACAAATACAAAGAAATAAATACACACATAAAAAAGAGAATAAAAGAAGCCAAAGAGCAGTGGATTAAAGAACAGTGTGAAGAAATGGAAACCTATGAGAAAAAGTACAATGCGTTCAATATACACAAAAAAGTAAAATAGATAACAGGAAGCATAAAGAAATGTCAAATAGGTAAACTTAAAGACAAAGATGGAAATCTTATTGTAGATCTAGAGAATTAAATAAAAAATGGACAGAATATCTGAATGAATTATTTGAAGACGATAGAAACAACTTAACTCAGATAATCAATGCCACTAAGCCAGACATATTGAAAAAAGAAGTAGAATACGCAATAAGAAACGCTAAAGATGGAAAAGCAAATGCACCTGATGAAATTCCTACAGAACTGTTGAAGTTTTTGAATGATAAATCCGTAACCATAATATTACATCTATTCAATACAATATACAGTACTGGTATAATACCTCAAGGCAATGCAATGTTCAGATCATCGAACAATCTCCTTGATAAGTCACCTGCTTAAAATATTTCTTAGAGTCATCCACAACTGAATCTATCAAAAGTTAGATATCGATATTATCGATACACAGATGGGATTCAGAAAAGGATTAGGTACAAGAGAAGCTCTCTTTGCCTTAAATGTCCTAACACAGAGATGTCTAGATGTTAACCAAGAGGTGCATGCCTGCTTTATAAACTTTGAAAAAGCTTTTAACAAAGTACGCCACAATCAACTCAAAGAAATCCTGGAAAGTAAGAACATCGACACCAGACACATGCAAATAGTATTAAATCTGTACTGGAATCAGCGAGCTAATATATAGGCAGAAGACCAAACATCTGACGAAATAGTAATACGTAGTAATACGTTTTCTTTTCGCATAGTTTTAGTTAGCTATAAATATCAATATAATTTTGTGGAATTCGCAAATAAAAACCATTGATTTACATTTGCATTTACTATTTTAGATTTATTCTGTCAAATTACCAAATCTTAGCTGTTTACAAGGGGTTTCTATACCTGCCATGGAGTGAAGGTAGGCCAGTGATGAGTTTACCAATCTCTTGGGGTGTATTTTAAAATCTCTACTTTTATGACGGTGATGAGTTTGTACTATGTACGAAGGTATTTATGCTAATTGGTGATGAGTTTTTTACGGCATTGGGATGTAGCAGGCAACGAGAAACCACTACAGTAAAGATCCAATGGATATCTCTAGTATAGTTATCATGGCATGATAAATAATCAACAAAATCTTACTGATCATGGAGATCGGAGGCCAAGATCCGGCAAGAAAAGTGACAAGGCTTTTCGGGTCGTCAACCAGCGAAAACCTTGTCAAAATATAAATATTACCAACGAAATAATGAAAATTGGAACATGGAACGCTACCAGCATGTATGAGCCAGGAAAAACACATAACGTTATTCAAGAAATGCAAAGAATGAATATTAGCATTTTGGGTATAAGCGAAACCCGATGGTCGGGAAATGGATGCTGTCATATTAAAGATCAGATAATCTACTACTCCGATAACCAAGATCCCCAACATCGTAATGGAGTGGGTATAATGCTAAAAAAGTCTCTATCTCGTCATGTTCTGAACTTCCTACCTTTGTCCGATCGTGTTATGATGTTACAAATAAATACAAACATCACAAAAATGAATATAACACAAGTATACGCACCAACAGCGGACAAAGAAGAACATGAAATAGAAACATTTTATGAACAAATTGACTCGGCATTGAAACTGACCAAAAAAAGGGACATCACAATAATAATGGGTGATTTGAATGCTAAAGTTGGGAAAGGAAGGACAGATGATTTGGTAGGAAATTTTGGATTAGGGAATAGGAACGAGTCTGGTGAAAGACTGGTACAATTTTGCCAGGAAAACAGAATGGTAATTACAAATACCTTTTTCGAACTACCCAAAAGACGTTTATACACATGAAGATCTCCACAAGACACAGAACATCACATAGTGAGAAACCAAATAGACTATCTACTAATCAATGAAAGATACAGAAACAGCATAATGTCAATTAAAACATACCCTGGTGCAGATATATCATCTAATCACAATCCACTAGTTGCAAGAATGAAAATAAAACTAAAGAAAATTAATAGCACAACCCCCAAAAAAGCAGTTGATATCAACAAATTACAAAAACCAGAAGTAAGAGAACAGATGATACAAGAAATTGATGAAGCAGTAACAAAGATATAACCCATAAAAGACAACACAAAAGTTAACATCAATGAGAATTGGACAGATATTAAAACTGCGTTAATGAAGCCAAGCATAAGTCACCTCCATAAAAGTAAAGAATATAAAAAATAATGGATGACAGATGAGATACTGAACTTAATGGATGAAAGAAGAAAACAGAAAAACAAAAAGAACCAGAAGTATAAGGAGATACAAAAAGAAATTCGTCTAAAAATACGCACAGGTAAAGAAAACTGGTACGGGGAAAAATGCGAAGAAATCGAACAACTACAAAATAAACACGACAGCTTTAATGCACATCGGAAGATCAAAGAGTTGACGAGGAGACCAAGTAACGGACAAAACATATTAGTAGACGAGAGTGGAAACATTATTATGGACACAGAAGAAAAATTAAGAGTCTGGAAACAGTACATAGAACAACTGTTTAAAGATCAAAGAGACAATGTAGATAACGAATATATAAACAGTGACCCAGGACCAGAAATAACAAGAGATGAAGTGGAATACACGATTAAAGAAATGAGGTCGGGGAAGGCTACAGGCCCAGATGAACTACCAATAGACATAATTAAACTCATCAAAGGCAACAACTTAATAAAGATAGTGGAACTATTTAACAGCATTTACAAATCTGGTATCATACCTAATGAATGGCTAGTAACAACAATAATAGCCATACCCAAAAAGTCTAATGCGAGACAATGCTCGGAACATCGCACCATCAGTCTCATGTGTCATATATTAAAGGTCTTCTTAAAAATCATTCATCGGAGAATATATAAAAATTTCTAAGTTGACATCGGACCCTCTCAATTTGGCTTTAGAGACGGACTAGGAACTAGAGAGGCACTGTTTTCTTTTAATGTTCTAACACAACGATGCTTAGACGTAAATCAGGACATATTTATGTGTTTCCTAGACTATAACAAAGCATTTGATACAGTAAAACATAGGCCACTGATGCAAATACTGGAAAATAGAAATATTGATACAAGGGACATGCGAGTGATAAGAAATCTATACTACAAACAAGAAGCTACAGTACGAATTAACAGCTCGATATCAGATAGAATACAGATCAAAAGAGGTGTTCGGCAGGGCTGTGTGTTTTCTCCAACCTTGTTTAATGTCTACGCGGAAGAAGTTATTAATAAAGCTCTTATGAACGAAAAAGCCGGAATAAAGATCAACGGTCACCCCATTTGCAATATCCGATATGTTGATGATACCGCGCTCATAGCAGAAAATATTGACGAACTACAGAGATTACTAAACAAAGTGGTAGAAGCAAGTGAAGAATTTGGTCTGTCACTGAATACAAAGAAGACCAAATTCATGATAATTACAAAGAAACGTATCAATAATATCAACTTACATGTAGGAGAGAATCTCATTGAACGAGTACAAAATTACAATTACCTCGGAACAAATATTAACGAGTCAAACGAATGCACCAGAGAAATAAGAATAAGAATAGAGAAAGTCCGCAGTGCCCTTAACAATATGAAACAAACGTTGTGTAGCCGTAACCTAAGCCTAAAGCTGAAAATACGAATGCTTAAATGTTACGTTTTCTCGGTCCTGTTGTATGGGGTGGAGGCGTGGACACTAAATAAGCAATGTATGGGTAAGCTGGAGACATTTGAGATGTGGGCGTACCGAAGAATGTTAAAAATCTCCTGGAAGGATAAGATAACTAACCAAGTTGTATTAGACAGGATGAACAAACAAAAGGAGGTCGTATTGAGTGTTAAAATGAGGAAACTACAATACCTGGGACATATTACACGTGGGAATAAATATCAACCGTTACAACTAATTATGCAAGGAAAGATTGAAGGTAGGCGCAGCATAGGTAGGAGAAGAATGTCATGGTTGAGAAACCTCAGGGAGTGGTTTGCTTGCACTTCCATACAATTGTTCCGAGCGGCAGCCTCCAGGGTCAAAATTGCCATGATAATAGCCAACCTTCGTAGCGGAGATGGCACGTGAAGAAGAAGAAGGTGATGAGTTTACGTGTACCCATTCAGACTAATGGCAGATTTTAAATTATGTATGGTACGCCCAAGATAGCAATAATAGACGTGACCTGCGGCCCACCCAGAATTAATTTGTGTTGAGTTTAAAATGAGTTTTTACACAAAACTTGTCATTGTCGAAAACATCGCTTTTACAGTGCAAATATCCAAAAATAGAAAAGAATATAAAATGAGAGAAAAGTAAACGCAGATAAAATGTTACGTCGACGATACCAGCAAAGTATAACGGTACCGAGTAACGGCAGAGAATAAAGTTGACCCGCTTATTAATATGGTGATTAATATGGTAAAAACTAAGTGGATAGAGATGTCGGCTAAGAAGATGAAAACTGATTCTAAACAACAAAATAATACAACAAGTGATGGGATCGGAATAGTTGTGAATCAGTTTGTCGTGATACGGGAAGTGGAGACAGAAGTATAAAAACACGTGAATAAGGCGAACAGATTAGTAAGATGTCTAAGAAATACAATATGGCGAAACAAATACCTCACAATACAAACCAAAAACAAGGTTATTTAAATAAACAATAATGCCAATAATGATGTACATGTTGGAAACAAGGGCAGAAAAAGTCAAAACACAAATAATATTGGAGACAGCAGAAGTAAAAGTCTTACAAAAAATAACAAACCAAATGCTAAGAGATAGAGGAAAGAATAAATTAGGAAATAAGAGCGAGATCTGTAATAGAGAGAATAAACCTGTGGACAAAAATAATAAAATGGAAGAAAATCAACATATATAAGAATGACAGAAAACATAGCAGCAAGAATAGGAAGACATATGAGTCGTATGATTCCAATATCCGTTAACTCCACTTTTTTATGGATTCTGAGCTATCTTTGTTTTTAGATAGTCTGTGCTCAATATCTTGTTCCCAAAATCACCATTTTCCGATTAAATTTGAAAGCAACCTTACGAATTTGTTCTAAAACCCGCCAGCTTATTTCATCCTTACAAACCCCGTTACATTCGTTTCTACCAATCACAACACTCCATTCTAAAGATTTCAGTGTGGTGTTACAGTGCAAAACTGTGTGAACATTGTTGTAATTCGCATTTATTATTTAAAATAATTAATATAAGAAATAACCAAACAATAAATCACCAAACAATTGGTTTGTTACTGTAGCTATAGGTAGGTACAATAATTATTAAAGTGATATGGTGATATACAGGTGATGTCCGTTTTGTTGAAAATTCATAAAAATAACATTAGGTAACATTAGTTTTCTATGATTTACAATTATTTATTTATTGTAAGATGCACTAGCTACTTTTAAATCCATTTTTTTGCTTTGTGGATTGTTATCATTAATAGTAAAGTAACTGCATAATTCGGTCGTGTGTTATGAGTAAGTACCTTTATTTTTTTCAGATATGCATCTGCCGATTTACCCATTTTAACGAAATATAAACACAATACAAAAAGAGTAAAGTGTGGTTCTTTTGACAATAAGCGATATGATGAATATACACAAGCATTTTTGCACAAAACATAATAAAATATACAAAGATAATTTCATTTTAAAGTACTCTGTGACAAAAAATATTCAAAGACATCGACTTAAAGATGGAAGTCGAAGTTCCAGAACAATGAATATTACAACATGTTTCCTTTTTAAGATGGAAAAAGTTTGCTTGTTTGCGAATCAGCTTTTATGTCAATTTTATGTATCAACAGGGGCAGAATTACTGGAGTATTGTAATGGTCACACCAATCATCAGGTGGATTACCAAAAGAAACCAGAGGTGAAGATCATCGATCTCAGAAAAAAGAAGTAAAGCGTATCGCTATTCAAAACTTCATTCAGTCGTTTGAATGCAGCGTATTTAAATCTCGTGGAAGTGGCATTTTGGTTTCAATATTTCAAAAAGATTTTTTATATAAAGGGAAAACGAATGTTGCCGTAGAAGGAGATGAAAATTACATAAATGAAAGAAGTGATAAAAAACTGGTTGCCAAAAAGGGTAAATATGTATCCATCTTGTCACCTATTTACTTACCTGTGGAAACTGACTTGAAAAAAAATGGTAATGTCTGCAAATTACTACAGAAGCATTACGGAAAGAAATTGCAAGAACTATCCGACTTAAACTATTATAAGAGAACTACGAACGCAGAGAAGCGACACTCCTTTGATCTTGCATGGGCAAGCCGCCAACGAGTGAAAATGACAAGAAAGCGACCTATTTACTAATAGTCAGTGGGCATATTACACAATATAAATTCTTAAATAAAATTGAGCATTTATGTTGACTTTCAATAAATATGAAATATTGCACTAAAAAAATAATTACATGTAGGGCCGGCTTTTGTTGACATTCTAAATGATGTAATTATTTTTGATTTACAAAAGGTTGCAAATACATCGCACAACGCAAAGTAATGGTGAAAATCGTATTGATGGAACCATAGATGAAAATACTTTTTTGTTTATTCTGATGTTGGCATTGATAATACAATAATACACCGATTCTTTTTGGCTTGTGGTGATACAAGATATAATTTGTTCGTCGTGGAATTTCCTAATAAATTATCTTTCGTAATATAATCGAAAAATAACAAAGCCATTGTAACTGCCACGGAAATTTCACAAACTCTAAAAATTCCAATTCTCTTTGGGTGAGACTGAGAAACAAGAAACTTTATATTGATATCGATTGTTAATGTCTTGGAAACCTATTAAAATTACATTTTTCCTTTAAAGTCGAATATTGGAGTAAACGATATTCGACTAAAACGAATAAAAAATCACGAAGTAACTATTGAACGAGTATATTTCTATAAATATAAAACTGTAATAACCTAAAAATAATCAAAAAAGTATTACGAATCATTACAAGAGAGCATTAGGAAGATAAAACGAATTTATATTATTGTCATTATACATGATTCGGATATACATGGTAAATCCAGACTTTCAGTTTAAACTAATATTTCGATACAATTTATTTTGTCACTAAATATTGGGATATACAATAAATAAAGTTTTAATATTTTTTATTTGTAATTCCCATTTAAATATTTATTCCCTAAATATGTTGTGTACTCCGATCCATATATTTGATCTTTGTTATTTATATTTAACGAATTAAACATTGACAGACAACTTTTGTATATAGCAAAAAGTAGATGAGCATTTAGTTTTTTCATAATTTAATGTAAGTTTGTTTGGTGAAAAAGACAGCAAATATTTGAAGTTATGTTAATGTAAGTTTGTTTATTTGCAATCATGTTTTTATTTTGAAGTCTTGTTCTCTTGTAATTTTAAGATTTTCCCAATTTTCGATCTAATTATGTTTCCAACAATTTTTAGTTTGAGCATTTTAGGAATTTCTTTGTTTCGTTTAAATCAAATATTCTCGTGTATAAAACCCTCTATATATATTTTTATTTCCTAAAAATACTATATTCATATTGTTGTCTGCGAGCGCTTTCACACCAGTAGGCCAACATCTGTTGATTTTTTGACCTGAGCCTTCGGAGACAGTAAATTTAATGTGTGTTCGTAGTTCTCTGGTTTTTATTCTGAACTATCCCTTGGCAGACCAAAATTTATTTTTTTATTGCTCCACTTAACGAGAGCTCGGGCGGACACGTCAGTGTCGGCTTACTGATCGAAAGTCAAATTAATACTATTATGTAATAACTAATAATAATTACAAAGCAATAGTAATTACCTGTTATTATTCTTAGGAAATCTAAATAAACTTATTCCTTTTCCTGTCACAGATGAACATCCGCGAAACGCACAACAATAACCAGAAGACATTTTAAATACTTATAAATTAAGCTTTTAACTATAAACTATAACTATAAACTTATATATTTAACTTATATATTTTAACTATAACTATAAACTTTTAACTACTAAGTAAATTAGATAAATGGTCAAATGCACTTGTATAGTCGAGAGTTTACCACAGATGCCTACGGACTATCGTAAGCAAAGAAAGTTGAAGAAAACGCACGTGTTTTTGACAGTAAAGCACCCTATTTGGGTCATGCGTATACAGAAAAGATACACAGATTTCGGGCCTCGTGTCGCTTCTCTGTGTTCGTAGTTCTCTGCTATTATTACAATGCTGAACAGGCCCATCTTAATGAAACAGCAACAAGTAACAAGGAGAACGAAGGATGTAATGAGGATATTGTTTGTGAAAGAGTAGTAGAAAATGAACGCTTTGTTTAAATTTCTTTTTTTTTAATAAAGTTTTATATGTCTTAATTTTGTGTTTAAACTAAAAATATTAAGTCTCCGTAACTAAATTTTTCGTTTAGACATCCTGTATATGAGTAAAAAAATAATTCGCAACAGAAGTCGCTAAATTGACCTTATAGTTTAAGTTATATCCAAATCAGCTAACTCCACTGATTAGTTTCAAAACACGCTAAATCCCTTTTTTTATATATTTATAAATTTTATATAAATGTTTATCTTTTGTTTTATTTAACATTTAGCCCTTTTTGTTCTAGCTAAATCTTCTAATAAAAGTCTAAAACTTGACTTTGACTATATATACACTATCATTTTGTTACACTTCGAATCTTTTCTAAATATTAACCAAAAAAGGTGATTAATTTGTTTAGTTAAATCGTTGATTGAATAAATATTCAATCAAGGGTTAAATTTAAAAAAAATATCTGCCATCTACAGGCTATTTTCAAAATTTCTATATAAAACCTCATCCTAAGTCTATAAATAACGAAGTTATTAACAGAAATGTTTTACTTATTATATTTTTGTTAATTGATACAAATAATAATCAATTTAAATAAGTTTATGAATCCTTATTTATAAATAAATATTTACCTTTAAAAAAATATTTAAAAAGTAATGTTAATTTTGGAGAGTGTTCAGATCGATTTAACTTAATCTATTTGCCAGTAGATGTCGCCAAAAGAAATGTAAGATATATGTACATTTTATAAAATATAATATTTTTAAAGTGTACGTAAACTTTTATATTTGTATTTAAAAATTATTTGCTTATAGGTTTATAATCGTTTATATAACTCGGTTTATATTCCGTAAAGCAAAACTCAAATATTCTTACTTATTAGTTTTTGATTGCCCTCTAGTGGTAATTTTAACTTCTATATAACATGTATACCACAGACCACTAATAACTAGACGTTTCACGTAGGTAGCTCAAGGTCAAACTAAACTTAATGTCATTTGTAGTACCGATACTAATCTTCAGATGTCGCTTTACTCTGTCTCTACTTTTACTCTGCAGTTTAGGTTTAGAACACAACTAAGAAAAGAATTATCATAGATAAGAAGGCTAGAGAATTATAATTGTCAATCACCAATTGTCATATTAGCATCTATATTTTGATTTTGTTAGTTTGTAAATTACAAATCACCTACCTCAGTGATCTATGTTTTAAATGTTCCTGGCGGTGTTCAAATAGTATTTTGCAGATTAATAATAATCAGTTAAATATGGTTTTTCACAATAAATGTTGTATCCTACAATGTACTAGTTCGTCATTAATTAGACATACCTTTCCAAATCCTGATGAAGACATTACACGATTTAGGAAGTGGCTTAGTGTTATAAATAATCCTAATTTAGATATGATGAATGCTAGTACAGTTTATAAAACAAAACGAATCTGCCACAGACACTTTGAAGATAAGTTTGTTTCTTCATGGAGTCATAAATTGTATAAAAATGCAATTCCTAGCTTACATTTGTATGGTGAGTCCAATAAATATTTGATATTAGAGAACAAATAACTGATTGATGAACTTAAATCTGTAACTTCTTTCCTTGAGTTCCGTAAAAGAACAAAATCCTATCTATTTGAAAGATCATATTATTCAGTAGAAGAGTTTCTTAACGAATAGTGTTATGTACAAGTAACTAAACAATTTGTATAAATATATATTTGAGTATCACATGCAGAAACTTGTATTAAAATGTATTAGTTCGTAAGGATTTATTATGCAATTTATTTAAATTTTGCAATACATTGTGTATTTTATTATTTTTTATTTTGTGATATTGACGATTTATGTAATTTCAGTAAATTTTAAATTGCTATTTTTCTGACTTTTTTGTAAGCTTTTTCCATAAAATTGTACAATTTTCAGTGATAATAGCATATTTTTATTCTATATTAAATTACAAAGTTGTTTTACAAGTATTAAATAAATAAATAAATTACATTTTGTTTTATTTTTCCTAAATTGTATTGTGTATATTTGAAATTAAAAATGTCATGCATTTTTTTTTCAAATATACCAAATTATATTTAAAAATTTTAAACTTTATTTCAATTTTCCCACCAAAATTAAAATTTAAATTTCCCGCGTAATTTCTCGCTTGAATTAGTTCCGATACTAATCTTATGGAGCGCTGAATTTCATATCCAACTAAAGTATTGTCGTGGAACATCTAGGGAGGTAGGTGATCTGTGATGTATACCACGTACATTTAATAAAGTATTC
The DNA here is from genome assembly GCA_918026665.1 of Diabrotica balteata. Taxonomy (NCBI): domain Eukaryota; kingdom Metazoa; phylum Arthropoda; class Insecta; order Coleoptera; family Chrysomelidae; genus Diabrotica; species Diabrotica balteata. The sequence continues at coordinate 50,369,882 of OU898281.1, forward strand.
TTTATTTCATGTTTTATTAGACAATTTACAGATAGCACTAGGCCCACGATTAGGGAGTATTAATTATTAAAAAAATATGAATACAGAAGTAAGAGGAATTTTAAAGAAGAATATTAGCAACGTTTTACGAATGAATTTGACAAAGATTTATACGGAGGAGAAAAAAAATATGGATGGTTTTAAGAAATAAAAAATCCGGAATTTATACAGAGAAATTCAATTTTGGAAATACTTAGGTGGATTATTTTTTATTTTAGATTAGGTTAGTCTCCAGGAGGTCTGGACGCCTCCCGAAATATTAACAAATACTGATCATTTTTAAGTTAAATAAATACGTAAACAAATATTAAATTGGACAAGTTAATTTTAAATTTAACACATATTTTGATTTTCTGAATATTATTGTAAATATCGAATAATAGATATTAATTCTATTTACAATACCTTTTATTGGGAAGTAGGTAATGCCTGTTAATTATTTTAAATGGTGTCAAGATACTGATTTTGTACAATATTTGGATAACTTTTCAGATTGTGTTTGATATGAGCATTGAGCACATATAACTATAAATATCTTTCTCAAGGCAATTCTTTTTCTTACAAATACTGTTTCTCATATACCTACATATTCAGTATTAATACTTACAAAAATACTTTATCAGAACCATTGTATTGGTATCATTTTTCTGTGCAAGTTTTTTCGTTAAAGACAAACTACTCCTTACACAAAAAAATATATTAAAAAGAGTAAGCATTCTTGTTATAAAAAAAAATATATAAAAATAATTATTCAAAAAAATTTAATAATGCATTTTTCTTCTTCTTCTTCTAATGGCGCTATAACTATTTGTGGGTCTTGGCCTGCTGCTATAACAACCTTCTTCTATTCTTCCCTGTCGGATATTTTCTTTCACCACTGCTTAATGTTCATGATTTTTTTAAATTTTTCTCCTTTACATCGTCTATCCACGTTTTACGGAACCTTCCTCTTGTCATATTTTCTTAGAGTTTCCATCTCGGGAATACTTTCACAGCTCGATTATCTGATATTCTTTTTAAGTGGCCAAGCCAGTTTAGTCTTTGTGACTTTACAAATCTAACAATAACTGCATTCTGCATTAACTCATCCAGCTCATAGTTCATTTTTAGTCTCCACACATCATCGCTACAATAGGTTGGTCGAAATATTTTTCTTAATATTCAATATTTTGTATTGAATTTCTAAAAGTTTTGTCAAAAGAGGAGGGGAAGTAAACTTAAAGGAGTGGTCACCTCCCGAAATAAAATAATGGCTGTCACTTCCGCTTAAATATCAATAATACATACTATAGTGTATTTTTATGTATGAGAGAGTAATAAAACAATAAATTATGTATGCAAATCCCTAAACTGTTGATACGGGTGACTCAATGAAAAACAGATATTTGTCAACAAGTTTACAGAAGTATATAGGAAAACAATTTTAAATTGAGTATGACCACCAGGTATAAAGGTTGGAGCAGAATAGAATACAATAGTTGTGAGGGTTACTAATCCCTAAATAAGGTTGCCAGTGTCGGAGTGATGGAGGTTAACAGGTACTAATAAATTTGCAAGAAATGTAAGATGTTTATTTTATTGGTTATATATAACCAATAAAAGTTTAATAAGTACCTACCTATTTGCAAAATAAAGTTTAATTCTTTAGATAAAATAAAACGTTTTATTTTATCTGAAATGAGTGCATTCCACGAAGTAAGGGTTTCAACAATCAAACATTTAATTCTTTAATTCCAGGAATCTACGACAGTAGATTCCACAGAAAATGTGATAGTGGGTTTTTCCATTTTGTAGGAAGGTCCAAGTGGCGTATTCAAAATTCTTAACAGTTCACTAAAAGTAGGTACTTCAGTTGCAAGGTGTAGTTTATTGTGTATACTAGTGTTATGGAAAATTTGGAAGTGCCGTGTAAACGCCGAAAAATTGGTCCTTTAACAGTTAATGAAAAAACATTATTATTTAATTGTTTTAAATCATTTACAGACAAACGTTTATGTGAAAGTGTTGATGAGACCGTTGAGTTAGTTAGCAGTACACTTGGTGTTGGGAAATCTACGATTTACAGAGTTATTAAAGAAGAAAAATGTGGTAGTTTTCAAATGCCACGTAATGCTCCAGGGAAACCAAAATTTCAAATAGAATATCATTTTAAAGAAGGACTTCGACGGAAAGTGCATGAATTCTTCTTTAGACCAAAATTTCCAACATTGGATAAAGTTCTTGTCTCAGTTCGAGATGATAAGGATTACCCAGAAATGAGTCGAAGTACGTTATGGAAACTTTTAAAAGAAATAGGCTTCCGCTGGAAAAAGAATCCCAGAAAGTCTATTTTATTAGAAAGAAGCGATATTGTCATATGGAGAAGACATTTTCTAAGAACCATAAAGGAAATGAGAAACCAAAAAAGAAAAATATTTTATCTTGATGAAACATGGATCAACGAGGGTCATACACCAAATAAATTTTGGCAGGATGAAACTGTTACAAGTCAAAAGCACGCTTTCGTAAATAACTTATCTACTGGTTTAAACCCACCATCAGAAAAGGGACGCAGGCTGATAATAGTACACATTGGCTGTTCAGACGGTTTTGTTTAAGGTGGTTTATTAACTTTTGAATCAACTCGTACCGGTGACTACCATGAAGACATGAACGCTGATGTCTTTCAAGAATGGTTCGAACAAATGATAGATCTTCTTCCTAAGAACTGTGTAATAGTAATGGATAATGCAAGTTATCACTCCAGACTTATAGAAGGACTGCCCACAACCAAGTGGTTAAAAAAAGACTTGCAGAATTGGCTCAGTTCAAAAAATATTACGTACCATCCCGGATCTATAAGAAAGGAACTTTATTCGTTGTGTGCCCTTCATAAAGAAAAATTTAAAAAATACGAAATTGATGAAATTGCCAAAAATCGTGGAATGACAGTACTTAGATCCCCACCATATCATTGTGAATTAAACCCGATTGAACTGGTATGGGCACAGATAAAGAGTGAAGTTTCAAGAAAAAATACCACTTTTAAAATTCATGATGTTAAACAGTTGTTTTTGGAGGCCGTAAATAATGTAAAACCTGAAAACTGGGAAAAGGCAGTAAATCACACTATTAAGAAGAGGAAAAATGTGGAAGCTGGACAATATTACTGATAAAATGATCGAGCCAGTTATTATAAATCTTGGTTCTGAAAGTTCATCTTCTGAATCTGATTTGGATTTGTAATAAGTAGCTGTAAGTTTTATATTAATATTTTTATTCATAAATTTAACATACCTTAGACGGTTTTAAAAACTCTTTTTCTCTTTTGTAATTTTTAAAAATTAAATAAATGTAAATTTTTTAAAATCCTTTTTAATGTAGGCCTGTCAGTTCTAATATAGTGTGTGATAAAAGAGGTCACTTTTGTTTACATACACATAACACTTTATAACACTGAAATAATTCATTTATTTTTTACAATTATTCACAGTAATTTTTCAATTAATCTTGAGCACGCCCATGGAGTGGTCGGAGGTACCAGTTAAAATTATGCTAATGACTCTCTCGTTCATAAAAATAAACTATAGAATAATAAGAACAAACAATAAGACTACTGGAAGAGAAATATCAGAAGAGTTAGATAAAATATTATATTGGAAGAGAAACGAGAAAATCTGTTCTTGTGGCGTTTGCTTGGAGCTGAAAAAATAAATATATCACGACAGAGTATACGTTGAAAATATACAAAACGTGTGTTAAAAGTTTTTCAGTATAAGAGAATAGGTACCGTCCTATTCTTCTGTGACAAGCTAGGAGGAGCCGCATGACAGTGCTTATGACAAAATCATATGACAAATCACACAGTGTAAACATGTAAATTTCACTCCATGACCAAATCTCATGATAAATCATGTAATCCATGACCCAATTTGCTATATTGAATAATAAGGTAGGATTAAACTAAATATCAAATATAAAAAATAAAGCCAAACACTGCAATGAGTTCCGTCTGATAAGCCTTATGAGTCATGCAATAAAAGTCCTACTAAAAATCGTACATAATCGTATCTATAGAAAGTGCGAAACAATCATCGGAGACGATCAGTTTGGATTCAGAGCCGGCATGGGAACGAGAGAAGCCCTGTTCAGTTTACTAGTTCTCTCCCAAAAATGCTACGACCAACGGAAAGATATATTTATGTGCTTTATAGACTTTGAAAAAGCATTTGATAGAGTAAGACACGACCTACTATTAGAACGTTTGCAAGAAGTCGGTTTAGATGGAAAAGACATCAAATTCTTAAAAAACTTGTACTGGAACCAAAAAGCCGGAGTTAGGATCGAAGGTTCCACATCCGCAGAAGTAGAAATTAGGAGGGGAGTTAGACAAGGATGTGTTCTGTCGCCTCTGCTGTTTAATCTTTACTCCGAGTTTCTATTTAAAGAAGCATTGTAGGATTCCAAGGATAGAGTCAAGGTGAATGGCGTAAATATCAACAGTATCAGATACGCCGATGATACAGTGTTAATTGCGGATTCCGACTCAGGTCTACAATGACTCATCGACAAGACCAACTCGACCTGTGAGCAATTTGGTATAAAAATAAACATTAAAAAAACCAAATTGATGTCAATCCGAAAAAACCAAAACGTACCTCAACCTTGCACAATAAATGGGCACATCTTAGAAAAGGTCAATAGATTTAAGTACCTGGGATGTTGGATCGATAGCAGCCTAAATCCTGATCAAGAAATAAGGTCAAGAATAGAACAGGCCAGAAAATCTTTCGAAAAAATAAAAAAAACTGCTTTGTGATTCTCGAATAAAACTCGAAATTCGACTACGTTTATCAAAATGCTACGTCTGGTCGACTCTTCTATATGCAGTTAAAGCGTGGACCCTTAAAACATCAACCGTAAATAAATTGGAGGCCTTTGAAATGTGGATCTACCGGAGAATACTCAAAATTTCATGGACATCGCATACCTCAAACGAAGAAGTGCTGCATAGAATAGGTAAGGAAAGAGAACTTTTTAACACAGTAAAAGTTAGAAAAACATCATACCTAGGCCACATACTGAGAAATAATAAGTACCAATATGCCCAACTTATAGTGAAAGGAAAAATCGAGGGAAAGAGAGGCCTAGGAAGGAAAAGACTATCGTGGCTCAGAAACATCCGACAATGGACAGGACCAAATTTTGAACAGTTAATAAGAACAGCTGAAGATAGAGAAGAGTTTAAAATTGTAGTAGCCAACCTCCATTGAGGAGAGGGCACTTTAAGAAGAAGAAGAATCTAAATATATAAAAACACAATAATTTTTAAAGATTACATAATTTATATGGTAAAAGAAGAATCATAATAACAGAAATAAAAGATAATTTTAATATTTTACTATAATACAGATTTTATCCCTAGAATCCCCTACATTTTTAAAGAAAAATAGTCAGTTCAGGAAGGAAACTATGAATAATAAGTAGTGAGCCTATTTGAAAAAAGAACAAAAGTAGTAGTAGGCCAACGGCTTCATATAAAGAAGAGGAGGAGAGGGCACACTAGAAACGTGTCAGAGAAATGGAACTGGCAGAAGACATGCACCGAAAAGAAATAGATTTATTAAATTTTAAAATTAAATTATGCAAATAAAAATTAATTAAAAAATAAAAAAAAAATTATACATGTATATTAATAATCCTTCTGAGTTTTCCCATAACACAAAAATATTTTTTTTTGCAGCAATTAGACCTATATTAACATACACGGCGGAGACAAGGCCTCACACATCTAAAACGACACGACTGCTAAAAACAACAGAGATGAAAATACTCCGACGAATATCAGGGAAATGTCTGTTGGATAGGGAGAGAAGCGAAAACATAAGAAGAGCGTGCAATATAGAAGACATAAATGGATGGGTGACAAAAGGAAAACAGGAGTGGAACAAACACATCAGTAGAATGACAGAGAATAGAATAGTACGAATAGCACGAGATATGTCACCAAATGGACGAAGAAGTATTGGCAGACCAAGAAAAGGATGGTGCGACAATTTAAACAATTTAGGAGGCTAATATTGAAGAAGAAACAGGCTTTAAAGCCTACATACTAGAAGGAAGAAGAAGAAGACAAAAATATTTTATAAAGTTATCTCAAACATTTTCAACTAGGGAAGTTCAATAATGTCCATGTACATATCTGGAATTAATTATACAAATTTTCAGGATGTCTTTATGAATTGTTTGGACTCTATCTGAATTTAAAAATCTTATCAATAATATAGAATTATAGAATAGAAATATAATTATATAGAAATATAATATATTATATAATAGAAATATAGAATCCATACCTGGTTCAAAAAAATATTACTAAGTATATAATATATTCAGAAAGTAACACAAAATTGTCAGAATTTAAAACCAACATTTGATGTCCTTTTCTTGTAAGTTGCTTTGAGAATCATTAGCAGAATCTGACAACATAGGTACTATATCCATACCACTCCATACTTTTCATTTTGGAATCTTATGATAGGTACTTGGTAATTCAAAGAAAACCATCCATTCCTGTTCTACAAATCTTCCACAAATTTAATCAATAGCACCCATATCTCTTGGACGACGTTAATTAATCCATGTTTAATTTGAACTTTCAAGATCATAAAAACATTTCCTTAAATCCAATGATTACACTAAGTAAAAGATTGGAGTGAAGAAAAAGGTAGAACACTTTTATAACATTTTATTAACAGCTATTTACTATATTTTCTAAAAACATTAAATAAATATTATTTTAATAAAAAGATGTAAAAAAGGGAAAAGTAAACAATTTTTAAATAAAACTAGAGTTTCCTTCCTCAAAATTATATGATTTTCCTAAAAAAATATATAATCTTATTTTCTTTTTATTATACCTACAATAATAAACTTACAAGTTATTTTTTTATTTCTCAAATAAAAAAATATAGTTAAAAACTCCCACTTAACACACGAGAAGGTCAATAAACAAAAAAAAAGTAAAATTAGGGTAAAATGTGCAAATACCGGTCAGTGGGTAATGGCGGTCATCCCGATTCTGCGAAATCTATTCAATCTGGCAACCTCCTATAACTGCCAACGTGTCGCTACACTACTCTATATTCAGATTGCTGACGAGCGTTGAGTTAGCGCAAACCATTGTGATAGAAATATTATTAACCCGTTTTCAGTGTTTTCGATCTTATTTTTATGCTGAGTAATATAAGGTCTTAATTTATTTTTATTCACTTGTAGATCTTAAAATTGGTTACAATTGATTATAATGACGTTAGCTGCCTATTCCTTTTTTAAAGATCAATATTTTAATACACGTTTACGAGTAAAAAATTCTAAGAAAAAAAATGCCAACAGGAGGCAATGCCGGTCAGTTGACCGGTATTACCCCCATGCTATAATTTATACCCTATACTATTAATCCTTAGGGATTAATCCATTCATTTTTCGACATTTCAAGAAAGAAGAAAAAATAAAAATCTTTAAGGTGTCTCATTAGGTAGAAAATCAGTATTTTCTGCCGAACAAGAAGCTAAAATAGCCACACAAAAAAAATATTTAGCTTAATTTTTTATGGCGTAACAGCAATAGAACTGAGAAAATTAGCATTTGGGTTTACAAGATAATTTTTCTTGTAATAAAACACCTTTTTCTTGTAATTGGCATTAGTGTTTGATTCTAGTTCTTTGGAATCGGATATTGATATATCATGTGATAACAGTGACGATGCATACGAAGATAGATGCCTGGTTTACAGCGAGTTTGGCAAAAACAATGAATTGTGGTATATATTTACCGTTTGCTCACGATGGGCTTATTCAGAGTGCAGTGGATGGAATTCTGCAGAGAGTTATACCTGCGATGACTGTCAACTATTTTTACATTAAAACACATATTTTTGTTATTTTTTGTTTGTTTTGTAATAAAAAATATTTTTTCACCTTTCTTACTGATTTACTTGAATTATGACCCATTAAGCCACATTCGTTAATCGTTTTATAACAAAAAAATGTTAAATAGATATTGATTTTTATTTTAATAATAACACAAACAAATTGACTGGCATTACCCACACTCATGACCGCTATTGTCCATGTATGGTGACAATACCGGTCAAAGATACTTTTTTATGTTTTGACTCTGTCAAAGACAAAAATTTTATATTTTTGAAATTAAATGTATCTTTCAATAAGTTAAAACCCCAAATTACGGATTGACGGCTTAAATTTGATTCACAGAGTTTTACTTTTTTTTATATTAAATTTTCTTCTTAGGTGACCGCGATTTGCACACTTTACCCTAAACCTACTTCGCGACAAATCTACACAGTTTGATGACACAGAATTCATATCCAATAAATGAAAAAAATAGATAAAATTATTAAAAGACAAAATTGGATTTGACATTGTGCTTTACACTTGTCAAATTTGAGCTTGAAGCTAATTCATGAATTTCTTGAATTGATTGTTGGTGTAAAGCTCGCATAAGGCTCGACGCTTAGAATGATGCAGAGCTCGTCAAAATTGAAGTGGCCAATGGAATTTTGTCTGCTTCAGTGATGGATATAGGTTTTTGTTTGGGTGGCTCTGATGGGCGTATAAGGGTAAGACGTTTTTGAGCGGAGAGACGAAATGTAAACTTGACTATTGAACGTAATACACAAGGATTATGGTATGGTGTATGTTTGGAAAGCGGATCATCTCTAGTTCTTATTAACTATACTCTAATAGCTTTACGATATATTGGTGAATTACTGCAACCAGTTTTACATCCTTATATATAAACCATCCCAAAAGCGATCTTTCAACAGGATAATGCAAGACCTCATATTATGGACAACGGATTTTATACAAAAATCTGGTATAGAGACTTTAAAGTAGCCATTAATATCAGCTGATTTGTTACCCAATGAACATGTGTGGAATATGATGGGTCGAGACCTTAATCGATTGGCACATCCTCCAGCAAACTTAGAAGACCTGTGGCATGCCATAAGAAGAATCTGGATGAGCATTCCGCAATATGATATAGACCACTTAATTGGATCAATGTCCCATAAAGTAACTAAGCGTGTAGAAAATGAAGGAGGAGCAACTCATTATTAATTTTTTACAGAATATTACGTTGCAAATTTATTTATATTGTTATCAAATAATAAAAATATTATAATGTATACTTCCATAAACAAACATTTTAAAAAATATGGGTCTTTCTACCAACCAATTGTAGGCATAATAAGCATATATCATACATACGGATAAAAAATATTGTACAGAAAAATCTAGGAAACTTTTAATCTCAATGTTTTACTAAATAATTGTTCGTCAAAATCTGTAAAATTGCATTAGATAATTTTATTATCAATAAGTAAGAACTTACATTTTAGTTACTATTTAAATGTGTTCTAGCGCAATATTACAGAAGTCTGGTAAGCAATTGAGCAGATAACTCTTTCAAAAATCAAAGAAAATATTGTGTCCCTTCATCGTTTGACCTTTAGGATTCTGTCATGTTCCTACAAAGATTCTTTTCAAAGATCAATAGAAATTTTTTCTGCCTTTTCTTATAATTTTTTACATTTTTTTATGAATAAATTCTATAAAAATTTTAATTTTATCGAAATTAACAGTTTATATGACTTACAACGTTATAATTTGCCTCCTTAACCAATGTGATTAAAAAAAATTCTATTCATTTAACTGTTTACAACACCCGACACATACACACAATGTCGGTGGAATGATTTACCAACTGTTCAAAATTCTTATAATGAAATATGATACTGCCAAAACTCTACAAGTGTCTCATGAATGCCGACTCCCGAATCTATTGAATGGAGGTTGACAGCTACGATTGATATTCCTCTATATTGTTGTCAATTTCAAAAAAAGTTATATTTTACCTCAACATCAATGACTCAATTATTGTAATGTTGTTTCTCTACCTGAGTGGATAAATAGACATGGTGTGTTGACAAGATTTCCTATTGTGTATTCGGAACTATGGGAAACGTGGGTCACATGTTTTTTTTTAAAGAAAACTGTCTAATTTATTGGAGTCTGTTTATTTGTATACTCTAAGGTATTGTTGCCAGAAGATATAATACTGATAGTTTTTATCTTTTAAACTGTTCTATACAAAATTATAGTTTAAAATACAGTGTTCGCTCGAATAAATTGTTCCGAATTTAAAGTTTCTTTTGGATCAAATTAAAACTAAAATAATTTAATTATTTAGTTTTGTTTTAGTTAGTCTAGTTTTAGTCAGAATATACTAAAAAATATTATATTACACAAATTGCTCAAAGACTTTCCAGTCAAAGAAAACTTTCCAGATTCCTCAAACACTCAGTCGGAGACATACTTTATTTCTAGAAGTTGAACCATGCGAACAACAAGCCATCATATAGGTACACAAAATCTTTTATACCTAACATTTGTGAATGGGAAGCAGACTTACAGTCCTATATAGACAACAGTAACATAAAGATATCATCACGCAAACCAATAGATTACGTGAGCATAAACAAAACCATAACACCACAAAAAACATCCTTCACACTACAGAACTGACCAGTGTACACAAACTTAGTTCAGCACACTACAACTACCTTCCACTCAAAACACCCGTCAGAAGCGACTATTTAATCGATCCATCAAAACCAATAATCTCTTCCCAAACGACTTCGACTCACTAAAAGTCTTCCCAGATCAAAATGCAGCTTTTCTCCGAATTATACATAATATAGACCTTAAAGATCTTACGGAAAAACTATGACAAATCACTGGAGATATAGTTATCTTCATTAACCGTTTACGCAAAATCAAGCGACAAGCCCCAATAATCTTAATCCAGCTCCAACACATTATCAAAGCAATTTTCGTCTAGTTATTACTGGCGTCGACAAAAAGCTCTTCGAAAAAGACATTAAGGATAATCTATCCGAAAACAAATTCCCTTACACCAAAATAGTTCGTACTATTGCACGCTCTACTAATCGTCAGTCTTCTCTCGTCAGAATTCTTGAATTGTAAGATTTCAAGATTAAACAATTCCGTTTCCATTCATCTGAAGTACTGTTCGAGATGCCGCAAAGGTGGACTCTCAGCAACAAATGCTATTCTCATCCAGATGGCACCACAGGAAAGCAACACCAACAAATAATAAACAAACACAACCAGTGAATATACTCTTCTCTGATGTTCATCTTCTCTCGCCATTCTGCCCTGACCCTTTCTTGGATATTTCAGCTGGCAACACCGATCCTTTCAGCATCCTGTGTTACCCCGTCTCTCCATTAGGACTATCCTGATCTACAAGGACTAATAAACAAACAGCTACCAATGATAGAGAAAATATGTCAAAAGATACCGGAAAAAATAGGAAATAACCAGAAATAACCAGAACAAAAAATAAAGTTAACATTAAGCAACGATTAAAGTACTGAGGAAAACTGGACGAGAATTAAAGATATATTAAAGACCATTTAAAAAACAAACGTAAGTGCAGTAAAAACAAGAAGAAAACAAGGGTGGATGACAGAAGAAATACTGAAACTCATGGATCAAAGAAGAGACATTAAAAATAAAGATAAAAATGGATACAAGAAAATGTACGATACGTGCGAAAACACAATGTTATAACAAAGAATGTAATGAAAGTGAAAAATATGAAAAGGAATACGATACATTTCATCTGCACAAGAAATTAAAACAGATCGCCGAAATCAAATAAAAACAACTATCCCAAACTTAAGAAAACAAAAACGGATACACAATATTAGATATAAATGAATAGTTAAAATAATGGAAAACGACAGTTCTGAATTATTTTAAGATAAAAGAGTAGAACACTATACACCGATTGCTATATCAGGTCCATCTATAACAGAAAGTGGCCAGACGGTAAAACATGGAAAAGCACTGGGTAAATATCAGCTGGGGTTCAACCGTAGAAATTAAGTCCAAATTAAGTTCCATCAGTATTAATCGCATCTTGAAGGTGAATATACTCTTCAGATCTGAGTTTGGTCTAATTCAACATGATGAATGTTAATCTCTCCATTTCAATTGTATCATACATGTCTACAACATACTTGTGATATAATCGTCGACACTTGAGTATGTGATTGTCTTCATTTTCCCGAATCATTAGGGTGATTCATGAATAATAGTTCATAGAACTGACTTTTTTGTTGGTTTTAGAACTTGAAAATAGATTTTTGTTTTCATAACATTGAAAATTAAAAAACAAATAGACTGATAATATATCTCCATAGATAAACTAATATTTCAATTACCTGTAATGGGATTTATCATCCTGTTTGAGAAATCATAGCCATCTTCACCTTGTCAAAATATAATGGGATATTGCAGTGCGTTATATGAGCGGTGTGTTTCCAAGTCCAAGGTGTGTTTATAAAATAGAGTTTGTAATTGTTCTACAATAGATCTCTTTAGTGAATTGTTATGTGAACAATGCATATCAATTTCTTGTGGTGAATTGCACATGAAATAAATTTGCAGGAATTTGTAATTGCTATCTGACACTGGTAACAGTAAACCTGCTCTATGATATATTTGGCCTTGCATCTGTAAATAAAAAAAAATGATTCGACCAAATCTAAATAATATTTGTTCCTAAAAAGTACATATATCTGTCTAATAATTTGAATCACCAAATAATAATTGATATGCTTAGGTATGTCAATAAGTAATAATTAGTTGTAACTAATATCCATCGTCAAATAATTATATTGTGTTTCAAAATAATAAGAGTTGCTAATACTGAATCACCAAATTTATTATGACGAAATAATAAATTTTTTGCGGATTAGGGAACTGAAGGTTAATGACACATCTTAACTTAGTTAACAGAAAATTTTGTTCACTAAAATAATAATGAAAAACTGCTATAATACATACCTTAAAAGTTGGCATGAAACTTTGTTGAATAGCAATAAAGTTCAAATTGACTCTACATTTAGTAAGAAAATATTTGTGTTTAAAAAAGAAAAGTGAAAGGTGTGTGTAGCAGGACGTCGTCGCCACCGTTCTTGTAAAGCTCACTGTAAATTTGATTCATTCCTAATGATTTATTATTTTTAAGCGTTTTAATAACTTGGGTAACCTCTTAAGTAGTAGGTGATCGTTCATTTGGGTTAAATAGATTCCAATCATTTCGATCTGCTAGGGTGTTATCTGCTTCTTCGATATGATATCCATTAAATTTTGCGTCAAAAAATTTAACCCATCTATTCAATTAAGATATAACTGTTTTTCCTTAGATAGCCTTTTTTCTTTTATGTAATCTATTTTCTTCTCTTCGTTTTGTTTTTATTATTCTTCCTCTGATTTTTGCCATTACTAGAAAGTTTTTTTTTATTTATTAACACCTGCGCGGTGTTTGTATACTGCTATCTGGTCACAAATGACCAATTATCAGTTATTTTCTGACCTAACATAATAACAGCAAATACTTAAATCTAAGGGCTTACCCTATGGCTTACTCTTATTTTATCTATTAACTAATGCACTACAACTAGCATGCAATAACTTCACAGCACTATACTCTGCTTTTTACACTAAACTTACACATTTACACTAGCTCAAATGGTTTTGTCCTTATGAGTCTTCTCTTTAGTTCAGTGTTGTCAAGAAGCTGGATTGCCTCGACATTCACATGACTATTCAGCCTCTGCTCGTGACTTGCTGCTGTTCTCTTGATTATTTCGATCACAGTTTCCATACCCAGGTCCTGGTGGAGGTTGCTGTTACGGATATACCAACGAGCATCAACAATGTTTCACAGTACTTTATTTTGAAATCTCTGGATAATAAGTAGATTACTAGCTTTGGTACAGCCCCAGAGTTGGCACCCATATACCCATACTCTCCTCAGTACTTGCTTGTAGATGGATAATTTATTATGAATTGACAATGTTGAATTTTTTCCAATCAGCCAATACAATTTCTTATATCTAATATCAAGCTCCCCTCTTTTCTTTTTGACATGGACTTTCCAGCGCAGCTTCGCGTCTAGGGTGATGCCCAAGTATTTTGCTGATGTTGTATAAGGAATTCGGGTATCATTTATTCTAACTGGAAAATTTTCTATTTTTTTATTTGTAAAGTTAATGTGTGCAGATTTAGTCTCATTTAATTTTATTCGCCATTTTCTGGTCCAGTTATGTATTTTATTTACTGATAGTTGCAATTTATCAGTCGCTTCTTCACTAGTGTCTCCTATCGCTAGTATGGCTGTATCATCCGCGAAGGTGGCAATAGTATTTTGTTCTAGCTCTGGAATGTCACACGTATACAATAGGTACAGGACCGGACCTAAGACACTTCCTTGTGGCACGCCAGCTTTGATCTCCCTTAAGTCGGTGTACACTTCTTCTTGTTTTACTCTGAAATATCTATTCGCAATGTATGATTCCAAGATTTCTGAATACTGTTTAGGCATGAACGTTCTTAGTTTATAGTTTAAACCGTCATGCCAGACTTTATCAAACGCCTGTGCTACATCCAAGAAGATTGTAGAGCAGACTTTATTTTCTTCTAATGTTTTTTCTATTATATTCGTTATTCTGTGAACTTGATCTATAGTGGAATGTTGATTTCTGAAACCAAATTGATGATTTGGTATAAGATTTTTTCTTTCTATTATTGGTTTTAATCTTTTTAATAGAAGTTTTTCAAATAGTTTTGACATCACCGGAAGGAGGGATATTGGTCGATAGAATGTCACTTCATTAGGAGATTTACCTGGTTTGGCGATCATAATTACTTCGGCTACTTTCCAGAGTCTGGGAACATATCTCAATCTAAAAGCAGCATTTATTAGGTGTGTCAGCTTAACTATGGCTTTTCTTGGTAGATTTTTTAATAATTCTCCTGTTATGAGATCATATCCTGGAGCTTTCTTAGGATTTATATTCTCTTTTATCTCTGTTGATACTTCTCTAAGTGATGTCAATGTTATTCTTTCGTCAGTTTGGAATGGTTCTTCCCATCTCAGTTCTTCACTATCATTGTCGTTGGGTTTGAACGTGCTTTCTAAATGATCTGCAAATCGTTCTGCTTTCTGTTCGTTACTTCTAGCCCAGTTGCCGTTTTCCAACTTGATAGGAGGGGAATGAATAATTGGTCTCTTCAATCTTTTTGTTGCCTTCCATAAAGAATAATCTGTGTTCTGGTCAGCTGTTAAATTACTTAAAAAATAATTAATTGTTGAATTTTTTATATTCTGTATCTCCCTTTTTAGTTTTTGTGTAGCATTATTTAGACTAGTTTTGTCTCGTGGAACTCTGTATTGCTGCCATTTTTTTCTTAACTTCCTTTTTTCTACTATGAGTTCTCTGATTTCTTTTGGATAATTGTTCCCTTTTGTTCTAGAAGTTATTGTGGGAGTATTTTCCCAAGCTGACTGTTGGATATTTTTTATAAAAACTTCTAATTCGTCATCAAGTTGCCTCGTGTTTCTTAATGGAACAGCAAGATTAATTTTGTGTTCAAGGTTTATTTTGAAGCTCTCCCAGTCAGTTTTCTTATTAGTCAATATTGGATTGAACTATTTTTTAATCACTGTATCACTCATAGTTAGAATTATCGGTGAGTGATCAGAGTTCATGTCCCAGCCGTCATTGATATCCAGATAGTTAGCTGAGATATTTTTTAAATAAAGAAATCTATCAGGTCTGGAATTTTGTTCCTATCGGTAGGCCAGTATGTTGGTCTACCAGTAGAGATTACTTTACCCTTTTGTTCCTTAACAGCTGACAATAGTTCTTTTCCTTTAGTTGTAGTTAGCCTAGAGCCCCAGTGGGTATTTTTTGCATTAAAGTCCCCACCGATGATGTATCTTTTTCCTAAAGTGTTCATAAACTCTTTATATTGGTCTCTTTTAATGGAATGTCTAGGAGGACAATATATTGAACTTATATTTAAGGTATGTGCTTTCATTTTCACACAGACTGTTGAAGCTTGTATGTGCTCAGTTGCATATTTTAATTCCTCATGATGCAAGATGTTATCTTTAATTATAATAGCGCTTCCTCCTTTAGCTGCATTATCTGGGTGTACAGTAGAATATACTCTATACCCCCTAAATTTAACATATGACTGTTTAGTGAAGTGTGTTTCAGAAACGAGACACAGATCAATTTTCTCAATAT
This sequence comes from Diabrotica balteata, assembly GCA_918026665.1. Lineage (NCBI taxonomy): Eukaryota > Metazoa > Arthropoda > Insecta > Coleoptera > Chrysomelidae > Diabrotica > Diabrotica balteata. The sequence continues at coordinate 50,386,116 of OU898281.1, forward strand.
CTAGTACTGCTTGCAACTCGATCTGATGTTGTAACAGTCCATTTGCGTTCCACGCCATTATTCGGAGGTCTTTAGTAGCCATTTCTGATTTTCGGAATAGCTCCTTTAACGCTATGCTCTAGTCGGGTAACTCTGATATCGATTTGAGTTATTTTATCATCAATCTTGGTGAGCTGTTCTGTGGAGTAACTTCTATGTTCACTGACCTCTGCCGTTTTTAGATTTTTGCTTTCAATAACTCTATGGGGTGCTTTTATAACATTGTTTTTGTTTGTTCTCCCGTTTCTTATTGTTTGTAATTTTTTAGCTACATAACATCCGCGGTAGTTTGCAGGATGGTTTTCTCCACAATGACCACATTTTGGTTTATCTTCTAGTGGTTTTTGGCAATCTTTAGTAAGGTGTTTACCGATACACTTTACACATCTTGGCTCCTTTTTACAGTATTTCCACGTGTGTCCATAAGCCTGGCATCTTTTACATTGTGGGACTAATCTGGAACTCCTTAATGGCTCGATTTCAACTCTCGTACTAAGTATGTCTGTTATGCCGTAAATTCTATTTATATCTTCATCTTGTCTTTAAGTGGTTAGAAAGTGGTCATCATTTATGTTTCAACATCGGTAGCTTATGACCTCCATAAAGCCGGAAGAATGCTTCTTCTTCTTTTTCTTCTACTTCTTTTTATATAAACATGACTTTGTCTGTTTTTTAATGTGCCTCCAGTAAGTTGTCGTTCCATCGTTTTCGTGGTCTTCCTACTGATCATCTTCCTATTTGGAAACCGTCTCTTGCCGTCTGCACTATCCTATTTGTTGTTATTTGGCTTATACGATAATTCCATTCTACTCTTCTATTTCTTACCCAGTTCTTGATGTTCTCCACCTTGCATCTTCGTCGTATATCTGTACTTCTAGCTCTGTCCCATAGTGTCTTACCATCCATTTTTTTAAGTGTTTTCATCCCTGCTGTTTCTAACATCCTTTTTGTCCTGTCTATGTTAGGTCTTGTTTCTGCTGCGTATGTCATTATTGGTCTAATTACTGCTAGTAAATTCTGCCTTTAGTTTCTTTCTCGATATTTTTATTTCTCCATATTGTTTCATTTAGGCAGACTGCGGCTCTATTTGCTCTATTCACTTGATCTTTCACTTCAGTTTCGAGTATTCCGTAGCTAGATAATGTGATGCCTAGATATTTAAACTCCTTCACTTGTTCTATTATCTGACCTTCCAGCACCACATCTTAGTAAATTCGCTGTTGTAACCGTGCATTTTTTTTTTGGGAAATTAACATGTTAAATTTTTGGGGGTTATATTAAATTGGTGCAGCATACATTGTAAATCATCTTCACTTTGAGAGAGTAGTATTGCGTCGTCTGCATAGCAGATTATTTTAAGTTGTTTTTCTCCCATTTGGTATCCTTTTTTAGTTTCTACTTTTTTTATTATTTCATCTGTAATCAGGTTGTACAATAGAGGACTCACGAAATCTCCCTGTCTAATGCAATTACCAGCTTCCATAGGGTCAGTTAGTCCTTCTTCTACTTTTCCACGAAATATAGATATGCCGGTATGTTGTATTCTAATGATTTTTCTTGCACTTTCATTGCACTTGCCCCATTATAAATATAGCCTCGGTGGATGATCTTCCCGACCTAAAACCTCGTTGTTTTTCTGCTAGTGTTATAAATTCATTTGGTTTATTTGTTATCACTTCGGTTGTTAATTTAAGTGTTGTGAAAAATAATTCCTGTCATTTTCCGAGTCCGATTTGTCTCCCTTTTTGAAGAGAGTTATTAGGATGCTTGATCTCTTTTCTTGAGGAATTCTGTTTTGTTCTATTATTTTTTGGATTAGTTTTAATAGTTGTTTGGTTAGATCTGGTCCTCCGTACTTTTGGAGTTGGTTCGGTATTCTGTTCTCTCCTTGTGATTTTCTATTTTTTAATTTCCTTAATGCTTCCCTTACCTCTTCCTCCTCAATATTTATTTCTTTGTTTGTCGTCACCTCTGGTTTTGGTGGTTCATTATCGTCACCTTTAGCAAATAATTATCAAAAGTAGTCTACCCATGTTTCCTTCTGAATGTGTTTTATTTTTATTAGTTCGTTTATCTCTTTTCTGTCCTTCGATCATTCTCCATATTTCCGTTTGTGTTCCGTAGAAGTCACGTTTCATCTGTTTTGAGAAACTCTACCAGTGTTCCTCTTTTATTTGTCTAACAAAAGTATTCGGAAGAATGTCTTTTATCTAAAGGATGTGATCTATTTGGTGAACGGTTTCATTGTCAGGTGATTTCCACGTTCCTTTGTGTATCATTTTATGGAAAAATGCTGTTTCTCCCACTATATATATATATATATATATATATATATATATATATATATATACAATTATTTTTAAGTCATGACGTCAATTTATCTATTTCTTCGTCCTCCTTTTCTTCCGTGGGTATGTGTACCCTAAGTAAGCTATAGTTAAAGAATTTTCCTTTAAGACATAGATAACATATTTGGTTATTTATGAATTTAAAGTTAAGTACTAATTGCTTTACTCAATTATTGACTAGAAATCCACTGCAAAATTCATGTCGGGTGCTATGTCCGCTATAGTACATATTCTAGTCTTTTCTTTCGATAATTCCAGAATTAGTTCACATTATCTCTTAAATCGCTATTACATCGGCTTTTATTTTATATAGATCTTGTGTTAGCAATTTTAGAGCGCCTGGGACATAAAGGGTTTGTACGTTTCATGTGCAGATCCGTACGTTATTACTCTGACTCTGCTTTTCACTGTTGTTGGTTACCACAATCTTCTACAAAGTTGCTTAGGTTCCCAGGGTTCACCACGTGCAGGTGAAAGTGCGAACAGAATAGGAAAGGCTAGTGATGCTAACAGGATACAGTGTCATATTTTGCGCATCACTACCTCATTTAAACCTCATCGTCGTCTTCTATTTATACTCGTTCCATAATTACTATTAATAATTTTATTGTCTTTCGAATTTTCGCAAACCTTTACAGAAGTCACATTCGATCAGTTTTGTTTTTTGCAATGTACTGAACATCATTGTCTTAGTTTAATCCTAAATAATATTATATTTATGACTAGAAAAATATACAAATTTCGTAATATTAACAACCTATATTGACAGAGTCTACTCATATGCCACTTCATTAGAAGTGGTGACAAAAACTACCAACTATATATATAAATAAGGTTCTTGAACTCCTAAGTGGAGATAGAGCTTCAGTGAAAACGCGCCATCGGGTTCTATTTTGCGCTAAGGCCTTTACCTCATTTTTTTCTTTTCCCTTGAGGATTTCACTCTAGGGCAGTCTTTGCGAGACTAGAACTATTTTTTCGATATGTGTGACCGATCCAACCCCACTTTCTGGACTTAATTTCATCAAAAATCTGCAGTTTGTCTGTGAGGGTGTTTGTCACTTTCCAGGTTTCACATCCGTAGAGTAGAACAAACATGACATTTGATCGGAATATTCGAATCTTTGTCCTTGTAGTATACCCGCCAGATTTCCAAACAGGGTTGAGCGTGCTGAAAGTTTGTTGGGCTTTTCATATCCTTATACGAATATCGTCTTCTGTACCTCCGTTTTCTGTTATGACACTTCCAAGATATGTAAAGTTTTCCACATTTTCAATCTGCATATTGTCGATAGCAAATAGCGTATTGTTCCTTGCATTTATTCTCATGGACTTGGTTTTACTAATATTGATTTTCAAACCTATTTTATTGGCTTCAGCGGAAAGTGTTTCCAATTGGTAAGCTAGATCTTGGAACCTCTGACCTAATAAGCAGATATCATCCGCGTATTCTAGATCGCTTAGGCGTGTGGTTAACGTCCATTGTATAACTAGCCATATAAATATGTGATTAATGATAGGCGAAAAAATTAAAAATTGTTGCCATCTAATTAAAATAATGATAAACTGAAATACTAATAAAATAAAATAAATATAAAATTGTTCATAAAATCATAAATTTTATATTTAAAAACCTTATTGTTTAAAATAATACGTATTAATTTAATTAAAGGCTTTTACGAGAAAAAGCTAATATTTTATTAATTTTCCTGTGTAGTTGTAATATTTTATTATCAGAATTTTGCGAACAAAATACATATTTATATTGTTTCAGCAGACTATAATTTTGCATTTTGAAAATTAGTCTGCTGCATTCAAAACTCATTAATTTGTCCTCTCGAAATATGATGAATAATTAAATGAAATAAAACCTTGTTAAAACGACAAAACTTGCGTAAATTATTTAATGTAATTTCAAACACAAATAAAGTCGTATTTAACTTTAATTATAAAAAGTCCATAAAATGGAATTTGTACAAAACGTGAAATTTCGTCAAATGAAATACTAATTTCTGGTTTAAATGTTACGGATTTAATCAACTCAGCCTGGATTTATAATGAATTTTTCAATTTTTAGCGAACATGTGCCGGCTGGAACGGCTATTGCATTCAGCTGCTTTTACAAAAATAAAAAAATTAAACAATTTTACACGTTCAAAAACATATTAATTTTTGGTTTATAGGGGTAGACAATTGTTTTGTTGAATATAGAGATGAATTGTTAGGTAAACCTCTTTAGAATCATATCCAATATCTTTAAATACTTTGATCTTTGTCTTTTTTGTGCGAACTCATCTTCCTTAAATCAATTGTCCATATATCTTTATCTGGTGCTATAACAATGTCAATTTCATTCACTAGCACTTCCTTTTTTTCACCATTTTTTTCTAGATCTTCGTCTCCAAGTACGATGGTTTAATAGTTAGGAACCTTTTATATTGATTCGTTTTTCTCTATTCAAAATATCTTATCAACATCCGAATACCTTTCCTGATTTTAACATAAATAAATTTTCTGTTGTATTTGAATCATGTATAATTTACATTACAACCAAACTGCCAACATTAAGGTGATGACCAGTTGACAGAGGCAATTTCCATAAATAAAGGAGTGAGACTAGGCAGCGAGTCGGAACTCCTTCTGGATAGTCCTATCAAGAAAAGTGAATTAATTTCTGTCGTACGCAGATTTCAAGGTGATTCTTGACCTGGAAAACTAGTACCTACTAAGGTCATTGTAAGGTAAAAGTCCTAAGTAAAGGTAAAACTAGTACTAAAGTTTCCACGGTCCTAGATGAAGTCCACATCGGCATCCTTGTCGGAGAAAAAAGTCTTCACAACGGTCTGGAGGGCGAAGATGACAATCTTCTGATTTTAGGGCTTATATAAAATCAAACTAGAAAATTGGCAGCTGTTTTTTTAGTATTTGTAATGAGTAGAAGTCATGCAAGCTAGAACACTCAATATATAACAGTACCCAGTGCGGTGGCAACCACCTAAATAGCATGAAACGGTATAAAAAGCCAAGGGAATGACCAGTGACCACTACACTATCTTTCCCATGACTATTATAGCAGAAGAACTAAGTAATGACTCCGAGTACTAGTGTCCCTTAATAGACACATGGAATGTGCGGAGTTCATATGAACCCGGAAAAACACATAATGCAATAAATGAAAAAATACTGCATATATAAATTTTGAGTATTAGTAAAATGAAGTGGCCCAGATCTGGTCAATTCAAATGTGAATAATCGAATTGAGTACATAACCCAACTTACATAATTGCACTAAAAGCTGTTAAAAGTTTTCCTGTTGCCAATATTCCATCTTAACCAGTCTATTGTTAGCCGAATTAAAAGTAAAGCTTGAACTCATAAAACAACAGCGATTTTCTAACAAACCAACAATAAGAATCCATCGAAGGTCATTGGGACCAAATCATAATGATTATAAGTAGCTCAACTCCAAACTTAAAAGATCACAATCGAAAAAAGCAACAGTGGATGGCACTTTGAGATTTTGAATCTAATGTAAAAAAGACGCAAATTTAAGAATTAAAATGTCGTAATTTATAAACTGATTAATAAGGATATAAGGACTAAAATACCAGTCTAAAAAACATTCTTCAAAAACAAATGTTTGAAAATTGAAGAGTTTCAGGGAAAACATAATACAATTAATATGTATAATAAAATAAATCGAAGTAATGGGTCAGTACAGGGTCAGTACAAAACCTCCAAATATTATCGTTGATAGAGACATCAACTGATTATCACTGATTTTGATAAAATAGATAGATGATAAATAGAAAATTAAAAAAAGTAGTAATAGGATCTGACAAAACTATGGATGAAATTAAACGAGCAATAAGATTCGAAAAGACCAGAAAAGTGACGGGACCAAATGAAATACCGAGTAGAATAATAAAGCTTTTCAAAACTGTAACTAAAAGATCCCTCGTTCATATTTTTAATAAAATTTATAAAACTAGCTATATACCAACGGATTGGTCGTTGTCGTTTTTTTGCGATCATCCTTAAGCAAATGCGAAAAGATAGAGTACTACCAAACCAAGGATGTACAAAAAATAGTAGAATAACTTGGGGACACCCGGTTTGAATTTCGCAATAACCTTGGAACCAGATAAGCAGTATAGTATTTAGGTTATGGTACTGAGATGCAGAGATGCAGCAATGTTGGTCATCCAGTTTATATGTATTCCTTGATTGAGTGAAACATTCTTCAATAGGTAGGTATTGATGATAATGACTAAGTATCATTAAAAATATTTACTGCCATTAACGTGCAAATATCAGGATTGGCCAGGACAATTATAAAGATATTTAAATATAAAGAGAAGTAAGACCGTGCTGCATTTTGTCAACACTAATATTTAACATCTACTCGGAGTTCGCTTTTTAATAAAACATTGAACATTGGATAGTATTCAATATTCAGTATTGATAATTTGAGGTACGTAGATCACACAATATCACTTACCTTGGTTGTAATCTAATCATAACTGAGACAAGAGCAAAGAAATTAATATACTTATAAGAGAAATCCCAAGCTTAATTTTTTAAGATGTAGAAAATCTTATGTGGAAGCAATATTACTCTGAGATTGAAAATTAGACTAGTAAAATGTTATGTTTTCTCTATTCTTTTATATGCTGTCGAAGGTAGGTTGGATTTTAACGCATACACTTCTCAAAAAACTGAAATTAGTTGAAATCTGGGTGTATCGGAGAACCCTACGAATAAGTTGGGTAGATAGAGTTCGTAACGAGGTTGTCTTGCAGCGGATGGAAGAAGTTACACGGAAGTCATCAGAACAGTTAAAAATCTAAAACTGGAATATTTCGGCCATGTTATGCATCACCCAAAGAAATTTAATATAAAATTTAAAATAAAAATTTCCAGTGGTTCTGGTTTTTGGCCTAATTCCGCATCATAGTTTAAAAAAACTTATTATGAAGAAAATCTTCTTGTATAAAACGGTATAAAATTTATTAAATAATTTTAAAAATGATAAAAATACATTTTTAAATTTTCTGAAAGTTTTTAACCCTATCTGATTATCATCAGTGAAAAACCTACAAATTAGATTTACCACGTAAAAAACGAGAACAAAAGGGTAAAATTTTGACTGTTTTATTTTTTAACCTTTTGTTCTAATTTCTTATGTGGTAATACTTATTTCGAGGTTTTCACTGATGATCCAAAAAATTTTAAATCAATTTTGGATAATTTTTAGAATATAGGTACCGTTCTATACAAAAAGTTTTTACTTCATAGTAAGATTTTTAGATATAATATACTTTACTGAACTGTACAAGGCAAGATAGACGAAAGAAGAGTGACAAGTCAGAAAAGAACGCCATAGCATAGAAACCTGAGGGAATTATTTAACGGAACCTCTGCACTCCTTTTCCGAATTGCTATCAACAAAATTAGTATAGAGAATTTGATAGCCAATAAACGATAATCGAGCATAGCACAGCAAAATAAATTTAATAAAAATTATTGGTCTACTTAATCTCAGAAAAAAATCTTATTTTTGCTTTATTGTTATGATGTCTAATTTTTTACTTAACTAGCTATGTTAAATGCCCAATTATCAGCAAATTTACTTATGCCTAACGATAAAATGATCTTTTGATCTAACGAGAATTTGCCTTTTAATTTTTACTTTAACCTTTTTTATCCCGGACAAGAAAATAATAATACTAGATGGTAGTATAATACTACCACCACTACTACACTACCTGGTTATACTACTACATATAGAACCCTTTGAAATGTTATAAGACCATAACCATCGAATGTCTCTTACGCTCTTAATCTCATTTAATCTGCTGCTGTACTCTACACTATTCTACTCCACTCTACTCTATACTTTCCTACACTACTCTACTTTACTCTAAAATAATAACATACTTTGCGCACATGCACACAAAGTATGCTTTGCAGTATCTTTACACTCCCTTGGCAACGTATAGACACGACAGTTTTCTTCTTGCCTAAGAGTCTTACATAGGAGTCGAAACAACCGTGTCCAGTGAATACCAGTAAATACAAATGATTACAAGTGAAAACAAATGACAGTTGTCCTGATGAAGTCCACGATCTATACTAATACTCCCGGTGTCCATACTAATGTGTTGAGATAATAAGATACCTTGTACAATTAGCTTTTCCCTCTCTTCCGTCCCTTTCTTTTGCCATTTATTCATCAATATCTCTCTTAATTCTGTTTTATCCTTCTTCCGCACTTTCCAACAATTTTTCAGTCCTTACTAGCGACAGGAAAGTAAAACACGGTTATACAGAAATAATAGATAACACACAGTCATACATTAAACACAGTATCCATCTATAAATAGATGCTCATGATAAATTTTTCATATTTTTGATTCTCCCTTCCCTGTTTGTTGTCAGTTTTCTTTCTTTTTAGTTGTGTTCCTGCTGTATTTAAAGCTTTATTTTTGTGCCACTTAGTCATTTTTTCTAGTTTATTATATTTTTTAATTTAAATCGGCAGAAAAATATTTCTGCCGAATCTAACGTATTAGTATAAAACCCCAAATAGGCCTGCAACGTTGAATTTAAATGCGCTAGCGAATTAAGTAGGCCGATGAATGATTAGTACGATGAGACATGGTTTCATCATGGATCGGTAAGCGTTTATTTCCGTGATCTATATTAAATGGCCTAAGATGCTAGAAAACAGAAACGCAATTTTACTAGTATCTCAATTTTTTCCTTTAACTTCTAAGATTTATAGTTATTCTTCTTCTTCCTCTTTATAACCAATTCTGCTTGTCGATTGGCGATTTGTACCTCTATGGAATGTTGTCACTTTATATGTTGCGAGGTCGTCCGATACTTCTTTTACCGTGTAGTGATTTATATCTGCTATTTTTTTGCTTTTTGTACTTGATCTCTCACTTCTTTGTCCAGGTTTGCTTAGCTGGACAGTGCAATTCCAAAATACTTATTTCCATTACTTCAATACTGGTGCCATCGATTTTAATGTTATATCTCATTGGTTATTTGCTGATTAGTATTGTTTTACTTGTCTGAGTTAAGATTGACTTTTTTAAATTATTTTGCTTTTATGTTAAATCTGTAGACTAGTTTTTGCAGACTATTTTTATCTTGGGCCATCAATATTTCGTTGTCAGCGTCACAAAGTATTCTTATTTTATTTGTTTCTTATTCTCTATTCTTTATCCTTGTTGACACTTTTTATGATTTAATTCATGATTAAATTGAAGGGTATAGGGCTCAATGAGTCATCTCCTGTCTTATTCCGCTTTCTATGTCTGTAGGTTCTGTACGTTGCCCATCTATTCTGACTTCCATGCTTTATGACGAATATTGCATCAGTACACAATCTTTTCGTATGAAAATCGTGTTGTTTATCTGATAAACTTATCCTCTGGTTCATTAGTTCTTGTAACATTTAAATTGTAAGCTTTAGGTTAGTATTTAACAAATTTATACCTACTTTTCTGGCTGTTTTTATCTCCTTTTTTGATTAGTAGAATTAGTTAGCTAGTTCTCTATTCTTCCGGTATTTTATTGGATGTATAATTTTTTTTTAATTAACGTTGATAACATTTGGTAATCCGTTTGGTATTACATCTTTAAGAGGGGCTTTTTTGTTCTTCAG